>JBBGZY010001494.1:0-600000 GCA_037952925.1 Lithobates clamitans
TATCTAGATTTCTTAGTTTTTCCTGAAATAATAAAGACATCAGTAGGCCTCCATCATTTCAGGTCATGTCCATCTGTGATCTTCAGAAGTCCCTGTGTAGAAGTGTCATCCTCCAGCCCCACCCCCTATCAGCCTCTATACTGAATATACACAGTAACCCTGGTGTCACGGGTCTTTGGGGTTCTAGAACTTCTCATATCATAGTGAGCACAACCCAATCTGAGAAAATGCTTCATCTCCATTTATTATAAAGACATCACTTCCAATACAATACGATTCCTTACAATCACTTTTAATTACTAGACATGATTGGGACATACAGTAAAAGATCCAAAAAATGATTGACAGAACTGATCACATGACTTCAGTGATAGAAATAAAACATGACCAATAGAAACATGAACATTCCTAATCCGGTCCTCTGGTGGACGGCAGAATGACTATAACAAATGATTGATGTCTCTGGGGTTATCATAGGGGAAATCTGATGTGGATAGTCAGCTCTTCTGCCAAGCACAATCCAGGCCCTGATCTATTTCTGAATTTTTTTTCTATGAAATAAAGATTCCCCGGGACCCCTTTAGACATGGACAATACTAGTTCTAACTGCTCCTCAGTCCAGCCGTTCCCCTATTACACGAAATCCTCATAACTTCCTATCACTATATGATAAAAGAACATTTCTCTATATAAATGGGGACTGAAAACATTCAGAGAAAACATTAAAAAAAAATCTTAGGAAAGCAATGAGGAGGAGAATGTCGTGGTGTCTTCTCCAATTTAAAGCTGAACTCCGGTCAGATAGAGACATTGATAGAAACAGGAAAATGAGGAATAAAATACCCGCCACCGATTATTATTACCATGAAGGGAAACTGACCTTGTAATACAAATCTTAATAGAAAAAATATATTAAAATCAGCAACATTTCCAGGTACCTGGAAACCTCTAAATTCCGGGACTGTCCCTGGAATCCAGACAAACCTGGCAGTTATCATTGTGAACTAATGTTAATGAACTACATTTTACATTTTATATTTAGAGGGAATCTGTATTGAGAGAATCATGGGGGCTGCCATTGCTTAACACTTTTTGATAATTCTAGTTCCCTGGCTGTCATGCTGATGCTTTGCCTTCAATACAGCCTCAGTCTTTGACCGAAACAAGTAAAGAGATAAGGAATTCTGACTTTTTTCTGATTCTTATTCCCAGCATGCTTGTTCTGGGGCAAAGACTTAAATTGGTAATAAACCCAAAAACAAAAATTATATACACTATATTGAAGCTTACCAATCTTAGGCTTTTGTTTTCTTTATTTATCCCTGGTGATCTTGCCAGTAACACACTCCCTGTCCTAGGGTGGCTCCTCTATCTATGGAGCCACCACTTCCTCCAAGTATTGGCTGACCCAATCCCACCACCCATCCCTGTGATGTCAGCAGACCCTGGGCAGGATTCTCACATCTCCCCCCCACATATCTTTATATAACCTTTCAATACATTAAACCCAGCATGGAGGGGCTCAGTGAAGGTGGTGGTGAAGGGTCCAGTGAAGGTGGTGGTGAAGGGCTCAGTGAAGGTGGTGAAGGGCTCCGTGAAGGTGGGGAAGGTGTGGAGGAGTCGGATCGGGTCACACAGATCATAAAAGGAGATCTGCCCAGCCTCATAATCCAGATCTATCCTGACTCTGTTACTGGAAATATTGGTGGGTAAGAGGGTCTCTTTACTGTCATGTATTACAAAATACTTATCACCAGACCTGTCCAATCCCCAGGACTTGTTATTCTTTCCAATCTCTGACTTAAGTCCTTTCCTGTCTATACTGGGGTAACACATCCCAACTATCCATTGATCTGACCCCCCGACATCCACTTCCCAGTAATGTCTCCCTGAGGAGAAACTCTGACTGCTCAACACCTGAGGACAATACTGAAATCTCTCTGGTGCTTGTGGGCGCTTCTGGTTTCTAACTGACATGGATACAGTTTTCCTGTCATCTGATATATGTAGCTTATTATGAGCTGTGTTTACATCCAGTAATATGTCTGCAGGTCCCTGTTTGGGGAAGTAAGCATTTACCTCTGTTATTATATCAGATAAACCTGTGTGTAACACCCCCGCCACATCCAGACCCCCTCCATCACGGAGGAGTTTCTCATGTCTCTTTCTGTCCTCATTATCTCCATCCTCAGTATCACACAAGTAACCTGTGTCTGATTCCTGTAAGACAGTCAGTGGATCCGTCATGTTACACAGCTTCTCAATGTGACACATCTTCCTGGACAGTTCCTCCTTCTTTATTTCCAGATCCCGGATGGAGATGGAGAACCTCTCTGCCCGTCTGGAGATGTCCCTCAGGACTCTCTTCTCCAGGTCTTCCAGACGTCTCCTGAGATCTGTAAACAGGACAGTGACTCTTTCGGTGTCACCAGCTGCTTCTTCTTCTACTTTCCTCCTGTGTTCCTGCAGACTCTGGACTCTTTCCTCCGTCTCCTCTCTATTTGTCAGAAGATTCTGCAGAACATTCCTCAGTGTCTCCTTCTTCTTCTCAGAAGCCTCATACAGTGACTTCATCTCATGTCCTTTATGTTCTCCAATCATATAACAAGAAATACAGATACAGGTCTTATCCTCAGTGCAGTAATACTCCAGGATCTTCTTATGAACGGGGCATTTCCTTCTCTCCATGGACAAGGTGGGGTCACATAAGATGTGTTCTGAGGATGTTTTGTGGACTCTCAGGTGTTTATCACACAGAGAAACCTCACAGTGCAGACAGGATCTAACAGCAGGTACAGGAGAGTCCACACAGTGAGTACAGAAGACCCCAGACTCCTCCTGATTTGTCTGAGCAGACAGGAAAGTCTCTGCTATGCTCCTCACTGTTTCATTTCCCTGCAGTGCAGAACAATCCCGAAACTTCTCTCTGCATTCAGGACAGGAATATCCTCCAGACCCCTCCTGTGTATCCAGCTCACGATCAAAACAGACCCGGCAGAGGTGGTGTGCACATGTCAGGGTTACAGGATCCGTAAAAAAGTCCCAACAGACAGAACATTGCAGTTCAGCTCTCAGATCACCAGACGCCATCGCTGACAGCAGAAGAGAAATGAAATGGAAGTCTCTGGAACTAGAAATGTAGTTGAACTGGTCACATTTTTTCTGCACAGGGCGAGGCTGAGCTGAGCTCTCAGTTGATTTGTTAAGAAACTTTTTGATGTCAGATCATGATGGTGTACATTTACACTTAGAAAAATGAATTTTTACATTCATTTTTAACTTTACCTTGATCAGCATTCCAGCATTCATATTCAGGGACAGGGTTCAGCAGGGCGGAGGACAGGGGTAAACAGGGCAATGGACAGGGGTCAGCAGGACAGAGAACAGGGGATCAAATCCCCCATTCCCCCTCTAAGCCAGAATCCCACACCCCCTCCTAGCACAAACCCCCCCTTCTAGCACATATCCCCCCTCCATTCCTCTTCCTAGCACAAATCCCCCTAATTGCCCTTCCCAGCACCCCCTCCTTCACAAAATGTAAAATAATGCATTTGGGTGGCAAAAATATGAATGCAATCTATAGACTGGGGGGAGAACCTCTGGGGGAATCTAGGATGGAAAGGACCTGGGGGTCCTAGTAGATGATAGGCTCAGCAATGGCATGCAATGCCAAGCTGCTGCTAACAAAGCAAACAGAATATTGGCATTAAAAAGGGGATCAACTCCAGAGATAAAACGATAATTCTCCCACTCTACAAGACTCTGATCCGGCCGCACCTGGAGTATGCTGTCCAGTTCTGGGTACCAGTCCTCAGGAAGAATGTACTGGAAATTGAGCGAGTACAAAGAAGGGCAACAAAGCTAATAAAGGGTCTGGAGGATATTAGTTATGAAGAAAGGTTGCAAGCTCTGAACTTATTCTCCCGGGAGAAGAGACGCTTGAGAGGGGATATGATTTCAATATACAAATACCGTACTGGTGACCCCACAATAGGGATAAAACATTTTTGTGGAAGGGAGTTTAACCAGACACGTGGTCACTCATTAAAATTAGAAGAAAAGAGGTTTAACCTTAAACTACGTAGAGGGTTCTTTACTGTAAGAGCGGCAAGTATGTGGATTTCTCTTCCACAGGTGGTGGTCTCAGCAGGGAAATCGATAGTTTAAAAAAACTATTAGATAAGAACCTGAATGACCACAACATACAGGGATATACAATGTAACACTGACATATAATCACACACATAGGTTGGACTTGATGGTCTTTTTTCAACCTCGCCTACTATGTAACTATGTAACCGCTCATCCCAAGCACATATCATTTTTACCCCCTGAAACACCCTCCCTCCCTTCACACCCCCTCCTTGCAGGTGGGAAGTTGCTACAGAGGAGGTGTAGTCTGTGTTGTGCTCCTGTATTAGCAGCTCTCCTCCATGCTGCAGATGACACAGGACCACTCTTACACCGGGCTGTTCACACAGGGTTTGATTACACAAAGTAAGGTCCATAAAGACATAGATGAGTGAGTTTGGGGTGGAGGAACTTGACTGGCCTGCACAGAGTCCTGACCTCAACCCAATAGAACACCTTTTGGGATGAATTAGAGCAGAGACTAGGAGCCAGGCCTCCTCATCCAACATCAGTGCCTGACCTCACAAATGCTCTTCTGGAAGAATGGTCAAACATTCCCATAGACACACTCCTAAACCTTGTGGACAGCCTTCCCAGAAGAGGTGAAGCTGTTATAGCTGCAAAGGGTGGGCCAACTCAATATTGAACCCTACGGACTAAGACTGTTATGTCATTGAAGTTCATGTGCGTGTAAAGCCAGGCGTCCCAATACTTTTGGTAATATAGTGTATACAATACACATGGTAATGGAATATAGACATTAAAAATCCTTGAAAAATATAAAAGTAAAAACATATTCGAACGGCGCTATCATGTAACCAATTTGTGTGAGTCACTGCAGATGATAATAAATAATCTTTGGAAACGTTCTTCTGGTGTAAATGTATCAGGTATGGATTCAATGACCCAAACTCTCATCCCTTGGTGGTTGTGTTGTCTGGGGACACTATGTTCAGTGTTACCCTGTTCAATGACCCTCTGGTGCTCACGAACCTCCCCCCGCAGGGTTCTGATGGTCCCACATATCAAAGATTGTAGGGACAAGTCAATCAATACACTACACATTCAGAAGAAGATTTATAGAAAGATGGCATGGAAAAGGATTTCTCATTCCCAATAAAGACCTTCTGATCATGAGTAACGAATTTTCATGTCAAACATTTTTTTTTTCTACACTGAAGAACATCTATCAACTTCCCAAACATGTCACCCCGACTGATATGAGGTGTGGTACCTGTAGCCATTTTGCTGAGAGCTACATATAATGTTGGGTACCCTATGGTAGGAGAATTTGGGTTTTGGTGGGAGGGTAGGTCCCAAATGTGGACCCTAACAGAAGATGGACCAATGTTTGGATAGAATTTTTTTCCTTATTACAGAATTTGTTACGATATTGGGTTAAAACCTTGTGTTGGTGGCGCATGTGCGGAGTCTCCTAAGATGGTCGCTTAGCCACTGAGCTCCGCACCTATCTGGTCCCCTGAACCCCGCTGCAGCCGCCAGAACCCTCGGATCAGGCCAGTTCCACTCTCGCTCGCTCGGGGACACCCCTGGGCATACACTGATGACGGGGTGTCCTGCCAGGAGAGATCTATCGAAGCAGCTGGAAGCGGCATTACAGCAGCCAGGCCGGTCCAAGATGGCGCCCGCGAGCACACGAAGCTCAGACCAGGAGGCAGAAGAGTCCATAGCGGACCAGGACCAGGATGAGGGCCCAGCTCCTATCCCTATACAGGGGAAGACCACAGTGAGTGCATCCCTCTTGCCCCCTCTATCACCTGCCTCCACGGAATCCCTAATAGGCAGATCCATGGGAGACTTTCACCTCACCTCCCTGAAGGACTTACTGAGCACCCCTGACAACTCTGACACTGAGAGGTATGCATCTCCCTATTCCCCTACAGATCTGTCAGCTTTGATGGAGGCTTTCTCTACCATGCTACCATGTTAGCCAGAGGTCTCGCTCAAACGGCTGCACAAATTACCACTGCCATACAGACTGATCTCCAGCACTTAGATCTGAGAATTGAAGATATTGAGCAGAAAACAGATCAGTCTGCTGCCAGAATCAAGCAAAACACAGCCAGAATCCAGGATATTCAGGATAAACTTGAAGTGGCCCTTTTTAAAATAGTCGACCTCGAGAATAGATCCCGACAAAATAATTTTAGGATCCTGGGTCTCCCGGAATCTGTAAAAGAGGTTCACCCGGCGGTCCATTCTCTCCTCAGAAAACTTATCCCAGATATTCCGGATCACAAGCTGAAGTTGGACAGAGCACACAGAGCACTACAGCCTGTGAGGAAAGATGGCCTCCCCAGAGATATCATTGTATAGCCCCACTACTACTCAGTTAAGGAGGAGGTAATGTGAGCGGCATGGTCGTCCGACAAGCTTACTATAAGGGAACATCAAATACAGATATTTGCTGACTTGTCCCCCTTTACGGTCCAGAAACGATGATCGCTGAAACCTTTACTATTGATACTAATACAAAAATAAATTACATACAGATGGGCCTTCCCTCTTCTCCTTAACTGTTCCTACCAGAATAAACCCTATGGATTCTATTCCTTCACTGAAGGTGAGCGCCTGCTGACCCACCTGGGCCTTATTTCTCAGGAGATGCCACCTCAGACCACCAGCAGAGGATCCTCATCAACCAAGTGACCATCCCCTCCTAGCCCTCTAACATCTGTATGGCAGAAACAACAGCCCAAGAGGTCCAAGGAATCTCGGCCTCCATAGTGGCCCGATCGAAGACATCAGAGGTTCCACTTCACCCAGCTCCCACAGGAACTGCCTCTTTGAATCCTGATGGATTCCACCTGAGTCTACGAACATGTTTACACTGGACCCCCATTTGGGGGCTCAGTTTACCCTCTTACAAATTTTGTAGCAATTGTATTGTTATGTAGCCCTGTTGGCCGCCTATTGGTTAAAATTTTATTCGTACTCAGTCATATTCTCCCAGGTCTCTGCCACAGAGACCGCAGATTATGGGTAAGCTGCTTTGTGTAGGATTATCTTTTACCCTCCATCAAGTACACCCCTTCAACCTACCGACTAGTTGGGGGGGGGTGTTGGAGGGGTCCCTGGGAGGATCCCCAAGATACAAGGTTCCCAGGAGGCCTCCCGGGGCTCCCTGGGAGGGGGTTTCGCAGTTAAGTTTTTCTCCCCTCTCCTTTTACCAAAGTTTACAATTATTGCTCTAGAGGTTCTGAGCTCTTTTTGGGGCTGGATCATGGCAAATTACTTCTTTTTATGGCGGGCGGACTAGAACGGCTGCGCTGTGCCTCACACTGTTTCCGAGAGGATGTTTAAAGTCTTTTGGAAACAATCTGAATTTTCCAGGGCGGTGGAGTCACTCCCCTCCCTGGACCTAGGGGACGAAGTGGATAGCCCCTTCTCCTCGTGTTTTACACAATCAAATGTACATTACAAGATTTACTTATCCTGCTCTTTGTCTTCTACTCTTTCTCCCCCTTACTCTCTCATCCTATCTCTCTCCCCTTATCCAGGTCACACCAGAACCATAGCCATCCAGGGGAGGTCCCAGCAACGACTCACAGGCTCGAGACACCAAAAACATTTCGAACATACTACCAGTTCAGACAGCTCATCCATGAGGGGTAAGCTAATGTCTTAATTACAGTGTTCACACCTCTCTGATCCATGACTGCGGTCGCTATCATTCCATGTAAACTGCTGATTCTTTCTCACAATACCCAGGGCCTAAACTCCCCAATCAAACAAAGGAAATTATTACACCAATATCATAGTCTAAAAGCAGACATCATCTTTATACAGGAGACACATTTCTCTTCCTCATTCAACCCCACATTCATTCACCAAAATTTCCCACACTATTACCTGGCTAACGCCGAGAACAAAACTAAAGGGGTAGCGATAGGCTTCTCCAAAAAGGTTAAATACTCAATGTCTGAAGTAGGGATGAGCTTCGTGTTCGAATCAAACACATGTTCGACTTGAACATCGCCTGTTCGGTCGTTCGCCGGATTACGAACGATATGGGCCGTTCGCGCCAAATTCCAGTGGCGCGTCACGGCCCATAATTCACTGCGGCATCACAGTGCATTGCTGGCTGATGATTGGCCAAGCATGCACTATGACCTGCAAACTTTTCCAATCACAGCGCCGTCTGTACAGAGAGCCGCAATTATGGCTCAGGGGGTTTAGTACACACCCCACACTATATAAGGCCGCCTGCACAGCGACCCTGTGTAGTGTGTTCCAGTGTTGAGAGAGAGATAGATAGACAGAGAGACAGTGTCATTTAATTTAATTTAGATAGAGTAGGCAGGCGAGTCAGTTAGCTGCATTTACAGTGTTTTGTGTATATAAATATACATTCTAGGTGTTGTATATATATATATATATATATATATATATATATATATATATATATATATATACTAGACCCATTCCTGTTATTCTCTTTCTACTACTGACAGGCAGGCAGATGTTTTTACAGTATTTACAGCTACCTGAAGAAAATTGCTGGTGTTCTTCTGATCCTATTAGTCCTATTAGCTACAGTATTTACAGTTAGTGAAGTGCGTCCTCTGCACAGTGTGCACCTAAAGCTACCTGAAGAAAATTAGTGGTGTTCTTCTGATCCTATTAGTACAGTACCGCAGGCAGCTGCAGTATTTACAAGTTAGTGTAGTGCGTTCTCTGCACAGTGTGCACCTAAAGCTACCTGAAGAAAATTAGTGGTGTTCTTCTGATCCTATTAATACTACAGGCAGGCAGCTACAGTATTTACACTTAGTGTAGTGCGTCCTCTGCACAGTGTGCACCTAAAGCTACCTGAAGACAATTTCTGGGGTTCTGCTCCTATTAATACCACAGGCAGGCAGCTACAGTATTTACAGTTAGTGTAGTGCGTTCTCTGCACAGTGTGCACCTAAAGCTACCTGAAGAAAATTAGTGGTGTTCTTCTGATCCTATTAATACCACAGGCAGGCAGCTACAGTATTTACAGTTAGTGTACTGTGTCCTCTGCACAGTGTGCACCTAAAGCTACCTGAAGAAAATTAGTGGTGTTCTTCTGATCCTATTAGTACAGTACCGTAGGCAGCTGCAGTATTTACAAGTTAGTTTAGTGCGTCCTCTGCACAGTGTGCACCTAAAGCTACCTAAACAAAATTAGTGGTGTTCTTCTGATCCTATTAGTACAGTACCACAGGCAGCTGCAGTGTTTACAAAATAGTGGTGTTCTTCTGATCCTATTAATACCACAGGCAGGCAGCTACAGTATTTACAGTTAGTGTAGTGCGTCCTCTGCACAGTGTGCACCTAAGGCTACCTGAAGACAATGTTGTTCTGCACCTATTAATACCACAGGCAGGCAGTTGATTCTGCTAGCTGCAATATCAGTATATATATATACATCCCAGCTTTGTACAGCTACATCTTACTGCAGGCCATTAGTATGTCTGGAAGGCCAACAAGGAGAGGCAGTCACAGGCCAATAAAAGAGGGCAAGCAGGCTCTGTGTCTAGAGGCAACAGTGCTGGTCATGGAGATGGTGCATCCTCATCAGCACGTGGCCTTGGGACAGGCTTGTCCTTTTTTTCAGCAGCTGGCTGTGTTGAGCTGCAGCATGCAGAAGAATTGGTAGAGTGGATGACCAAGCCGTCCTCATCCTCCTCATCCTCTGTCACCCAGGCTCAGGGTACTTTGTCTGGCAAAGCAGCTGCCAATGCGGCCTCTTCCCTCGGCTCAATGGCATCAGTGACTCCTTCCCTAGCCCCACCATGTGCTCCTGAGGAGTCCCCCGAACTGTTTGACCACAGTGTTGGTTACATGCTCCAGGAGGATGCCCAGTGTTTTGAAGGCTCCGATGATGGTACTCAGCTAGAGAAGGCAGTAACGTTAGCCCAGAGAGAGGGGTGCCCAGGTAGGACAGCAATCTCGCAGTCATGTTCCCCCAGCTGCAGCATACTGCCAGGTTTTCTCCAGTGATGAGGAGGGAGGGGATGATGAGGTCAGTAACTCCACATGGGTGCCTGATAGGAGAGAGGAGGAGGAGAAGGAGGCACATCACAAACAAAGCAGGATGCCCTCCAGGGGCCAGCTTAAGGGCAGCTGGGTGGACCCTTCACAATCATCGCTATTTGAATCTGTGTTTTGATGATCTTCTAGGATGTGAGTCTATTTTTGACATTTTTTAATAAACCAGTGTTTACGTTATTACGCTATGTGAGTTCTTTCGTCCATTTCTCACATGGTATACGAAAATTTGTTTGTGGCCTTCTATTGGAATACTATTTTCTATGCTGTGCGGTTAACTGGGGAAGTTGAATTGCCATCTTGGTTCGGAAGTCATTGCGGATACCTGAGAAGATGCACCATTCTGACCAGTTGGTCTCTAAGCCTTTTTGACTTGGATGACGTAAGTCCTCTCAAGTAAACAACATCTGGTAAGCCTCTCGATGTCTTGGGTGACTGTTCCTGTCTTCAGTGACGGCTTCTGAACTACCATCAGCTTTCCTGTCCACTTTGTTATCTCTACTTGCTTATTTGATCCAGTTGATCCCTCAGCTTTTTTTGACTTGATAGACACAAGTCCTGCCTGGGCATTTGCCCTTGGCAAGCCCCCTAAACCTATACATTTGGTGGACTTTTGTTATATGACTTCTGAGTGGTGTCAACCCCATTTGAACTTTTTTGGACTTTATTGTTTTTTGTTTTATTTTGTTCACATTATTTATATACCATTTACTTATTCTACACAGTGTATTATATTTAGCTCATATTGATACTACACAGTGTTTTTTCACTTTTTTTCATTTTGTTTATAGTCTGTATAACAGTATTTGTACTACATATAGCGCTTCATAGTTTTTCATATTTTTTGATAACACTTAATTGTTTGGTATATACTGGAGTTGTGTTGAAAACACTATTCACTCAATTTTTTAAGTTTATAGCGCTACACTTTTTTGCATATCTTTATAACACTTGGGTCTATAGGTGTGTTGGCTGCTATTTACTTTCTTCTTTACGCAGCGCTGTATTACCTATTTTTATGCTATTTTAAGGGCAACACACCGCCTGCATCACACCACAGAGCTCCGCATGTGCAGGGCACTGCTGTCTCTGCGCGTTATTCTAAAAGTTCTTTGGTGTGGGCCTTTTTTGAGACGAGTGCATCAGATCCCACCACTGCTATTTGCAACATATGTCTCAAGCCTATCTCTCGTGGCCAAAACATCTCCCGCTTGGGCACCACATGCTTGACCAGACATATGTTGACCTACCATGCAGTTCGTTGGCAAGCGTACCTAAAAGACCCACACCAAAGAACAAAGCCTTGCTCCTCATCAGCTGGTATCTCCAACCCCACTATACCTTCAGTCCTCTCTGAGACCTGCACTGAGAGGAATGAAGGTGTAGAATTAGGTGTGTCACAGCCAAGTACTTGGGGGGCAATCTACAACGTCAGATTGTACCAGGCAAATTTCCCTGCCCCAGCTGTTGCACTGCCGAAAGAAGTTTGCTCCCAGCCATCCACATGCCCAGCGGTTGAATGCTAGCTTGGCTAAATTGCTAGCACTTCAACTGCTGCCTTTTCAGTTGGTAGACTCTGCCCCCTTCTATGAGTTTGTGGAATGTGTGGTTCCTCAGTGGCAGGTTCCCAAACGCCACTTTTTCTCACAGAAGGCGATTCCGGCTCTCTACCGGCATGTGGAAGGCAATGTCCATGCCTCCCTGGACAGGGTGGTCAGCGGTAAGGTGCATATTACTGCTGACTCATGGTCCAGAAGGCATGGACAGGTACATTACCTATCTTTCACCGCGCACTGGGTGACTCTTCTGGCGGCTGGGAAGGATGCAGGACAGGGTGCAGTAGTGTTGGAGGTTGTTCTGCCACCACGCCTTCAAAATACTACTAGTGGTGATTCTGCCACACCTCTCTCCTCCACCCCTTCCTCTTCTTCTTCCTCCATGGCCACTTCCTGTGCTGATTTGACTTCAGAACCAGCGGTGCTCCGTAGGTGTTCAAGGGGCTACGCAAGCACGCAGGCAAAAAGATGCCATGCGGTGCTTGAGCTGGTGTGCTTGGGGGACAGGAGCCACACTGGGGCAGAGATTCTGTCAGCTCTGCAGGGGCAGGCTCAGAGGTGGTTGACGCCACGCCAGCTTAAGGCAGGTATGGTGGTTTGCGACAATGGCACCAACCTCCTCTCCGCCCTCCGACAGGGACAAATGACCCATGTGCCCTGTTTGGCTCACGTCCTTAACTTGGTGGTGCAGCGGTTCTTGGGCAGGTACCCTGGCTTACAGGATGTCTGTGTGCATTTCCGCCGGTCATATAATGCCAGTGCTTGCCTGACGGACCTCCAAAAAGAGTTTAACCTGCCCAAGAACCGCCTAATCTGTGACATGCTCACCAGGTGGAACTCAACGTTGGCCATGCTGCAGCGGCTGCACACGCAGCAGAGGGCCATCAATGAGTACCTGTGCGACTATGGCACCAGGACAGGGTCAGGGGAGCTTGGGTTTTTTTTCCCACGCCAGTGGGCCATGATCAGGAATGCATGCACTGTCCTGTCACTATTTGAGGAGGCCACGAGGATGGTGAGCAGTGACAGTGCATGCATCAGTGACACTGTCCCCCTTGTCCACCTGTTAGAGCACACGCTGCGTGGAATAATGGACAGGGCACTTGAGGCAGAACAGAGGCAGGAAGAGGAGGACTTCCTGAGCTCTCAAGGCCCCTTTATCCAGACAGTGTTCCTGTGTGCCCGCCGATCACACAGGAAGGGGAGGAGGAGGAGGTGGAGGACTGTGTCAGCATGGAGGTGGAGTTCGTTCCTGATTTTAAAATAAAGAAGTTTGGATTATAATTTCCTGGAGTGCGGCTGTCCGGATTTTCCCATTTGCACACAGCCTTTACTAGCATTAGCCAGCACCTGGGGCTCTTTGTTCCTGGAGACTAACAGCCAGTTCATACCTGGACAGGTTCACCCTAGTGCGGGGACAACATCCGCATAGCATGGAGGTGGAGCCTGGCACTCAGCATCACCAGCAGTCTTTAAGGGATCATTTGCAGTCCCAAGAAACCCATGGGAAAAAACTTTTTTTGCATTGATACATGTCCCCTGGGGCAGGACCCGGGTCCCCAAACCCTTTTTAGGACAATATCATGCATATAAGCCTTTAAAATGAGCACTTTTGATTTTTCATGTTAGTTTCCCATAGACTTTAACGGTGTTCCAGCGGCTTTCCACAAATACCTCATATTGTTCACTGTTCGGGCTCATCCCTACTATCCCTACTTTAAAATTAGCACTTTTGATTTCAAACGTTCGAGTCCCATAGACTTCAATAGGGTTCTAATGTTTGTGCAAACTTTCGGTCCGTTCGCAGGTTCTGGTGCAAACTGAACCGGGGGGTGTTTGGCTCATCCCTACTCTGTACATAGCTCATCCAAGAACCCTGCACACTGTACATAGCTCATCCCAGAACCCTGCACTCTGTATATAGCTCATCCCAGAACCCTGCACTCTGTATATAGCTCATCCCAGAACCCTGTATATAGCGCTCAGAACCCTGGACCCTGTATATAGCTCATCCCAGAACCCTGCACCCTGTATATAGCTCATCTCAGAACCCTGCAGTCTGTACATAGCTAATTCCCAGAACCCTGCTGTCTGTACACAGTTCAACTCAGAACCCTGCACTCTGTACACAGCTCATCCCAGAACCCTGCACTCTGTATACAGCTCATGCCAGAACCACTTATTCACCTTCGGCTATTTCCGCCGGATCCTACTGCGCAGGCGCAGCGCCTGCGCAGTACAGGGGGGACCTTATCTGCCGGGGGAACTTTCTCGGCAAGACACCGGCACTGAGGAGAGAAGACATCAAGTAAGTGCACCAACACTACACATTACAGTTGAACATGCAGGCACACTGATCACCCCCCGATCACCCCCCGATCACCCCCCTGCACCCCCTGTCACAGTGACACCAATAGCAGTTTTTTTTTTTTTACTGATTACTGCATTGGTGTCATTTGTGACAGTTAAAAGTTCCCTCGGCGGATAAGGACCCCTCCTGTACTGCGCAGGCGCAGCGCCTGCGCAGTACGAACTACTATCAGCCGCCGGAGAAAGCCGAAGCTCAAAATCTTCAATCAGCTGTACACGACGCCTGCGCCCTAGGTCCAGGTTCCTTTCCCACCATCCAAGTGGGCCTAGAGGGGGAATAAAAAAGAGCCGAGCGAAGTGAGGCCGTGCCCGAAGCGTGGCAAGTGAAGCAAGCCCGTAAGGGGCCCTCTTACAGGCGCCATGTACAGCTGTCATTTGTGACAGTTATAAGTGGTAGGGCAGTTAGTGGTAGGCCCCTTTAGGTCTAGGGTACCCCCCTAACCCCCCTAATAAAGGTTTAACCCCTTGATCACCCCCCGTCGCCAGTGTCACTAAGCGATCATTTTCCTGATCGCTGTATTAGTGTCGCAGGTGACGCTAGTTAGGGAGATAAGTATTTAGGTTCGCCGTCAGTGTTTTATAGCGTCAGGGACCCCCATATATTTAAACCCCCTGATTGCCCCCTAGGTAACCCATCACCACTGATCACCATATAACCGTTACGGGTGACGCTGGTTAGTTAATTTGTTTTTTATAGTGCCAGGGCACCTGCCGTTTATTACCTAATAAAGGTTTAATCCCCTGATCGCCCGACGGGTGATATAAGTTGGGTTTTAGGGTCAGATAAGGTCTGCATCGCCCCAGGCAGCGTCAGATTAGCGCCAGTACCGCTAACACCCACGCACGCACCGTACACCTCCCTTAGTGGTATAGTATCTGAACGGATCAATATCTGATCCGTTCGGATCTATACTAGCCTCCCCAGCAGTTTAGGGTTCCCAAAAACGCAGTGTTAGTGGGATCAGCCCAGATACCTGCTAGCACCTGCGTTTTGCCCCTCGGCCCAGCCCTAACCAGCCCACCCAAGTGCAGTATCGATCGATCACTGTCACTTATAAAACACTAAACACATAACTGCAGCGTTCGCAGAGTCAGGCCAGATCCCTGCGATCGCTAACAGTTTTTTTTGGTAGCGTTTTGATACAGTCGCTAACAGTCAGGAGCTTTTTTGCCTGTGAGTCTCACTACTGTACCACTAAATTTAGAGCCCAAAATGGCAAATCGAAGGTACACTAGTGAAGAGGCCTACACGTTTCTGAGCATGACAGATAGTGAAGAGGAAGTCACTCATCTGTCAGATTCAGGCTCCGAATACGATCCTGTAGAGGACAGCGGCTCCATGACAGATAGCTCTGACGACGGAGTTGTGGTCCCTGCTAGGGTCAGGCGTACCAGACCCCGAACTTCTTCTGTCCTTGAAGTGCAAGAACCGCAGGGCTCTCGTATGGAGCAGAGAAGTACTAGCGCCGCTATTTCTTCTGGTGAACTGGCAAGCACCAGTGGCCTAGTACACCCTGGTCGTACATCCAGCACTGCAGTATCACGTGGTGACGTGGTGAGTCCCATGCAGTTCAAGCTGGTGAGGTGGCAAGCACAAGTAGTGTCCCGCTGCCACCAAGAAGACAAAGACAGGCCCGTCGTGCCCATAGTGCCCTTCCTGCTGCATTCGCCAATCCGAATTGGGTACCCACCACTTCTGTAGCACCTGTACTTCCCCCATTCACTGGCCAACCCGGCATTCAGGTGGAAACAGTTGATTTTACGCCATTGGATTTTTATTCGCTGTTTTTCACTGAAGATCTCTATAGATCTATTGTGGACCAAAGCAATTTATACGCTGGTCAACACATTGCCACTATTCCCCAGTCCTCCCCTGCCAGAGATTGGAGACCAATTACGGTTTCCGAATTTAAGATCTTTCTGGGCCTATCCCTCCTCATGGGCATAACTAAAAAGAGTGAGTTGCGGTCATATTGGTCCACTGACCCAATTCACCATATGCCTGTGTTCTCTGCTTCCATGGCCAGGGCACGATACGAGCAGATTTTGCGGTTCATGCACTTCAACGTCAATGAACTCTGTCGTCCTCGTGGAGACCCTGGATACGATCGGCTCTACAAAATTCGGCCCCTTGTAAACCACTTCAACCAATGTTTTGCAGACTTGTTTACCCCCCATCAAGTTGTCTGCGTTGATGAGTCCCTGATTACATTTTCTGGCCACTTGTCATTCAACAGTACCTTCCCAGCAAGCGTGCCAGATACGGGGTCAAGATGTATAAGCTCTGTGACAGGGCCACAGGCTATACATGTAGTTTTATGGTTTACGAGGGCAAAGATAGTCACGTAGAGCCGACAAACTGCCCTGACTACATAGGAAGCGCTGGCAAGATAGTGTGGGACTTGGTGTAACCCTTATTCTGAGAGAGGTACCACTTGTACGTGGACAGTTATTATACGAGCGTGCCACTTTTTAGTCACTTGTTTGATCAGCAGATTGGAGCATGTGGCACCGTGCGACCTAATCGTCGGGGCTTTCCCCAGCGGCTTGTAGATTCCCGTCTTAGGCTGGGGGAGAGAGCCTGCTTGCAGTGTAATAACTTGCTTGCTATGAAGTGGAGGGACAATAAGAATGTTTTCGTTCTCACCTCCCTTCATGCAGACACGACGGTCCAAATTACTATGGCGACTGGTGTTGTGAAGAAACCCCTCTGTGTCCACGAATATAAACAAAATAGAAGAGATCATCAGAGTGTTTCCAGACGGTGCTCCACCTCACCATCCCCAACCAAATGCAGTAAGCCGGCTGCATGAGAGGCATTTTCTTTATGTCCTCCCGAGAACCGCTACCCAACGAACCCCCCAAAAAAGATGTTGTGTCTGCAGCAAGCGCGGATATAGGCATGGCACCCAAGACAATAGGCGTGACAATCCTGGTCTTTTCATTGCATGCAGCTAATTAGCCTCTAGACTGCTTTTACAAGCAGTGGGAGGGAATGTCCCCCCCTCCCACCGTCTTCCATGTTTTTCTCTCATGTTTTTCTCTGGCTCTCCTGTCCCAACATGGAGCCTGAGAATCCATCCAGTGATTCGGCCAGCTGACCATAGAGCTGATCAGAGACCAGAATGGCTCCAATCATCTCTATTGCCTAAGAAACCGGAAGCTACGCGCATTTCATGATTTCACCGGATGTAAACAACGCCACTGAGAAAGCATTTTATCACACTGATCTTGGTGTGGTCAGATGCTTTGAGGGCAGAGGAGAGATCTAGGGTCTAATATACCCCAATTTTTTTTTTTAAAGTACCTGTCACTACCTATTGTATCATAGGGGATATTTACATTCCCTGACATAACAATAAAAATGATAAAAAAAAAAATGAAAGGAACAGTTTAAAAAAAAGATAAAAAAGCAAAAAAAATAATAAAGAAAAGAACAAAAAAAAAGCACCCCTGTCCCCCCCCCCCGCTCCTGCGCAAAGGCGAATGCAAGCGTCGGTCTGGCGTCAAATGTAAACAGCAATTGCACCATGCATATGAGGTATCACCGCGAAGGTCAGATCGAGGGCAGTCATTTTAACAGTAGACCTCCTCTGTAAATCTAAAGTGGTAACCTGTAAAGACTTTTAAAAATATATGTAGTTTGTCGCCACTGCACGTTTGTGCGCAATTTTAAAGCATGTCGTGTTTGGTATCCATGTACTCGGCATAAGATCACCTTTTTCATTTCATCAAGCATTTGGGCAATATAGTTTGAGCAATATATCATTTAGTGACAACTTTGTGCAAAAAAAAAGTTTGTGATTTTCCCGCAACTTGTGGCAAAATATAAAATATTCCATGGACTCAACATGCCTCTCAGCAAATAGCTTGGGGTGTCTACTTTCCAAAATGGGGGGGGTCATTGGGGGGGGGGGTTGTGCCATCTGGGCATTTTATGGCCTTCAAAACTGTGATAGGTAGTGAGGAGTGAAATCAAGAAATCCTTAGAAATCCTGAAGGTGGTGATTGGTTTTTGGGGTCCCGTACGCGGCTAGGCTCCCAAAAAGTCCCACACATGTGATATTCCCGTACTTAGGAGAAGCAGCTAAATGTATTTTGCAGTGCCCATGACCTGTGTGAGCAATATATAATTTAGTGACAACTTTTTGTACAATTTTTTTTTTCATTATTCAATCACTTGGGACAAAATAAATGAATATTCAATGGGCTCAACATGCCTCTCAGCAATTTCCTTGGGGTGTCTACTTTCCAAAATGGGGTCATTTGGGGGGGGTTTGTACTGCCCTGCCATTTTAGCACCTCAAGAAATGACATAGGCAGTCATAAACTAAAAGCTGTGTAAATTCCAGAAAATGTACCCTAGTTTGTAGACGCTATAACTTTTGCGCAAACCAATAAATATACGCTTATTGACATTTTTTTTTTTACTAAAGACATGTGGCCGAATACATTTTGGACTAAATGTATGACTAAAATTGAGTTTATTGGATTTTTTTTTATAACAAAAAGTAGAAAATATCATTTTTTTTTCAAAATTTTCAGTCTTTTTCTGTTTATAGCGCAAAAAATAAAAACCGCAGAGGTGATCAAATACCTTTAAAAGAAAGCTCTATTTGTGGGAAAAAAAGGACGCAAATTTCGTTTGGGTACAGCATTGCATGATCGCGCAATTAGCAGTTAAAGCGACGCAGTGCCAAATTGTAAAAAGTGCTCTGGTCAGGAAGGGGGTAAAACCTTCCGGGGCTGAAGTGGTTAAGTATGATGGCAAAGCAACATGTTCTGTGGGCATCACATATCCTCCTTACCCCAACCAAGTTATATCCCCCAATAAGCAAAAACAAACTCAAATTACTGTTCATTGTCTCTGAAGTGATAGATGGAGGTCTGGCAGCAGGGTGATATGGTGGATGTAAGTTACTAATAGCAACCAAGCGCTACACCAATTTAGAGTAAGTCAGTTTCATTATCTAAAAACTGGAGGTAATTATTTTTTAATTTGGTGCATTAATAGTGCCGCTTTGCAGAGGCGTAACTAGAAACTTCAGAGCCCCGGTGCAAGAAATAATGAAGCCCCCCCCCCCCCCCCGAAATGTGGCAGCGATGGTGGTGTTGAGGGGGGGTGGCAATGGTAGTGTTGGGGGGGTGGCAGCGGTGGTGTTGAGGGGGGATGACAGCATTGGCGGTGACGAGGGGGCTGGCAGAGGTGGTGTTGAGGGGTGTGGCAGCTGTGGTGTTGAGGGGGGGTGGCAGTGATAGTGTTGATGGGGGGTGGCAGTGATAGTGTTGATGGGGGGTGGCAGTGATAGTGTTGAGGGGTGTGGCAGTGGTGGTGTTGAGGGGGGTGGCAGAGGTGGTGTTGAAGGGGGGTGGCAGTGATGGTGTTGAGGGGTGTGGCAGTGGTGGTGTTGAGGGGTGTGGCAGAGGTGGTGTTGAGGGGGGTGGCAGTGATAGTGTTGAGGGGTGTGGCAGTGGTGGTGTTGAGGGGTGTGGCAGAGGTGGTGTTGAGGGGGGTGGCAGTGATAGTGTTGAGGGGTGTGGCAGAGATGGTGTTGAGGGGGGTGGCAGTGATAGTGTTGAGGGGTGTGGCAGTGGTGGTGTTGAGGGGGGCGGCAAAAGTGGTGTTGAGGGGGGTGGCAGTGATAGTGTTGAGGGGTGTGGCAGTGATAGTGTTGAGGGGTGTGGGAGTGGTGGTGTTGAGGGGGGTGGCAGAAGTGGTGTTGAGGGGGGTGACAGTGATAGTTTTGAGGGGGTTGGCAGTGGTGGTGTTGAGGGGGTTGGCAGAAGTGGTGTTGAGGGGGGTGGTAGTGATAGTGTTGAGGGGTGTGGCAGTGATAGTGTTGAGGGGTGTGGCAGTGGTGGTGTTGAGGGGGGGTGGCAGAGGTGGTTTAAGGGGGGATGGCAGCATTGGCGGTGATGAGGGGGGTGGCAGAGGTGGTATTGAGGGGGGTGGCAGTGATAGTGTTGAGGGGTGTGGCAGTGGTAGTGTTGAAGGGGAATGGCAGCATTGGCGGTGATGAGGGGAGTGGCAGAGGTGGTGTTGAGGGGGGTGGCAGTGATAGTGTTAAGGGGTGTGCCAGTGGTAGTGTTGAGGGGGGATGGCAGTATTAGCGGTGATGAGGGGGCTGGCAGAGATGGTATTGAGGGGGGTGGCAGTGATAGTGTTGAGGGGTGTGGCAGCTGTGGTGTTGAGGGGGGTGGCAGTGGTAGTGTTGAGGGGGGTGGCAGCGGAGATATTAAGGGGGGTGGCAGCGGCAGTGCTGGGGGGGGTGACAGCGACAGTGGTGGGGGGATGGGATCAGTAAGAGGCAGAGGTGGTGGAAGTTGGGATCAATTGCACTGGCAATTTGTCACTTAGTTCAAGCAATCGATTCCTCCTTAGAATTCTGTCACTCGGTGCCTCCAGCCTAGGGATGCCCTTGCCTCATAGGGACTCCTGGCAATCGCAGAGGAGAGAGCTCCTCTCCTCTGCGATTGCCAGGGGGCGGGGTGGTTCACAGTCTCAGCTCTGCCTTCTCTCCTCTCAACGCTATCAGCGGACAAAAGCCTCCCCCCGCGGCAGGCCAAACTGATGGACGGTCAGGGGGCCCACGGGCCCTCGCACTGACGGATGGGCGGGAGAGGGGCCCGTGGGCCCGACTGAAGTGGCGCATTTGCAGGGCCCAGTCGCAAGTGCGACTGCTACGACCCTGATAATTCTGTCACTGCCACTTAGTGCCACTTTTACAATGGAGAACCACCAGAATCTAACACAAATGTCAGTAAAATTACCAAAATGGGTAGTAAAGATTTTTGAATTTGGTTCAGGTTATTTTAAAGGGCATAGCACCTAAAAAAACTGTTCTTATTTCTTTACTGAATTCCCCCCTCCCTCCTCCAAATGTGGCGGATATACACTATATTGCCAAAAGTATTGGGACGCCTGCCTTTGTTCAATGACCCTCCGGTGCTCACCGAACCTCCCCCCGCAGGGTTCTAAAGGTCCCACATATGAAAGATTGCAGGGACAAGTCAAGCAATCCACTACACATTCCAAAGAAGAGTTATAGAAAGATGACATAAAAAAGGATTTGCCATTCCCAATAAAGACCTTCTATGAGTGATGAATTTGTATGTCGGACACTGAAGAACATTTATTAACTTCCCAAACATGTCACCCCGACTGATATGAGGTGTAATACCTGTAGTAATTTTGCTGGAAGCTACATATAATGTTGGGTGCCCTATGGTAGGAGAATTTGGGTTTTGGTGGGAGGGTAGGTCCCAAATGTGGATCCTGACAGAAGATTGACCAATGTTTGGATAGAATTTTTTTCCATATTACAGAATTTGTTATGATATTGGATTGAAATCTTGTGTTGGTATACGCGTCTTTACTGATAACCTTTTTTTTTACTGCTGGAACCAGGTATGTTAGATATGACTTTTCATCCACTTCAGGGGAGTAAACCTTTCCGAGAAACGTAGTCCTTAATTCTCAGCCTTGTATTATAGTCTTCCTGCAAAACTGGATCTTCGAAATGTTGCCGATCCACTTAGAAAGATGACAGCTGGTAGAATGCAGGTATGATTTCTCGCCGTGGGCTTAAAATGACCTTTTGAGATGATGGTACGCCCTTTGGAAGCTTCATTCTAGTATACAATGCTATTACCTGTACTTAGTGTCCAATACTCATTTATGTATTCAGCTTTTGTAGTAAACCACCTATGGTGTCAAAAAACTATAGTAAAAGATACAGCAGTCTTTCTGAACTTCTGGTGGTCAGCACTCCCATAGAATAATTGCAGCTCCTCAGTCCTCACACCAGGCCAATCAGCAGAATGGGGGAACACAGCTCTCAATACTCAGTATTTTCCCACCTCTGGGTCCTGTAGCAGCAAACACTAGATGGTTTGGAAAGCTGGTCTCCCTGTAGCAGTTCAGTTCATACAGACAGGTGTGAGCCTGGAGCCCTATGCCTGGGTTCAGTGACATTTCTCTCCAGCTGCAGCCAGCCAACCAGGGATCCAATTCTGCTACTTACCTCAGTCTACAGCACACTCCACATCCTGTGCATACAGCCTCTATATCCCCATGTGTGTCTCTCTCCACCCTGCCCCCCCAGTTCTTTTCCTCCTCTTCGGTCTGCCACCTCTCTCTAGGCACCGTGGAAAATGTAGTTCCTGCTTCTCCTTCCACAGGGTTGTGTCACAGTGTGGAGACGACATCTCCCATCAGCCCCATTTCCTCCCAGAAGCAATTCAGTCCACATCCTGTTCCTCTGTGATACCGGATGGTGGGCAGAGCTCAACCAGAGTATGCACACAGCCCAGCAGTAGTAGCAACAGTGATAATATCCCCGCTACACCAGATTACAGCAAATGTATGATTACAGTCATCACTAGTAGGGATGAGCCGAACACCCCCCGGTTCGGTTCGCACCAGAACCTGCGAACGTAACGAAAATTCGCACGAACGTTAGAACCCCATTGACGTCTATGGGACTCAAACGTTCGAAATCAAAAGTGCTAATTTTAAAGGCTAATTTGCATGGTATTGTCCTAAAAAGGGTTTGGGGACCCGGGTCCTGCCCCAGGGGACATGTATCAATGCAAAAAAAAAAGTTTTAAAAACAGCCGTTTTTTTCGGGAGCAGTGATTTTAATGTTTAAAGTAAAAAAAAAGTGAAATATT
The DNA here is from genome assembly GCA_037952925.1 of Lithobates clamitans. Lineage (NCBI taxonomy): Eukaryota > Metazoa > Chordata > Amphibia > Anura > Ranidae > Lithobates > Lithobates clamitans. The sequence continues at coordinate 22,770 of JBBGZY010001494.1, forward strand.
CCTTTAAATATCGTACCTGGGGGGTGTCTATAGTATGCCTGTAAAGTGGCGCGTGTTTCCCGTGCTTAGAACAGTCCCTGCACCAAATGTCATTTTTAAAGGAATAAAAGTCATTTAAAACTGCTTGCGGCTTTAATGTAGTGTCGGGTCCTGGCAATATGAATGAAAATCAGTGAGACAAATGGCATGGGTACCCCCCAGTCCATTACCAGGCCCTTTGGGTCTTGTATGGATATTAAGGGGAACCCCGCACCCAAATTAAAAAAAGGAAAGGTGTGGGGCCACCAGGCCCTATATACTCTGAACAGCAGTATACAGGCGATGCAAACAAGACAGGGACTGTAGTTTTGTTGTTAAGTAGAATCTGTCTGTAATTTTGAACTGGTAAATTTTTAACGTGTTTAGCTCCAGCCAAAAAATCTATTTTAAGCTTTTTGGAAAACATAGGGAAGGGTTATCACCCCTGTGACATTTTGTTTTTCTGTCTGTGCTCCTCTTCAGAAGATTTCACCTCACTTTCTGTCCCAATGACAAATGTTTTTTGAAAATTTGGGGTTTTTAGTGAAACAAGGATTGGTGATAAAGCATCAGTGGAAAGGAGAAACGTTTTTCCCATATTAACTCTTACAGGAGAGAATTTCCCTTCCTAGGGGTAGATTTCATCTCACTTCCTGTTGTCTCCTTCCGTTTGCAAGTAGGAGTCGTTTGTAAGTTGGATGTTTGAAAGTAGGGGCCTGCCCTATATACTCTGCAGAAATTTGGGCCTTAGGTGTTGGTGTTGCCACAACACTGTAAGCCCTCACAGGGCCCTGCTGTGAAATATTAGATCAAGAATTGTAATTACATGCACCTGTTGAACAGGGGCAGAAAAATTGGGCCTTTGGTGGTGGTGGTGCTGGCGCCATAACACTGCAAGTCCTCACAGTTAGTCTTGGTGGGCGCTGGAACGGGCCCTGCTGTGAAACATTAGATCAAGAATTGTAATTACATGTCCCTGTTGAACAGGGGCAGAAAAATTGGGCCTTAGGCACTGGTGCTGGTGCCACAACACTGCAACCCCTCACAGATACTCTAGTTGGAGCTAAGGAACGAGCCCTGCTGCAAAGTATTGCATCAAAAATTGTAATTACACGCCCCTGTTAAACAGGGTCTGAAAAATTGAGCCGTAGTCACTGGTGGCGGCGCCCAGAACCAAAAATGTTCTTACAAGCTATCAGCATGATCATTGAGGAGGAAGAGGATAATCACTCAGCATAACAGGATAGTCACTCAGCATCAGGACAGGCAGTCTTGAAGGGACCTGACATTTCAAAAAAAATTATTTGGTTACATCAGCATCAGGTGCTTGGTAGCTGGTGGTGATCCAAGACTGATTCATTTTTATGAAGGCCAGTCGATCGGCCGAGTCGGTGGACAGATGCACCCTATGATCGGTTACCATGCCTCCAGCAGCACTGAATGTGCGTTCCGAAAGAACGCTGGATGCAGGACAGGCCAGTAGCTCAATTGCATACTGTGTAAGCTCTGGCCAGTGATCCATCCTCAAGACCCAGTAACCCAGAGGATTTTCTGTGGGAAAAGTGTCCAAGTCAGATCTTGCCCCTAGGTATTCCTGCACCATGTAAAACAGACACTGGCGATGGTTGCTGGAACCAATCATACCTTGGGGCTGCGGACTAAAAAATTGTCTGAACGCATCGGTCAAATGGCCACCTTCTCCACCGCTCCTTCTTTGACTGACCGAAGCTTCAGCAACAAATTGTCCAGGAACAGGAGTTTGTAACCTCCCAGTCTCTGGGAATGCGTTGCACAGACCTTTCTGCAAGGCCTCCCAAAGATGTTTCATCCTCTGCTCCTTCTGCGGCGGCAAGATAAGGTCCGCAACCTTACCCTTGTAACGTGGATCAAGCAGGGTTGCCAGCCAGTATTGATCCCTCTCCTTGATACCACGAATACAAGGATCCTTCCGCAGGCTTTGCAGGATCAGGGACGCCATGCAGCGTAGGTTTGCTGAGGCATTCGGTCCGAAGTCCTCTGGGTCACTAAGGACGACATGATCCGCAGCCACCTCCTCCCAGCCACGCACAACTCCATGGGTTTTTCGAGACTGCAAATGATCCCTTAAAGATTGCTGCTGATGCTGAGTGCCAGGCTCCACCTCCATGCTGACACAATCCTCCTCCTCCTTCTCCTCCTCCTCCTCCTCGTCCTCTTCCTGTGTGATCGGCAGGCATGCAGAAACACTGTCTGGATAAAGGGGGCCTTGAGAGCTAAGGAAGTCCTCCTTTTCCTGCCTCGGTTCTGCCTCAAGTGCCCTGTCCATTATTCCATGCAGAGTGTGCTCCAACAGGTGGACAAGGGGGACAGTGTCACTGATGCATGCACTGTCTCTGCTCACCATCCTCGTGGCCTCCTCAAATGGTGACAGGACAGTGCATGCATCCCTGATCATGGCCCACTGGTGTGGGGAAAAAAAACAAGCTCCCCTGACCCTGTCCTGGTGCCTTAGTCGCACAGGTACTCATTGATGGCCCTCTGCTGTGTGTGCAGCCGCTGCAGCATGGCCAACGTTGAGTTCTACCTGGTGGGCATGTGACAGATTAGGCGGTTCTTAAGGCAGGTTAAGTTCCTTTTGGAGGTAGTGGCAGGTAGTGTCGTGGTTGGGATTTGAACCAGTGACCCTTCTTACTGCTAGGCAAAAGTTCTACCCACTACACCACTGTGCCGCCCACCACATGGCATCTTTTGGCCTGCGTACTTGCGTAGCCCCTTGAACACCTACGGAGTACCGCTGGTTCCGAGGACAAAGCACAGGAAGAGGCCATGGAGGAAGAAGAAGAGGAGGGGGTGGAGGAGAGAGGTGTGTCAGAATCACCAGTACTGGCATTTTGGAGGTGTGGTGGCGGAACAACCTCCAACACTACTGCACCTAGTCCTGCATCCTTCCCAGCTGCCAGCAGAGACACCCAATGCGCCGTGAAACTTAGGTAACGTCCCTGTCCATGCCTGCTGGACAATGAGTCAGCGGTAATATGCACCTTACCACTGACCGCCCTGTCCAGCGAGGCCAAGACATTGCCTTCCACATGTCGGTAGAGAGCCAGAATCGCCTTCCGTGAGAAAAAGTGGCGTTTTGGAACCTGCCACTGAGGAACCGCACATTCCACAAACTCAAGGAAGGGGGCAGAGTCTACCAACTGAAAAGGTAGCAGTTGAAGTGCTAGCAATTTAGCCAAGCTAGCATTCAACCACTGGGCATGTGGATGGCTGGGAACAAACTTCTTTCTGCGGTGCAGCAGCTGGGGCAGGGAAATTTGCCTGGTACAATCTGACGTCGGTGTACCGATAGCAGATTGCATGCAAGTACTTGGCTGTGACACACCTAATTCCACACCTTCATTCCTCTCAGTGCAGGTCTCGGAAAGGACTGAACATATAGTGGGGTTGGAGATCCCAGCTGATGAAGAGCAAGGAGAGGTCCTCTTTGTTCTTTGGTGTGGGTCTTTTTAGGTACGCTTGCCATCGAACTGCATGGCAGGTCAACATATGCCTGGTCAAGCATGTGGTGCCCAAGCGGGAGATGTTTTAGCCACGCGAGATACGCTTGAGAGATATGTTGCAAATAGCAGCGGTGCGATCTGATGCACTCGTCTAAAAAAAGGCCCACACCAAAGAACTTTTGGAATAACGTGCAGAGACAGCAGCGCTCTGCACATGCGGAGCTCTGCGGTGTGATGCAGTCAGTGTGCTGCCCTTAGGCTGGCCCCTGGAGGGCATCCTGCCTCGTTGGTGATGTGCCTCCTCCTCCTCTCTCCTATCAGGCACCCACGTGGAGTCAGTGGCCACATCATCCCCTCCCTCCTCATCACTGGAGCAAACCTGGCAGTATGCTGCAGCAGGGGGAACATGACTGCCAGATTGCTGTCCTTCTTGGGCACCCCCTCTGTCCGGGCTCACGTTACTGCCTTCATCTAGCTGAATACCATCATCAGAGCCTTCAAAACGTTGGGCATCCTCTGGGAGTATGTACCCAACACTGTGGTCAAACAGTTCGAGGGACCCCTCAGGAGGACATGGTGAGGTTGGGGAAGGAGTCACTGATGCCATTGAGCCGAGGGAAGAGGCCGCGTTGGCAGCTGCTTTGCCAGACAAAGTACACTGAGCCTGGGTGAGAGAGGATGAGGAGGATGAGGACAGCTTGGTCATCCACTCGACCAAGTCTGCCACATGTTGCGTCTCAACACAGCCAGCTGCCGAAAAAAAGACCAAGCATGTGCCACGGCCACGTGCTGATGAGGATGCACCATGTCCACGACCAGCACTGTTGCCTCTAGACACAGAGCCTGCTTGCCCTCTTTTATTGGCTTGTGACTGTCTGCCTCTCTTTGTTGGCCTTCCAGACATACTATTGGCCTGCAGTGAGCTGCACAAAACTGGGATGTATATATATATATATATATATATATATATATATATATATATATATATATATATATATATATATATATACTGATTATACTGCAGCTAGCAGAATCAACTGCCTGCCTGTAGTATTATTAGTATGATAACACCTGCACCTGGCTGCAGGTAGCTATACTGTAGGTGCAACTGTGCGGGGTACACAGTACAGTAACTTTAAATACTTCAAAGTGCCTACACAAGCACCTGGCTGCAGGTAGCTATACTGTAGATACAACTGTGCAGGGTACACAGTACAGTAACTGGAAATACGTCAAGAGCCTACACAAACACCTGGCTGCAAGTAGCTATACTGTAGGTGCAACTGTGCAGGGTACACAGTACAGTAACTGGAAATACGTCAAGAGCCTACACAAGCACCTGGCTGCAGGTAGCTATACTGTAGGTGAGATTGTGCGGGGTACACAGTACAGTAACTGGAAATACGTCAAGAGGCTACACAAGCACCTAGCTGCAGGTAGCTATACTGTAGATGCAACTGTGCGGGGTACACAGTACAGTAACTGGAAATATGTCAAGAGCCTACACAAGCACCTGGCTGCAGGTAGCTATACTGTAGGTGAGACTGTGCAGGGTACAAAGTACAGTAACTGGAAATACGTCAAGAGCCTACACAAGCACCTGGCTGCAGGTAGCTATACTGTAGGAGCAACTATGCAGGGTATATCAGTACAGTAACTGGAAATACTGTAAAAACACCTGCCTGCCTGTCAGTATATTAGGAAGAGAAGAACAGGATCTACCTAAACTGAATACAGTGTATATATATATATATATATATATATATATATATATATATATATATATATATAAAAACATCTGGGATGCATAAATATACACAATACACTGTAACTGCAGCTAACTGACTCGACCTGCCTACTCTATCTAACTTAAATCAAATGACACTGTCTTTCTCCCTATATATCTGTCTCAACTCCGGAACACATTACACAGGGCCGGCGTGCAAGCGGCCTTATATAGTGTGGGGCATGTACTAAACCCCCCGAGCCATAATTGCCCAAAGCCTCCTTGGCTTTGGCCAATTACGGCTCTCTGTACACACAGCGCTGTGATTGGCCAAGCATGCGGGTCATAGTGCGTGCTTGGCCAATCATCAGCCAGCAATGCACTGCGATGCCACAGTGAATTATGGGCCATGATGCACCACTCGAATTTGGCGCGCATGGCCCATATTGTTCGTAATTCGGCGAACGACCGAACACACGATGTTCGAGTCGAATATGAAGCTCATCCCTAATCATTAGGCTACAACCAGTAGCAGATTACAGCCAGTGTCAGACTACAGCCCATGCCAAATTACAGCCAACACTTGGTGACAACCAGCACCAGAATAAATCTAGGACTTGGTTACAACCAGTACCAGATTAAAGCCAACACTTGGTTACAACCAGCACTAGATTAAAGCCAGCCCTTGGTTACAACCAGCACTTGGTTACAACCAGCACCAAATTAAAGCTAGCCCTTGGTTACAACCAGCACCAGATTCAATCCAGCACTTGGTTACAACCAGCACCATATTAAAGCCAACACTTGGTTATATCCAGCACCAGATTAAAGCCAGCCCTTGATTACAACCAGCACTAGATTAAAACCAACACTTGGTTACAACCAGTACCAGATTAAAGCAAGCACTTGGTTACAACCAGCACCAGATTAAAGCCAGCCCTTGGTTACAGCCAGCGACAGATTAAAGCCAGCCCTTGGTTACAACCAGCACCAGATTAAAGCCTGCCCTTGGTTACAACCAGCACCAAATTAAAGCCAGCACTTTGTTACAACCAGCACCAAATTAAAGCCAGCCCTTGGTTACAACCAGCACCAGATTAAATCCAGCACTTGGTTACAACCAGCACCAGATTAAAGCCAGCACTTGGTTACATCCAGCACCAGATTAAAGCAAGCACTTGGTTACAACCAACACCAGATTAAATCCAGCACTTGGTTATAACCAGCACCAGATTAAAGCCAGCACTTGGTTACAACCAGCACCAGATTAAAGCCAGCACTTGGTTACAACCAGTACCAGATTAAAGCCAGCACTTGGTTACAACCAGCACCAGATTAAAGCCAGCACTTGGTTACAACCAGCACCAGATTAAAGCCAGCACTTGGTTACATCCAGCACCAGATTAAAGCCAGGACTTGGTTACAACCAGTACCAGATTAAAGCAAGCACTTGGTTACAACCAGCACCAGATTAAATCCAGCACTTGGTTACAACCAGCACCAGATTAAAGCAAGCACTTGGTTACAACCAGCACCAGAATAAAGCCAGCACTTGGTTACAACCAGCACCAGATTAAAGCCAGCACTTGGTTACATCCAGCACCAGATTAAAGCCAGCACTTGGTTACATCCAGCACCAGATTAAAGCCAGCACTTGGTTACAACCAGTACCAGATTAAAGCAAGCACTTGGTTACAACCAGCACCAGATTAAATCCAGCACTTGGTTACAACCAGCACCAGATTAAAGCCAGCACTTGGTTACAACCAGCACCAGATTAAAGCCAGCACTTGGTAACAACCAACACCAGATTAAAGCCAACACTTGGCTACAACCAGCACTAGATTAAAGCCAGTGCCTGATCACAGTTAGGGGCAGATTTACTAAAACTGGAGCACTCAGAATCTGGTGCAGCTGTGCATGGGAGCCAATCAGCTTCTAACTTCAGCTTGTTCAATTAAGCTTTGACAATAAAACATGGAAGCTGATTGGTTTCTGTGCAGAGCTGCACCAGATTTTGCTCTCTCCAACTTTAGTAAATCTCCCCCTTATGCAGCTCACACACGGGCAGACTTTTCGACCGGACTGGTCCGACGGTCTATCTGACGGACTTTCGGCAGACTTCCGACAGACTTTCCCAACGAATGGACTTGCCTACACACGATCACACCAAAGTCAGACGGATTTGTACGTGATGACGTACGACCGGACTAAAATAAGGAAGTTGATAGCCAGTAGCCAATAGCTGCCCTAGCGTCGGTTTTTGTCCGGCGGACTAGCATACAGACGAGCGGACTTTTCGACCGGACTCGAGTCCGTCGGAAAGATTTGAAACATGTTCCAAATCTAAAGTCTGTCAGATTTTCGACCGAAAAAGTCCGCTGCAGGTCCGATAAAGCCCACAGTCGGACCAGTCAGGTCGAAAAGTCTGCTGGTGTGTAAGCGGCCTTAGTGTCAGTGTTTCTTATTCAAATTAGAATGGGAAACGCACTTAATTCCCTTATATGACCGGATTCCAATATTCCTTTACTCCAAGAAAAAATTCTAATGTCGCGTACACACGATCGGAATTTCCGACAACCAAACCGTGAATTTGGCTGAAACTTGTCTTGCATACACACGGTTGCACAAATATTTTTGGAAATTCCGATCGGCAAGAGCGCGCTGATATACAACATGTACGACGGGACAAAAAAAAAAGGAGTTCAATAGCCAGTGCGCCACCCTTTGGGCTCCTTCTGCTAATCTCGTGTTTATCTCATGTTAGTAGAAGTTTTGTGAGGGACGATTCGCGCTTTTCAGCCTACTGTTTTTCAGATTGTTACTGCTCTTCAGTTTGTGTTTGTGAGTTTGCACCTGGTTTTCAGTGCGTGTAGTCAGTTCGTATCTGTTTTTCAGTGCGCGCTTTTATAGTTCGTATCTGTTTTTCAGTGCGTTTTTGTCCGCTCGTTTCTGATTTTAAGGTCGCTCTTCTCAGACCTTTCTGATTTTCAGTGCATTCTGTTAGTTCGTTCTGACCAGCCGACCATTTTCTAGCCATGTTGAGGGTACATACTCATTGTAGAGTTCGTGCTATGCGGGAGCTTGGTGTTGGGGTTTTTACTTTGATCCAGGCCCAGTCCATGAACAGGGCAAGGAGGAGTTCATGGACGAAGAGTTGGTTACTCCAGCGTGACCAATTCTCACACATGCCTTTGCTGCGGGAGATCCGTGAGAATAATCCTGATGATTTCAGGAATTATCTCCGGATGACCGACCCCGTTTTTCACCGTTTGTTGGCTTTGCTGTCCCCTTATATTATGAAGCAGGACACCTGCATGCGGCAAGCCATCACTCCCGAGCAGAGGCTAGTCGCCACCTTGCGGTACTTGGTGACAGGGAGAAGTCTCCAGGACATTAAGTTCTCGACAGGCTCTGGGGATCATTATTCCAGAGACCTGTTCTGCCATTATTCAAGTCCTGCAGAAGGACTATATTAGCTAATTTTTCTCCTTTAACATCACATTCTATGTATTTAATGTTTGCTATTGTATTGTTTTTCTTTCATCATTTCAATAATTACCATGATTGTAATATGCTGTGAATGTCCTCTTTGTCCTCATGCATGCTGGAAGTTTTTAAAGTTCCTTTTTTGTCCTTCATGCATATTTGCCTTCACTAACCTCCCCAGCATGCTATCCTGTGCCCATACACATCTAGCCTAGTCACTTAAAAATGTATTTTGTCTGCTCCATTGTAGTGCTTTACCCTAAACACCCCCTAAAAATGTGTACACATGTGATTTTTGTCCTTAAATTCAGGCAGAGTGCCAGAGGCTTTTTTTTTTTGGGAACCCTCCCTCCCCCCAACCGCCAAGTCAACCGATACCAATCCTCTATCTGCTGACTTTGCCAAACCCGTACACACTATATCTACCTCTTTTGTGGTCATATTTATGGATGAATTCACCAAAGCATGTAGTGCAAGGGCCTGCCTGTATACTTTCAAATGCTACTGTTTAAAGTTTTGTTCTCCTATTATCTTGATAGGTAATTGCAGAATGTAAAAATGTGCTTCAATTTGTACAGTGTATATTTATATTTTTGTATTATGACACTTCTTACCTGTCCAGTGTGCTGCCAATAGTGTAAGTACATTGCACATTATTTATGCATTCAGCTCTCAATGAAGCAGAGAGGGTTACCTGTCCAAAACATCTCCCCTTTGTAAAATGTTTACAATGGGCCATCGGAGGGGGTGAGGAATCTGGTAAGTGAGCCTTATACTTTTGTCTTTAAATACTCCTTAAAATAAATGAAGTACTTAAGTTGGCCAAGAATGTTTGTGTCTAATCTGCTTGCAATGTTATGTGCAAAAGTACTAATTTGTTTTTTTATTGTTTGACTCCACAGTTTCCTTCAACGCCACAGGAATGGCAAACTGTGGCTTAACAATTTGCCCAGCGGTGGGACTTCCCCAACTGCGGAGGGGCAATCAATGGGAAGCACGTCCACATTGTCCCACACCCCAACTCGGGGTCATACTATTACAAATATAAGGGGTTTAATAGCATAGTGATGTTGGCGGTGGTGTCGGCGACAAAAGAGTTTTTGTATGTGGACATGGGGGAGAATGGCTGGATGTCGGATGGTGGAGTCATCGCCCAGACCGAGTTCTATAGATGGCTCCAGAGTGGTGGCTTGGGATTGCCACCTGCTGAAGAGAACGTGGCAGGACTCCCATTCCTCTTCGTCGCTGATGAAGCGGTTGGGCTTAGAGAACATCTGATGTGGCCATTCCCCATGAGGACCCTCACCCCGGACCAGAGGGTTTTTAACTACCGGCTGGCCAGAGCCAGAAGAGTGGTGGAGAATGCTTTCGGCATAATGGCCAGCCGGTTCTGCCTATTCCTCACTGCAATCAACATGGCGGAATATAAACTAAACCATATCGTACTTGCATGCTGCATTATGCACAACCTTTTAAGGAAAAATGTTACAAACTATGTGGCCTCAGTTGGGCCTGAGGCCGGATTTCTCGATCAGTCAACCCTGACGGCACTTGAGCCTGGCCGTCCTGCCTTGCCCCCCCAAAGCGCATGCAAAGTGCAGCAAAAATTTATTGAATACTTTGCGGGCAGGGGGCCATTGATATGCCAGCAAATGTCTGAGACATTTTTTAAATAAATCTATTTTTGAAACAGAACTAATATTTCATTTGAAATCTATTAAACCAGAGAAAACCGCGCTTAGGATCAGTCTATATAGTATATTTGCTTAGGTTGCTGCCTCCCTTAAAACAAAGACACTCCTAGGGGTGTCCTGCCTAGTACCAATCTATAAACCGTCGCTGAGGAAGTCATAGGACGAAGCGCGCACGACGGACCTACGCTACCCACATCACTTTCTGACAAACCTGTGGGTGAATCAGACATTTGTCCAGCTGATCGCCACTTCCCCACTGGTATCTGTTGTGCTTACAGTGATTGTGGATATCACATAAGACAGTATCTGAGCATCACCCTCCCTCTAGTGGTCAAGGGAGGAATAGCGAAGTACTGTGCTTGGATGTGCTTTTAATTATTTTTTAATTATTTTTTAAATACATTTTTTAAAAATAGTTTTTACCTTATTTTGGAAATAATTCGGATGACTATATACTATTTTATAAAATAAAGACACTTTTGAGACTTTATTACACTATGGAAGTCTCTTTTTCTTTGATATATGAGGATTAAGATCCACCGGGATAAAATTGGAGATGTGACAGCAGTGAACAGGAAAGCCCTTGTTTAGAACTACAGGCCTGATACCCCTGCAGGGGTTACTACCGTTGGTGAGTGAGCACTTTGAGGGGGGTCACAAAAGTCACCATCCTACGCTATATGCACGAAAGTCACCTGGTGAACAACCTGATTGCGGCATGAACTGCATGGGACTGTCACAAATATGTTTTGATCTCCACAGTATATGATCTTTGCAATGGAACACAGAGATATATATGTTATTGATGCATGTGAAAAAAATTTGTGCTTTCCTTACAAGACATAATATATGTGTGCTGACATATGGTTGTTTAATACATAGAATATGCTGTCTGGAGTTGTTTGATCTAGAGATAATATATTGACCTATCAGGAATATACGTGTTGTGTGATAGGTTATATATATCTCATAGGAGGCTACATGTAAACCCATGCTAACTCACATCTATGTGTTTGAATCATTCCCTACTTATCCGTGACAACGTCACAATTCCCCTATATATATAAAAAAGTGTTTATATATATGCTCGCAAAAAACGTTTTCCACTTAACGTTTTCCTGTACATGCTCAGGCATACAGGTTTCTGAGGTAGCGCCGTTGTATCCCTATAATATTCTTTAATATTTCATTTGATTTACTGCTTGTGTTTCTTTTAGCTGTCTCCTAGGTTCTCCAATGGGCTTTTTTGGCCATTTTCTTCAATAGTGCAAATGTAATTTTTTGGATACATGATGTGACAATCTCTTCTTCAGATAACTATTATGTTGTGGGTCTGCTACACACACACCTTGTTTTTGTTGGTAATGTATGTAATGCATTAATGATAAAAAAATATCCTTTACAGCACCATTAATTAATTGTTTTGAGTCCCAAAAATATCCTGATGGGGGCAAATTTTACTGCACTGTGGGGGTTATTTACTAAAGGAAAATCCACTTTGCACTACAAGTGCAGCTGAAAGTGCACTGAAATTGCACTGAAAGTGCACTTGTAGTGCAAAGTGGATTTGCCTTTAGTAAAAAACCTCCATTGCCACTGTAAACACCAACTTACTCCAAAAACTGGTATTGAGCATTGAAAGAAGAAGCCACACATTGTTGAGTAGAAAACATTTTACTCAAAGCACATTCACATGTGCGTTAGAAAAGGTTTTTTTTTAACAAACCAACATCTTTGGTGTATAGATTTTTTTTTTTACATTAGAAATATCCTTTTTTTTAGTTATACAGGCATGTTTCAAACCATAACATACACAACTCAGGAACTTACAAAGTTCAACTTTGATAAAGGCAATATCAGACATTAGTATGTCAAAACTGTGTTGATCTTGCCTTCATCAGATGGGGTGATGTGTCACCCCTGTAAAAGCCAAATTTTGAAGATGCACACAAATTGGGAGTCAAAATGTGTATTTCCTTTCTGATCCCATGCCTAATGTCAACATGTGCTAGCTCCCATCATAGGGGATCGATGAACATTTTTCGGGGGTGCAACCCCTTCCTCTCCCTACTTGAGTTGCGAGGAAGAGGTTGCACCCACAAAACGCGTACCTTGATATCCCGTGATGGCAGATAGCACATATTGACACCCTGGGGGAGATTTACTAAAACTGGAGCAGCTGTGCATGGTAGCCAATCAGCTTCTAACCACAGTTTGTTCAATGAAGCTTTGCAATAGAAACTGGAAGCTGATAGGTTTCTCTGCAGAATTGAGCCTCATTTTGCACTCTCCAGCTTTAGTAAATAAATCGCACTGTGTGCATCTTCAAAATTTGGCTTTTAAAATACTTTAAAACTTGATTTAAAATACAAAATTAGACAATACAGTACAATTTTTGTGTGTTTTAGATTCTGCCTAAAGCATCAATGATTCATTTTTTGTTGAACATCATTGATGTTTTCCTTTAACTTGTTTAAATTCAAATTGCACCCCATTATCTCCCCGATGAGGATCTGGGCACTTGCACTTGTGAAATGAGATTCTTCTTCCACAACATCCACATCACCTAAAAAAAACACACACCATGTATTATAAATATGCAGGCACACATCTATTACTTGAAGCTGTGGTCTCAGACACTCACCTGTTGTGGCCACTATTTCGCCCACTTCATAAATGTCTCCCTCCTCATCCTCAGGTTGTGGTGTGGGGAGTTCCCCTTCTTTAGGAGGTTGGGGGTCCCTGGTGTCCTCAGATGTCCAGAGTCTTTTCTCCCCTATGTGAATTAAAAAAAGGTATACTTAGGTCAGATATAGGAATATGAAACATTGCTTGGAAGTGTCATACAATTGTCTGTTTTGGCAGAGTTCCAAGCTGAAGACATTATTTTTTTCCCTTTCTAAAGCTGGAATACTTACCTTTTTTGTACAATCTTCACACATGGAGACACCCCTAGTATCCACTGGAGCACCTGTGTGGGATACCATAAAAAGGTTGTTATGGTGTCCCAGACTAGTGCTCCTGCGTCCAGATGTGTAAACAGCTGCTGAGTGTCCTCTCCTTACACTGAATCAAGTTTGCATTTCATTCTAGTTACAAACCCATCTAGACAACAATGTAATAAACTTCTTTTAATACAAATAGGCATGACCAAATGTATTTAACCTGCATCTGCCAAAAACATTGTATTAGTGGGCGAACAAACAATGTTTACTATAACCGATTACTGTGCCCACGAACCTGAAAGTTGCCATTTTAAACTGTACAACAGTAAAGAAAAGCACATGGAGCAGCATGCAAGTAATAATAATAATAATAATAATAATAATAATAATAGGAACACAGGACAAATACTTACTTTTTAGAAGCACTTTCCTGATCCTTCTGTACTGATCCTGCTTCCTCAATTTCAGGTCTGACCAGCGTTTCTTCAATTACTCCTTGGATCGTCATACCCCAAAATTCCTGTGCAGACTTTTCACAACTTTAGTCATGATCTTGGCCTTTCTCACATTTGGGTTTGGGTACGGTCCATACTTCACATCATAGTCGGCTCTGTTCAAGATGTCCACCATCTCCACCATCTCAACAAAGGACATATTTGAGGCCTTATATCTCCTCCAGGATCAGGACGTTTGTGGCTCCGGGCTTTCCTCGTCGTTGCTTCTATTATCACGCATCTGTTGTCTCTCCGCCATGTGCTCTCCCACTGCGCCGAAAGAGAAGGGGCAAGGAATAGACTAGAAAGTAGGTCAGGGGCGGATTTTAACGCATGCGCAGTGTATATAAGCGTAAGACGCGTGTGTCATACGTATGTTCTGTGAGCAGGAGAAGGAGTAGCGGAAGCTCCGATCGTGATAACGAAGGTACAATTTTAACTTGGGAGATCAGTGGCCTATACTGCTTATAGATTGAGGCCTATATTGGGACAAGATTAAGAGAGTTTAGCCTGACATTAGGGTTTGTTTTGTGTTGGCTCTTGCAGAGAAAATGGATGGCTTCAATGATCATGACTTTGTCCCCCTATTTATTGATAAGTACAGGGAGCTGCCCTGTCTGTGGCAGGTGAAACACCCCTTTTATACTAATAAAAGAAAGAGGAAGGCAGCGCTGGATCAATTGCTGGAATTAGTGAAGCCCCAGATCCCCACGGCAACCATCCCCTATTTAAAGGCAAAAATTGGTGGTCTGAGGAGCACTTATAATAGGGAGCACAAGAAGGTCCAGGATTCCCAGAGATCAGAAGCTGCAGCAGATGACATTTATGTCCCCAGGCTGTGGTACTATGACAGACTGCGTTTTCTGTCAGACCAGAGTGAAATCAGGCCATCACTCTCCACTCTTCAACGCTTCCTTCCACCTTCCGACGTACAACCTGGGCCTTCCAGCCAGGAAGATGTGGAGGAGCCCAGATTGAGTTCCAGGTATAGCATTATTCAACATATTTCTTGTCGTAAAATTAGTGATGTTAACTAGATGTTATTATTGATCACTAATTTCTGATTTAACAAAGTGGTTTACATATCAATAGACAGTAGTAGCCAAAAATGATTGGGACAAGAATGAAAAATGCTGGGCTCAGAATGATAGTCTTTTCTATTTATTAACATTCAATTTGCAACAATCATGAGCTGAAAATTGTGTGTGATTGATGAACAAAAAAATAAAACTATGTCCCTTTTTCATACACAGGAAAGTCTCAGCCAGGAGGAGGCTGTGGAAAGTGGCAGCCAGGAGGTGGTGGGGGTAAGTAGCAGCCAGGAGGTGGCGGGGGTAAGTGGCAGCCAGGAGGTGGCCGGGCCCAGTAGCCTGACCAATTCCCATATCCCTCCCCTCCGCCTTCAAAACAAAAGGCCCAGGAAGGGGAGTAAAATGGAGGAGGCAGCACTTGAGTTAATTTGGCAGGCTAATGCGAACCCCCCCCAATCTTCAAGAGGCCTATGCCTGCATGACAGCCTGCAAAATGCAGGAAATAGAGGAGGGCCAACGCCTCTTCTGTGAGGAAGTGATCTATCTGGCCCTAAATAAGGGGTTGAGGGGCGAACTCACAAGCCAAACCCACCTGTGTGAGTTGGACCATCCTCCTCCTCCTCCACCTCCTGCCACAACTCCAACACCAGAGCCACATCCTGGAAGCAAGTGTGTAAGGAAGACAAGAGAGTGATGGCCTGGGTTCAGTCTGGTCTGACAAAAGACGTTGTATGACCACAGCCTGGGGACATATATGTCATCTGCTGTTCCTGATCTCTTGGAGTCCTGGACCGGATTGTGCTCACTATTATATGGACTCCTCAGGCTACCAATTTTGCCTGTAAAATAGTTGAAGTCTGCCCTGTGGTACAAAGGCTTCGCCAATTTCACCAGTTTATCCAGCATTATGACCCCTAATAAATGTCTATTTTTTTTCACAAATATATGCCTATGTGTTTTGCTTCATAAAGGAGAGTTTGTGAGTAGGCAGGTACATTTCAAAAAGACAATGTCAAATTAACAAGGGGCACCAACACCAACCAATCCCCTTGAGGTTAAAAATACAAGATGATAATGGTGTTGTGGTAACTTGACACACAAAATGACAAAAAATATTATGGAGATCACTAGAAAAAAAAACAAAAAAACAGGAGATCTTGATAAAAAAATAAATTAAAAAAGATCACTATAAGAACAATTTGAAACATTATTATGGAGAGGAACAACAGTTTAGTTTTACAGGACATTAATGATTAGGAAAGCAGAGAATAAACAACTTTTTCAGAGGCAGAAGACCTTTGGGGAGGGGGAAAGGGTGGAGCGAATGTTGGCCTATCTGGTCAAGACAAACTCTTGAGGGTAGGGTTTCTTCACATACTCCAGAAATTGTAGATAAGTTCAAAGAATATTATGAGCACCTGTATAGTTCTCAGCAATAGGAAATGGGGGAGGAAGTGGATGCTTTTTTTAGGGGCTTGGCGATTCCAGCCCTCTCTGAAACTGACAGAGATGAACTGGACCTGCCAATAACATTAGAGGAACTGCAGCAGGCCACAAGGGAGATGGCAGGCCAGAAGTCTCCTGGTCCTGACGGTCTTCTGGCAGAGACCTATAGACACTATGGGAAGGTGTTATTACCCGAGCTGTTGGGGAACTTAAATTGATGGAGGGGGAGCTCCCCACATCTATGATGGAATCTACCATAGTTGTGATACATAAGGAAGGCAAGGATCCACTTAATACATCCTCATATAGACCCACTTCTTTACTGAGTAAGGATGTTAAAATTTTGGCAAAGGTCTTGGCGACCAGGTTAACTAGGGTCATCCAGAAACTTGTCCACCCCGATCATTCGGGATTTATACCTGGAAGATCCACTAGCATAAATATAAGACATGTGTATTTGAATTTACAGGTCCCGGCTGATGGGGATGGATCAAGGGCCATTTTGTCTTTGGATGCCGCTAAGGCATACTTGTGGAGGGTCCTGGCCGAGTTTCAATTCGGCCCGCACTTTATTAACTGGATAAAAATGCTATACAAGGGGCCAGAGGCAAAAGTGAGAGTGAACAATGTCCCCCCTGCTCTTTGCACTCGCAATCGAACCTCTGGCAGTGGTCTTAGGTCTTCCCCGCAGGTAATAGGATTTAAAAGGGGAATAGTGGAAGAAAAAGCGCCATTATATGCGGATGACCTTTTATTATTTCTAGGAGATACGCAGGCTTCCTTGCTGAAGGCAATGAAAATAATAACAAATTTTGGCCAATTTTCTGGACTCACTATCAACTGGGAAAAATCCACACTGTTACCAATAGATCCAGGGGGACAGTGCCTTGCCTGAGGAGGTCGCCCAAATTCAAATAGTGGACAAAATGAAATACTTGGGAATTAATATCACAAGAGACCCTAAACAGTTTATCATAAATAATATTATCCCACTATTGGAAAAATTCAGGGGGAAAAACTAAAACATGGAAACGTCTCCCATTATCAGTAGCAGGACGATGTAACTTGAACAAAATGCTATGGATGTCACAGCTTTTGTATGCATTGCATAAGTCTGCAGTGTGGATATACAAAAAGTGGCTCCAAAAGTTAGACGTTCTTTTCAGAGAATTAATTTGGAAAGGTGGTCCGACAAAAATCCGTCTGCGTACCTTACAATTACAGAGACAGGAAGGATGGGTTGCACTTCCACACCCTTAGAGCTATTTCCTCGCGGCACAATTCAGCATATAGGAGGGTGTAGCGGATCGGAAAGGGGGATATGTAGGGAAGGAAATGTTGCTACAAACAGCCCACATGGATCAATGGTAGAAGCTATGGAGGCGGGCTCTTTCCCCTCTAGGCTCCCTGACACTTATGCCCTGTACACACGATAGGATTTTCCAATGGAAAATGTGTTATAGGACCTTGTTGTCGGAAATTCCATCACACATTTTCCATCGGAATTTCTGACACACAAAGTTTGAGAGCTTGCTATAAAATTTTCCGACAACAAAATCCGTTGTCGGAAATTCCAACCGTGTGTACACAAATCCGACGCACAAAGTGCCACGCATGCTCATAATAAATAAAGAGATGAAAGCTATTGGCTACTGCCCCGTTTATAGTCCCGACGTACGTGTTTTACGTCACCACGTTCAGAACGATCGGATTTTCCGACAACTTTGTGTGACCGTGTGTATGCAAGACAAGTTTGAGCCAACATCCGTCGGAAAAAAAACATGGATTTTGTTGTCGGAATGTCCGATCAATGTCCGACCGTGTGTACAGGGTGTAAGTCTAATGATTTTTTTACCAACTATGTCTGACTATGCTACATTCTGCCAATTATGTTTTGTTCTATATCATGTACAACATGGATGTTGATAGTGGGCATGATACTATTTCCACCTCCATGTTACTATGCGTATATATTGTATCTTATGTTATTATTATTATTTTTCAGGATTTATATAGCGCCAACAGTTTACACAGCGCTTTACAATATATAGCTGTATAACGTGTTCTTGCGTCCAGGTACATGCTTCATCTAAAGTCCCAAATCCCTCCTTTTGTCTTGCATATTAGGGATGGAGGCATTGGACTGATACGTCCTACACCTCATCTAAAGTCCCAAATCTTTCTTCTGTAAGTCTAATGATTAAAACATGGAATACAGTGAAGACATTGCTAGGGTATAAGGGATTTACAGAGTATACTCTCTTATGGGAGAATAGAAATCTGGGTGAAATCCAGAAGATGGGGACAATTAAGGAATGGGAAAGGTGCGGAATAACGTTTATTAGCCAGGTATATAAGGAAGATACTCTGAAATCTTTTCAGAAATTGAGGGATCAATACTCAATATCGAATAAATCCTTTTTTAGGTACCTACAGGTCAGGCATGCTTTGGAGGCACAGTTTAGAGAGAGGGCACTTGAATAAAGCAAGATTCCTTTGCTCCAGAAGGTTATTAACGCAACCACCCCAAAAGGCCTTTTTTTGAGCTTATATCCACATATATTTAAGGGGAGCCTGGAGGGGGTAGGGGCCCCACTAAGTAGGAGGAGATGGGAACAAGATGTAGGAACTATATCGGAAGAGCAATGGAGTAGAATCCTTGAATTGAGCTCCTTGGTCTCACTTCCCCCCTCCCAAAAGATGTCACATTTGTTTCTGCTATATAGAGCTTATTATATTCCCTAAAACTTTTTTTTTTGGCCGTAGATCAGACGTTAGTTGTCCAAGATGTGTGGAAAGGGAAGGTGATTAATTGCACATGTTTTGGAGGTGTCCGAAGCTATTCCGGTACTGGAAGGAGGTGTCCGGAGTTATAGGTCAGGTATTCGGAGGACCTCCAAACCCCGATGTAAGGTTTTGTGTATTGGGGTTTGTAGAGGGGGAGGGGAACCCCGGATGCACCCACATTGCAATCCTCAGATGTCTATTTCAGTGTTTCTCAACTCCAGTCCTCAAGGCGCCCCAACAGGTCATGTTTTCAGGCTCTCCATTATTTTGCACAGGTGATTTGCTCAGTTTCACTGCCTTAATAATTACCACAGCTGTTTAATCTGAGGGAAATCCTGAAAACATGACCTGTTGGGGTGCCTTGAGGACTGGAGTTGAGAAACACTGGTCTATTTCAAGTGAGGAAATTGATAGCACAAAGGTGGCAGTCATGTCGCCCCCATCATGTATAGAATGGGAGTGAGGCATGAATGAGACAATCTGGAAGGAAAAATCTGTATATCTCAGACAAGGCTGTTTAAAGAAATATGAAGAGATCTGGAAACCCTGGTGGGAGGTAAAAGGATATCCTTCCTAGAGTGAGGTGGAAGACATTAATAGCCATGAACCATTTGTACAGAGGAGGAAGTAAAAGAAGGTTTGAAGAGAGGACAGAGATAAATGATACCTATGTCAAAGGAAAAAGAAAAGGGGTAGAGAACGAACGCAATAAAAATAAGAGGTGTTGTATAGGAATGGTAGAGTAGTGTGGATGAGGGTGAAAGGTGTGGGGCATGGAGGGGAGGGAGGTCGAGAGTAGGTTTTGGGATAGTGAGGAAAGAGATAGAATAGAAGGGAAGTGAATGGTGCGACTGGGGGTGTTATGAGGGTAGGAATGGAGGTCTCAAATGGGAAATTTATGGGAGGAAGATGGACTTGGCACGGAACAAATAACTGAAAAATGTATTGCAAATATGTTCTCTTTCTCCTCTCTCTTTATTTTTGTATATTAAATGGGGTGGGATGGGAGAGGTGCAGGGGACAAGGGTTGCTTTGTATGTAAAGATGCTTAATGGGAAAAACATTTTCAATAAAGATTATAAATTTATAAAAAAAAAATGTCAGGTGTCAGGTTTAGGGCAAAAGTCAATGAATCACTCTAACAATTAGCCAGGCTAGTTACCACCTAGCGAACTAAATTTGTGAGCAGCCCTGTTCAGGACCAGGGTGCTGCATGTACATTTACACTTATAAAAATTCATTTTTACAATAATTTTAACATTAACTTGATCAGCATTCCAGCATTCATATTCACAGGCCAAATCAAGGGTTGTAGTGCAGTATCTAGGGGTAGGGCACATGCGTCTTTATTTCCTAGCAGCAAGCTTGTTATAAACCCAGAGCTGAAGAGAAAATGGTAGAGTGGATAACCAAATTATTATCATCCTCCTCTGTCTCCCAGAAGCAGAACAACTTGAAGTCATCAGTAGCTGCTACATTTTTTTTCCTAAGGGTTACCTTGTTATTGATTGTTGAAGTGGCGCTTCCTATCCTAGCCACCCGCGGGTATTGGCGTCAGATCTGGCGGCGCAATGTCTCCTGGGGCGGTGCACTGACTCCTGGGAGCTATAAATCAATCTTCCCAGGAGTCAGTGTGGCTAGCCGCCGCTAATTATCGCGATCTTCCGAAAGCGGAAGTGACGCGATGACGCCAGGACATTGCCATCACAACGGGGCGGGCACTTCCGACGACGCTGCCTGTTGTGATTGCAAGGTCGGAAGCTTAGGGCGCTGCGACGTGGAATCAATGCGCATGCGCGGGAATGGGTGGTGCATGCTGGTAGCTCCTGGAAGTGTCTGCTTGTGGGCTTCACATGCCTACAGGCAAGATGAGAATTTCTACGAAGAAATTAAATAAGTTGCTTTTAGAGACGAAAACAGACATCAGGGGATATTATGCACCAAAAAAGTGAGTGGTACATTTTGATTACATGAAATATTATGTTGGAACTCCGCTTTAAGTATTGAGGAAGGGGATAGCATGCCTCCCAACTTTCTGAGATGGGAATGAGGGACACCTATTAGAAAAAGTATGTAGGCATAGGACATGCCCCCTTTAAAGGAGAATTGTACAAAAGAAATGATTGGTAAAACCCACAAGTGCTTTTTTTTACCACTACTATTCCTTTATATTGGCTTTTGGAGGTTACAAATGCAGAAATTTAGAAATTGGATGAAAGGTTTAGCACTGGGAAACACTTTTTCAAAGAGAAATAGTGCATTTTTAATACAAGTATATAGATCAGACCAAAATGAGGGACAAATGAGGAGGAAAGAGGGACAGAGGGACGTTGTTCTGAATGAGGGACAGTTCCTCAAAGTCATGGACAGTTGGGAACTATGGGGATAGTGATGATCAGGACCAGATCTAGCCTATCTGATGTGGGACTGCAGTAAAAAAATACAGGGGGGCCAGAAAATGCAAGGTCAACACGTAGTGTATAGGAGTAGAATGGCAATGTACAGGGATCAGCAGGGCAGAGGATTGGGTCAGCAGTTTGTAGGAAAGTGTACAGAGGCTGATAGTTTGTAGGGCAGTGTACAGTGGGTTATCAGGGAAGTGTAGAGGGGTTAGCAGGGCATTATACAGTGGACAGCAGAGCAGAAGACAAGTAGACAGCAGGGCAAAGTGCAGGGGGTCAGCAGGGCAGAGAATGATAGGTCAGCAGGGGAGTGTACAAGAGTCAGTAGGGCAGTGTACAGGGGTCAGAAGGACACAGGACAGGGAGTCAGCGAGGCAGTGTATAGGGCATCAGCGGGGCAGAGGAAAGAGGTCAGCTGGGTGGAGAGCAGGGGTTATCAGGGCAGAACACAGGGGTCAGTAGCACAGAGCACAGGGGTCAGCAGGAAGGAGGACAGAAGCCATAAGGTCAGAGGACAGGCATCAGCAAAGCAGAGGAAAAGGGTCTGCAGGGCATTGTATAGGAGTCAGCAGGATAAAGGACAGGGATCAGCAGGGCAGGAAAAGGGGGTCAAAAGGGCAGTGTACAGTGGTAAGAAGGGTAGTGTGCAGGGATCAGCAGGATGGAGGACAGGAGTCAGCAGGACAGAGGTCGGCAAGGCGTGGGACAGGGGTAGGCAGAGTGGACGACAGGGGTCAGCAGGTGCCATTTCCCCTCTTAGCCAAAATCCCCCGATCCCCTCCTAGCACAAATATCCTCCCCCCATTCCTCTTCCTAACACAAATCCCCCCCCCTCATTACTCTTCCCAGCACAAATAGCACCCCCTATTCAAAAAAATGCTCATCCCAAGCATATATCATTTTTACCCCCTCCTGCATGGAAGAGGAGGAGAACACAGCACAACCTGCACCTCCTCCCGGCCCTCTCCTGTCTGCTACTGTCACTTCTCAGCTGACTTTTTCTGACTTTTTCAGTTTAGTTCCCTGCAGCAGAATGCCCTCCTCTCCCCAGAATTTCCATGGGGTGGCACGCCTGGTGGGCACGACTGAAATTCAGAGGGGCACAGCCTACCCCAGAAACCCCATAGATCCGGCCATGGGGATGATGACTTCTCTGAGTGCCAGATATGGCAAAGGAGGAAAGTGAGGTGGAGGCACAACATCAGTGATAAAGGATTCATCTGGGGAAGGTCTCAGAGAAGTGGAGGGAGCAGCTATCCTATTCCACCAGATGGAAGAGCTCCATGGGTGCCGGGTACTGTTATACTCCAGTCTATTGCCTACAGCTCAGTCGTGTGGACCATTTTCAAAACATGCGCTGTCGACCGCACCATAGTTTGTTTCCAGTCTCTGACTAAAGAGTATCAAGCTTAGCGATGCCATCAGTGATTTGGGTACCACGTGTTTGAAGAGACACATGACTTCTCACCACACAGATCATTGGAAGCAGCACCTCTATGCTAGCCTTTAGTGGAAAAAAGGCCACACTCCTCCTTCTGCTTCTAAACCTACCTTTCCACCTCTATCCCCACTATATGAGAGCCCCCATCAGCAGCCTCCAGCGATAGGAGTTCTTCATGGGGTTCAGAGGTTTACCGTATGGCTCTTCCAATGGAGAAGAAGGTCAGAATGGTGCCACACAGAGCGAGGTCATGCATAGGCTTAACCCTTGCTCTGATTTTGTCAACCCCACCCTGCCACTGCAAGCTTTAGCACTTTACAGGAAAATTTCTATGTCCCAGCTTTTGGAATGGAGGAAGAAATACAACCCCAGCCATCCCTATGCACATGTGACTCTATAGCAGCTTGGCAAAATTGCTAACTTTACAGCTCCTTCCTGTATCTGGTGGATTTGGCCCAGTTTGGTGAATTTGTGGCATGTGCTTTACTGCAGTGGAACATTCCCAAATTACATTTTTCTCTAGTCATCTTCCAGGACGGCACACCTGAGAGATGAGAGGCTCCTCCCTACAGGAAACACAATCAATCGACAGCTGTTTTAAGTCCCCACCCTTCCCCTTGATCCTCAGTTTTTGATTGTGTTTCTCCCTACACAGATAAACCGTTTGTTTTTTTCCAAATGACCCGAAGCCTGGGGCTGGTGGTCCCCCCCTGGGAGCCGGACCAAATGCCTGGGGAAGGCCTACGGCCACATCACCCTGAAAGTGAAAGAGGGCACCGCCTGCCCGATCTCGTATGATCTCGGAGGCAAAGCAGGGTCGGGCCTGGTTAGTACCTGATGGGCCTCTGGGTCTGGCCGGATATCTTTATCCTTCCTGGGGGGTTCCCCTATCCTTTTCTCAGGGGGGGCAGCAGAAACTGGAAGAGCCCCCCTGAGAGCTGAAGGCCCCTGGGTACAGTGGTGTCCCCAGAACTTCAGGGGCCTTTTTCCTGTCTCCCCCCCTTACCTGTCCAGGCGTCCATTCAGACAGGGGTGCTGGCTGTCAGTTCTTTCCAGTGCCCCCGACTCCTGGGCCCCTGGTAGCTCGCGTGGGCTGCTGGGGAGGGCGCCGCCTGAACGACCCGTGTTCTTACCCAAGAGGGAAGGCTGAGAGTCAGCAGGAGCAGGCGCCCACATCCTCCTTTCGAGGAGGCACCAGTTCACTACGGTGGATGTCTGCCTAAACCACCTCAGAATGGAATGAGGAACGTACAGCATTGCCCCCCCCAGGTGTATATACTGACTGGCAGGACACAGCCTAACCTTGCAGCTCCCTATGGGGACAGCAGTTGGGGGGGCACTTTGGCGGCTATCCTCCTTGCGTGTGGACCATAAGGATGGAAAAGCAAGCCCGGTGGCTGTGGAAAAAGGGGAAGACTACAACGGTGAGTACTTTCCTTTACCTTGGGAATTTAGCTGCAAAATCCCCAATCCCAGCCAGATGGTTTCTGGGCATTTGAGATAATCTCCCCTGGGGTCTAGATTCAAATAGCCCAGAAGCTTCTGCTAAAAACACCAGCTACAGCTCCCTCTTACATCAGAGAGGCTGTATGGTGGACAAGTGGTGCAGAGGAGCGAGTGTGCCTAAACCACCTCAGATGGGAAAGAGGTAGGTAAGGCATTTCTTCCCCTTCCCCCTGTATTTACTAAGTGGTGCAGTGCAGGACCTGGGGTCTGCATAACAAAATAGCCCAGAAGCTACTGCTAAAACCACCAGCCACAGCTCCCTCTTACAGCAGAGACACTGTGGTTATCACAACAGTAGGTTTCCAGACTCTCCCTACATGTCCGGTTGTGGGACATTAGTAGGGATGAATAGAGCGAAGGGGGGGAGGACCTGATAGATACAAAGAGTTCCTTACAGGCCAGGTATACCACTGAACAATTTATGGATTGTGCAATGGTTGAAGGATTCAGGAGTAAGCTCTCCTTGTCAGCAGGTGCACTAGGTTATATGGCCCTATTAGCCCAGCTGCTAGGAATCTGAAGTCATAAGCTCCAACCTCCCACTCCACCTTTACATTGTGGTTATATTAAAGTGCAGGAGGTAAGAAAAACCTTTTGGTTGGTTTGGGCTACAGTCAACTCAGTGACAGATCTAAAGGCGATTTACCATAAATCGCTTCCTATAACCTTTAATTAAGGATTTTCTGTGCAAACATATGCAATAGATACATGATTGCTTGTTTAAGGCCTGCAGGTGGCTATTTTCCCTCAGGCTAAATTGGTGATCAACTTTTCTAGAGGCTGTCCTAAATTGGTCTCTAGGGCTGGGCTCATTGAGACTTTAGTTTCTGATCAGCCCCACCTGTGTGTGAACTGGCCAGCGTTTGCTCAGTCTACAGAGGTAAGGTAGGACAACAGCTACTATAGTAAGGTGTCTAACCATTTTTAGAATTTGTTCCTTCACTGGGGGTGAAGTGTTAGTATCTACAGCCCAGGCTATGCCTAGGTATCAAATTGCTCTGTTTGGTTATTTCATAACGAGATACACCATGACTCCTTCTTGGTTGCACACCAGTAGACCTCAGTAGTGAAAGTTTGTCCTTGCTGGGATGTTTTGTGGCACAGCAGAAATACACATTGAGATTTGTGACATTTCTGCTCATAAGGGGTATAGTGCTGTACATCAGAAATGCACTGCACTGAAGCTTGGTTGTTGTCTGTTATATCCTAAAGGTACTGCCTTATTTGGCTACAGATCAGAAAAATACAACAGGGAAGGTGGTCTGTACTTTCTGGTCTTGTGACGCATGGCGGAAATGCACATCATTGAGTCTTGTGACATCTCTGTTCATATTTGTTATATTGCTGCACATCAGGCATACTCAAAATTGAGTTCTGTCTGTGGTTTTTTTTTGTGTCCTGTATTACTGCCTTATTGGTTGCTTGTTAGAAAGGCAGTAGTGAAGACTGATGGTCCTGAATTGTTGGGAAATACAAATTGAACCTGTGCCAGGGGTAGTACTGGTACTGCCTTTGGTAATCGGTGCAGCCCCGCAAAGTGGCGTCAGGCTGACAGTGCTATTAACGGCAAAGGTTGCCGATTTTAGGCATGCGATTTGACATGTTGAGTCGCATGCCAAATCCCTTCAATATGGACGTGCTATCTCTATTCAGATTGTTATATTGTTGCACATCAGATATATACAAGATTGAAGGTTGTCTGTCCTTTTATGTCTTACATTTATTGCCTTATTGGCTGCATATCAGAAGGGACACAGCAGTGGGGTTGCTTGTCCTTTTCTGATTTGTTTTTGCTGCCTCCGCAGGGAGACACATTGAGGGTGGTGGCGTCTCTGCTCAGTATTGGTATATTACTACACATCAGACATGCACAAAGATTGAAGATTGTTTGTGTCCTGTATGTTCTATATTTACTGCCTTATCGGCTGCATATCAGAAAGGCACAGCAGTGAGGGGTGTCTTTTCTGTTTCTCATTGTTCTACCTTGCTGCTTCTTAGGGGTACACAGCAGGGGGTTGTTGGCTGCACGCCTCCAGGGAGATACAGCATTGGGGACCCCTCACTTGTTCAACCTGAAAATTGCAAGTTACCTGCGACCTGTGTAATCTTGAGGTCTGTGGATCCAGAAAGCAGGGTCTGCTTGGTGGCGCCGCGACCTGGAGTTGCACAGACACAATTGGTTCCCATTGGAAGCCATAGTGTATGACTTTTCTCTTGCGTTTTTGCGGTTGCAGGTTGAGTCGCACAGGTGTGGGAGCCCTAAGTTTCCCTTCTGGTTGAGGTTTTGCTACACACAAGAATAGACATCATGGAGTTTATTGCCTTACTTTGCAATACACCAGAAAGATCGCAGCTAGGAAGGCTGTCTGTTTTTATGTGGCTGCACAGCAGAAATACTCAACATTGAAGTTGTTGGTGCTTTCTGTTTCAGATTCCCTTACCTTACTGCACTTGAGAAAAACACAATGCAGCAGGTTGCTTGGGTCCTTTCCGTGTTGGTTCTATGTGACTGCACTACAGAACTGCATAAAAGAAAAGATATTGTCTTGTTATGTTGGTTTAGCTAGCCAGTGCCATATTGATCTTATTATTGATCTTATAACTGTATTTGGTGGTTCATCAGAAATACGCAACATAGAAGTTTGGGTCTTTCTGTCTTGTATTTATGGCCCTGTTTTGCTGTACATCAGTAAAACTCCACCGTAAACAGGACTCCCATCCTTTATGTATATATATCCGTTATGACCTAGCTAGCTGCACTTCAGAAACTCGCAGCATTTAGGGTCGGTTCACACTGAGGCAGCACGACTTACAGCGCGACTGCCTCAGGCGACCCAGGACACGACTCAGCGGCGACTTGCGAAACGACTTCTGTATAGAAGTCAATGCAAGTCGCCCCCAAAGTCGTACAGGAACCTTTTTCTAAGTCGGAGCGACTTGCATCGCGCCGATTTAGAACGGCTCCATTGCGCAGAACAGGACGCTACTTGTCAGGTGACTAGGTCGCCTGACAAGTCGTCCCAGTGTGAACCAAGGCTGAGGGTTTGCGTGTGTCTTAATGTTTTTACAGATTGGCTGCACATCAGAAAACCAGACTGTGAGGATTGTTTGTCTAAATTGAAGTTCAGATTTGGGTCTCTCCCATATTTGATATGTTGCTTTAGCTAGCCACACTCGGATACACATTATTGTCTATTCTTGTGTCCTTTCTGTCTAAATCTATTGTGCTGGGTCCACAATCTATGATCTTTTTTAATTTGTGATATTAATAATGCATGTATCACCTTTTGTATTTCAGCCCTCTTTTCCGTGGAGGGGCCTGGAGTTCTGGCTGCAAATGTCACATGTCAGAAAGCCTCAGTCCCTTACATTCAGGGATGCTGGAACCATTTCCTAGGGTTGAAGCCCAGTAGGGTTATAGGACACTGGAGGAAGGCGATAAAGAATCACCCTGCTTAGTAAGAACTTGGGAAGTTCTGTTCAGAGGAGTATTATGACCTGAAGATGAAGTATAAAGATGTCCACCCGACCGAATAGGTTACGGCTCGGTGCATGGCCTTCATCTCACCCTTCTAGCAAAACTAGATGTAGCAGTATAAGTGTTATACTCCTGCTATGAACTTTATTCTCCTGAAGTAGGCACTCAGGCGTAAGTAAAGCCACAGAGTGGGCATGCCTTAAACCCAGGGATCAAGCCTCGGTTAATCTATTACCCTTAAGTAGGCTTCCCTTTAGTCTTTGCTGATGTAAAGATAAAAATGAACAAAAAAGGTTGTCTGTTAGGGGCCCACCTTTTTTTGCAGTTTTAATTCCCTGAACAGGGTAGTGTTAAGACAGGCCCTCTTAGTGATCAATTAGTGTCCTTGTCTTACAACACAGGTGTCTGATTAATCTTTAAGGGTTCTAAGTAGCACCTACAGGCACAATAGGCCATGGTTGTTAGATGTGTGAGACAGGCAACATTGATAACCTACAAGTTTAACATGTTTTCTGATTCCATCTTTAAGAGCCCACTCCACCTAGGTCCTGCATCCGAAGCAGAGAAGGCAGGGACACCGGTGGAGTAGACCGGCAGACCAGCCGCATCATCCAGCTATAATACCTTCATCAAGCATATGGAGTGGAGGTAAAACTCACTGCAGAACCAAGGTCCACCAAGAGGGTCCCACCCTAAGGTAGGCCTGAGGTACTTGATTATCCTCTCAGGTGTGCCGCCCTGGAAGATGACTAGAGAAAATTGACAGTTACTTACCGATAACTGTTTTTCTAGGATATCTTCCAGGACGGCAGGCCTACTTCCCGCCCGTTGGAGGAGGGAAAATGGTAGAACACTAGAAGGTGAGTACCTATGAGGAATGATTTCCCTTGTGAACCAGGTTCAGGAGTTACTTCTCTACAAACTGAGGATCAAGGGGAAGGGTGGGGACTTAAAACAGCTGTCGATTGATTGTGTTTCCTGTAGGGAGGAGCCTCTCATCTCTCAGGTGTGCCGTCCTGGAAGATATCCTAGAAAAACAGTTATCGGTAAGTAACTGTCATTTTTTTGCCCCATTATGCCATCCCTGTCCTCCACCATCATGTGGAAGGCAGTGTGTCTATGTCGCTGGATCACATGGTCAGCAAGAAAGACATGTAATCCAGCAAGTATGGGCAGAGACTCTACATATTGTTCTCAGTTCACTGGGTAACTCTGCTGGCAGCTGGAAAGAGTGCAAGATGGGGCACACTATTGGAGCTAGCTGTGCCACCTGCATCATTACAGCTGGTGACAGTGACAGTTGCATCCATCTCTTCCTCCTCAATGCTCTCCTTGGGTGAGTTGTCCTCTGAAAAGCAACTCAAGAGGCTATGCAATGACTCAGGCAAAAAAAATGCCATCCAATATGGTATGCTTAGGGGACAGGAACCACACTGCACCTGAGATTCTGTTGGCTCCTCAGAAGCAGGCCCAGAGGTAGTTAACTCCATCTTGTGTCAGGAAAGATTATGTGTGACAACGGCCCCAACCTGTTGTCTGCCCTATGGCAGGGAGAGTTCACACATGTGCCTTGCCTGGCACTAGGGATGAGCCAATAGTTTGGTCCTAACCTAGGTTCAGGCAGAACTTTGTCTGCTTGGGCTTTCATACATTTGACACCACGTTCAGCAGGAGCCTTGCATCTTATATAAAAGTGGAATTTCTACCGCTTCTATATATATGACAGTTTCCCGTTTTGATTGGTCTCTAAGGAACTATTGAGGTCATTGAATCCCCGCCCATTTTAAACGAAGTGGTGAGGAAAGCAGTGACATCATTGGCCATATTTGGGCAATGACATTGACCAAATATGGCTATGCCCAATAATATCACCACTATCCCCGCCCCTTCCCTTACATAGCTGACGACAGCTTGGGGAACTGTCATTGGACTAGTACCACTGTCAGGATCAACTGTGTGAGCCAGGTCTTTTTTTAATGTTTTCTAGTGAGTTTCAGCTGATGGACATCATGTTTGATAATGGATTTACGAGGGACATTTTTGGCAATGTTTATTTTTTAATAAAGGACTAGTCAAAAGTTTGGATGTCTTTATTTCTAGGGTACAACATTTTTTGTAAATGAGTAGGGATACTATGTCCCCCACAACCATTTATGTGGGGGAGGGTATTTGGGGGCCCCTTTATTATTAAAGGGGGCTTCCAGATCCTATAAGCCCCTGCCTGCAGACCCCCACAACTGCTGGTCAGGGTTGTGAGGAAAATTTCCTTGTAATCATCAACATGAATACAAGGTGCTTTTTCAGGTAGGGTTTCCATTGATAAGGCACCCACCCCATTGTTGAGAACATGTGGCCTGGTATGGAGAAGGAGGAGGTCAGGAGGAGGGGGGTGCATGATTGTTTCCCCCCTTTTCTGGCCAGATAGGCTACATGTTCAGATTAAGGTTCTAGTATAAAAATTTTTATGGGAATCTCAATTTTGTTTCATTGCTGCTGTAGGATGTACTACAGAAACTGTGACATTTATAACAACAACAAAAAAAAAGGGATGACAGGTCCTCTTGATAGAGAGATCTGGAGTCAAAAAGACCCCAAATATCTCCTTTACCTTTAAAAGCAACAGGTCAAAAAACAAAAAAAATGTGATCTTTTGCTTTAAAAAAAAAAAAAAAGTTTACTTCCACCCTGAACCAAAATTGATCTCATTAAATTGCTCCGGTCCTCCAAGGCCATAGGAGGTGATCAAAGACAATCTATTCTTTTATCGCCTCTGTGACCATCTGGCTGCACCGTCGGATCGTTTCTTGGGCGAGTCGGTGGAAACGTTACGCCCCCAGAAACACCGTCGAGCGGCGGGAGGCGGGGGGTATCCCCGTCCTGACACTTCTGAAAGTTCATGAACCGCTTGGAATGCTTTCAAGAGAAAGCCAGCCGCCAGCTTCAAAAAACGATACCAAGGTTATGGCTGATATCTTCAGCCATAATTATGGTAAACCACTTGCAATGTATATATATATATATATATATATATATATATATATATATATATATATATATATATATATATATATATACAAATTGCGGTCGGCAAGTGATTAAATAGCTGATAAAATTGATTGCAGCAAAAGCCAACAATTATGTATGAAAAAAAAGAAAAAATGCATAAAAAAGGAAAAATAAATAAAAACCACAAAGAGCATTAAAGCAAAATTGAATTAAATGACCGTGTTGACCTCAGTTTTTTAATTTAACCCCCCCGGAGATATTGTATTCAGGTTAAATATCCATTAAGTTCCTATATGTGAAATTAGTGGTGTGATGTTCTTTTAATTTCTTTTGTAAAAAATAAGCCTCGCAATAGAAAGATAAAAATAAAAAAAGTGCATGAGTTTTTGATTAATATTTTTACCCATTATATTTACATAATCTTTTGAAAGGTTCTTCTGGTATAAGTGTATTTGGTATGGATTCAATGACCCAAACTCTTGTCCCTCGGTGGCTATGTCAGTGTTACTCTGTTCAATGAACTTCTGGCGCTCACCCAACCTGGTCCGTAGGGTTCTGATGGTAAGTCCCACATATAAAAGACAAGTCAAGGAACAAGCAATACACTACACATTCAGAAGAACAGCTATAGAAAGATGACATGGAAAATTATTTACCATAACCAAGAAAGACCTTCTACCCATGAGATTACATTTTTTCTTTCTACACTGAAGAACATCTATTGAGTTCCCAAACATGTCCCCCCGACTGATACAAGGTTTAGTACCCTTAGTAATTTTGCTAGGTGCTACTTTTAATGTTGGGTGCCCACGGTAAGCAAATGTGGGTTTTGAAGGGAGGGTAAGTCCCAAATATGGATCCTGAAACAACATGGACCAACCTTTGGATAGCATTTTATCCACATTACCGAATTTGTCATGAAATTGGGTTAAATCCTTGTCCTGTCTTTACTGACATCTTTCTCTTTCACTGCTGGAACCAGGTATGTTAGATATGACTTTTCACCCACTTCAGGGGAGTAACCTTTTTCGAGACACTTACACTTATGCCGCGTACACACGGTCGGACTTTTCAGCTACAAAAGTCCGACAGCCTGTCCAACAGACTTCCGGAGGACTTTCGGCAGACTTGCGGCGGACTTGTGGCAGACTTTCTAACGAACGGACTTGCCTACACACGACCACACAAAAGTCCGATGGATTCGTACGTGATGACGTACACCAGACTAAAATAAGGAAGTTCATAGCCAGTAGCCAATAGCTGCCCTAGCGTGGCTTTTTGTCCGTCGGACTAGCACACAGACGAGCGGATTTCGGGGTCCGTCGTAGTTACGACGTAAAGATTTAAAGCATGTTTCAAATCTAAAGTACGTCGGATTTGAGGCTAAAAAAGTACGTTGAAAGTCCGAAGAAGCCCACACACGATCGGATTACCAGCCGGCTTTAGTCCGTCAGCGTCCGTTGGACTTTTGTAGCTGAAAAGTCCGACCGTGTGTACGCGGCATTGGTCTTTAATTCCTGGCTTTGTATGATAGAGTCTTCCTGCAAGGTTCAATTATTTCTAAGCCTGCAAAACTGGATTTTCGGTATGTTTCCGATCCACCTAGGACAGTGGTTCTCAACCTGGGGGACGGGACCCCCTCGGGGGTCGAATGACGATTTGCCAGGGGTCACCGAATCCTGGGCTGTTCCTGAAGCCTGCACCACTCGCCCAGCCTTTTCACAGCCGCTCAGCAGGTCTGTCCCTGGAGCCTGTGGCTGCCAAGCTGGGCTGTTCCTGGAGCCCACGGCCACCCACTCAGCCTCTTCGCAGCCACCCATTCAGTTCTTGGCATGGCTGGGGGGCAGAGACTAGAGGTCAGATGACTGGTAAGGAATGTGAAGTGGGAGGGGCTGAAGGAGACCCTATCTCCTAATTTCGGCATCGGTGTCACTGCTTCGAGACACCACAGAGCTGGAGACACAGTGAAGCCAGAGACACAGTGAGTAATACTATCTGTAATTAGAGTTGAGTCCCCACTACAGTTCTCAGATCAGCAGATGACCTTGATCAAGAGCACCTAAGTTGGCTGATCAGAACTCCCCCCAGCACTGCCACTGATCCCACCCCCACCAGCACCGCCACTCATCCCATCCCCCCCCCACCACCAAGGAGTAAGAGAAGGAATAAAAATAGAGAATACATGGAAGGGAGAGGAAAAGAGGGGGAGGAACAAAGAAAAAGGGAGAGAAAGAATAAGAGAAAGAACAAGAAAGATGGCTAGAGAGAGGGATGGGGAATAAAAACAAGAAATTAGGATAGAGAGAGATAAAAGGGAAAGAAAGGAAAACAGAGAGTGGTACAACCTAAAATGTACCATAATACTGTACGAGTGGAAGGGACTCAGGGAGCGCTAAATGTTCATGCGTTAGGGGCGCAAATTACTTGTCTTGACTTGGGTGCTGACAACCTATGCTACGAAAATTTTACTGTGAGGGGTCCCCACAACTTGGGACATTTTATCACGGCACTAGAAAGTGACATTTATACAGCGATTAGTGCTAAAAATAGCCACTGATTACTGGCAGGAAGGGGTTAACAAGTTAGTGGTGATCATGGGGTTAAGTGTGTCCTAAGGAGGTGTTTCTAACTGTAGGGGGAGGGGAC
The DNA here is from genome assembly GCA_037952925.1 of Lithobates clamitans. Lineage (NCBI taxonomy): Eukaryota > Metazoa > Chordata > Amphibia > Anura > Ranidae > Lithobates > Lithobates clamitans. Next base: position 56,361 of record JBBGZY010001494.1, read on the forward strand.
TGACTGGGAGTACAGAGAGATCGGTGTTCCTGATCACTAGGAACAGCAGATCTCTCTCTACTTTTCTGATAGAACAAGGATGTTTGTTTACATTGACAGATCCCCATTCAGGTGGCCGGCAGACATTGCGGGCGCCAGCCACACGCATTGGCTCCCGCGTCGCGCCCGCCCCCCCCCAGAGCTCTTAAAGTGGCCGACGTACATTACGGCGATTTGCGCAGCCGTGTCAAACTGCAAGCAGTTAATTCAAAGAAACAAAATACATAACACAATTTTTTTTGCAAAATATAAAAAAGATGATGTTACGCCGAGTAAATAGATACCAAACATGTCATGCTTTAAAATTGCGCACGCTCGTGCAACTGTGACAAACAACGTAATTTTATTATCCATAGGCAACACTTTAAAGGACTTTACAGGTTACCACTTTATGTATACAGAGGTGGTCTAGTGCTAGAATTACTGCCCGTGATCTTGCATTCGAGGTGATACCTTACATGTGTAGTACCATCTCTGTTTAGTGGCAATGCGGGACTGATATTTGTCTTTGTGCGTGAGCAAGGGGGAATGGGAGCACTTCATTTTTTTTTTTTATTATACTTTTTTTTTTTTTTTTTTTTACACTGTTGCTTTAAATGTTATTTGCATCACTTTTATTGCTGTTACAAGTAATGTAAACACCCTTGTGACAGTAATAGACAGTGACAGGTACTCTTTATGGAGAGATCTGGGGTCAAAGAGACCACAAATCCCTCCTCTGCCATTCAAAATACCAAGATCTGTGTGACTGGGCCAACTCAATATTGAACCTTACGGACTAATGCCCTGTACACACGATCGGACGTTCCGACAACAAAATCCATCGGATTTTTTCCGACGGAAGTTGGCTGAAACTTGTCTTGCATACACACAGTCACACAAAGCTGGTTGGAAATTCCGAACGTCAAGAACGCGGTGACGTACAACGCGTACGACGAGCCGAGAAAAATGAAGTTCAATAGCCAGTGCGGCTATTAATTCTATGAACTTTAAAATGTTTGACAACTGTTGGTCATTTGGCCCAAATGACTCTGATAAAATGACAATATAAGGATGTATATCAGATGATGCGTATACCAATGTATCTTTTGTATTTTGTTTAACTATGATAATAACCAATAAACAATATTGAAATATTAAAAAAAAATAGCCAGTGCGGCTCTTCTCCTTGATTTCGAGTATGCGTGGAACTTTGTGTACACACGATCGGAATTTCTGACAACGGATTTTGCTGTCGGAAAATTTTAGATCCAGCTCTCAAACTTTGTGTGTTGGGAATTCCGATGGAAAAAGTCCGATGGAGCCCACACACGGTCGGTATTTCCGACAACAAGCTCCGATCGCACATTTTCCGTTGGAAAGTCCGACCGTGTGTACGGGGCATAAGTCTGAGATACCATTAAAGTTCATGTGCGTGTAAAGGCAGGCGTCCCAATACGCGTGGTGAGCTGTGTAATTGAGGGACCAGAGATAAAAGTAGTCTATTTGTTACTATGATTACAGTACACATTGTGTAGGTTTTAATTTCTCTTTTTATGGTGAACAATGAGGCTCTTGTTGTATAATTTTAGCTTTTGAGAAATGGTGATCACGCTGATGGAGGTCAGAGGAGGAGTTAATAATGAGGAAGGAACATTATAACACCCTTCCATCCTCTCATCTCACCATTACCAGGAGGAACTTCTGAGGGCTGAGACTGGACAAAGGGAGAAGGCTTCAACCAGACCAACAACACCGTACATAGAGATCGCAGGTAACACACAAAGCTGGGGAACTAAGCTGAATATGTGTGATTGTCCTGGAGTAAGGATGAAGATGAGAAAAATCCGCAATCCTAATAATTCTTGATTCTGGTCAGTGTCCAACAACATTAAAGCCAGAAGTCAGGTCAGGACAGTCAGGAACCCAACACCCTTAGAAGGAAGGTCCCCACTGAGCTCAGACACTGCTGGGATAGGAGAGGAGAGGGAACGGTGTAAATACGGATTTTATATCAGGCAAGCTCATCCATGTGATGCTGGGGGGGGGGGGGGTGCTCAATGTCTGCTTTGTCCTGGAAAAAAGTCGGGACGTAGGAAAGGAAACATTGGGAGTATTTCATCCGGGCTTATTTGGCGGTGTTAAAGACCTACAGGTATGACATTTGTATTACACAATATATTTACAAATGACACAGGGCTTTTTAAACCACCGGGGCCCCTTGTCTGCATTGACCGGTTTATGGAAAAGGTGAACTTAGCCTTTATTGTAGAGAATAGATAGATCCAGTCTCATCAGTCCCTGTCCTCCAGAAGATGGTTACCATTCTGGTATATAGAGTGGTGGGAAGAAACCAAGCAAGATTCCGATGCTGCTTGCAGTATGATAACGCAAACATGCAAAACCACCAATTGAATAATAGACCCCCAACCCCTCCCTCCCCATCCCCCTCCCTAGCTTCTCTGTTCAGACAGTAATAGAGGTTCAATTAACCACTTGCCTACCAGGCATTTACACCCCCTTCCTGCCCAGGCCATTTTTCAGCTTTCAGCGCTGTCGCACTTTGAATGACAATTGCGCGGTCATGCTACATTGTACCCAAACTAAATTTTTATAATTTTCTTCACACAAATAGAGCTTTCTTTTGGTGGTATTTAATCACTGCTGGGTTTTTTTTTTTTTTAAAAAGACCAAAAATTTTGAAAAAAAAAATGTTTTTTACTTTTTTCTGTCAGTAAATTTTGTAACTAAGTAATTTTTCGCCTTCACTGATGTGCGCTGATGAGGCGGCACAAATGGGCACTGATAGGCTGAACTGGTGGGCATTGATGAGGTGGCACTTATGGGCACTGATGAGGTGGCACTCATGAGGAGGCACTAATATGCCGCACTTATGGGCACTGATAGGTGGCACTGATATGTAGCACTGATGGGCACTAATAGGCGGCACTGGTGGGCACTGATAGGCAGCACTGGTGGGCACTGATAGGTGGCACGGATAGGCCGTATGGATAGTCGGTACTGATGGGCATTAATGGGTGGCACTGATGGGCGACACTGATGGGCATTGATCGACAGCAGTGATGGGCTTTGATGGGCAGAACTGATAGGCGGCACTGATTACCAGCACTGACTGGCATCGCTAATGGGCACTGATTGGTGGCACTTGTGGGCACTGATTGCTGGCACTGGTGGGAACTGTATGGTGACACTCTTTTACTATACTGTAATCAGGGCACTGATCATCAGTGCCCTGATTACATTCCTACATGTCCCCCTGTGAGGAGATGCCGCTGATCGGCTCTCCTCGCCACACACTCTGTCAGTGTGAGGCCAGGAGCGCCGATTACTGGCACTTCCTTGTTTACATGTGACCGGCTGTGATTGGACACAGCTGATCACATGGTTAAAGAGCTGCAGACGCAGCTCTCTACAGAGATCGGGGTCGCGCCGTTATATGACGTTGTCCCAAAACGAGAGCCGCACCACCTCGCCATCATTTGATGGTGGGCGGGCGGCAACCAGTTAAAGAGAGACAGTCTGAAGACAAGCACCTTCTTCTCTCTCTCTAGAAAACCCATAGGGGTCCATCTATAAAGGTTTTCCCACAGCATTTTCCCAGGACTTACACATTGCTTTAATTGGATTTAACCACTTAGAGACCGCCCACCGCACATGTACTGTGACAGGGCGGCTTTATTGCATGAAACAATGTACCTGTACATTGTTTCATGCACAAGCTACTGTGGGCGCTTGCTGCACGGTGGGGGAGCCAGTAAGCGGGTCTGGTGGCCACCTGCGATCGCTCCACAGAGGGGCAAAGCAGGGATCTGCCTATGTAAACAAAGCAGATCTCCGTTCTGACAGGGGAGGAGAGAGAGATCATCTGTTCCTAGTAATTAGTGTGTGTGTGTTCTTCCTGTCAGCCCATCCCCCGCACAGTTAGAACATACTAGCAGCGAACACATTTAACACTTTGGTCGCCCCTGATGTTAACCCCTTCCCTGCCAGTGTCCTTTATACAGTGATCAATGCATTTTTTTTTAGCACTGATCACTGTAGTGTGTCACTGGTGCCCAAAAAGTGTCATTTAGGGTCATATTTTTCCGCCGCAATGTCGCAGTCCCACTTGAAATCGCTGATCGCCGCCATTACTTACAGTAAAACAATAAAAAATAATTATAAGTCCATAAATCTATCACATATTTTGTAGACACTATAACATTTGTGCAAACCAATCAATATACGCTTATTGTGATATTGTTTACCAAAAATATGTAGCAGATGAATAAATTTGTTTTTTTACATTTTTTTTGGATATGTTTTATAGCAGAAAGTAAAATTTTTTTTTTGTTTGTTTATAGCACAAAAAATAAAAACCGCAGAGGTGGTCAAATACCACCAAAAGAAATCTCTATTTGTGGGGGAAAAAAAGGACATAAATCTCATTTCGGTACAGCGTCGCATGATCACGCAATTGTCAGTTAAATTAACGCAGTGCCGTATCGCAAAAAATGGCCTGGTCATAAAAGGGGTAAATCCTTTCGGGGGTGAAGTCGTTAAATAAAAAAATGTTAGAATCCCGGGAGAAAGTTGTATGAAGACATTTATACTGGAAATAGACCCCCATAGTGCTCTGTGATTCCAGTCTCATCAGTGCTCCCGTAATGAAATATGAAAGTTTTGTAGACATGTGCACTCTGGAAATTTCTGTTTTTGTTTCGGTTGCATTTGTTAAATGAAGAATTTAATTTCAGATGCTTTTCATTAATTGAACCAATTCTTTTTCGGAATTAGTTTCGTAACTTTGGCATTTGGCCCATCCCTAATCCTGATATCTGTACTCCTAAAAGGAGAGGTCATCATACAGAGAACTCTATTATACTGATATGGCATGTTGAGGGTTGTTAGGCCTCATGACTGACATAGATCTACATTGCTACATTGCTGGACAACATGACTGATGGTGGTTGCACATCGTGGGTTTTTTTTTTCTCAGTCTGGTATGGATTTCATGGGAGAACCCCATGCAAAAATAAAAAAAGCATGAGGTCCACACCAGACCCTTATCAAAGCATGACAGGCCAGGAAAGAGGGGGTGAGGGTGCCTTGCCAAGGGGGACTCCACTGAAAAAGCACCTTGTGCCCATATTGTTGAGGACAAGGGCTTCTTTCCCACAACACTGGCCAGTGGTTTTGGGGGCCTGTGGGCAGAGGGCTTATTAGAATCTGGAAGCCCCCTTTAATAAAAGGGGGGCTGTCAGGGCCTGGATCACTTGCTGGTGGCATTGTGGTTACCAGAGCTGAAAGGCGCAGTTCCAGTGGCCATCAGCATTTGTCCCCCAGTAACCTAATGCTGGATGCTGGGAAGGTACATAATCTCTTCCTTGACTTTTCAACAGTGCTTCAGTGTTAGCCTTATACCTCCTTGCTAATTATCTTGATCCCTGCCTTATCCTGTATCCTGTTACCCTATCTCTGTCCTTGCCCTTGTTCCAGTCCTAGTCCTGCTCATGCCCATTATATATAGTGTATTATAGTTAGGTTGTTGGTTTAGTTGTACTTCACTGTCAAGTTATTGTCAATTCCTGGATCACCTGCTGGTGGCACTGCGGTTCCCAGAGCTGAAGGGCTCTGGGAACTGCCCACTGTTGGCAAACTGTTTGCTGGCTTTCATGTGCATCATCTTTAGAAGAGGTTTCCTTCTTGGATGACAGAAATGCAGTCCAATTTGATTGCGTATGGTATGAGAACTGTTCCAGGGTCTTGGCAAACGTCTTATAGCCTAGGCCATCATTATGTAGAGCAACAATTCTTTTTTTTTCAGATCCTCAGAGAGTTCTTTGCCATGAGGTGCCATGTTGAATTTCCAGTGACCAGTATGAGAGAGTGAGAGCGATAACACCTGCTCCCCATTCACACCTGAGACCTATTAACACTAACGAGTCACATGACTCCAAGGAGGGAAAATGGCTAATTGGGCCCAATTTGGGGTGTACTGACTTTTGTTTCCAGCGGTTTAGACATTAATGGCTGTGTGTTGAGTTATTTTGAGGGGACAGCAAATTTACACTGTTATACAAGCTGTACACTCACTACTTTACATTGTAACAAAGTGTCATTTCTTCAGTGTTGTCACATGAAAAGATAGAATAAAATATTTACAAAAATGTGAGGGGTGTACTCACTTTTGTGAGATAGTGTATGGTCAATGATGTCACCCTGGAAGCCACACCCCTTTGTATATATCAGCTGTCATCCGGCAGACCTGTCAGTTGACATGAGGGAAGCGATGGAACAAGACATGTTCAGACTAATGCCGCGTACACACGGTTGGACTTTTTGACAACAAAGGTCCGTCGGTCTTTCCGACGGACTTTCGAAGGACTTTCTAATGACCGGACTTGCCTACACACGATCACACCAAAGTCCGATGGATTCGTACGTGATGACATACGACCGGACTAAAATAAGGAAGCTGATAGCCAGTAGCCAATAGCTGTCCTAGCGTCGGTTTTTGCCCGTCGGACTAGCATACAGATGAGCAGATTTTTTGACCGGACTCGAGTCCGTCTAAAAGATTTGAAGCACGTTCCAAATCTAAAGTCCGTCAGATTTTCGACCGAAAAAGTCCGCTGCAGGTCCAATGAAGCCCACACACAGTCGAATTGTCCGCAGGACTCGGTCCGTTGGACCAGTCCGGTCGAAAAGTCTGCTCGTGTATTACGTTTGGACTGAACATTCATCTCATCTCTAGTTGTGACTTATCTGGTCACTAATTGAAGACGGTGTCCAGATACCTTTTGGCCATAAAATTTTTTGTCTGTTTCTACTAACAAATGCTGAGCAGAGATGACTTTTTTCTCATTCGTGTTTGTATGTTCTCAGGGAGATGGAGCTAAGTGTGCTGGTGTTGCTGTTGGTGGTCCCTGCATCTTTTGCACAGGAAGGTAGGTTGTAGAACCTGCGTACACTTACTGCTAGTGGAAATCAGTCGTGTAATATTCCATCTTCTTTGCTATTCAAACACTCCTCTGCTTTTCCATTTCTCCTTCATTTATAGAGGCTCCACAGAGAACAGCTTGGCTTCTCCCCAGCCCCCCACCCATTCCCGACCCCACCGATAGGATATTCTGCTCACTGAATTACAGCCCTTAAATCTCTGGGTTCCATTGGAGAGCCGGGACTGGGGGAGGTCTGAGCCATGACCTGAATTCTGAGACAGCAATAAAACCTGACAGGGGGTCTAATCCTTCTCCATTCTGTCCAAAAAAAAAAGTTTTGCCTTTAGTTGTACTTTAAGGGTGGAGCTGTCATAGACACCCATTTACAGTATGTAGTGTAAGTGCAATACTGGGCTGGTATTGGACAAGTTTTGGGGTCGGCCATCCAGTGCAGCAATTCTCTGCATGGACCTTTTGGAACCAGAAACAACTGAAAGTCATAAAGTCCCCCCAAAGTGTCCTTAACTTGTTAAATTAGATTTTTTATCTGCAACCCTTTCTTCTCTACAGCCGTTCAAAGTGCACAGACCAAAAGATATTTCTCAGCTCCAGAAGGCAGGTGTGAGGATCTGCCGACACTCAAGCATAGAGCTGAGTGTATTCTGAGACCTGAGTGGAGGGAATGGACACACCCTCTTCAGCACAGTCTCATAGAGAAAAGTGTACAGCTGAGGCTGTCAATCTTATTTTTAAATAATCATTAAAGTGTACTATGTGAGAGAAAGTAGCCACAAATATTGTTCAATGGCTGGACTGTATGGCATTAGCTTAGCTAAGCTGCAATTTAAGATGGAGAGACAGGGCAAGTTTTATATTGAAATAGGCAATATAGTGTATTATCTGAGATACAAAAACCACAAACAAAGGCGTAACTAAAACCTTTCGTGCTCTAGTGCAAGAAACCATCAAGGGCCACCCTGATCCCATGGCCCTTCCCTTCAGGCCCAGGATCCTTCCCACTGATTCCAGGGTCCTTTACTCCTGTCATGGGGCCATTTATTACGGTCCCACAGTGGGACCCTTTCACATGTTCTGCAGCGGGCCACCTTCCTGCCATCTTGGCCCCCCACGGTGGCAGAACATCAAGGCCCCGTCGCGAGTGCAACTTTTGTGACCATGGTAGTTCTACCACGGTCCCATCCCCTTTCCTGTCCCTTGTTAGTTAATCAGTGGGTGCTTTAAGTAGTACATGGTAGAGGTATCTGGCAATTGAGGGGTTAATTGTTAGCCACCCGCTCATCTCTCTTCTTGTGATTTGATAATTTTGATAAAATCTTTTTTCTCAACTTGAAACAAAATACTGGTAATAAATAATAAAACACAAGATACACATAATCTCTATACCAACTTAATTCTTTCTGTGTACTGTGTCACTTTATCAGTGGTAGAAAAATGAAATCTAAAAGATTAATGGAGTTACTATCAAAGGTACAATTGTCATTTGATGTTATAGGGGAACCTGCAAGCATTAGCATACCAATGAAATTATATCATTATTAAAGCTGATTTCCAGAAATGTAGCCACTTTGTAAAAAGTGAAGGCACACTATGAGTTAAGTCAAATTAGGTGCATGACACCTCCCGAACTTATCACTGTTATTTATATCTGACAGCTTTATGGCTCTGCCAGAGAATACACTGAGCAATCTAAGACTGTGAGAGGGGAGAGAAGGACACAGAGCAGCAATGCTCACCTCTCCCTTCTGTGGCCCATTCAGAGAAGCCTTTGTATTTTCTGAATCATTTCATATAATACAAAGGCTTCTGTGATTGGGCAGGAGGATTGGAGTGGCAGCCATAACAGCTACAGTTGACTCTACTGTTGAAGATGCTGAGAGCTGAAGCATCAGTGTCAGGCTCCCAGAACTACAGCGATAGTTGTCTTTCGGGAGTACCAAAAAGCTGCCCAATGTAAATAATAGCAATAAGTCCAGGAGATGTCATGCATCTTGTTTGACTAACTTATAGTTGTGCATTCACTTTATACAAAGGAGCTGAATTTCTGGAGTTTAGCTTTAATAATACATTCATGAACGTGCCAGACAAATTTTATACCTGATAGTCTTAGGACACCTATACTTCTACATGTGAGATCTCCACTTTTAATAAAATGTGAACCGAACATTTGGAGAGAAGTCATACCCCCCCCAGTGGCTCTCTTGGAAGATGAACGGGCCGATGCACATTCATTTCTGAATTTGAGCCAAATATTTATAAACAAAATAAAATGGAATATACTGATCTTCCTGAGATATGTGAAAGTATCCAGTCATTTTTTTTTCTTTTAGATTCTAACATCTATAAATATATAGTTTATTGCTAATCATCTAATCAGCTTTGACATGTAGCAGTAATGATCTTTGTCTGTTTTCTTCTCTAGACATGGAGGGTAAAGTCTTCGTCTTCCATGACATGACATGGGCGAGGCTTGCACCATCCACACGCACAGCCTCTGCCAGACCTGCCTCCCCCCCCCCCCGGCGGCCGAGCAGCAGCGGCCAAATGCAGGGTCAGCTCATGTGCAGTTCTGAGCCGGTCGCAGACTTTTTTTTTTACTGGCACTTTTCTCCTGCTACGGACATTTACGGGCAGAAGAAAAGTGCCCTGTTTTTGCGGGCTGCCTGTAAAAATATTGGCGGTTGGCAACACTGATCTCCTCTCACTAGCAACTAGCTTGCCATTAGTTAAAAGAAAAAAGTTCAAGCCTGAATACACCTAAACAAAGGGCAAAAACATGGCTTGGTTCTCTGCTACAGGTGCAACAGGGCACGGGCACGATCCAGTCTGCCACGTGTAGGGCAGTTCATTCATTTCAAAAGTCTGCCCTATGCACAAGAAATACTGTAAAGAAGTCCCTGACTCTTTTGCAGAAATGCATGCATTTGGAGATGCGGGGGGGGGGGGCATTAACAATCAATAGCACCAGCACCTATCTGCTAAAGGGTGGAGCATTCCTCTGTGTGCCAGAAAATCATGCGAGTTTGCACACGTTGTCGACACGCAGAGATGTGAGCCTGACCTAAATGGTCTGTAAACACCCATGCTCAGGTGTGAATGTAGCCTTCAAATTGTTTTGGAACTTAATGTACTAAAGAAATGTACTTATATCATTATTACTAATATTACATAGTTACACAGTTACATAGTAGGTGAGGTTGAAAAAAGACACAAGTCCATCAAGTCCAACCTATGTGTGTGATTATATGTCAGTATTACATTGTATATCCCTGTATGTTGTGGTCGTGCTTATCTAAAAGTTTTTTAAAACTATTGATGCTCCCCGCTGAGACCACCGCCTGTGGAAGGGAATTCCATATCCTTGCCGCTCTTACAGTAAAGAACCCTCTATGTAGTTTAAGGTTAAACCTCTTTTCTTTTTCTTTCTAAAAAGTTTTATCCCTTTTGTGGAGTCACCACCCCGAAAAAAATGTAATATTCTTTATGATACTGTATGCGTGCAGCTGGGCTTTATTAAGCAAAGCAAGGCAAGGCAGGGCAAGGCAAAGCAAGGCAGTCAGATTTATATACAGTGCTTGGTAGTGTTAGTACCTACCTTACACCTTAATTAAAGGATTAGGTTACCTTTTATAACATGTTATATGTTACAATTATACTCAGGGTGTAACATGCTACTGATGCAGCAGCCCGCACCCAACAGGCTCCTAATAAAAAAATAATAAATGCTAATGTTTTTGCCTGCAAAGGTGAACTTATCCTTTAAAATATCAGGAAAACCTTTGAAGGTAAATTGAATCCCCTTTATTGGCGAACTGAGATGGTGGAAAATGTAAGCTTGTAAGAGACCTGGATTGGACAGCGGTTCCCACCAAGCTGGCCCAGGTCCTGCTTTTTCCCCAGATAGGATATGCACATAACTATCTTTTTTGGAGATACCCCCCATATTGCGTTACTCACTGTCCTGGCCTGAGGCTGGCTTTCTTACATATTCTTGGCCTGAGGCCTGTTAACTGGAATAAAGAATGTCCAGTCAAGTTGCTTTTCAATGCTTTATTGCATCAGTATTGACACACATGACATTTCTTTCTCATGTATCAGTGCAGAACACTCAGTACCATAACACATTACCATAGTTTCCATCCATCTTCCCAGTTCTCTTTAGTGAGTCCCCCAAAGGTGGTTTCTCACACAAGGTGTCCCTCTATCACAGTCAGAAATCAGGCTCAGAGACCAGTAGCTATAGCAGTAGAGAGGTTCACACCAACCAGCACTAACTGGTCCAAAGGCTGGTCTTCATCAGAGCTCCTGATGATGGAGATAGATTTTGCTGTGTGTTAGTGCCAGGTCGTGGTCCTCAGGCTCTCACCACCAGAAGGTGAGCAATCTGGGGACCGTAAACAGATATAACAGGTAGGGATCAAGCAGACATGTAGTCAGTAAACAAGCCAAAGGTTGGTAACAATCTTATAATCTAGGAAACAGGAAGTGCAGAAACATGGTTTAAATAGGAAGTTCATGGGAGGAGCAAAGAGTTGAAGGTTCACCAGAAACAAGATACCAGGCAATGTTGTCCAAGGGATCAGACAGGCAGCTACCTAGCATCTCAGGTGGAACAGCAAGAAGAGCTGCAGCCAGACATTGCAGAGCTCCCAGGTTCAGCTCTGGATCCCGACACCCTCGGTCCCAGACCCTGAGGCCTACTAAAGGCAAGCTACAGACCTACCAAGCTACAGACCTACCAAGCTACAGACCTGCTGGGGAAATGTAGTGGTGGCAAGATTCTTCCGCATTCTCCATTGTGAGTCTATAACTACTCCTCCTGGCAGTCAATCCCTGCAGAGGGCTCTCTCCTCCACTCAAGTACACAGGCTGTCAGGAAAGACAAAATATACCCAGGCGCAGAGTAATGCGCAGACAGAAAAATTCCTATTAGCCAAACCTATTGTCAAAGACCAAATGTGCACAGACACATAAATGTGCATGAACAATGAATTACTGTTAGCCAGAGCTGCACTCTTGCAAATGTGCATGCGTGAATGCGTATGCGCATCAGCGTGCACACCCGCCACTAGATTGGCACCAATTGGGCTATTTAAACACCTCTGCTGCACTAGGACCTTCACTTATGGTCTACAATGTTCTGCTACCTGTTACCCGTCCCTGCTATTCATCTGACCACGCTTGAACTCTGCCTGAACCAACCCCTGGCTTGCTCTTTGGCCACATCCCTGCCTGATCCTTCTGCCTATGTGCTTACTGTTGCTAACTGTAGCCTTAACCTGACTATTCTTCTACCTGATGTGCCTGCTAGTTACTAACCCGGCTTGACTGAGTCTGCTCTGTGTCCAGCCCATGGAGGCCATCCCTACTCATGCAGCCTGCCAAATACCTACTCTCTGCTACCTGCCAGCCTGCTGAGTGCTTGCTGTCAGCCTTCCAAGTGCCTGCTGACTGTCTTATAGCCTACTGCACCTGCTGCCCATGTTACAATCCAGCCTGCATTCAAGTGCACAAAGACCTCTCATCTGCAACCGCCATCACCAGAACTGCCAGGCACTCGTGTCCCTCCAGGCTCTGTGCCTCCTGTTACCTTATCAGGGGTACCGAGCCAGATATGTAAAAATTTGCCTTCCTCCCCACATCAGGCTCCATCACCAGATATATGACACAGGCCACAGGCCTACATGGTGTTGGTCAGTGGTGACCAGTTCCTATACCTGAACTACCAAGCCCCACCCATAGCTAGTATTAAAAGGGCACTGACTCCACCCACCACATTACCAGAGGAGTGGCATTAAATAAACACACGGATCAGGATCTGCAAATTACATAGTTATACACAAAGAAAAATAAATATAATTACCTTCCTAAAATTTTATCATTGTGTCTTTTTTTAAATGTAAGATTGTAGCATTCATAAATAAATTCTGGACCCAAAGCTTTGATACGTATCAGTAATGAGTTTTGTCTGTTTTCTTCCCTAGACTTGGAGGGTAAAGTCTTTGTCTTCCCCAAAGAAACCAACACAGCTCATGTCATTCTAAGACCTACAATTACAAAGCCATTGCAGAAAGTCAGCGTCTGTCTACGATCCTACAGTGAGCTTTCCCGTCCCTATTCTTTGTTCTCTATGGCTACCCGAAGAAACGCTGATGCCTTTCATATCTACTTCCAGCCTCCATACACCTATCAGGTATTCATAAATGATTTAGTAGGTGCTTTTACACCAATCTGGAAACCTTTTTACTGGAGGCACATCTGTGTGACCTGGGACAACAGCAATGCAGAGGGCCTCTATCTTTGGCTCAATGGAAAGCTCTCCTCTGAAAGACCTTACATGAGACATTATCATTATGCTGCTTATTATATTGATGCTGAAAGCAGTATTGTTCTGGGACAGGACCAAGACTTTTTTAGAGGAGGGTTTGATGCTAAGCAGTCATTGGTTGGTGAAATAAGTGATGTCCACATGTGGGATTATGTCCTGACTAAGGAAGACATCCAGAAGGTCCTTTCTGGTGATCTCCATGGAAATGTCATTAATTGGAACTCCTTACATTGTGAAATTAAAGGGGAAGTTCTTGTGAAGCCCGAACCTCAACGTAAGTCTTTCATCTTACTATATACACCTTAATAATTAATAAGATCCTTCAACTTTCAGTACGGAATTACAGTGAAGAAGACTTTATGTGCCATGCACATCAGCAATGAGAGGTGACACTGACAATTATAAGTGAAAGATGGTCATAATGCTGTAGGATTGTGTATTAGAAGACTTAGGTCCACACTGAGTCCATTATCTCTTGTTCCAAACAGAATTATTATTTGCAGATCATAATTTTTCTATTTCCTGAGTATTTTTTTTTTTTATTACATAAAGATTTTATTGAGAAGGTACAAACTTAGTACATACATCAATAGCTTCATGAGCCTAGAACAGTATAACATGTACAATTCAGTTGAACAAGAACATATTAGAACATGTCAAAATATCTCTAATGCCGCGTACACACGGTCGGACTTTTCGTCTACAAAAGTCCAACGGACGCTGACGGACTAAAGCTGGCTGGTAATCCGATCGTGTGTGGGCTGCTTCGGACTTTCAACGTACTTTTTTAGCCTCAAATCCGACGTACTTTAGATTTGAAACATGCTTCAAATCTTTACGTCGTAACTACGACGGACCCCGAAGTCCGCTCGTCTGTATGCTAGTCCTACGGACAAAAAAACGACGCATGCTCATAAGCAAAAACTAAACGGAAGCACTCGGTCTAGTAAAACTAGTGTTCGTATTGTAGGTAGCACATTCATCACGCTGCAAAATCTGTGATCGTTGAATGCAGCGCATTTTATTTCTTCTTTACGAATGCTCTAAAGAACGAAGGTGTTTTGCTGTTCATAATCAGAGTTCTCCCAAACTGATTTCTGAATTCTTTTTCTCTTTGATCTCATGAATGATATAGTATGCTTTTTATAAACAATGTTTCCATACTAATAATACTTTTTCCCTTTTTTTTTTTTTTTTTTTTAGGTTTGTAAAGTTACCACAAAGAACCCATTATTCTTTTTTTTTTTTTTTCTAGTGATTATTTTTTAATTTTTAGATAAAGTTAACCCAAAGCACCGTTTTTGTTTATGTATATATTTTTTTTTCAAGACTTACCACTTGAACATTCTTAACATTAGTAATGTATTTTTGGTGTGTTTTTTTAAAACTCAATGAGATTGTTGTCCCTTGTTAATTTAACATTGTGTGTAAAATCAATGATTTAAAAGAAAACACATAAAAGTCTTTTGCTAAACTCAAAAAAGATCCATTTATTCATGGTCAAAATAAAATAAAGAGGAAGTCAACGCTGGAAAAAGTCGGTGTACAAGAAAATTGGGATCTTGAGGAGTCCATATAAGAGGGAGCACAATCTGGTCCAAGAATCCCAGAGATCAACAGCACCAGCAGATGATCTAGATGTCCCCAGACTGTGGTCCTACAACAGCCTGCGTCTTCTGTCAGACCAGACTGAACCCAGGTCATCACTTTCTTCTCTTCCCTGCAGCCTTTCCTCCACGCTGCCCTGCAGCCTTCCCTGCAGCCTTCCCTGCAGCCTTCCCTGTAGCCTTCCCTGTAGCCTTCTTTTGAGGCTGTGGCTCTGGTGTTTCAGTTGTGGCAGGAGGAGGAGGAGGAGGAGGAGGAGGAGGAGGAGGAGGGGGGGGGGCTGCCTCATGTAGTTGGGTGTTTTTGGTTAGCGTGCCCTGCAGCCCCTTATGGATTGTTTCCCCAAATAGGCGCTCACAAATGAGGCGCTGCTCCCAATCCATCTGAAGAAGCCTGCTGGCTAAGTAGCAGCCATAGGCTTCTTCCGCTTCGGGGGGGCTTGTTAAAAAACGGGTGGCCTGTTGCATGAGGCGCAGGGACGCGTCCTGTGTGACCATCCCCTTCCTGGCCCTTTTTTTGGGAAGGTGGAGGGGAGGCACTTGGGATTGGGTGAGGCTCCTACTGGGCCCAGCCACCTCACTTGGCCCAGCCACCTCACTTGGCCCAGCCACCTCACTTGGCCCAGCCACCTCACTGGGAGCAGCCACCTCCTGCCTGACACTGGGCCCAGCCTCCTCCAGGATGATGGTGAATCCGGCCTCCTCCAGGCTGTCCATGGGCCCGGTCTCCTCCTGCCTGCCACTTTCCCCACATTCCTCCTGGATGGACTCATCCTGTGTATAAAAAAAGGACAATAGTTTTAGTTTCTTTTTTTGGGTTCATCAATGACACACAGTTTGCTTCTCATGACTAGCAAATTCAATGTGAATACATCTCTTTAATAAAAGAGTCTAATCAGACACCCTAATTATTTCAAGCAGGTGCCAAACATATTTAGTCACTACTATCATTTGATATGTATACACAATTTGGAGTGCTAAATTATTTGAGACAATTATAACATCCAGTTAACATCATTAATATTAGTACAGTAAATCTTTGTTAAAATAATTTACCTGACTCCAGATGGTCATATCCGGTTCATCCAGGATGGAAGACCCAGCTTGCTCCTCATCAGCCTCTGCTGGGGTGGAGGGAAGGGTGGAGGGAAGGGTGGAGGGAAGGGTTGAAAGTGATGCCCTGGCTTCATTCTGGTCATCAAGAAAACGGAGTTGTTTGTAGTACCACAGCCTGGGTACATAAACATCATCTGCTGATGCTCCTGATCTCCTTGATTCCTGGATCTTCCTATGCTCCCTTTTATACATGTTCCTCAAGACCCCAATTTTCTTGTACACTGTCTCCATTGTTGCTCCAGGGATGGTCTCCTGGACAAAGGACAGAAGTCTCTCCAGCGTTGACTTCCTCACATGCTTGTTATAATACTGAGGGTGTTTCACCTCCCACAAATTCCTCATCTCTCGATACTTTGAAATAAAAGAAGTAAGGAACTCTGGATCCTTCAATAGGGGATTCATTATATCTGGAAAAGAGAAAGTCACAAGACCAAAAAAACTTATTATATGTTTCTGCTAACCCCTCATCATCTTCTCCCTATGTAGGCCTCATCAATCTATCAAGCCATATAGGCCGCTTGCTACAAAGTCATGACCATAAACCCCCCCCCAAAAAAATATATATCTCAAATTACCTTCGTTTTGGAACGTCCTGGTCCACTATCACCTACGCACAGAACGTACGTACGACACGCGCGAAAGGCCCTCCTTTATACACTACGCATGTGTGAAACTCCGCCTGCGTCGCCCGCCCCTGACGTTCGAAATGAACTCATGTTCTCCGCCCCCTAATTTGACGCACAGAACGTACGTACGACACGCGCGAAAGGCCCTCCTTTATACACTACGCATGTGTGAAACTCCGCCTGCGTCGCCCGCCCCTGACGTTCGAAATGAACTCATGTTCTCCGCCCCCTAATTTGACGCACAGAACGTACGTACGACACGCGCGAAAGGCCCTCCTTTATACACTACGCATGTGTGAAACTCCGCCTGCGTCGCCCGCCCCTGACGTTCGAAATGAACTCATGTTCTCCGCCCCTTTTTTGTTACGGCGCGTAGTGGAGTTAAAGAATGGCGGAGACACCTGAAATGTTGACGACCTCAGGTAGTGGAGACAGCCCGCAGGCTGGAACGTCTGGAACGTCAACCAAATCTGTGAGGCCTAGATTTAAGGCCTCTAATATGAGTTTCAAAGAGATGGTGGAGATGGTGGCCATTCTTCGCAAAGACGACTATGATGGCAATTATGGGCCGTACGCACGGCCAAATTTGCGCAAGGCCAAAATCATGGCAAAGGTCGTGGACACTTTGCAGGCATCATTTGGGGTCCAGCGCTCCAAGGATCAATTGCGCAAAAGATGGTCTGACCTGAAACTCAGGGAGCCGGATCAATACCGACGTATCCGGAAAGTTCTTAAAAAAAGTAAGTACTTGTCGTGTTTTTCTCTTGTGTTTATTACCTTGTATACTGCTCCATGTGCTTTTCCTTTCTATACGATTTTTGTTCATCGTTCTAAACGATCTTTGAAGAAACCTCGTTACATATCCATATCTATATCTATCTATATATATATATATATATATATGTATATATATATATATATATATATATATATATATATATATATATATATATATATATATATATATATATATATATCTATATATATATGTATATGTATATATATATATATATATATATATATATCTATATATCTAGATATATATATATATATATATCTATATATCTATATATCTAGATATATATATATCTATATCTATATATATATATATATATATATATATATATATATATATATATATATCTATATATATATATATATATATCTATATATATCTATATATATATATCTATATATATCTATATATATATCTATATATATATATCTATATATCTATATATATATATCTATATATATATATCTATCTATATATAAATATAAAAATATATATATAAATATAAATATATAAATATATAAAAATATAAATATATATATATATATATATATATATATATATATATATATATATATATATATATATATATATCTATTTGAAATTCTCTTAATTTTTTGGATTTACATTTAGTTAGATATTTAGAGATTTTGTTACAGATATAGAGAGAGATCAAAAGATTATTAACTATATTTTGAGATATTGATATCTATCTATCCGGTATGTCTTTATAATTTTAAATATTGAACTAAAATAGGAACTCTACACAAACCACTTCACTACAAATGTTGGAAAATTATTATGTCCTAAAATATCTGTGTGCTAATTAGATTACTAATTTTTTGTTTCACATAGGGGAAAAATCACTCAGCCAACCAAAAGAACACAGTCCACCCCAAGCAAAACAGGATTGGGCAATCAGTCCAAGTCCCATTGACGATGTGGAGGAAGGAGAGGTGGGCGACATGGGCACCCCACCAGGTGAGTGTCTGACACACCAGCTTACGTTAATCTATGCATGGCTGCCTTTTGTTTAATTGAATTTGTCTACTCTATTTTAGGGGATCTGCTTCATTCAAGCAACAGTGACACCCCCGAGGATGTGGAGGAATTAGGCTACATGGCCACCCCACCAGGTCAGTGTCTGAGACAACAGCTTTATTTCTGGTAAGGTAAACTATGTATGTGTGCATATTTGTAAAGACATTTTTTGGTTTCATTCCACTTTAGGAACAACAAGAAGTGACCATTTCACCTTGGAAAGTGCCCAACGTCTAATTGGTCAAATAATGGGCTGGAATCAAGACATGGATCAAATGCGTAATAGGCTGGATCGTATGCAGCAGGAAATGAAGGACATGATTGATGTTTTGGGTCGAATCTAAATGCCCTTTTTTAAACCCCAAAACATCAATCATGTCCTTCATTTCCTGTTTTGCTGACCCCATTCTGGGCCTTCTCTTTGTTTTTTTGGCATAACATAAATGGCTGTTTAACCTAATGTCAAAAAGGAGGGCTGTCAAAAATCCACAAAAAAATAAAAATTGATTTTCTAAAAAACAACAAAAAAAAAATAAAAAAGTGATTTTAAAAAACCCCCCAAAAAAAAAAAAAAGTGATTTTAAATAACCCAAAAAAAAAAAAAAAAGTGATTTTAAAAAACCCAAAAAAAAAAAAAAAAAATTGATTTTAAAAAACCCAAAAAAAATTCAAAAAATTAATGTTAAAAAACCAAAAAAAATTAAAAAATTGATTTTAAAACACCAAAAAATCGAATAAATAATTAATGTTAAAAAACCAAAAAAAGTAAAAAAAATTGATTTTAAAACACCAAAAAAATTAAGAAAATTAATGTTAAAAAACCCAAAAAAATTAAAAAATTGATTTTAAAAAACAAAAAATAAAAAATAAAAAACTTGCTTTTAAAAAAAAACAAAACTTGATTTTCCAAAAACAAAGCCTGTTTTTGAAAATCCAAAAGCCCAAAATATTTTTTTGTGGATTAGGTAGAAATATTTCAATATAATTATATTTTGCTACATCATTAAGATACCATTATATTTTTGTCTATGAACATTTTATACTAAATGCAGAACTGAATGCATACCAACCATTAATAAAAACATCTCCTTTTATAGGATTTTAACAAATGTGTGGTTTGTTATTTCAAGGCTCAGTATCAGTTTGGTTATAATTGTCAAAAAGTTGTTTACAGTGGCAATGGAGCTTATTTATACATTTTTAAAATTCTAATACAGTTGGCACTACAACTGCTCGACCATAACCTAGGAGACAGCCCAAAAGAAAGGCAAGCAATAAATATAATGCCAGATTTCAGCAATATTTTTTTTATTGTAAAAAAAATTATATATCCTGGCCCATTGCAATGGCCCCCCTACCCATAAAATAATCAACATATTGCTGTCTAACCTGACGGGAACTTTGGGGGGCCAAGCCAGTACGGACAGTATCCAGGCCTGTAAGGTTGGCTTCTATTTGTCCGGCCTCAGGCCCAACTGTGCCTATATAATTGGCAGAATGCTTATTTAAAAAGTTGTGCAGAATGCAGCATGATAAAATTATAAAATTAAGTTTGTATTCCGCCAAATTAATGGCTGTTTGAAACAGGCGGAACCGGCTGGCCAGAATTCCAAACGCATTCTCAACCACTCTTCTAGCTCTGGCCAGCCGGTAATTAAAAACCCTCCTCTCCGGGGTGAGGGTTCTTTGGGGGAATGGCCTCATGAGGTGCTTGCTCAGAGCGAAGGCTTCATCGGCAATGAAGACAAAGGGGAGTCCTTCCACGTTATCCTCATCAGGTGGCAATCCCAGGCCACCACTCTGGAGACGCTGGCAGAACTCCGTCTGGGCAAATACTCCTCCATCCGACATCCGGCCATTCTTCCCCACGTCCACATATAAAAAATCATAGTGTGCCGACACCACCGCCATTAAAACAATACTGTGGAACCCCTTATAATTAAAATAATATGACCCCGAATGGGGTGGTGGCACAATGTGGACATGTTTCCCATCTATAGCCCCTCCACAATTGGGAAAGTCCCAACGGCTGGCAAAATGGGATGCCACAGTCTGCCATTCCTGTGGCGTTGAAGGAAACTGGGGAATCAAACAAGAAAACCAAAATCAATTAATTTGGAAGCTAACATTGCAAGAAAATTAGACAATTAAAAACATTATTCCCCAGCATCAGTATAACATTCAATAATTTAATTCTTCTGGAATAACTAATATGGAAAAAGGCACACTTATCAGATTGCTCACCCCCTCTGATAGAACATTGATTACATTTTAGGGGGTTGTGAAATCCCAAAAAAAAATTACTTTAACAACACGCAGGAATTTAGGGATAACAAAGGCTACAAGACTGCAGTTGTCGCACTCTGCAGGTGCAGTTGCAAACCAGCTTACAGTAAATGAGGTAATGTCAAAAGGCATTCATGTTGCAAACAGTACACAATCACATGCAAGGGCAATTAATGAAAACACTTTGAGGCTTGCATATGATTTGATGATGGAAATCAGCAGAGCTTCTGCTCATTTACTAAAGCACTGGAACAAATGCACTTGTAGAGTGCACATGCATTTTGCAAAGTGCAACATAGATTTGCTTTAGACAAATCAACACCACAGAACATTCAAGCAAATTTTAACGAGGGTGGGGGTGGGGGGGTTGTGAAATCTAGCTAATTGCTAATTAGCAGCACACTATTTGGAGTGAGTTCAGGTGGGGGGGGGTGGGGGGGTTGTGAAATCTAGCTAATTGCTAATTAGCAGCACACTATTTGGAGTGAGTTCAGGTGGGGGGGGGGGGGGGTTGTGAAATCTAGCTAATTGCTAATTAGCAGCACACTATTTGGAGTGAGTTCAGGTGGGGGGGGGGGGTTGTGAAATCTAGCTAATTGCTAATTAGCAGCACACTATTTGGAGTGAGTTCAGGTGGGGGGGGGGGTTGTGAAATCTAGCTAATTGCTAATTCTAAGCACACTAAATACACTCCAACAAAATACATTCAAAATGAGTAGACTAGGTGGATATGTTCCCATCACTTCATGCTGGGAAGGTTATTGAAGGAAACTATACATGCATGACAAAAAATAACAGGAAAAAATCCCAGCATGTGTGAGGATAAAAAGGGGACATTCACACTATATTGCAATGATGGGAAGTAGTGTTTGAAGCAAGAAATACATTACTTTATCAAAGATTACATAAAAGAACATGTGATGCTAATAAAATAAAAATAGCTTACCTTAATATAGTCCTTCTGCAGGACCTGTATGATGGCAGAACAGGTCTCTGGGATAATGATCCCCAGAGCCTGGGGGGAGATGCCTGTCGAGAACTTAAGGTCCTGCAGGCTTCTCCCTGTGGCCAAATACCGCAAGGTAGCGACCAGCCTCTGCTCCGGAGTGATGGCTTGCCTCATGCAGGTATCCTGCCTGCTGATATAGGGGGTCAGCAAAGCCACCAAACGATCAAAAACGGGGTCCGTCATCCGGAGAAAGTTCCTGAAATCCTCAGGATTATTCTCACGGATCTCACGGAGCAAAGGCATGTGACAGAACTGGTCACGCTGAAGCAACCAATTCTTGGTCCATGAACTCCTCCTCGCCCTGTTCATGGACTGGTCTTGGGCTGAAGAATAAACTACAGCACCAAGCACATACAATGCACGAGCTCTACGACGAGTACGTACAGGTAACATGGCTTCAAAACGGTCGGCTGGTCAGAACGCACTAAACAGAACGCACTGAAGAACAGCAAGGCCTGTGAAGAACGACCTGAAAATCAGGAACGAGCGGCCAATAAAACAAAGATTTCTCAATGCCAACTGACCAAACGCACTGAAAAGCAGATACAAACCTCACAAGCACAGACTGAACAACAGTTAAAACGAACTGAAAAATACGAGTCTCACAAGCGCGAATCGTCTCTCACCAAACTTCTACTAACACGAGATAAACACGAGATTAGCAGAAGGAGCCCAAAGGGTGTCGTACGGGCTATTGAACTTCCGTTTTATAGTCTCGTCGGACTTGGTGTACGTCACAGCGTACTAAACTGGCGTACTTTTGTGTGGTCGTGTGTGGGCAAGTCCGTTCGTAAGAAAGTCTGCCCCAAGTCCGCCGAAGGTACGCCGGAAGTATGTCGGACAGACTGTCCGACTTTTGTAGCTGCAAAGTCCGACCGTGTGTACGCGGCATAAAGCCGCGTACACACGGTCGGACTTTTCGTCTACAAAAGTCCAACGGACGCTGACGGACTAAAGCTGGCTGGTAATCCGATCGTGTGTGGGCTTCTCCGGACTTTCAACGTACTTTTTTAGCCTCAAATCCGACGTACTTTAGATTTGAAACATGCTTCAAATCTTTACGTCGTAACTACGACGGACCCCGAAATCCGCTCGTCTGTGTGCTAGTCCGACGGACAAAAACCCACGCTAGGGCAGCTATTGGCTACTGGCTATGAACTTCCTTATTTTAGTCTGGTGTACGTCATCACGTACGAATCCATCGGACTTTTGTGTGGTCGTGTGTAGGCAAGTCCGTTCGTTAGAAAGTCTGCCACAAGTCCGCCGCAAGTCTGCCGAAAGTCCTCCGGAAGTCTGTTGGACAGGCTGTCGGACTTTTGTAGCTGAAAAGTCCGACCGTGTGTACGCGGCATAAGTGGTGTGTTGCTAGATGGGGTAATAACGTGTAAGAGTGTATGCCCTCTAAGAGAGGTATATGAGAGAAAACACTAGAGGAGAGCTGAGATTAGAGAGGAAGGGAGTGAAGGGAAAGAAGAAGAGAAAAAAGAAGGGAAGAAAAGGGATGAGAAGGGAAGTGGGGCAAAGGGGAGGGGGGCTGAGGGAGGGGGGAGTGCAGATGAGGAGAGGGAGGTACGGTAGTCTCCAGCTACCCTCTCCAGCTTCTAGTAATCAAAGCCTTATGATGTGTCGCAGATGGGTGTGAGCCCCTTTCAATCTTTAAGGACAGGAGTAAAATTCCCCCTGTTGGGAGTTAATTTGTAATGCTTATAAGATCTTGGTATGGTTGGGATTTTTTGAAGGTTATCCATGCATCCCATGTGGCCGTGAATTTGGAGATATTATCCATGGCTGTATAGATCAGCTCCTCCATCTCAGCAACACGATTTATTCGATTAAGCCACACGGAATGGAGGGGGGAGATGGAGACCGCCAATGGACTGGCATACACATCCTCGCAGCATTAATCATGTGCATGGCCACCGACTTATGGTATTGTTTTTTGGGAATTTTAGTAAGATGCAAGAGGTACTGTGCAGGGCAGAAGTCTAATGGAAGTAGGGACACTTTATTAATTAGATCATGTACTTTACGCCAAAAGGTTTGAAGTGCCGGGCAATCCCACCAGATATGAAGAAATGTGCCTAGCTCCTTGCCACATCGCCAGAAGACGTCAGGGGGGCGAATTTATGTATTATGTCCGGGGTTCTGTACCAGTGGGTTTTCAATTTATATCCATTCTCCTGAATGGATACATTTAGGGATCCTTTATGGATATACAAATGTATGCGGTCCCAGCTCTCTTCGTCAATCTCTAAGCCCAGGGCAGTCTCCCAATAGGTCCGCTTTGAGTGTAGGAGTGTAGAGGGATCGTCAAATAACGACGGATAAAGCATGGCAATGATGTGGCATTGGGGGGGTGGAGCGAGAGCAGAGCGACTCCATAATTGTGGGAATCTTTGTAAAGCCTTGTTTGCAGAGCGGGTCATCTAAGTAGTGTTTAAGTTGGATATAAGGCCGGAATGGAAATGTGCCCGTATTGGAAAGCATAGTGGGATCAGCTTGTCATAGAAAGCGGCCTCTTTGAAAAAAATGTTTAGCTAACATTTCCGTATGTGGCCACTCGGTTTTCAGGAAGGCACCAAATAAGCCTGGAGGGAAGTCTGGATTGCCTCTCACTGGGGTGATGGAGCACCACTTAGATAAGACTGCGTGCATGGTGCAAGCCCTCTCAAATTCATGTAAGGTGGCTCCAACTAGTGGATGGGTTAGTGCTTGTGGGGATATATGTTTCCTAGAGAGCCAAGGAGTACTACCTAGATCTGAGTTTGTCGCCATATATTCTAAAGACACCCAATCCTTACATCGACTATGAACCCTCCAGTCGACGATTCACGCTAAATGAACTGCCCGGTAGTACCGTTGTAGGTCAGGAAGACCAATTCCTCCGTATGCTTTAGGTAACACTAGTTTTGACCCACTTATCCGAGAGGGTTTATTATGCCAAAGGAAGGCCCTGCATATGGACTTATAAAGTCCAAAAAAGGAGGGTGGTAAGCGGATTGGTAGTGTTTGCAATTTGTATAGCAGCTTGGGAAGGACCGTCATTTTGAGGATGGATGCTTGTCCAAACCACGAGATGGTCGGTTTATCCCATTTTGAAGATCTTGGCGTACATTTTGTAGTTCCATCTGGAAGTTTCTGCTATAGAGTTCTGTTAGGTCGGCAGGGAGCTGGATGCCGAGGTAGGTTATGGCTCCTTTTTTCCACTGAAAGGGGAAATTTAGTTGACATTGTGTGGCCAGTTCCGCGGGAAGGGACACGTTTAAGGCAAAGGACTTGGAGTAATTAATTTTAAGGTTGGATAGGAGTTTAAAGTGTTCTAAAATTTGGAGAAGATTGGGTAAGGACCTTAATGGCGAAGATAGAAAGAGTAGAATGTTGTCAGCAAAGGCCACAATCTTAAATTCTCGGTCCCGAATTGGTATACCTTTGATGTCTGTATTAGCTCGGATGCAGCGTAGGAGGGGTTCTAGCGTGAGTATATAAAGCAAGGGGAAAAGAGGGCATCCTTGCCTGGTTCTGTTACGGATGGAGAAGGCGTCCAACAAATGGCCATTGACCCTAACTCTCGCTCTGGGGTTAGCATATAATGCCAAGATATAAGCCCGCATACGGGGCTGGAGCCCCAGTGAGGTCAAAACAGCGTCTGTATAATCCTAGGCCACCCCGTCGATCTCCTTCTCCACGTCCATCGCCAGAAAGAAGCCCTCCTGTTGAGAAGAAGTGAGCCAGGCATGCAAGTTCAGGGCCTTAATGGTGTTGTCCCTGGCTTCTCTCCCGGGGACAAATCCTACTTGGTCCAGGTCTACCCAGGTCGGAATGTGGTGGGACAAGCAGTTTGCCAGCATTTTGGCAAAAAGCTTGATGTCTACGTTTAGGAGGGATATTAGGCGGTAGCTAGCAACATTAGTGGGGTCTTTCCCTTCCGTGGGGATAACAGAGATATAAGCTTCAAGATGTCTGTCTGACCTGCAGGTTTGGCGCTAGGATGTCATAGTTACATAGTTACATAGTAGGTGAGGTTGAAAAAAGACACAAGTCCATCAAGTCCAACCTATGTGTGTGATTATGTGTCAGTATTACATTACATATCCCTGTATATTGCGGTCATTCAGGTGATTATCTAATAGTTTCTTGAAGCTATCAATGCTCCCTGCTGAGACCACCGCCTGTGGAAGGGAATTCCACATCCTTGCCGCTCTTACAGTAAAGAACCCTCTACGTAGTTTAAGGTTAAACCTCTTTTCTTCTAATTGTAATGAGTGGCCACGAGTCTTATTAAACTCTCTTCTGCGAAAAAGTTTTATCCCTATTGTGGGGTCACCAGTACAGTATTTGTAAATTGAATTCATATCCCCTCTCAAGCGTCTCTTCTCCAGAGAGAATAAGTTCAGTGCTCGCAACCTTTCCTCATAACTAAGATCCTCCAGACCCTTTATTAGCTTTGTTGCCCTTCTTTGTACTCGCTCCATTTCCAGTACGTCCCTCCTGAGGACTGGTGCTCAGAACTGGACAGCATATTCCAGGTGCGGGCGGACCAGAGTCTTGTAGAGCGGGAGAATTATCGTTTTATCTCTGCAGTTGATCCCCCTTTTAATGCATGCCAATATTCTGTTTGCTTTATTAGCAGCAGCTTGGCATTGCATGCCATTGCTGAGCCTATCATCCACTAGGACCCCCAAGTCCTTTTCCATCCTAGATTACCCCAGAGGTTCTCCCCCTCAGTGTATAGATTGCATTCATATTTTTGCCACCCAAATGCATTATTTTACATTTTTCTACATTGAACCTCATTTGCCATGTAGTTGCCCACCCCATTAATTTGTTCAGATCTTTTTGCAAGATTTCCACATCCTGCGGAGAAGTTATTGCCCTGCTTAGCTTAGTATCGTCTGCAAATACAGAGATGGAACTGTTTATCCCATCCTCTAGGTCGTTTATGAACAAATTAAATAGGATTGGTCCCAGCACAGAACCCTGGGGGACCCCACTACCCACCCCTGACCATTCTGAGTACTCCCCATTTATCACCACCCTCTGAACACGCCCTTGTAGCCAGTTTTCAATCCATGTACTCACCCTATGGTCTATGCCAACGCACCTTATTTTGTACAGTAAACGTTTATGGGGAACTGTGTCAAATGCTTTTGCAAAATCCAGATACACCACGTCTACGGGCCTTCCTTTATCTAGATGGCAACTCACCTACTCATAGAAGGTTAATAGATTGGTTTGGCAAGAATGATTCTTCATGAATCCATGCTGATTACTGCTAATGATATCATTCTTATTACTAAAATCTTGTATATAGTCCCTTATCATCCCCTCCAAGAGTTTACATACTATTGATGTTAGGCTAACTGGTCTGTAATTCCCAGGGATGTTTTTTGGGCCCTTTTTAAATATTGGTGCTACATTGGCTTTTCTCCAATCAGCTGGTACCATTCCAGTCAATAGACTGTCTGTAAAAATTAGGAACAACGGTCTGGCAATCACCTGACTGAGTTCCCTAAGTACCCTCGGATGCAAGCCATCTGGTCCCGGTGATTTATTAATGTTAAGTTTCTCAAGTCTAATTTTAATTCCGTCCTCTGTTAACCATGTAGGTGCTTCCTGTGTTGTGTCAAGAGGATAAACACTGCAGTTTTGGTTACTGAAGCCCCCCGATTCACTCGTGAAGACTGAGGAGAAGAATAAATTCAATACCTCTGCCATCTCCCCATCCTTTGTAACCAGATGTCCTTCCTCATTCTTTATGGGGCCAATATGGTCTGTCCTCCCTTTTTTACTGTTTACATACTTAAAGAATTTCTTGGGATTTTTTTTTGCTCTCCTCCGCTATGTGTCTTTCATGTTCTATCTTAGCCATCCTAATTGCACCCTTACATTTCTTATTGCATTCTTTATAAAGTCTGAATGCTGAGGATGATCCCTCAACCTTGTATTTTTTGAAGGCCTTCTCCTTTGCTTTTATATGCATTTTTACATTGGAGTTAAGCCATCCAGGATGTTTGTTCGCTCTTTTAAATTTATTACCCAATGGGATACATTGGCTAATGCCCTTATTTAATATGCTCTTAAAGCAAACCCATCTCTCCTCCGTATTCTTTGTTCCTAATATTTTATCCCAATTTATGCCTTTTAGCAAGGTTTGTAGTTTAGGGAAGTTGGCTCTTTTGAAATTCAGTGTCTTTGTGTTCCCTTCATGTTTCCTATTTGTGTGATTTATACTGAAACTAATTGACCTGTGATCGCTGTTACCTAAATTGCCCCGTATTTCCACATCTGTTATCAGGTCTGTATTGTTGGTAATCAGTAGATCTAGTAATGTTTTATTTCTAGTTGGTGCGTCTACCATCTGACCCATAAAATTGTCCTGCAAGACATTAAGGAACTGGCGAGCCTTAAATGAATGCGCGGTTCCCTTCTCCCAGTCTATAAAATATACAAAATATTTTACAGCGCACACATACAAGAATGACATTTCCTGCAGGGCTAGTTAAAAACACCTGAACACCTGAACATATTCAAAAAATACGGGGGTTTGGTCACACTATATGGTCATATAGTGCTAAGCCCACTTACTGCGACAAAGTACCCCGAATTAGTGGGTCCTACACTAGTAATAGAATGGAAGATCCTCTGTCTCAACCATGGGAGCTGAACTCCTCTATGTGGGAGAACTGAAAGGGATACATCCTAATCACTGGTGGCCACTAAATAGGAGGTAATGAGGAGGGGGAGGGGTGCTCCAGCCCAAAAACCTGGTCAGGGCCTATTACAACATACAAGTACATATTTGGGGGGCACACCATACAATGCATTTAAATTCAAGATGGTGCTGCTGTAAGACCTATAAACAGTACAAAATATTTTACAGCGCACACATACAAGAATGACATTTCCTGCAGGGCTAGTTAAAAACACCTGAACACCTGAACATATTCAAAAAATACGGGGGTTTGGTCACACTATATGGTCATATAGTGCTAAGCCCACTTACTGCGACAAAGTACCCCGAATTAGTGGGTCCTACACTAGTAATAGAATGGAAGATCCTCTGTCTCAACCATGGGAGCTGAACTCCTCTATGTGGGAGAACTGAAAGGGATACATCCTAATCACTGGTGGCCACTAAATAGGAGGTAATGAGGAGGGGGAGGGGTGCTCCAGCCCAAAAACCTGGTCAGGGCCTATTACAACATACAAGTACATATTTGGGGGGCACACCATACAATGCATTTAAATTCAAGATGGTGCTGCTGTAAGACCTATAAACAGTACAAAATATTTTACAGCGCACACATACAAGAATGACATTTCCTGCAGGGCTAGTTAAAAACACCTGAACACCTGAACATATTCAAAAAATACGGGGGTTTGGTCACACTATATGGTCATATAGTGCTAAGCCCACTTACTGCGACAAAGTACCCCGAATTAGTGGGTCCTACACTAGTAATAGAATGGAAGATCCTCTGTCTCAACCATGGGAGCTGAACTCCTCTATGTGGGAGAACTGAAAGGGATACATCCTAATCACTGGTGGCCACTAAATAGGAGGTAATGAGGAGGGGGAGGGGTGCTCCAGCCCAAAAACCTGGTCAGGGCCTATTACAACATACAAGTACATATTTGGGGGGCACACCATACAATGCATTTAAATTCAAGATGGTGCTGCTGTAAGACCTATAAACAGTACAAAATATTTTACAGCGCACACATACAAGAATGACATTTCCTGCAGGGCTAGTTAAAAACACCTGAACACCTGAACATATTCAAAAAATACGGGGGTTTGGTCACACTATATGGTCATATAGTGCTAAGCCCACTTACTGCGACAAAGTACCCCGAATTAGTGGGTCCTACACTAGTAATAGAATGGAAGATCCTCTGTCTCAACCATGGGAGCTCTCCCAGTCTATGTCTGGATAATTAAAATCCCCCATTATGATAACACTTCCCATCCTTGCTGCTAATCCAGTTTGTGATAGGAGATCCGTCTCCACTTCCTCCCTCAGGTTAGGGGGCCTATAGCATACTCCCAGTATTATTTTCCCCTTAGCTTCATCCCTTTGGAGCTCTACCCATAAAGATTCCACCTCCTCCCTAGCCCCCTCAGTGATGTCATCTCTCACATTCACTTGTACATTATTCTTGATATATAGGCATACCCCTCCCCCTTTTTTACCCTCTCTATCCTTGCGGTATAGGGTATACCCTTGAATGTTTGCCAGCCAATCATGAGAGCTGTTGAACCAGGTCTCTGAAATTCCCACAAAATCCAAATCCTCCTTGTACAACAGTATCTCTAGTTCACCCATCTTGTCCGCCCGGCCACATAGTTTAGACCGGTCGCATATTATCCTCGTATTGGGTGTTTCAAGATTGCAACTTGGACTTGCTACTATACTCACCTTGTGTTTTTGTGCTTTGGTTAACCTACCACTAATGCCCCCAATACTACCCTCTGGAATATCATCCGCGCTGGCTATGACTGTCTCTGGACCCTCCCCCCCATCGCCTAGTTTAAAAACCCCTCTAACTTTTTGGCCATCTTCATTCCCAGCAGATCTGCACCCTCCTCATTTAGGTGAAGTCCGTCCCTTCTATAGTACCGGTTACCGGCTGAGAAGTCGGCCCAGTCCTCCAGGAACCCAAACCCCTCCTTACTACACCAGCTCTTCAGCCACTTGTTTACTTCCCTAATCTCCCTCTGCCTCTCTGGTGTGGCTCGATGTACCAGTAGTATTCCTGAGAACACTACCTTGGAGGTCCTTTTCCTCAATTTAGCTCCTAAGTCCCTAAAATCGTTCTTTAGGACACTCCATCTGCCTCTGACTTTGTCATTGGTGCCAACGTGCACCATGACAGCCGGGTCTTCCCCAGCCCCTCCCAGTAATCTGTCCACAAGATCCGTGATGTGCCGAACCCGAGCGCCCGGTAGACAACATACTGTTCGGCGCTTCAGGTCTCAGTTACAGATTGCCCTCTCTGTCCTTCTAAGAATTGAGTCCCCTACCACCAGAATCTGTCTTTCCTTTCCCTTTGCTGCCCCCCCACTCTCACTGGAGGAGTTCTTCCCCTGGCAGCTAGGAGAGTCCCTCATCTCCAGCAGTGCTGGTCCCTGACTGGTTACACCAATGTCACTCAATGGAGCGTACTTATTGGGATGCTCCAGTCCTGGATCGGCCTCCCTGGCACTTCCCCCTCTACCCCTCCTGACTGTCACCCATCTACTCTTTGCTAGTGCGTGCACCTCTTTGTCTCCACCCACCTCTGTGCTGGCCCCTGCCGGCACCTGCCGTGTACATTCCTGGCTCACCTTTAGTATGGAGGGACTTCTCAGTGCTGACAGTTGCCTGAGAAGGTCTTATAATATAGGGCTGTATAACCATCTGGACCTGGACTTTTACCTGGTTTTATGGATTTAAGTGCCTCTATGAATTCCTCCGACGTAAGGGGGGCCTCCAGGGCCTGAGAATCATCTGCCGACAGAGTGGAGGGACTGTATTTACATAGGAAATCTTTAATTAGTTTCTGACGGTTCAACCGCGCAGCTGGATCCGTGTCCCCTGAACGCAAGTTGTATAGACTACTGTAGAAGGAATGGAAATGACATGCAATATCTTCATTTGTAGGATAGGTCCTACCTGAGGAATCCACAATGTGATGGATCGTGGAGGCTAGTTTGTGTTGTTGAGTGGCCCTAGCTAATAACCTACCTGGTTTGTTACCCTGTTCGTAGAACAGTTTTCGGGTTAAAATGATACGTCGACGTTCCCGTTTTATAAAGCTCTTCTAGTAGAAGTGTACGTGCTTCCATCAACTCCTGTGATGTTGTAAGTGCTAATGTGTGAAAAAAGAAAAGTGTGTGAGTGTGGCGCTGTCCCAAAGTTGCAGAAGAAATGTCTGCATATATACAGTTTTATCAAAAGTGTCACGTGTGTATTCCTTTAAGTGAAATATGTATGGCAGTTATTACCACTCCTGTGGGTTAAAGTGACTGGTGATTTAAACATGAGAAGCATAATGAGTGCAATAAATCGCATCCAAGGTATCTAGTGCTATATTCCCTCAAAAGGAAAAAACAGTATTAACCACTGCAAAGAGCATGAAGCGGTCTGTGTCTAAACACTAGAAAACACAAAGTTGCAATAAATACATCACACGTGACATGCAAAAAATTCTAAAGTGTCTAGTGCTAAATAAATAAATATTAAAATGTTGTTCTACAAACGTTGCAAATAACAAAGTGACAAGTGCCCTATGAAGAGGTCATTCTGAAAAGTGCTAAACACACGTGCCATGCAAATGGTTCTATGATAGTAAACAGTTTATATGGGTATGTCCCCGGTGCACTATAAGTGAAAAAAGGCATCCTTTGTGGGATTCCTCAAAGCATACAACAGGTGTTAATCCAGTGCTGGTGTCTCGCGTTGTGATTGTGCAGAGACTCACCAGCTGTATATCCCCTGCAGGGGTAACGAGTAGTCACAGTATGTGCCACTGTGCAGCAGTGCTTGGCAAGACCAGGACCAGGATGATATCATAAGGACATAAGAAGAAAGGATTCCATAGTGTGAAACCGTTTAAAACCACTATTTATTAGGTCAGATAAAAAGGGTACTCACATTGTAATGGAAAAAATGAGCGGTGTACAATGCTTACAAAGATGTTCCTAAGCATCAGCTTTGCAGGGAGATGTCAGCAAGGCGTTCAGTCAAAGACCGCTTCATGCTCTTAGCAGTGGTTAATACTGTTTTTTCCTTTTGAGGGAATATAGCACTAGACACCTTGGATGCGATTTATTGCACTCATTATGCTTCTCATGTTTAAATCACCAGTCACTTTAACCCACAGGAGTGGTAATAACTGCCATACATATTTCACTTAAAGGAATACACACGTGACACTTTTGATAAAACTGTATATATGCAGACATTTCTTCTGCAACTTTGGGACAGCGCCACACTCAAACACTTTTCTTTTTTCACTTTTTCCGCTCATTCCACCCCCTGTGGAGTCAGCGTATGTGAGGGCAGCAGTCTATCCATTTAGGAATATACTTCCCACCTAGGCTTCTAATTACACCCATTAGCGCGGACTCCCTATTTCCTCTGTTAAGTGCTAATGTGTGTTTGTGTTGGGCCTCCAGGATAAGTATCTTATCGGACAATGCTGAGACAAGAGCTTGACGCTCTCTCTTTCTCCATGCTGAGGCCGAAAGCAACTGGCCTCTGATGACAATTTGTGAGCCTCCCATTGCATTATGGGAGAGACATCCGGTGTGTCATTGTGGAGGAAGAAGGCACTCAGCTCGTGTCTAAGACTTGCCAGGTCTCCTGGATCTGCAAGCAGAGACGCATCTAGTTTCCAAGCTTTGGTGGAAGTGACCGTTTCGGGGAGATGCAAGGTGATGGTGATGATCGGACAGTGTCATGCTCTCTATAGATGCACTATGGAGGTACGATAGGTCCGCCTGTGTTATAAATAGGTAATCCAGTCTTGAGTACCGATTGTGTGGGGGTGAAAAATAGGTGTAATCCATATCCCGGGGGTAAAGGGTCCTCCAAGTATTATGTAACGTCAGGGATGCGAGTTGGAGCTTAATTTGGCGCAGGGCAGAGTAGGGAAAGGGAGGTAGTACCCGTGGACATATCTGTCAAGGGATCTAGAGGTACGTTGAGGTCGCCTCCTAAGATTAGGAGACCCCATTCTATGCGAGGAAAGCCATTCTAATCAAATGGAAGCAGGCAGAACCCCACTCATTGACAAGACCCTTCCGCTTTACAAGCTCACATATATGAGCCGGAAATGCCCCAAAAACTTGAGAAAATTTGGGGTGCATGGGCTTCTAGATAAACGTCTACTGATGCTGCGGCTCCCCTGGAAGAGCCTTCTGTGCCCATATATCGCTAGCATGGTCAATGAACAATAGGGATACTTACAAAAATGATCACTAAAATGTGCCTTTCTCTTTATGGAGATTGTATTATTACCGATATGCAATTGCGGTGAAGAACGAACACATGTAATCAAGGTGTAAACTGAAATGTCTTGCTTTTAGATGTATTATTTGATATTATCTTTTCTAGATTGTCACTTTCCTTCCTTTTTGTTTAATCCTTTTTTTTATATATATATATTTGTAATTGTGCTTTCTTTTTTCTTTTGTAATGAAACTTTTCTCCGATGGAGATGAATAAAAACGTTACTGTTAAAAAAAAAGATTAGGAGACCCGTTTGGAAAAGCGTTAGTTTCGCCACAATCACTGTGACTTGTCTAGAGTTGGGGCAATAGATGTTAGCCAACGTCACCGGCTTGTTTCTCCACAGACCCTTCAGGAAGACAAATCTGCCTTCTGGATCTAGCATCTGGTCTTCAACATTAAATGCTAATGTTTTAGAGAGCAGGATGGTAACCCCCTTAGTCTTGGAGTCTGGGCAAGTGGCATGATAAGCTGTGGGAAAGCGGGTATTATGGAAGCATGGTGTTGCTGAAGATTTTAAGTGTGTTTCTTGGATAAAAAGGATTTGAAGTCGGTGTGCTTCAGCAAGAATGCTGCTGTGCTTTTCTGGGATGTTCAGTCCTTTAGCATTAAGAGAATAAATTTTGAGGGAGAGAGAAGCTGAGCGTATTGGGGTAGGCGACATGATATTGTAAATAGTTTGGGCTGGTCCTATAAGCGGGTCGTTAAGGCCACGTTAAGCTGGATAAGGTAGCGCAGAAAATCAGGAAAGGAAGGGTATGGGTAAAGAGGGGGGGAGGAAAGGGAGGAAGGAAGGGGGGAAAGGGAGGAGAGAGAGAAAGAGGAAGAGATAAAAAGGAAAGAAAGAGAATGAGACAGGAAAGTCACAACTTGGCTTCCGGAGGTGGAAACAGGCCTGCTAATCCACCTGGTTGGACAGGTTTGGGGTAGTTTGGGAAAAAGGAGGGATGAGCCGGAAGTTTTCAAAGGGGAGCCTGCCGCTCTGAGTTGGGGTAGAAGTCTAGCACCGGAGTAAAAGTAGTAACGACAAACCAGGGCTAACACATAGCCAAATGCTTACATAGGGACAGCTTCAGCAAATGAAAGTAAAAAAAATAAAAATGAGGAGAATTAGAGAGATAATTTCACCAGTGAATGTAGTTCTAGCGTCTAAACCCCCCAGCCTAGGCTAGGTGAGGAGAAAGAGGAGCATTATGCAAGTAAAATTAAAAGAAACTTCGAACTGCTCCAGGACCAGTAGCCGCCTTTTCTGATTAGAGGTATACGCTAAGGAACAGAGACCTCCATATTAGTAAGGTAAAGTCTGGGCGTAAGGTCCTCCAGCCATCCGAAGCTTGTCATTCCTTCACCCATAGCCTGTATGCATTACCCTTTGCCAGTTATATTGCGCCTTTGGACTGTAAGTGCCCAAAGTGTTATTAGAGCACTGTATTCAGAGATGTCAGGGCCCCTAGGGGTCTGGGGGGTCAATTCTCCCCCCTAGGCTCCAGCTCCTTAGGATCAAGAGTGGATAGTTTGGGACCATAAACGATCTCCGTGCGGAACTGTGACATCTTCCTTAGCAGAATCCTAAGAAACTGCTAGTCTGTAAGGAGGTCCTTCTGATCTAACGACTGGATTCCGATGCCCATGGTGTGCCATAGGCCACAAGAAGCAGTCAGTATTCGCATAGTTCACAAGCATATAACAGCATCACCTTATTGTCAGACCCATTGTCAGACCCATTGATACACAAGTCAGGTGTTAGCAGTTCAAGGGACCTGAGAGCTACTTATCAAGCTTAGGTACCAAGAAGGCATATCTGGAAGGCACCAGGAATAGCACAGTAACAATAACTTACATACAGGTGCATATTTTAGGCTGGTCTCAGCTGAAAGGTGGGTTGCAGATATAGTCAGATAACTGAGTAAGGCCTATGAGCCTCGGGTCTTTTCTTTAGGCCGAAGAGGTTCCTTGTGCATCTCCTCATTGATCAGTCCGGGCCTAATAGATAGCAAAAAAGAAAAAGCAAAAACAAGGAGGAAAAACAAGAACCAAAAACTGAACTATATAGCATCAATAGCAGAAGGGTCTCTTGGGAACGGAAACGTTCTAGAGGTTAACAGGGTGAGCGTGTTCTTATCTGTATCGATCGACCTGTGAGTAGCTCAAATACCCGGCTCCGGAGCCGTCTGCCAGATGTCATAAAAAAAACCAAAAAAACTTTGGACATCTGCCTAAGTCCCGGCAAAAGGAAACGGTAGGGATCCCATGGGTGTACAGAAGTTGTGTGCGGTGGCAAACAAGCTAACAGGGAGTATAGGAGGTTTCAGAGTGTAGAGCTACTCACAAAACTGGCTAAGAAGGATCAGCGCCCTGTCTTCCGATGAGCTGATGAGGGTGAGGATCTTGGTTCCCGGTCTGTGATGTCATCCTTGTTCCTTCTCGGTGAATTAGAGATAGATCTATGGCGCCTCTGGCGGTAGCGTTGTGAGCGAGGTGTAGGTCCTTGCTGCGTGGAGATCCAGGGTTCAGGTTGCATAAATGAGCTGTACCACTCAGACACAGCAACCAACGGGATGTCCAGGGTGTCACAGAAGGCACGGAGATCAATTGGCGTGCGCAGAAGAGTTGTACGGTTTCCAACGGTCGCTGCCAAACAAAAGGAGTATTTCCAGCGATACATACAGTAGGTGACCGCGATATTGTGTCAATCTTGCCGCACTTCTCGGCGAGATTTGACACCTACGAGCCCCGTCGCAGGAGCCAGCGCCGAGATGGCTCACTCATCGGGAAAGGAAAACTTTGTCTTCCTTCCGCGATGAGTGACAGGCAGCGCTGACAGCTGTCTGGTATGAATCCTGAGGCGGGAACACCGCGCCAAATTTTAAATGAAAAAACCGGCGTGGGTTCCCCCCTCGGAGGCATACCAGGCCCTTAGGTCTGGCATGGATTGTAAGGGGAACCCCCTATGCCGAAAAATCGGCGTGGGGGTCCCCCCCAAATCCATACCAGACCCTTATCCGAGCATGCAGCCCGGCCGGCCAGGAAAGGGGGTGGGGACGAGCGAGCGCCCCCCCCCTCCTGAGCCGTACCAGGCCGCATGCCCTCAACATGGGGGGGTGGGTGCCTTGGGGGAGGGGGGCGCCCTGCGGCCCCCCCACCCCAAAGCACCTTGTCCCCATGTTGATGAGGACAAAGGCCTCTTCCCGACAACCCTGGCCGTTGGTTGTCGGGGTCTGCGGGCGGGGGGCTTATCGGAATCCGGGAGCCCCCCTTAATAAGGGGGCCCCCAGATCCCGGCCCCCCACCCTGTGTGAATGAGTTTGGGGTACATGGTACCCCTACCCATTCACCTAGGCAAAAGTGTCAATATAAAAAAAACACACTACACAGGTTTTAAGAATAATTTATTAGTCAGCTCCGGGGTCTCCTTCCGACTTCTCCCGGTGTTCGGCCTCTTCTCCCGGTGTTCGGCCTCTTCTCCCGGGCCCCGCCGCTATCTTCTTCCAGCTCTATTGCCAGCGAGGGGCCCGGTCTGCTGCCGCTGTCTTGTCGCCGCTGTCTCGTCGCCGCTGTCTTGTCGCCGCTGTCTCTCCGCTTCTTCTCTTCTTTTCTTCTTCCCCGATGTTGACACGACGCTCTCTCCGGCTCGAATGCTGTGTGCGAGCTGCGGAGCCATTTATATAGGCGGTAACCCCACCCCCTTACGACGTCATGGTCCCAGCATGCGCAGGGACTCTGGCGTCATAAGGGGGCGTGGCCCCAGAGTCCCTGCGCATGCTGGGACCATGACGTCGTAAGGGGGTGGGGTTACCGCATATATAAATGGCTCCGCAGCTCGCACACAGCATTCGAGCCGGAGAGAGCGTCGTGTCAACATCGGGGAAGAAGAAAAGAAGAGAAGAAGCGGAGAGACAGCGGCGACGAGACAGCGGCGACAAGACAGCGGCAGCAGACCGGGCCCCTCGCTGGCAATAGAGCTGGAAGAAGATAGCAGCGGGGCCCGGGAGAAGAGGCCGAACACCGGGAGAAGTCGGAAGGAGACCCCCCGAAGTCGGAAGAAGACCCCGGAGCTGACTAATAAATTACTCTTAAAACCTGTGTAGTGTGTTTTTTTTTATATTGGAACTTTTGCCTAGGTGAATGGGTAGGGGTACCATGTACCCCAAACTCATTCACACAGGGTGGGGGGCCGTGATCTGGGGGCCCCCTTATTAAGGGGGGCTCCCGGATTCCGATAAGCCCCCCGCCCGCAGACCCCGACAACCAACGGCCAGGGTTGTCGGGAAGAGGCCCTTGTCCTCATCAACATGGGGACAAGGTGCTTTGGGGTGGGGGGGCCGCAGGGCGCCCCCCTCCCCCAAGGCACCCACCCCCCCATGTTGAGGGCATGCGGCCTGCTACGGCTCAGGAGGGGGGGGGGCGCTCGCTCGTCCCCACCCCCTTTCCTGGCCGGCCGGGCTGCGTGCTCGGATAAGGGTCTGGTATGGATTTGGGGGGGACCCCCACGCCGATTTTTCGGCATAGGGGGTTCCCCTTACAATCCATGCCAGACCTAAGGGCCTGGTATGCCTCCGAGGGGGGAACCCACGCCGGTTTTTTCATTTAAAATTTGGCGCGGTGTTCCCGCCTCAGGATTCATACCAGACAGCTGTCAGCGCTGCCTGTCACTCATCGCGGAAGGAAGACAAAGTTTTCCTTTCCCGATGAGTGAGCCAGCGCGACATGCACAGTACCCTGTCGCCGAGAACCAGCGCGATGGCATCGCGCTGGAAACACAATCTCACGGTCAGGTACTGTAATGTGTCTGTCTCGCAGAACGTTGAGGAGGGGGCGGAGCTCTCTTCTGTGTTGTAGTGTAATGGCAGAAAGATCCTGGAAGATTTTTATGGGAGAACCATCGTGCTGCAGCTGCCCGTGGTTACGGGCTAGACGTAGAATATCTTCCTTCTGTGTATAGCTGACCAAACAGCAAACCGTATCCCTGGGAGGGTCCCCTTCTCTACCCCTGGGTCTAAGGGCTCTGTGGCATCTCTCTATTTCTATGGAGGCATCTGGTGGTCTGCCAAGGAGCGTGTTGCAGATTGCCCATACCGCCGGTTGTAGTTGGGGGGTTTCTATCGTTTCTGGTATCCCCCTGATGCGTAAGTTGTGCCTTCGCCCCCTCTTATCAAGGTCCTCCAGATGGCGGTGCATTTCAATGAGGTTTTGCGCGTGTGTGTCAGTGACCTGCTGTACCTGTTTTATAGCATTTCCATGCGTCATGGCCGCCGTTTCCACTGTCCCTAGGCGGGATGCTACTGCTTTAAGGCCAGTTTTAAGGGCTGAGATCGCGGCGGGCAGCGTATTTTTAATGTCCAATGCCACCAGCTGTAGGTCAGCCATGCTGAGGAGTGGGGATGTTTGTGGGACATACCTGGTAGCGTGCTGTTGTTCCCCGGGATCAGAGGAGCTGGGCTGGCTGGGCTGATCTATCCGCAGCATGGCTTGTGAGCTGTGTAGAGGCCTGTGTGGATGCCTGCGTGGAAGCCTGTGTGGCCGCCTGCTGGGATCGGAATAACGACAGAATAGTCCGGCTCAGCTGTGTGATTTGCTCCGCCTGGGAGCGGGTGGCCGAGCTGCTTCTCTCAGCCATCTCCTCGCAGATGAATCAAAGCTGTGCCACTGGTGTGAGCACTGTTGTCAGCCCTGGATGTCGGAGCGCGCTGGTCAGGCAGCCATCTCGGTCCGGTGCCAGGCCATGCCCTTCCTGAGTATTTTTAGAGGTTCCTTTAAAGTGGTTCTAAAGGCTGAAGGTTTTTCATTTTTACCTTCAGTGTGCAGCCCCCCCTTATACTCAGCTGAGCCCAATCCTGATAAAGCAATGTGTACTAGAGTAGAAGCTCTCCCTGGTCTCTCCTTCTTCATTGGCTGAGACACAGCAGCAGGAGCCATTGGCTTCTGCTGCAGTCAATCACATACAATGAGGAGAGAGGGGGCCACGCTTTGTTTGTCTCATAGACACAAAGAGGCGCCTCAGGAGCGAGTACACATGAGTGCTCCCAGAGCAAGCAGCTTGCTTTGGGAGCACTCATCAGGGGGGAGGTGCCAGAAGCACAGGCGGGGGGCCCTGTGGGGACCAGTGAAGTGGACAATCGGGGCTGCTTTGTGCAAAACCATTACACAGAACATGTAAGTATAACATGTTTATTGTTGAAATAAAAAACTGAACCTTAACAAGGGCTCTAACCATTTCAATACTGGACATTTTCACCCTCTTCCTGCCCAAACCAATTTTCAGCTTTCAGAGCTGTCACACTTTGAATGACAATTGCGTGGTCATGCTACACTGTACCCAAATGACATTTTTAACCTTTTTTTCACACAAATAGAGCTTTCTTTTGGTGGTATTTATTAACAACTTGTTTTTTTTTTTACTTTTTGCTAAATAAATGAAAAAAGATTGAAAATGTTGAAAAAAAATCATTTTTCTTTGTTTCTTTTATAAAATTTTGCAAACCAATTTTCTTCAGAAATTTAGGCCAAAATGTATTCTGCTCCATTTCTTTGGTGAAAATAACCCAAATCAGTGTAAATTATTTAGTCAGTAGGAAAGTTATAGAGTCTAATTTCTTGGGGTCCGAAATGTCAGGACAGTACCAATATCCACCAAATGACCCCTTTTTGGAAAGTAGACAGTCCAAGGTATTTAGTAAGAGGCATGGCGAGTTTTTTGAAGTTGTCATTTTTTTGTCATCATTTCCTGGAAAATGAAGACATTAATAGGACGAGGTTTCACGTATATGACGTCATCCCACGGCCATCTCTGCATCTAGCGGTCCTGTGATTGTAAATGACAGACACACGATCTATGGTTAGC
This sequence comes from Lithobates clamitans, assembly GCA_037952925.1. Classification (NCBI taxonomy): domain Eukaryota; kingdom Metazoa; phylum Chordata; class Amphibia; order Anura; family Ranidae; genus Lithobates; species Lithobates clamitans. Next base: position 96,981 of record JBBGZY010001494.1, read on the forward strand.
ACTGCCTATAGTGCCATCCTTGTAAGTGCAATACGTTATCATTTTTAAATAAACTAGATGTTTTAAAACAGAGAGCACTAGATCTGTTTGCTTTTTCTTCCTGCATGCATGCTGTGGGGATTGGAAATCTATCAACTCACCCATCCATCCAAGTAAGAAGCATTTGAAGAGGTAGCCATTTGTCTTCATACCAAGAGAGGGAAAAATATGTGGCGAGATCTACTGGTAATGCAGGGTCACAGCAGTGAGGTGAGAGGCTAATTTTCAAGGGTGGATTCACATTTCATATTACATGTCACAGTGGTGATTGGAGTGGATTCAAGTTGGACATCATTTTCTTTTTGATATTTTTGGATATTTATTGGACTATTTTTTGCACATTATAAATGGGAAAAAAAATGTGCTTAGTGAATTGTTATAATAATTAAATGACACAACAGCAGCACAAATATGTATGTAGCGCCCTGTGGTTTAGTCAGGGAGCTCCTCACCAAATTCCTTGTCAGGAGTAGCTACTGTAGTTAATTGCTAGGGATCCATTGACTTCTCCCTAAATTTGGCCTGGTTGTACTTTCCTCTTCTACCACCAGGTGTCTGGGCGCTTGGAGGTATTAGATTGAGAAGGACAAATCAAGGTCAGGTTATGGGTATATGGGGTATCTCAACCAATGGGCAGGGATTTTGCTGAATCCCTTGGCCTGCTGGGAGGGAGAGCCTATATATTTGGGTGTAGTCAGGTGATCCAGGTTCTTGTGTGCCACCCAGACCGCCATCTGGGTGGACGGGTGTCCTCTGTCCCGGGCTGCTAGGCCATAGATTGTGCCTATCCCGGGGGCATGAGGCTGCCAGGCTGTGCGAGGGCCTATCCAGAAGTAAGAGGGAAGTGCAGGGTTGGGACTGCGGCTTGCAGTCCAACCAGAAGTGACGGTTCTGCCGGCCAGAGAACCTGTCGTGGTCAGAGGTAGAAGGGAAGCTGTCGCCACTAGGGGGCCAATCACCTTTACCAGGGACCACAGTGAGTAACTGAAGCAAGTACCAGAACAAAATTCTCACCGAACGGGCACGGTGGAGAATCTAGAAACTTCTGATCAAGTCAGGGACCCAACCAGCGGAAGTGACGCTTGCAGAGCAGCCTTGTGTGCCAAGCCAGGGACCGAGCCGGTCAGCAGGGGTGAAGCTTGAAGGTATGCAAAGTGTCAAGCTAGGGACCCAGCAGGAAAGCGTGGGTGACGCTTGAGGGGATACCACCACAAAAGCCTCGAGGAGCTCACGGGATTCAGAGTCAGTGAATCAGAGGGTCTAGTGAAAGACCAGGAGCTCAAGGGGCTGAGGCTGAAGAACTACAAGGAGAAGTTGTAGTACAGCTGATAGAAGTGTTACTTTGAGTTAGGAACTGTTTAAGTACTGTTGCTATAGGAGACAGCAATCCTGAACGTGCAGAAGTGGCACCTTACTGGGGCCTTTCCCTGTACGGCTGTCTTCCTGTTAAAGTCTCTGTGTCTGCTATTTGAAATTGCAACTATTTAAGGGTGTCCTGGCCCTAACCCTCTTTGCCTTTCAAAATATAAAAAGGACTGTCAAAGGACTGTCAAAGTAATAAAAGCCCTGACGAACCGGGGCTTCCCGCGAAACGCGTAGGCCATATCCTCGACATCTTATACCAGGACCCACACACCCTGGACTAAAGAAACAGTAAATTGTACTCTTTCTCAGACTGTATTGTGTTTTTAAAAGTTTCCATCCATGGATGGCAAATAAAGTTTTTCTATAATTTTTTTAAAAATTGTGTTGTAAATTATTATTTACACTCCACTGAGGCACGCGTAAAGCCCCACTCTACTTCTTCTCGAATTTGAATCTTGTATCTACTAGGGACGGTGCCTCTGTGGAGTTATAATTACTCCACGTCTACTCCCACCCCAATATATCTCTTTACATCCAAGAAGTGTCTGGCGCCCAATGACTTTTATCACCTTTGCACCCAACTATGCCTCACAACCCACCACATATTGAAGGATGTCAGCTATCTTTGGCCTTGAAGGTTCACATTAGACTGGAAGAGGTCAGAGATTCTGCTACTTGTACACACCATTGGAACAAATAAAGAAAGAAAATGTTGCGCTGTCAAAAATAATGATATAGTGAAAAAATCTTTCTTCAGTATAATAATATCACATAATCTTAAATCTTAAAGTGAAAAGAATGTCCAAACACCAGCAAATCCTTCAGTGAAAAAAGGGTGGTGTCCTTTCAATTAACAAGCGGTGTAACACCTCGTGCTCCCCAAGAGATAGATAAAACAAAATGATCTTCTTACCAGATATTAGGACCTTTGAAGGCCTATACACACATTAGTGAGTAATCACCCCACACTTCAGGTATAGGCCAACTTTACTGTCCAGCCTGTTAGGGAACACCAATAGTACATATAATGGTCTCATATGAGCCTCAGACCTGATCATGCAGTATTCCAGAAAGAAGAGGAAACAAACTCATTGCGCAGCGATCAATAAAAAGCACAAGAGTTTAATTTATAAATCTACTTACAGCAAAGATAAGTAACAAAGACATATCGGAAAAACATCAGTCAAACACTCTCCACGAGTGCTGAGAAATCACTGCTATTCCTTGCTCTGCCTTGCCTGACATTAGACATGTGCACTGACAAAAAATGTGTTTGTTTTCGTTTCATTTGTTTGTTTGTTTTTTCGTTTTTCGGGTCATTCGTTATGCTCGCAATTCTTAATGTCATTCATTCGTAAATTCGTACATTCATAAATTCGAAAATTCAGAAATTCCTACATTCGTACATTCGTAAATTCGAAAATTCAGAAATTCCTACATTCGTAAATTCGAAAATTTGGAAATTTAGAAATTCAAAATTCCCGAAAATCTGAAAAACCGAAAACTCGAAAATCTGAAATAATAACTAACTATTATATTCTAGGTATTGGAATTTCCTTTCAAATTTGGCTGTTAGTTGAATTTATCCGAAGTTACAAATTATCCGAAATAACGAATGCCGCATCTAAACAAGTGGAACGGAACAAATTAATAACAAATAATAATAGTAAAACGTTTTTATTATTATTATTGTTATTTATTATTATTAATTCATTACGTTCCATTCGTTTAGATGTGGCATTCGTTATTTCGGATAATTTGTAACTTCGGATAAATTTGTATTGGTTACGTTCACTAACACCCAAATTTGATAGGAAATTCCAATACCTATAATTTAATAGTTAGTAATAGTTAAGTTATTATTAGTTAAATATTATTTCAGATTTCCGAATTTTCAAATTTACGAATTTACAAATTTACGAATTTACAAATTTACGAATTTAAGAATGTACGAATTTACGAAGGTACAAACTTAAGAACTTACGATTGTTAGAATTTACGAATGTATGAATTTACGAGTGTGCAAATTTACAAATGTACGAATTTACGAACTTAAGAATGTACAAATTTACGAATTTACGAATGTGCGATTGTGCGAATGTACGAATTTACGAATGTACGAATTTACGAATGTGCGAATGTACGAACTTAAGAATGTACAAATTTATTCATTTACGAATATGGAATGTACAAATTCGCAAATTTACGAATGTACGAATTTACGAATGTGCGAATTTACAAATTTATGAATATATGAATTTACGAATATTTGAAAAAATTTGTTAAACAGGTAATTCGGATATTTCCAAATTAACGAATTTGTCGAAATTCATTTAAAAATGAATTCGGAACAAAACGAATTGCACATTTTTCGTTCAATGGAACGAGGCAGTAGGTCTATTTTTCGCACATGTATAGACATTTTTTTTTGCACAATTGTTTGATAATATTGTGTTTATTCTTTGCAAGTTGTGATATATCAATTTTTTATATATATATATTAGTTTAATAAGGTAGAATCACTTATGGGTGTTGGCCAGCAACTTTTATAATTAATTTGGTTGACACATTATTGGATTGCGCAAATTGAATATTGGTACACTATTGAATGATCACTTCACAGCAGAAGATTGCAAATTTTCGGAGCTACGCGGGACCCCTACATCAGGCATGTGATCTTACCTTGAAGTCTTTTCGATTTCAAGCCGGAGGTCACTCCCGCACAAACTCACTCTTCAGCCACATTCAGGATTGTGTGGGTTGGGAATATTACTTGGGCTTTATATAGTAAAGGAGGTTGCAACTGTTTCTTCTTAGAAGTCGTACCTTCATAAAATGTAAATCTTGTCAAAAAAAGTTACACAGTTCCTGGAAACGTGCCACATTAGTAATTACCAACAAATAATATAAACTGGGAAGGGTAATAAGGGAAGAAAGAGAGGCAGTAGCATCTCAGTATGTAGGTAGGAGGATGGGAAGGGGAAAAAAGGGGAAGGGGTAGCATAGAAGAATGAGAATGAGCGAGAGAGCAAAACAGCTTTCCGGGGTCACTTTTTGGAAAATAAATTCCATATTAATTCTACAAAGAAGCAACAAAAGCAGGCCCAAGGGTCCCACACCTGTTCAAAGGCAACAGATTGGGTAGTGCTGGGCTGAGTATCCGCTTCCAACAAGAGGAGGTTAAACAATTGGCAGCTGGAAGTGTATGCAAGAATAGCTTTCTGGCCTCTTTTAACACCGTAGATGGGGGAAACCCAGCAAGTACTTGGATGGATCTTTAAAATATTTGTGACTAATGGTTTGATCTTTGGACAAGTCCGATATATGTGATAGAGTGTTCCTGGTTGGTTAAACCACCTCCAGTAGCGATCTGGTATAGTCAGATGATTAATAGCAGGTAAGAAGACAGGGGCATGGTACCAATGATATAGAATATACTTTAACTGCTTAGACCTAACCAAGGTTATAAAAAGGTACCTCATACCTAGTAGCAAGTGAACAAAAAGTGTGGAAGTGGACTTTTTATAGTTACCAAATAACCATAAAGTTTTTAAAACTATATATTTTTTTAAAAACATAGTTTAAAATATGTTACCATACATGTGACATGTTACAAACAAACACATCATGATTACAGCACCCATCAATAAGGTGTCTCCAATGTCAGTCTGAAAAACCTCAACGCGTTTCAACTCATAAAGAATCTTCATCAGGAGTAAAAGAGCTTACATCTCAGTCCCCTCCCTTTCACATCACAGTCCCCTTTACATCATAGCCCCCCTTTCACATCACAGTCCCCCCTTCTACATTAGAGCCCCCCTCCTCACATCACATACCCCCCTGACATCAAAGTCCCCCCTTTAACATCAGAGCCCCCCCAATATCACAATCCCCCTTCTACATCAGAGCCCCACTCCTCACATCACAGCCTCCCCGACATCAGAGTCCCCCCTTTCACATTACAGACCCCCCTAAAACCTAAAATTACAGTCCCCCTTTAACATCAGAGCCCCCCCAACATCACAATCCCTCTTGCAATCACAACCCTCCACTTCACAGCTCCCTCCTCCTCACATTGCAGCCCCCTTTTAGCAATCACAGCCCTCCTCCTCACATCACAGCTCCCCATATTACTATTCTCCCTTTTCACATCAAAGCCCCCCATATCACAGCCCCCCTCTCATATCACAGCCCCCCATATCAAAGCTCCCACCAAAGACAGTGCTCCCTTACAATTACAGTAATGCCCCGTACACACGGTCGGACATTGATCGGACATTCCGACAACAAAATCCTAGGATTTTTTCCGACGGATGTTGGCTCAAACTTGTTTTGCGTACACACGGTCACATAAAGGTGTCGGAATTTCTGATCACCAAGAACGCGGTGACGTAAACCACGTACGACGAGACTAGAAAAGGCCAGTTCAGAACCAAGCGTGGCACCCTTTGGGCTCCTTTTGCTAATCTCGTGTTAGTAAAAGTTTGGTGAGAGACGATTCGCGCTTTTTCAGACTCGTGGTTTTCAGATCGTTTTCTGCTGTTTAGTTTGTGCTTGTGGGTTTGTACCTGCTCTTCAGTGCATGCAGCAAGCTCCGCGTGACTTTTATTAGTGATTGTGTTCTTGTTCGTTCGTTACTGTTCTTCAGGTCGCTCTTCACAGGCCTTGCTGTTCTTCAGTGCGTTCTGTTACTTCGTTCTGAGCAGCCGACCGTTTTCTAGCCATGTTTCGTATACGTACTCTTCGTAGAGTTCGTGCTGTGCGGGGGGCTTGGTGTTGGGGTCCTGACCTTGACACAAGTCCAGTCCATGAACAGGGTGGGGAGGAGTTCATGGACCAAGAATTGGTTGCTTCAGCGTGACCAGTTCTATCATATGCCTTTGCTCCGTGAGATCCGTGAGAATAATCCTGATGATTTCAGGAACTTTCTCCGGATGACAGACCCCATATTTCACCGTTTGTTGGCTTTGCTGTCCCCTTACATTATGAAGCAGGACACCTGCATGCGGCAAGCCATCACTCCCGAGCAGAGGCTAGTCGCCACCTTGCGGAACTTGGTGACAGGGAGAAGTCTCCAGGACATTAAGTTCTCGACAGGCATCTCCCCCCAGGCTCTGGGGATCATAATCCCAGAGACATGTTCTGCCATCATCCAGGTCCTGCAGAAGGACTATATTAAGGTAAGATTTTTATCCTTTAATATCACATTTTATTGTATATAATGTTTGATAATATATTGTATTTCTTTCCTCATCCCCTAATTACCATGATTGTAATATGCTGTGAATGTCCCCTTTGTTCTCATGCATGCTGGATTTTTATGTAATTATTTTTTTTTGTCCTTCATACATATTTGCCTTCACTTACCTCCCCAGCATGGTCCTGCCCCCTATACTCACCTCATGTAGTCACTTAACAATGTATTTTATCAGCTCCATAGTAGTGCTTTACCCCAAACACCCCTAAAATGTTTTTAAATGTGATTTGTGCTTTAAATTCAGGCAGAGTGCCAGAGGCTTTTTTTTAGGGGTCCCTAAATCATTTGGAACCCTCCCTCCCCCCAACTGCCCCAAGTCAGCTGATAACAATTCTCTATCTATCCTCAATCATCTATCTGCTGACTTTGCAAAAACCAATACACACTATACATACCTCTTTAGTGGTCAGATTTATGGATGAATTCCCCAAAGCATGTAGTGCAAGGGCCTGCCTGTATACTTTCAAATGGTACTGTTTAAAGTTTTTGTATTCTATTATTATCTTGATAGGCAATAGCAGAATGTCCAAATGTCCTCAAATGTGTACAGTGTGTATTTTATATCTTTGTATTCTGACACTTCTTACCTGTCCAGTGGGCTGTCAATAGTGTAACTAAGGAGGGGCTGTTCAAAGTAATACCCATTATTTGGGCATTCATCTCTCAATGAAGTGGAGAGGGTTACCTGTCCAAGAGTCCCCCCCCCTATAATGTTAGAAATGGCCCATGAGAGGGGGGGGGAGGGGGAATATGATAGGTGTACCTTATACTTTGGTGTTTAAAAATTCCCATTAATAAATGTTATCTTGATGTTGGCCAAGAATGTTTGTGTCTAATCAGCTTTCCCTATTTATGTGCAAAATGACATTTTTTTTTGTTTTCCTCAACAGTTTCCTTCCACGCCACAGGAATGGCAGACTGTGGCCTCCCACTTTTCCCAGCAGTGGGACTTTCCTAACTGCGGAGGGGCAATTGATGGGAAACACGTCCACATCGTCCCACCACCCAACTCGTGGTTGTTCTTTTTTTTTTTTTCTCTCTTTTTTTTTCTTTGCCACATCAGACAACCTTTTCAGGGGTCTTAAATCAACTTTACAGTTCATTTTCGTTTAAAATCAACCCCATCAGAGTCACATCACCGTGGCCTTTGCTATATCAAAGAAAAAGAACATAAGGGGGGCACAAGGATAGTATAAACATAGTATAACAATATTATTTTGTATCACGCCCGTTAATATACTTAACCCCGTCTCTATTCCTAGATTAACTCCCATTTCCTTTTACTTCTATTTCCCCCCCCCCATCCCCTCCTACCCCCTCCCCGGGTCCCCCCCACCCAACCTCTCCAAGGTCTATTTTTCTTCTACTCTCCTCCTTTAGTCTAGGGCTTTGAATTCTTTGGCATAGCTCCATGTTTTTTTTAATTTTTTCCATCGGTCCCACCTACCCATGTTTCCACTTCCTGTTTCCTTGAGCAAACTCCGCAAGGTTTCCATATTGCAAGTCTCCTCTACAGCATCGAACCACTCCCAAATCTCTGGGGACTCTCTCCTCTGCCAATTCCTTGGTATCGTTCTTTTTGCAGCATTCAGTAACTGCGGTACCAGTGACTGTTTGTATGTTTTTGAGTCTCTTGTCCCCCCATGGAACAGGACCTCCCAAGGGTCTTCTACCACCTCTATTCCCGTGATTTTTTTAATTAATTCTAGTATTTTACTCCAGAAGTTTTTAATTTTGGGGCAGTTTCACCACGGGTGACCCATTGTACCTACTTCTTGGCAGCCTCTCCAACAATTGGCTGACCCTTTCTGGTATTTACTAGTTATCTCTGGAGTGAGGTAGCTTCTGCTAATGCATTTGTAGTTCATTTCTACCGTTCGGGTGTCCATTGCTGAATGAGCGATCATTTTCAAGATTCTTTTAATTGTGACTAAATCCTTCTTAGTGCCCAAATCTCTTTCCCATTTGGCTATAAATGACGGTATTTCCAATTTTTCTGAGGTCATCAAAATTTTATATATTTGAGATATTGTATTTTTTGGGACCTCTTTATCACACAACCTCTCAAGGTCTGTCAATTGATCCCCCGACCTAATCGGGTGCGGTAGCGTATTGATAAAATGACTTAATTGGAGCTAACGCCATCTCTCTAATCCCCGTGGTTCCCTTCCGTGTATAAGTTGTTGGAGTGGTATAATTTTCCCTTCGTTCATTATTTCTCTTAGTTGTGATTTCCCCCAAAGTGCTTCTTTTCCTCTAATATTCTCCATCCCTGGTGCAAAAAAGTTGTTATCTATTAGTGTGATCAATGGTGAATTGTAGTTCCCATTAACTTTCTTATATACCCCATCCCATATTCTAAGGACATTTCGTGTTATGACATGTGTACTGTTATCTAACAATCTAAAGTGTGGGGGATTCCATATAATAGTGCCTAGTTGTGCATTACTAATATTTTCCTCTATTTTCACCCATTTTTTTAACTTTTCCTTCCTCGTCCATTCTACCACCCTTGATAGTACTACAGCTTTATAATACATCTGCACATCGGGTACTGCCAGGCCGCCATCTGTTTTCCTTTGTTTCAATATCTGAAAGGAGACTCTGGGGTTTTTGTTTCCCCAAATAAAGGTCATAATTATTTTTTTTAATTTTCTCAGGTAATATTGAGGTAGTGGAACTGGTAGCATCTGGAAGTAGTATATAATTTTGGGTAAAAGAACCATTTTGATGACATTAATACGTCCGATCCATGACAGGGCCTTGCCGGAGAGTCTCTTACAGTCTAATCTGAGGGCATCGAGTAGTGGAATATAATTACTTGTGAATATCTTTTGGAATGTGTTAGTTAGCTTGATACCCAGATATTTTAATTCCCTAGTCCATTTAAAACTAAATTATTTTTTCAAAGTCGCTTCCTCTGTCTTACTTATATTTATATTTAATACTTCCAATTTGTTCATGTTTATTTGGAAGTTAGACACCCCTCCATACTTCCTCACTGCTTTTACTAGTTTGGGCATAGTAGAGATCGGGTCCGTTACATAAAACAACACGTCGTCCGCAAACGCTGCGACTTTGTGCTCTTCCTCTCCTACCTTCACACCTCTAATATCGGGGTCTCTTCGTATTGTTGCCAAGAGTGGTTCCATAGCTAGGACGAAAAGCAGCGGGGACAGGGGACACCCCTGTCTCGTGCCGTTTTCCATCTCGAATGGCTGAGATATTAACCCATTGATTTTTACTACGGCAGTTGGATGGTGGTACAGAGTTTTAATCCTCCGGATCATTTTAGGACCCAGCCCCATAGTCTCCAAGGTCTGGAACATGAACCCCCAGTCTACCCTGTCAAATGCCTTTTCGGCGTCGATTGACAGAAGCAGTCCTGGGGGCCCACCCTCCTTCATTTTTCCCAATAGGAGAAGAGTCCTGACCCCGTTATCCCTCCCCTCTCTATTGGGAACAAATCCTACTTGGTCTGGGTTAACCAATGAATTCATAAATTCCTTTAATCTCTCTGCCAATACTTTTGCATAAAGCTTTGTGTCATTATTCAGCAAAGAGATTGGGCGATAGCTCGAGCATAGTGATTTCTCTTTACCTTCTTTCAATATAATTGTAATAGAAGCTTTTAGTGCCTCCCTACTCATCTCGAAGCTGTCCCCCAGACCATTCATGTAGCTACATAGCCTAGGTACCAATGTTTCTTTAAATGTTTTATAATAAAGTATTGTCAGGCCGTCCGGGCCAGGGCTTTTCCCGGATGCCGTTGCTGCTAAAGCTTTCCTGATTTCTTCTTCTGAGATTGGTCTTTCTAATATTTCTCTGCCTTCTTCTGAAATCTTGGGTAGCTCTGCCTTTTTTAGATAGTTGTTATATCTTAATCTCCTATTTTTTAAAGAGGTGTCTTGGCTGGGGACTGAATATAGGTCTTTATAGTAGTTCTTAAAGATCTCCGCTATACTTGTAGTTGAATATTCCATATGGCCTTCTTTGGTCTGAATTTTTTCTATAAAGTTCCTGGCTTTCTTCTTTTGTACTATTTTTGCTAACTGTTTGCTGGGTTTATTACCCCATCTAAATCTCTCCCAGGCTATCTTATTAAATGTTGCTCTTGACTCCTGCTCCATCGCGGTTTTCAGCTCCGATCTTTTAATAACCATCTGCTGATGTATCTCTTGGGGGAGCTGGCACGCTTGTTTTTTATGTTTTTGTTCTAATCCTGCCAGGTCAGCCCTTAGTTTTTGAATTTTGGCCCGTCTATCTTTCTTATTCCTCGCTCCCATTTCCACCAAGACCCCCCTGATATAGGCTTTATGAGCCTCCCATAGCGTAGCTCCCGACACTTCCCCCGTGTCATTTACCTCAAAATAGTTTTCTAATTCTTTTCTAATTCTATTGACACCCTCCTCCTCCTTTATCAACTCCTCATTTAGCCTCCACTGCCCCCTATCGGCCTGACCTCTACCAGTTGCTATTTCCATGGTCATAGGTGCGTGATCTGAGTAAGTTATATTTCCAATCTTGGACTCTACTATCTTATCGATCGCCCGATGTTCGACTAGACCCCAATCAATCCGGGAGTAAGACCCGTGCACAGGGGAGAAAAACGTATAGTCTCTTTTGGTTGGATGTTGAACTCTCCAGATATCCACCAATTGGTAGGTGGAGAGTTTTTGCTTTAACTCTTTCAAGTGAGCGCAGTTTCTCCCCTGTGTTCGGGCCATACTGTCTAGATCTGGGTTAAGACGAAAATTAAAATCCCCCATTAGTATTAGATGTCCTCTCATGAACTTCATTATTTTCCCCAATATATTAGCTAAGTACTTCGTCGGATTCTTGTTTGGAGCATAAATGTTGACTAATGTATATTCTACTTCATTTAGTCTACCTCTGAGGCACAGGTATCTACCTTCTGGGTCCACTAATCTTTCCTCCAGCACAAACCTTGTTTTCTTTGCAAAGCCAATGGCCACTCCCCGTGCCCTATTAGAGATGGTATCTCCTTGGTACCAGACTGGGTATTCGTTTGAGAACAATCTAAGTCTCGATTGGAGTGTTATATGTGTCTCTTGCAAGAACACCACATCTGGGCCCAATAATTTTAACTCGTTGAAGATATCCCATCTTTTCTTGGGGGTGTTTAGGCCCTTGACGTTGTATGTTATAAATTTTATTGTGGCCATGACCCTTTTTCCATTCTCCTAAATTCTCCCTTTACCTTAGACCTTGGAGAGTTTTCCCTCTTTCTTGATATTGAGGTTGGACGGGACCCCCTTCCTCTCCCACCCCCTCCCCCTCCCACCATCCCCCCATCGCCCCCACCACCTCCTCCATCACCCCCACCACCTCTCCCCCCTCTCCCACCCTCCCCCCATTGGTCCTCTCAGGACCCTAGACCAGTGAGGGTCACTTGTATTGTGTCCCACCATTGGTCTCCTTCTCTAAAGGTGGAGCTCTAGGTGTGTCATCCCTCCAGTCCGTGCTGCCTTAGTGACCGGACACGCTAGGTTTCTACTGAAGGGGCTTCCTCACCAATATTGTGGATTAATTTTGGTCCTAACCCGCCCACTCCCCCCCGCTCCCTCCCCCCACAGATCCCCACTCCCGCTTGTCCCCTCACATCTGGCCTATGCTCAACTCAATCCAACATTCATTAGACCAGGCCAGCATCTGGGGCACCTGCAAGCCCAATTTCCCACAGAATTCCTCTAATTCTCCCGGGAATCTTAGTCTTGCAGATCTCCCGTCTTTGCTACCCACCAGGCAGGCTGGGAATCCCCATGTGTATTTTACATTTTGGTTTATCATTTGCTCCAGCAGGGGTTTCAAATGTCGCCTTCTCGCCAGTGTGTCTTTGGCCAGGTCCGCAAAGACTTGGATTCTTGCCTCTTCAAACTGTAGTGGGGTATGCCCCTTCAATTTAACCCATATCTTTTCCTTGTCTTCATAGAACCTGAATCTCACAATAATGTCACGACTTCTTTCTACCCGTCTGATATCGAGCCTACCCACCCGGTGAACCCGCTCGATTTTTGGGAAGTCCTCCCCTCCCAGTCCCAGAATTGGGTCAAAGATAGTTGCTACAGTCCTCCTCAGATCCTCCCCTCTATTTTCCGGGACCCCCCTGAGTCTCAGATTTTGTCTTCGATCCCTGTTTTCCTGGTCTTCCATTCTGGAACAGATTTTTATCTGATTTTGTTGAGTTGTTTTAAGTTGTTCTTTTAATTCGGAGATTTCCCGTTCCTGCTTGACTGACTTATCCTCAGCTTCCTCCACTCTGGTCAGAAGGTTGCCTAGATCTAACCTCAGCATACCAATCTCTGCTTTAATCGAGGTTTCCAGGGCTTTAAGCATTTCTGCTAATTCGTTTTTTGAGGGCAGTTGTGTATCCTGTCTATGCTCTTCTATTCTAGATGCCTCCAGCGTGTTGTCGGCTAGTAATTCCTCTCTTGAATGATCAGGAGTCTGATCTTCCCTCTCGTTTAGTCCCTTCTTCTTTTTGTCTACCATATTTGATTTTTGGGTTTCTTGATGGGCGCTTCCCGGGCTCCCCCCCTTGACCATATATTGCTTAATTGTACTTCCAGCAGCGTTCCCTGGTAAATTATCTTTTGGGGTTTTCGGTGGTCCCCCCTTCCCGGTTTTAGATGCGTTCCGACTCATACTATTTTCCTGCTGAACTATCTCAGTTTGATTTTAATCTGTGTGTCCAACACTCTCAAGAAATAGTCCCGGGTAAAACTCTCTCCCGCTAGTTAACCAATCAATCTGAGGTTGTCAGTGTAGATACCAATGTGGCAGACGTAAACTATTAGCGACTTGAATGAGACTCTATGGTACTGAGTTTAGCCCTGGGTCGCAGTGTCTGGTAAGCGTGTTTCCAGGCTATTTTCTGGTATACCAGTATTGTGACACAAGGAACTCGCAACGGTAGCTTATGAGTGTGTTAGACATAATCTACCTAGCCTGGGCCTAGCTTCCAATGCTGTAGGAGTGGACATCGTATATGGGTACAGTGCTGCGATTCCACAAAGCGAGTTAGTTGTAGCTTTGGTTATATCCGAAGCACTTTTATATTTCAGCAATATATGATGTCTCAAGCTTCACCCGTAGTAAACCAGTACTCAATGGTTAACGAACTTTAAATCACATTTCTTAATCACTGGCCAAGTTTGTGCTGTATAGTATATACGGCGGAGGTACCCACCACCCCTTCACTACATACACATATACCCCTAAGCCGCAGGGTGAGCATACAGGTGTAGGGCATGTATTAGTATCATAGGCTTGTTTATTATATCCCCGCCTTCCCTCCAATGTCAGTGCGGGTACCGTGATGAAGGGACTCAATTGCAGCTTTGATCGTATCTATAGGCTTTGTATTTCAGCAAGATATAATGCCCCTGGTTTCCTCCGTGATGTATCAGTGTTCAAACAAGCTTAAACAACATTTCCTTGCATTTGGCAAATCTCATGCTTCAAAAAATATACAGTGGAGAGACCCACCACTCCTCCACTGTCTCACCTAGTTTAATAAGGACAGCAGGAGTTACCATACACAAGTTGATCAGCAGATTCCTAGCTTCACAATCTACAGTCTTACTTCTCCTGGCGTGCTCCTTATAAGCTTTACACTCTTACCTTGGAGATGGGTATTTTTAGTGAGTCTCTTACCACCATTACTTGTACTTTAACCTTCTACTTTCTGTTTCAAGCTATTTGATACTTCCCCCAGCTGGAGTCAGATGGATTTGGCTTTCAGGTTTGCTTGCCACTATCAGGGCTCTGGATCTTCCAGCATATATCTTCCACTTCAGCGTTCAGTCCCGGTCTTGTCTCACATGCTGCCAGTACTCAGTGCGGGGGGGGGGAGGGGGGGGAGCGAGGAGCTCCGGTCTGTTAATCGAGGCCGTCACCACAGCTGTTTCTCTCTGTCCTCCTGTCTTCCGTGCACAGATCTAAATCATCTCCTGGCACACGGGTCGCTGCACGGTTCTCTCAGCGGGATGGCTCTCCATATCCTCTCCATTGCCCCTGTTTGCTCGTCCTGATATGAGAGAGAGCCGGCCGGCACGCCAGCAGGACGACACACCCCCCACTCCTCCCTTCCCTATGGACGTCTCACGTCATCTCCCCAACCCCCTCTCTACCAACTCGTGGTTGTTCTATTATAATTATAAGGGGTTCAATAGTTTTGTGATGTTGGCGGTGGTGTCGGCTACTTATGAGTTCCTGTATGTGGACGTGGGGAAGAATGGCTGGATGTCCGATGGTGTAGTCATCGCCCAGACGGAGTTCTACTGGCGTCTCCAGAATGGCAGCTTGGACTTGCCACCTCCAGAAGACAATGTGGAAGGACTCCCACAAGCTGAAATAAAAATGTTTGATACGAACGAATAATGTGCCCATGAACATGAAAGTTGACATTTTAAACTGTACAACAGTTCAGAAAAGCACATCGAGCAGCACGAACGTAATAAACACAAAAAAAGAACTCACACATGGTCCTCCTCCTCCTCCAGGTCCTACTACTCCTCCTCCTCCTCCTCCAGGTCCTAATACTACTCCTCCTCCTCCTCCAGGTCCTACTCCTCCTCCTGCCACATCTCCAACACCAGAGCCACAGCCAGGAAGGAAGCGTGGAAAGGAGACCAGAAAGTGATGACCCTGGGTCCAGTCTGGTCTGGCAAAAGATGCAGGCTCTTGTAGTACCACAGCCTGGGGACACAGATGTCATCTGCTGCTTTCCGGATCTCTGGGACTTCTGGACCAGACTGCACTCCCTTAGATATGGACTCCTCAGGCCACCAATTTTGATGTTAAAGAATTGATGTCTGCCCTGGGGGTCCAAGGCTTCGCCAATTTCTGCTGTTTCTCCAGCGTTGCCACCCTCTTTGTTTGGTTCTGAGCCCTTAATAAAGTTTTTTTTTGTTTCAATTATACTTGCCTATGTGTGTTTTCCTTCAAAAAGGACAGTTTGTTTGGGAGGATTCAGGTACATTTCAAAAATACAATGTGAAATTAACAAGGGACACCAACACCAAGCAATATCCTTGAGATTAAATAATATAAGATATCAATGGTGTTGTGGTAACTTGACTCACAAAACACACACAAAAATATTCTGGAGTAAAACTAAAAATAAAATAAAACAATACAAAGCCTTGTAAAAAAAATACAAACCTAAAAAAAAAAAAAAAAACAGCCTTTAAAAAAAACAAAAAAAAAAACAACCCAAAAATAATTTTGTCAGATGTGACAAATCAAAATATATTGAGGGAATCACAATAAATAATAAAGAAAGAAGTTTGTGAGAAGTGTGTGTGAATATAAGCAGCAAAACTACTTCATTCTTCTCACATTATAAAGAAGAGAGTGCGCTGTATTAAACCATTTTTTTCATTGCAGCGTGACGAAAGTGCTGTATCTATTCTGAACGCTAATTTTACCAGAACGAGCTGTTCCGTCTCGGAATTTCTTCTGAGCGTGCATGGCACTTTGTGCGTCGGAACTGGCCACACACGGTCGGAATTGATGCGATCGGATTTTGTTGTCGGAAAATTTTATAGCCTGCTCTCAAACTTTGTGTGTCGGAAAATCTGATGGAAAATGTCCGATGGAGCCCACACACGGTCAGAATGTCCGACAACACGCTCCGATCAGACATTTTCCATCGGAAAATCCGACCGTGTGTACGGGGCATAACTTTTACAGCTCTTCCCCCTTCACTGTCCTACCTTAACATGGTTGGCAGAGGGCGGAAGTCACAGCAGGGTGGATTCCTCTTCTGTTTATGTATTTGCCTGCCTCCCGCCGCTGCTGTTAAACTCACAGCAGGAAAGAGGGCAGGAAATACAGAAGGTCTGCACTCAGGGCGGAAGATGACCAACTCTTCTTCGTAACAAGCAAAAAGTTGGACAGCTTCCGTTCCTTTTGTAGACCTGCCATATATCCCGCCCTCTTCCCTGCTGAGAGCTTAAAGTGGTTGTTACCCTCCAAAAAAATCATGCTCCTGTCCCTTAAAGGCATGAGCTATAGCATAGTGCTTTTGCCTAGTCAATTGCCCCTTCGTATGTTCTACAGAACCTGCTTGATTCTGCCTGGTCTGACTTCCCCCTCTGTCAGTTGACCACATTTATCATGGCTGCTGAGCCATGAGCTCATGGTCAGGATACATGCCTCTGTCATCTAGCTTCTCTCCTGTGCGTCTCTGTGTCCCTGCAGCTCCCGCCTCCTCTCCCTCCTCTCTCTCTGTCAGCTCTGTAGTGTAGTGTCTAGTGAAAACATGATCTCCTTCCCACCCCTCTCCTCTCCTCTTCTCACTGCCCCTCCCCTCTCCTCACAGTCCATCCCCTATCCTCTCCTCACAGCCCCTCCCCTCTCCTCTCCTCACAGCCCCTCCCCTCTCCTCCAGCCTTCATTCACTGACTATACTGTTTACCTAAAACAGAAGGGGAATCTCTGCCCCTCCCACTTGGCTCTCTTAGATCGATATACAGAGCAGAGAGAGGAGGTGACCACAAATGAGCACAAAGAAAAAAAAGGTATTTAGGATTGAAAAACAAACAAACCACTGTGTACTGCTTAATGAACAAACACATGGAGGCTAGATCAATTTCATCCATTTTAACAGCAGCGGCAGCAGACAGGTGAATACATATTTAGAAGATGAATCCACCCTCCTGTGACTTCCGCCCCTCTGTCGTGATGTGAGTTTTAACAGCAGCAGCGGCAGCAGCAGGAGAGTCCAACTCAGGCTGCTAAGTGGTGAGGCCGTGGTATGGACAGGACTGTCACTCGGTCTGTGTCTGGACTGGGGTCCGCCATTTGGTGACACCTAATCTGTAGCATTCATTCAACAGTAAAACCTACAAAAATGTATGTGAGAGACAGACAAACCACAAGAGCCTTCAAAGATCTCAAAAGAGATGGTTTGTGGATTGTAATAATAAATGACTAATATATTAATGAATATGTGTCACACTTACCCCTAACGCAGGTGGTCAGACACTATAGCTGGCTTCTGTGTTCTTCACCTATAGCAGCACCCTTTCCCATAAGGTTAGCAGGCCTACCGGTACTCAGTTGCCCCCAGGACTTATACACAAGGCTATAGTCTCTGGCTATTATGCCAGGGCATTAGTAAACTGAGCAAAGAAAACAGGTTCTTGTGGTTAGCAGACAGGTAAGGTTCAGAATAGTCAAGGAAAACAGGCGTATAGGCGCTGCGACCTTCCCACATTAAAAGCTCCACCCAGTGCTCAGACCTTGAGGCTGCTGACACCTCCAACGTACCAAAATAAAGGAAAGGGATGGTCGACACTCAGCATGACATCCAAAATAGTATTTCTTTATTAAATGCATGTACAAAGCTGTAAAGCAACCTATGTGTTTCGGACGTTAGTCCTTAGTCATGGATGAATAGTCAGGGTCAAAATTCAAAGTCAAAAGGCAGGCAGAGTTCAGAGAACAGTTGATATCCGATCAATGAGGTAATCCAATCTAGCCAAAGGACAGACAAACCGGGAGCTTGATCAGGTATTACACACACTATTACAAGCATGACACTGCAGGCTTGGCTAGCTTAAATCAGGTTTGCTCTCCACCCAGAGTCTAACCACATCAATCACCTTGCAGGTGGAGAGACAGACAAGGAGAATGCCACAGCCCAAACCAGGATGCTAGAATGAGAAGCAGGAGGGCTAGATGTTCCTGACAATCTAACAGCCAGTTTATATTATCGGTGCTGTTAGGGCTTCTATACTTCTATACTACAACTGAGGTCTCCATTTTAATCAAAATTTGGAGGACATTTGGAGATCAAAATAACACCCTTGACTGGATAACTGAAAGGTGCCAAAACACATTTGTTACTGGATCTGAAAACCACATATATTAAAAAAAAGGAAAAAAATATAATGATCTTCCTGAGGTATATGCGAGTACACATACAGTATATATATTTTTTTTAATTTCTAGCTTTTATAAATAATTTATAATTTATTGTTCAGCAGCTAAAGCTTTGATTTGTTACAGTAATGAGTTTTGTCTGTTTTCTTGTCTAGGCTTGGAGGGTAAAGTCTTCGTCTTCCCCAAAGAAACTGACACAGATCATGTCATTCTAAAACCTACAATTACAAGGCCATTGCAGAAAGTCAGCGTCTGTCTACGTTCTTACACCGACCTTTCCCGCCCCTATACTCCCTTCTCTCTTGCTACTCCTGGGAAGGACAATGCCTTTGTGATCTACTTACAGCCTCCAAACACTTGTTCTGTATATATCAACCAGGAACTCTCTAGTTTTAAGACAGACTCTGAGTCTTTGGACTGGAGGCACATCTGTGTGACCTGGGACTCCAACACTGGAGTGGTCCAACTTTGGGTCAATGGGAAACTCTACCCCAGAAGAGTCTCTATGAACGGGTCTTCTATCGCAGCTGAAACCAGCATTGTTCTGGGACAGGAACAAGACTCTTTTGGTGGAAAGTTTGATGATAAGCAGTCATTGGTTGGTGAAATAAGTGATGTCCACATGTGGGATTATGTCCTGACTCCAGAAAACATCAAGAAAGTAATCTCTGGCGAACACAATGGAAATGTCATTAATTGGATATCTCTATACTTAGAGATCAAAGGGGAAGTTCTTGTCCAGCCCAAATTTCAGTGAAAGCCAATGAGCTCATCATATACACTTCATTCTTAAAATACCCCAACTACTGCTTCTGAATTACAGTGATAATGATGATTTATTTGTCATCTCCCAAAATAATGAGGGTTGACAATGAAGAGTGAAGATCAAATAATCAATGATCTTATAGTGTAACTAAAACACATGAAAATTGTAAACAGGATTCTAAATCATTGGAGTTTTTATTTTCTCAATGGTAACATAATAGTCCTGGTTGTATAATGTTATAATCAAACATATCATTAACATAAACTATCTAAAGTAAAATATATATAGAAGCAATATACAAGTGGCATTCTTTCTGTTTTCACTTTGTTATGCAATTTGACATCTAATTGGTTAGTTTTATTCACCTTTCACTCTTTCCTTCTACTTCAAGTATTTTTAGGAGGTAATAGGGGTTAGAACCAAAGAGGACACTACCAGCCTAGCACAAGGGGCAGTAAGTGTGGCAGCTGTGATCTGGTACGTCCAAGAATGATCACAGCACTGTAAATATCTGGCATCCACTGATAATATTCACCATAGTTATAATTTGCAATAAGCCCAAATGTATCCAGTTTCGGTTTGGGGTACTTCACCAAAATGTGGATGTTGAATCCAAACCCCTTTGAAATCCATGGGAATGTAGCCCTCTTGTCCTAAACAGGGGCTACTATCTAAATTTACTTTTTTACTGGGCTGTAGTCAGCTCAGGTTGATTTATAGTTTTTCATTTGGTCTTTCCCTAAGCTTAAGTTGGGTTGTGATTCCTTACTGCTGCCAGTAGGTGTCACTGGTGGCAAAAGAATGAGATTTCACAAACAAACAAACTGAGTCATGGACATTTATATTTCCTTTATAGAACAATGGGGTGGCCATCTAGGTGTCCTGGAGTGGTGAGTAGAGTGGTAACCTCAGCCTGGACTCCAACCAGGTCAAGCTCTCAACGCATTTCACTCTGCCCCGGGAGCTTAGTCATGGGGACAGGGAACTCATGCGTGTGGGGAGTATTTACGCATCATTGGTAATCACTCATTGGATGTAAAGAGGTAGCAGGTGTATGTAATTAATTGTAATGGGTGTTGTATTTAGAATTGAATTCTGTCAATACAATTGAATCTGTGATGCTACTCTCCTTGTAATACATAGTGTTGTGAATGAAAAATATTTCCTTTAGCCAGCCCAGTAAGAGGTTCAGGTCACTGGTGCATGCTGGGAAAAGATATAAATATTTGGGACAGGCCATGTGCTCACTCTCTTCCCCTGAGGCCTGGGGAGGTGCTGCTGGATGGAGCTCTGCCGTTAGGCCCAGTAGCAATATGTGTGCTGAAGTGGTCCTGAAGCTGCCCTGCCTGGTGTGGAGGAAGCTGTGCCAAGGAGAAGATTCAGGAGAGGAACCTTGCTGGAGAGATCCAGGTAAAAGGTTGGTTTCTCACACAGCCTGGTGACTCACTTGAAGGATGCATTGAATTTGGGAAAATGCTTATAGTGTTGCTGGGTCAACTTAAAGGTTCTGACACTGTGAAACTGGATGTTGATCTGAATCTGCATAGTCTGTAAGTGATCTACACTGGTATTTGGGATCCCTAACCCTCACCTCCATCATGATTCTAAAATAAAAGTTCAACAGACAAAAGTTACTGGAACCCAATGTTTCTCTCAATGCCCCTTAGAAATCAGCAAGGGGACATTTTATAAGAACAACAAACTGCCAAGAACAATTATTTGGAACTTTTCAGACATTCCAATGATAGAACACATGTAAATAAAATTGATAATTGAATATAGTTCCTTTGAAATATACAGTGGGGACGGAAAGTATTCAGACCCCCTTAAATTTTTCACTCTTTGTTATATTACAGCCATTTGCTAAAATCATTTAAGTTCATTTTTTTCCTCATTAATGTACACATGGCACCCCATATTGACAGAAAAACACAGAATTGTTGACATTTTTGCAGCTTTATAAAAAAAGAAAAACTGAAATATCACATGGTCCTAAATATTTAGACCCTTTGCTCTGACGCTCATATTTTTAACTCAGGTGCTGTCCATTTCTTCTGATCATCCTTGAGATGGTTCTACACCTTCATTTGAGTCCAGCTGTTTTTGATTATACTGATTTGACTTGATTAGGAAAGCCACACAACTGTCTATATTAGACCTTACAGCTCACAGTGCATGTCAGAGCAAATGAGAATCATGAGGTCAAAGGAACTGCCTTAGGAGATCAGAGACAGAATTGTGGCAAGGCACAGATCTGGCCAAGGTTACAAAAAAAAATTCTGCTGCACTTAAGGTTCCTAAGAGCACAGTGGCCTCCATAATCCTTAAATGGAAGACATTTTGGATGACCAGAACCCCTCCTACAGCTGGCCATCCGGCCTAACTGAGCTATCAGGGGAGAAGAGCCTTGGTGAGAGAGGTAAAGAAGAAACCCAAAGATCACTGTGGCTGAGCTCCAGAGATGCAGTCGGGAGATGGGAGAAAGTTGTAGAAAGTCAACCATCACTGCAGCCCTCCACCAGTCGGGGCTTTATGGCAGAGTGGCCCGACGGAAGCCTCTCCTCAGTGCAAGACACATGAAAGCCTGCATGGAGTTTGCTAAAAAACACCTGAAGGACTCCAAGATGGTGAGAAATAAGATTCTCTGGTCTGATGAGACCAAGATAGAACAGTGAAGCATGGTGGTGGCAGCATCATGTTGTGGGAGTGTTTTTCAGCTGCAGGGACAGGACGACTGGTTGCAATCGAGGGAAAGATGAATGCAGCCAAGAACAGGGATATCCTGGACAAAAACCTTCTCCAGAGTGCTCAGGACCTCCGACTGGGCCGAAGGTTTACCTTCCAACAAGACAATGACCCTAAGCACACAGCTAAAATAATGAAGGAGTGGCTTCACAACAACTCCGTGACTGTTCTTGAATGGCCCAGCCAGAGCCCTGACTTAAACCCAATTGAGCATCTCTGGAGAGACCTAAAAATGGTCCACCAATGTTTACCATCCAACCTGACAGAACTGGAGAGGATCTGCAAGGAGGAATGGCAGAGGATCCCCAAATCCAGGTGTGAAAAACTTGTTGCATCTTTCCCAAAAAGACTCATGGCTGTATTAGATCAAAAGCGTGCTTCTACTAAGTACTGAGCAAAGGGTCTGAATAAATCTGCAAAAATGTCAACAATTCTGTGTTTTTCTGTCAATATGGGGTGCTGTGTGTACATTAATGAGGAAAAAAATGAACTTAAATGATTTTAGCAAATGGCTGCAATATAACAAAGAGTGAAAAAGGGGGTCTGAATACTTTCCGTCCCCAATGTAAATGATAAAACCTATAGGCTGACAATACAGTGCAGTCACATCTCCGTTATCCCAAATTTAAACATAACATAACACTTGATGTGAGTTCCCAGGGTCATCTAATTTATCTGGTATACTGCTGATGCATTTCAAATCATTTTCAGGGGAAGGAGACTATTCATATACAGTAGATAGAGGTCAAGTTTGCATCCTGTCAACCAATAAAAGCATCCTCATCTCAAGACCAGCAATCATGTAGAGTGCTGTGAAAAAGTATTTGCCCCCTTCCTTTTTTATTTTTTTGCATATTTGTCACAGTTAAATGATTCAGATCATCAAACAAATTTTAATATTACACAAAGATAACCCGGGTAAATACAAAATGCAGTTTTTAAATTATTTTTACATTTATTAAGGGAAAAAATTGCCCAAGCCTGCCTGGCCCTATGTGAAAAATTTAATTTTTGTTGGAAAGCTGAGTTACATTTTACTTGCCACACTCAGGCCTTATTACTGCCATACCCATTGAATCACTTAAATAGAAGCTGTCTGACAAAGTGAAGCATGATAAAAGATCTCAAAAAGCAACACATCATGCCGATCCAAATAAATTCAAGATCAACTGAGTAGTTGATATGTATCAGTCCGGAAAGTGTTACACTGCACGGTGACCGCCATTATCCATAAATTGGAGAAAACTTGGAACAGTGGTGAACCTTCCCAGGAGTGGCCGACACACCAAAATTACTTCAAGAGCACAACGGCCACTCATCCAAAAGGTCATTAAAAAACAGAACATCTAAAGAACTGCAGGCCCCACTTGCTTCAGGTAAGGTCAATAATCATGATTGAGCAATAAGAAAGAGACTGGGCAAAAATGGCCTCCATGGGAGAGTTCCAAGGGCAAAGCCACTGCTGACCAAAAGGAACATAAAGGCTTATCTTACATTTGGCAAAAAAAAAATCTTGATTATCCTCAAGACTTTTGGGCAAATATTCTGTAGAACTGTTTGGAATGTGTGCTTCCTGTTACGTCTGGCATAAAACAAACACAGCATTTCATAAAAAAGAACATCATCCCAACAGTCACACATGGTGGTGGTAGTGTGATGGTCTGGGACTGGACCACTTGCCATCATTGATGGAACCATGAATTCTTCGATCCACCAGAAAATCCTGAAGGAGAATGTCCGGCCATCAGTCCGTGACCTCTAGCTTAAGCGCACTTGGGTTATGCAGCAGGACAATGATTAGAAACACACCAGAAGGTCCACCTCTGATTGGCTGAAAAAAAAAAAAAAACTAATTAAGGTTTTGGAGTGGCCTAGTTAAAGCTCAGACTTAAAGCGGAGTTCCGCTTAAAGAAAAAAATTAAAAGTCAGCAGCTACAAATACTGCAGCTGCTAACTTTTAATAATTGGATACTTACCTGTCCCAGGGTCCAGCGATGCGGGCGCACGAAGCCCCATTTGTCTCCCCCTCCTCTCTGCGGCTCCGGCATTGTAACTGTGGGCGCCCGGCTGTGGCTTCACAGCTGGGCACCCACTGCACACGCGCTAGCCGTGCCGCATGCCATGACTGACCAGGCAATTATCTGGGACCTATGCCATGTCCCAGATGATTGCCGAGAGGGAGAGGGAAGAGGTGATCTCCCTTCCAGTGCTGTGGTGCGCCGGAAGAAAGTGAGAGCTGGGACTCTCTAAAAAGAAGGTACCGCCCCCCCCCCAAAAAAAATGACATGCCAAATGTGGCATGTCAGAGGGTCACCTCCCTTAAAGGGGAAGTTCCATTTTTTCGGTGGAACTCTGCTTTAAATCTGATTGAAATGCTGTGGCATGACCTTAAACTGGTTGTCCCTGTTGGGAAAACCCTCAAATGTGGCTTACTTCTACTAAACACTTCTACTAAAATTCCTCCACGGCGATGTAAAAGCCTGGTGGCACAACCAGTTATAAGGTTTCAGGGGCAATTACTTTTTCACATAGGGCCAGGCAGGTTTGGGCATCTTTTTTCCCTGAATAAATGAAATCATTATTTAAAAACTGCATTTTATATTTACTCAGGTTATCTTCGTGTACTATTAACATTTGTTTGATGATCTGAATCATTTAAATGTGACAAATATGCAAGAAAATAAGAAAAAACAAAACAGGAAGGGGGAAAATACTTTTTCACCGCACTGTAGGCAAGTTCCAGGAGCGTATAACGCTAGGTGAAGAACACAGAGCCAGGTATAGCGCCTGACCACCCACCTGTGCTAAGGGCGTGACAGTAAGATACACCACAAAGACCTTAATATACTGGAGGACCCCTCAAACCTTATAAAGGACTAAAACCAAGTAGTTGCCTTCGCAGCTGAGATGTGTCAGGTTCTTAGCTGCCAAGTTGTAAGTGGACCAAGGTGGTATAGCATTAGCCCCACTGGTCACAAGGTGAGATTACCATTAGCTAGGCTAATAGGCAAGTGATTATCAAACAAAGGGCATGGGGAGATGAGCAGTGCCCTTGGTAGCCTGTGCCAATGCAAAAATAAATAAATACATTATTGTTTGGTGAGGAGTGGTCTTTTCAGTGGCTTAAAAAGCAACATGTAAAAAATGCTTTAAAACTGTACATGGTTTTCGAGAACATTACACTTCTCAGGACTAACAACACCCTGTTGTTGCATCATATAAACTGGCTGTGGCTCTTCTCACTGTGCCATCTGAGTTGCTGGACAGCTCCCTGTCTGATTTCTTGGACAATGTCACTTAGTGTCTTGCTTTTGGTGAACCTTTAACATTTTCCTCCTCCCCACACACGTGTATTTGTTATTATTGTGATCTCTCCAGCTGATAACTTGCTCCTTGCATATCTGCTGCAGTCCTTATCTTTGCTACCAAACGTTATTGACCCATGACTTGTCTGTAGACCATGCTTCCATCTGATCCTATCCAGCTACTACTTGTTACGGACCATATAAAGAAAAAAAGAGGAAAAAAAAAGAAAAAAGAGAAAGGTCTGGTGTCCCTAGTAACACACTTCCATCCCTATAACATATAGTAAAACAAAGGATTCGCCCTGGGACTTTAAACGAAGTGGGTACCGTTTCCGCCAGTAAACATAACAGTAGTGAATACAGTATATGGTTTATTCAAGTAAAATTGTTTACATGCATAGATAACACCAACAATTGCCAAAAAAAAGATATATAAACAAGAAATATTGGTACATGGATGTAATAGCAGTCATAGTACACGGGCATCATACTACCCGACTAGTTTCGCGAGATCCAGCTCGCTCTTCAGGGGTGGATGTGTGTAACATTGTACCTAAGATAAAAAAGTATGAATCACAGGTCCTTTTTTATGAGCCATTTCTCATCTATACTCTTCCCCGTCGGCCATGGTACGCACCCAGCACGCTACATCTTCCACCTTCCCGATATCTAACGGAACACGGCAAGACTGTCCGCTCTCACCGCTGCTTTACGCCCTTTGTATCGAACCCTTAGCGGCCCATATTAGGGAGAGCCCAAATATTCATGGTATCCCAGTCCGTATTAGAGACTCCCATACCCATACTCCCAAACCCATATTTCCCTGCCGAATTTACATACAGAGTTGGATCGATATAGTGCCTTATCTGGGTATAAAATTAATAACTCTAAAACAGAGGCTCTTCCCCTCAATATGCCTCCTCAGACATTATCGGCTCTCTCGCAATCATTTAATTACTCCTGGAAAACTTCCTCCTTAAAGTATCTCCGGGTCCATCTCACAACCACAAATGATTCCCTCTATAAAGCTAACTTCCCCCACTTATATACCGCTATCAGAGCCTCGTTGACTAAATGGAAATCCCTGAAACTATCCCTCTTTGGGCGTCTAGCGACCCTGAAGATGACGATTTTACCCCAGCTCCTATACCTATTTGAGACACTTCCGATACCCATGCCAACCCCACACCTCAAGAGACTGCAGGGCGACTTGATCAGTTTCTTTTGGAACTATAAGAGACACCGGTTTGCTAAATCAGTTCTCTATGCCTCCCGTAATCAGGGTGGCCTAGCGTTTCCTAACATAGCCAAATACTATTTGGCAGCCCAATTACGCCCTGTAGCCTCTTGGTGTACCCTCCATGCTTTCAATCGTTGAACACAAATTGAGAAGCTATGGTTGGCCCCTATACATCCGAAACTCCATGTTATGGGGCTCTGATGTACCTACGGAAAGCTTACAGCTATTGGGACCAATGTCCCTCCTATGCCAGTTGTGGCAGCGTGCAAAACCAACATACCCGCTTACCACCCCCTCCTCACCGGTTACGTCCTTCCTATTCACTGCTAACATTCCGGACAGCCTGACTTTACAGATGTCACACTTCTGGTTGGAAAAGAACCTATTTCGCTACGGCCAGTTGATAGTTTCCAGGACTCGAACGCTGAGATCTTTTCAAGACCTGACATTCCCAAACAGGCTTTCTTTAGCTATCTACAAATACGGCATTATGCACAATCTCTAGTCCCCAATCTTCAATTCTCCCCGTTAACTGACTTTGAAAAACTGTGCTTAGAGAGCTCGTCTCCTAAAGGTATGATTTCACAAACCTATCAGCTCTTAATGCATGATTTCTTGCCAACAGGTCCTCTGCATGCATATATGGGAAAGTGGGAGCGAGCCTTGGGAGCAGATCTCCCACTACATACATGGCAGCTCATATGGTCTCAGGCCTCTAAGAGCTCTGTATGCACGCTATAGAAAGAGAACCAATATAAGATTTTGTTCCATTGGTACCAGACCCCAGACTTGTTCCACTCCATGTATCCACTGGCCGATTCTCGTTGTTGGCGATGCTGTAAAGATAGAGGGACGCTATTTCACATTTATTGGACCTGCCCCCTGATTGCCCCATACTAGGAAATGGTACATTCCCTGCTCCGGTCCATCTTCGAACTGAAGTGCCCTTTGATCCGAAGATTTTTGTGTTGGGTCTTTCACCAATCTCTTTCCCTAAAATATCCAAGAAACTTTTGTCACATATATTAACTGCCGCACGATGTTTGGTGGCACTAAAATGGAAGCAGAGAGAACCACCTTCGATATCGGAATTGCACTCCAGGATCAGAGATGTCAAGAGAATGGAGTACCTGACAGCTTCCTTAAAATGATAATCTGGAGAAGCATAATCGAATATGGGAGCTATGGGTCCTCTTTGAAAATCCCATAACTTAATTTTTCCTATGGCAGGTCCTGGGTTACTGGTCCCTTCCACTTCTAGGGGGGTCGTGGGCTTCGGAGGCGGGGCGCGGTTCCTTTACCCTCATCTTTCTCCACAACTTCCTTTCCATCTCTACTTACCTCATCTTACACCTCCTCCTCCCCTTTTTTCTATTCTCTTCTCTCCCCCATCTTTCTTCATTTCCCTTAACCTATTTAATTTTGTTTTGTTATACAAGGTGTACATGCAGTAATATTTGAATAAGGTAATGTTATATCAATGTAACCTGCTGACGGCTACTAGATCGACTGGCACATATTGTCCTGCTTCTTTCACCGAGCGGTGTATATTTGGACTTTACTCCAGAAGTACCTACTACGCTTTAAAATGTATTACCTTGTATTTCATGTTGTCATTTTTGTTTTCTCTTGGAAAATTCAATAAAAATGGGCAATTTTTCAAAAAAAAAAAAAGTATATAGTTGGCAAAATGGCACAGTATTAGTTATAAAGGCATAGGGTAGGAGGGGTTATGGGTCCTCATACTCACCACTGAGCTTGACCATGGCTACAGGTGTGCGGCTCCAAGATAGCGGCAGCAGGTGCCTCACCAGGGAGCTGAGGGGGCAGAGTCAGATGGGACCCCACCAGGGGCCAAACAGAGAGCAGGCATGGCATAGGTGTAGTGATGTAACCCTAGAGACCTCGTTAGTTTATAAAGAGTGTAGGCTTTAAACATAAGTATGTTTGTCAGGCATCTAAAGTAGTAAAGTAGAATCAATAAGTATTAGCATAAAGATATATATGCATGAAATGAGAGGCCTGGACCCAAAGATGGTAGGGAACATGGAGATGGTAAGAAACATAGGATAACAGAGGAATACTAACAGGTGAAAAGATAGAAAAGAAAAAGAAGTGAAGGAGGTGGACTATGATTGTGTAATAGTGGGGTAGTAATGTATCCCTAGAAACCTCGTTAGTCCATAAAGAGTATAGGCTATAAACAGGAGTATGTTTGTCAGGCATCTAAAGTAGTAAAGTAAAATCAATGAGTATTGGCATACAGATATGTATATATAAGTAAAAGGCCTGGGCCAAGGGTGGTAGGGATGGAGATGTTGGAAAACATAGGATAGCAGAGGGATACTAACAAGTGGCAAGATGAAAAAGATGGAGATCAAAGAGGGGTGGACTGTGATAGTGTAGTGAGATGTGTGATAACAAAAATCAAAAATAAGTAAAAATAAGTGCTCAAAAATAAATAAATAAAAAATAAATAAAAGTAAATTAATAAAATAAATAAAGCTATGTATGAGGTATGCAAGTGTGCCTAAATGTAACAAGTATCAAAAGGTGAAAATGCTAAATACCTGAGTATGGTGAATATCTTGAATATAAGAGTAATGAGACACAGCAGGCAACCTCCACAGCTGTGTGTGTCCTCAATGAAGAGTGAAATGAAATGCAAGCCATGCCTGACCTCCAATTTAACCCCGGGAGAGCCCAGGAGGCTCCGCCCCCAACACCATGTGTAGATGGCTGACAGGTGAGCACAGGAGGTGCCCACTGTCATAGGGAGGCACGCAAATGCGGACACATCCCCCAGCCATCAGATGATATAGTGCATCCAGCTGCACTGAAATCGCAGACGCCACACCTCCAGAGCCTGAACATGGTGCCGATGTGTAGATGTCCCCATCCGCCCGAAAGCAAATGGGGACAGCAGGAGACACGGAAAAGCCTCCCTTTGTACACATCGCAGCTCCCAATGCGAGACAAAAAATGCTAACACCAACCAAAGAATCGCACAACAAGGAGCCAGGGTATAAAACAATACTGGGATAAAAAAATGTGTTGGAGGATGAGTAGCTAGTATAGCATAAAAGTGTAGAAGTTGTTTATACATGTATATGCTGGCAGCGGGGGTGACAACAGACCAGGTTTGGGCTAGTGGGTGTCTTCCACCCAGGTTCAATATAAAGAAAAAAGAGAAAGATCACAATCCACCCCTCTTTCCTCTCCATCTTTTTCATCTTGCCACTTGTTAGTATCCCTCTGCTATCCTATGTTTTCCAAAATCTCCATCCCTACCACCCTTGGCCCAGACCTTTTACTTATATATACATATCTGTATGCCAATACTCATTGATTTTACTTTACTACTTTAGATGCCTGACAAACATACTCCTGTTTATAGCCTATACTCTTTATGGACTAACGAGGTTTCTAGGGATACATCACTACCCTACTATTACACAATCACAGTCCACCTCCTTCACTTCTTTTTCTTTTCTATCTTTTCACCTGTTAGTATTCCTCTGTTATCCTATGTTTCTTACCATCTCCATGTTCCCTACCATCTTTGGGTCCAGGCCTCTCATTTCATGCATATATATCTTTATGCTAATACTTATTGATTCTACTTTACTACTTTAGATGCTTGACAAACATACTTATGTTTACAGCCTACACTCTTTATGAACTAACGAGGTCTCTAGAGTTACATCACTACACCTATGCCATGCCTGCTCTCTGTTTGGCCCCTGGTGGGGTCCCATCTGACTTCGCCCCCTCAGCTCCTTGGTGAGGCACTTGCTGCCGCTATCTTGGAGCCGCACACCTGTAGCCATGGTCAAGCTCAGTGGTGAGTATGAGGACCCATAACCCCTCCTACCCTATGCCTTTATAACTAATACTGTGCCATTTTGCCAACTATATACTTTTTTATCTTAGGTACAATGTTACACCCATCCACCCATGAAGAGCGAGCTGGATCTCGCAAAACTAGTCGGGTAGTATGATGCCCGTGTACTATGACTGCTATTACATCCATGTACCAATATTTCTTGTTACGGAACATTGGACTTGTTCCTTGACTACACTTAAGCTTGTTCCCTACCTGATCCATCCGCTACCTGACCCGCTTATATTGGTGGACCCCTCAAACTGTATAAAGGACTAAAAACAAGTAGATTCCTTCGCAGCTGAGATGTGTCAGGTTCTTATCTGCCAAGTTGTAAGTTGGACCAAGGTGGTATAGCTTTAGCCCCACTGGTCACAAGGTGAGATTACCATTTTCTAGGCTAATAGGCAAGTGATTATCAGACAAAGGGCACGGGGAGATGCCCTTTGGTAGCATGTGCCAAAGCAAAAATAAATAAATAAATACATTATTGTTTGGTGAGGAGGAGTGGTCTTTTTGGGTGGCTTAAAAAGCAACACCACTGACTCAGGAAGATATTTTCCTTCCATCGACACCGCCGACTCAAGAACTTTTTTCTTTCTAGTGACACCACTGACTCAGGAACTATTATTACTTCTATTGATAGCACTGATGCCGAGACATTTTTTCATTTCAGTGACACCAACGACTCAAGGATATTTTTTACTTTCAGTGAAATCACCAACTCTGGGACATTTTTTCCATTTAATGACACCATCGACACTGCGTGCCAAGTTTGATACATTTTTTTTGGCACCTGGTAAAATATATCCCCCTTCTTTTATAAACAGACATAAATTTCAATACCTAGATCACTGTAGACCAAAAGGTGATTATAAGGCTCAATATAAAGACTAGGGATGGGCTTTATGTTCGAGCCGAACATGAGTTCGACTCGAACATTGGCTGTTCATCCGTTCGCCGAACGGAGTATTGGTAACTGTAAGCGCAAACACACAAGTCCATATATAACAGGAGATATAAAGGACTGAGTAACTTAGTCCATAGGGGACAGGCTGGAAGTTCAAGGGTTAAGTGGTAACTGGTAATGTAATGGTTAAAGTAGGCTGGTAGGCTAGGCGGCTGCTGTCCTCAGAGAGCTGGCTCTGTGATGGATGAGAGAGGGGTAGAGAAGGAAGCGCCACCTGAGTGTAGTATTAACAAATGATGTTTAATGACACCGGGTAAAAACACACTTACTTAAATAACTTTTTTTTCCTTTAGAAATGTCATTTTGCTGTCAGACTGTTCTAAACACGGGAAACATGCGCCCCACTTTACAGACTTACTATAGACACCCCCCAGGTACGAAATTTAAAGGAATATTACACTTTTATTGCTTCACTTTAAGCATTAATAAAATCACTGCTCTTGAAAAAACGGACGCTTTTAAAACTTTTTTTTGCATTGATACATGTCCCCTGGGGCAGGACCCGGGTCCCCAAACACTTTTTATGACAATAACTTGCATATAAACCTTTAAAATTAGCACTTTTGATTTTTCATGTTTGTGTCCCATAGACTTTAACAATGTTCGCGTGTTCGAACAAAGTTTTTGCCTGCTCGCATGTTCTGGATGCGAACCGAACGGGGGGGTGTTCGGCTCATCCCTAATAAAGACATCATTATTGGGAGAAAAAAGTGTCAGAAAGGGCTTTGTCTTCAAGTGGTTAGAAGAGTGGGTGATGTGTGACATAAGCTTCTAAATATGTGGATAAAATGCCAGGACAGTTCACCCCCCTATCCCCCCCCCCCCCAAATGACCCCTTTTTGGAAATTCCATGGAATATTTTATATGCCACAAGTTGTGGGAAAATGATTTTTTTTTGCACAGTTGTCACTGAATGATATATTGCTCAAACAGGCCATGGGCATATGTGGAATTACACCCCAAAATACATTCTGCTGCTTCTCCTGAAAACAGGGATACCACATGTGTGAGACTTTTTGGGAGCCTAGCCGTGTACAGGACCCCGAAACCCAATCACCACCTTTAGGATTTCTCAGGGCATAAAATGGTGATTTCACTTCCTCACTACCTTGGGGTGTCTACTTTCCAAAATGGGGTCACTGGGGGAGGGGGGGTTGTACTGCCCTGCCATTTTAGCACCTCAAGAAATGAGGTGCTAAAAAGCTGCATAAATTAAAGAAAATGTACCCCAGTTTGTAGACGCTATAACTTTTGCGCAAACCAATAAATATACGCTTATTGACTTTTTTTTTTTAACCAAAGACATGTGGCTGAATACATTTTGGCCTAAATGTATGACTAAAATTAAGTTTATAAAAATTTTTTTATAACAAAAAGTAATAAATATCATTATTTTTCAACATTTTCCATTTATATCGCAAAAAATAAAAATTGTAGAGGAAATCAAATACCATCAAAAGAAAGCTCTATTTTTGGGAAAAAAAAGGACGCAAATGTCGTTTGGGTACAGCCTTGCATGACCGCGCAATTACCAGTTAAAAGGACGCAGTGCAATTGTAAAAAGTCCTCTGGTCATTGAGCAGCCAAATCCTCTGGGGCTGAAGTGGTTAAAAATAAAATTTGAGCTGAAAAATAATTAGACCAGGCCTATTTCAGACACTTGTTGCTTACAGGTTAAAATCTGTATTTTTCAGAATTTTACCCTGAGACAAGTGAACTTACTATGTTTTTTATTGATGTGGAATATCTTAAAAGTAATATTGTATATTTGAAGTATTTGACATACTTTTTTTTATCCACTTAGCGACCACCTTCTGTAGATTTGTATACTGTATATGTGATTCTGCATTTCCGGGTAGAGGGCACGCGTGCACCTGCCCGTCCTGGCCAAGGATTGAACACCGGCGCCCAGTGATCGGCTCAGAGCCTCACAGAACACAGCTCTGTGAATTGAAACAACACAGAGCTGTGTCCAGTGATGGAGGATCTCTGCTAAGCAGGTTAATGAAAACACGGACATCCCCAATTAAAGCACACATTACACATATAAACACATTGTTAGGCACACATGTAACCCCTTCTAAACATGGGAAACATGCGCCCCTTTACAGGCATACTATAGACACCCCCCAGGTACGAAATTTAAAGGGATATTACACTTTTATTGTTTGACTTTAAGCATTATTAAAATCACTGCTCCTGAAAAAACGGCCCTTTTTAAAACTTTTTTTTGCATTGATCCATGTCCCCTGGGGCAGGACCCAGGTCCCCAAACACTTTTTATGACAATAACTTGCATATAAGCCTTTAAAATTAGCACTTTTGATTATTCATGTTCGTGTCCCATAGACTTTAACGGTGTTCGCGTGTTCGAATGAACGTTTTTCCTGTTCGCATGTTCTGGTGCGAACCGAACAGGGGGGTGTTCAGCTCATCCCTAGTCAGGAATATGTAATGTACAGAATGCAGGTGTCAGGAGTATATAATGCACATAATGCAGGGGACAGGAGTGTGTAATGCACAGAATGCAGGGGTCAGAAGTAGGGATGAGCTTTATGTTCGGGTGGCCCCGCCCCCTCTGAGGCTAGGAGGAAGCCATAGGGATGTCCCCGTGCGTCAGAGGGGGTGAACAGGGTGGCCCCACCCCCTCTGACGCTACGGGGAAGCCATAGGGATGTCCCGAGCGTCAGAGGGGAGCGGGGTCACCTTGCGACGTCACCGTGCGGACCCGCCTTCAGTTATAAAAGAACTGTCACCTGTGAGGAGGCGTCATACGGCGAGTGCCTCCCATGGAGGCGGGTCGGTGCGCCTTTTTTTTTTCTTTTTTGGCCTGTCGGCAGAGCAAGGGGAGAAGAAGAAGACATCATGGGACAGTTTTATTTTTTTATTTTTTAATAAAGGACTTTTCCCCAAGCCGTGTCATGTCTTTTTACCATTTTGACACTTTTCACACAGGGGGAGGTCGGGATCTGGGGGTCCCCTTGTTAAAGGGGGCTTCCAGATTCCGATAAGCCCCCCACCTGCAGACCCCCACAACCACCGGGCAAGAATTGTGGGGATAAGGCCCTTGTCCCCATCAACATGGGGGACAAGGTGCTTTGGGGGCTACCCCAAAGCACCCTCCCCATGTTGAGGGCACGTGGCCTGGTACGGTTCAGGAGGGGAGGTGCTCTCTTGCCCCCCCTCTTTTCCTGTGGCCTGCCAGGTTGCATGCTCGGATAGGGGTCTGGTATAGATTTTTGGGGGGATCCCCATGCCATTTTTTTTTACATTTTGGTGCGGGGTTCCCCTTAATATCTATACCAGACCTGAAGGGCCTGGTATGGAATTTGGGGGGACCCCCACGCAATTTTTTTTTGAAACATTTTGGTTCAGGGTTCCCCTTAATATTCATACCAGACCCAAAGGGCCT
Source organism: Lithobates clamitans (assembly GCA_037952925.1). Lineage (NCBI taxonomy): Eukaryota > Metazoa > Chordata > Amphibia > Anura > Ranidae > Lithobates > Lithobates clamitans. The sequence goes on from JBBGZY010001494.1 coordinate 131,876, forward strand.
GGTAATGGACTGTGGGGGAATCCCTTGCCTTTTTTTCAATGACTTTTATGTGTATTGCCGAGACCGACAATTCATTATAGCCGCGAGTACTTTTAAATGACTTTTTTTCCTTTAGAAATGTCATTTTGCTCTCGGATTGTTCTAAACACTGGAAACATGTGCCATTTTACAGGCATACTATAGAGACCCCCCAGGTATGACATTTAAAGGGATATTTCACTTTTATTGTTTCCCTTTAGGCATTATTAAAATCACTGCTCCCGAAAAAACGTCAGTTTTTAAAACTTTTTTTTACATTGATAGATGTCCCCTGGGGCCAGGACCCAGGTCCTCAAACACTTTTTATGACAATAACTTGCATATACGCCTTTAAAATGAGGACTTTTGATTATTCATGTTTATGTCCCATAGACTTTAACGGTGTTCGCGTGTTCGAACAAATTTTTTGACCGTTCGCATGTTCTGCTGCGAACCCCCCGGGGGGGGTGTTTGGCTCATCCCTAGTCAGAAGTGTGTAATGCACATAATGCAGGGGTCAGGTGCATGCCGGGGTCAGGAGTGTGTAATGCACAGAATGCAGGGGTCTCCATTTTTTATTACAATCTTTTACTACATAAAGAGTGCAGGGTTGAGGGGTGCGTTACATAAAGAGTGCAGGGTTGTGGGGTGCGCTACGTACTGAGTGCAGGATTGTGCTATGTACTGAGTGCAGTGTTTGAGGGGTGCGCTATGTACTGTGTGCAGGGTTGTGGGGTGTGCTACATACTGAGTGTAGGGTTGCGGGGTGCACTACGTATTGAGTGCAGGGTTGAGGGGTGCGCTATGTACAAAGTGCAGGGTTGAGGGGTGTGATATGTACAGAGTGCAGAGTTCCTGTCTGTGGAAAGGTGTGTGTGACACAGTACAGTACCTTCCATGCAGTGGGCAGAACCCGTTCTCATAGCTGGGTGAGGACAGGAGGTCATGGAGCTGCTCCATCCAGAGGATCTATTTGCTCCTGTCCCTGGCTGCCTGCATCTCCTGCCCGCCCGTCCTCACTCTCCGGTCAGTCTGTCCATCGGTCCTGGGAGATATTCTTCCTCCAGGGCTATCGGTCCTGGCCGCCCTCACTGCTCTTCATCCCTGCCGCCTCCTGGAGCCCGGTGGTGTCCTGCTCCCCGCACCTGCTGCCACCTGACTCAGTCTCTAAGCTCACCCAGGGCAGCACCCGACTGGTCAGCCTGCCCCTGGGCCACAGAGTGGCAGTGCGTGTAGGTGGAGTCATCAGAGCTGACAAGGAGCTGCAGGAAGGCAGGGAGAAGTGTGCAGGGATGGCTGAAAAAGAGCCTCGCTGGTGCATGCACTTGTGCGACCCTGTCAGGAATTGGTGTCTTTGAAATATTATACTTTAATTTTTATTTCTTAAACACTTCATTACAGGGCACTTATACACCTTCCCGCCCAGACCAATTGTTAGCTTTCAGCGCTGTCGCGCTTTGAATGACAATTGCCCGGTCATGCTACACTGTACCCAAACAAAATTTTTTATAATTTTGTTCCCAAAAATAAAGCTTTCTTTTGCTGGTATTTAAGCACCACTGGGATTTTAATTTTCTGCTAAACAAATAAAAAAATGACTGATTTTATTTTTCTTAAAAAAATTTTTCGTTTCTGTTACAAAACTTTGTAAATAAGTAAGATTTCTCCTTCACTGATGGGTACTGATGGGGCTGCACTGACGGACACTGATAAGGCGGCACTGATGGGCACGGATGAGGTGGCACTGATGAGCTGGCACTGATGGGCACTGATGATGGGCACTAATATGCAGCACTGATGGGCACTGATATGCAGCACTGATGGGCACACAGAGGTGGCACTGAAAGGCGGCACTGGTGGGTACTGATACGCGGCACTGATGGGGACTAATAGGCGGCACTAATGGGCACTGATAGGTGACACGGATGGGCACTGATAGGTGGCACCGTCAATCAGCACAGACCCCCCTGTCAGAGGAGCAGTCGATCAGCTCTCCTCTACTCGCATCTGACAGACGCGAGTGAGAAAAAGCCAATTTATGGCTTTTCCTGTTTACACTGTGATCAGCCGTGATTGGACACGGCTGATTATGTGGTAAAGAGTCTCCATCAGAGACTCTTTACCTAGATCGGAGTTGCGGTGTGTCAGACTGACACGCCACACCACCGATCGCCGCGCTGCGTGCCCCCGTGGGCGTGCATCGGCTAGTTGTCCTGATCACGTCATATGACGTCCGATCAGGATAACGGAACCACTTTGCCGCTGTCATTTTGCTATATGGCGGGCGGCAAGTGGTTAAAAAAAAATAAAATTACTTATCTCTCCCTCTTTCATTGCAGCCTGGTTAAAACATTTACACAATGTGCAGCTTGTTCATGAAATATTTCTGGCTCTTGACTGTGACATAATAAATTAACCACTTGACCTCTGGAAGATTTACGCTGTGCCCAAATAAAATTTATGTCATTTTTCCCCCCACAAATAGAGCTTTCTTTTGGTGGTATTTGATCACCTCTGCATATATTATTTTTTGTGCTAGAAACAAAAAAGCCTAACAATTTATTTAAAAAAAACAATATTTTTTACTTTCTGCTATAAAACATATCCAATAAAAAATTTAATTTCTTCATACATTTAGGCTAATATGTATTCTGCTACATATTTTTGATTAAAAAAATCCAGATAAGCGCATATTGATTGGTTTGTACAAAAGTTATAGCATCTACAAGCTATGGGATAATTTTATTCATTTTTTTTTTAATAATGATGGCGGCGAACAAATGGCTGCGATATTGCAGTGTCATTCGGAACACTAACTGACATTTTGAAACTTTTTTGGGAACAGTGACACTAATACAGTGATCAGTACTAAAAAAATATGCACTGTCACTGTATTAATGACACTGGCTGGGAAGGGGTTGACATCAGGGGCGATCAAAGGGTTAACTGTGTGCCTAGCCAGTGTTTTTATAAACTGTGTGGGGTGCTTTTAACGGGGGAAGTTATGTTACTGCTGTGCAGGAACACAGGATCCATGCCTTCCCTCCTGTCAGAATGGGAATCTGCCTTGTTTACGTGGGCAGACCGCTGTTCTGCCTCTCTGCTGGATCATCGACCGGTGCCGGTGGTACCCACTGCTGGGCTCTCGCTGTGTATGATCACAACGGGAGCGAGCCGCTGGTGGCAAACATGTGTGCCCCCTACCCGGAAGAGCTGGATCACACATATATATATATATATATTTATATATGCGAGTAAAACTGCTATGGGATGGACCAGAAGCAGAATTTTTCTAGCTTATGGCTCTGCAAAAGTACACTCTAATTTTTATTTATGATAAATCATGCCTTGTCTCTCCATCTTCCATTGCAGACTGGTTAAAACATCTACACGGTGTGCAGCGTGTTCATGAAGTATTTCTGGCTCTTGACTGTGACATAATAAATTAAAATTTGTTCACATTAACATGAGCTTTATCTCTTCCTATCTCTTCCTCTAACGTAATGCCTGCATGCTGTGCAGTGGGTCTATACAATATTTATGGCTGCTGTCTTTGAAATATCATACAAAAAAAGACTTATCTCTCCCTCTTTCATTGCTGCCAGAGCCCTGATCAAAATGCCTTTTTCATTTGGCATAATGACTGCTTCATCTATGGAATGTGTGTGTCATGATCTGGGATCAGGCTTGGAGGCCAGTGGCTGTAGCAGTAGAGGGGTTCGCACAGGAGTCCATCTTAAAGCATACTTTTTATGTTGCTTTTTAAGGCACTGAAAAGACCACTCCTCCTCACCATATAATAATGTATTTATTTATTTATTTTTGCTTTGGCACATGCTACCAAGGACACTGCTCATCTCCCCACACCCTTTGTTTTATAATCACTTGCCTATTAGCCTAGAAAATGGTAATCTCACCTTGTGACCAGTGGGGCTAATGCTATGGCACCTTGGTCCAACTTACAGCTTGGCGGCTAAGAACCTGACACATCTCAGCTGCAAAGATAACTGTTTGGATTTAGTCCTTTATTCCATTAAAGGTGTGTTTCTGATAATTGTCCTGCTGCATAACCCAAGTGCGGTTAACCTAGAGGCCACGGACTGATGGCTGGACATTCTCCTTCAGGATTTTCTGGTAGATTGTAGAATTCATGGTTCCCTCAATGATGGAAAGTCATCCAGCCCCAGACCATCACACTATCACCGCTATGTCTGACTGTTGGGATTATGTTATTTTTATGAAATGCTGTATTCGTTTTATGCCAGATGTAACAGGATGCACATCTTCTTAAAACTTTTATCTCATCAGTCCACATAATATTTGCCCAAAAGTCTTGGGGATAATCAAGATTATTTTTGGCAAATATGAGATGACCCTTTATGTTCTTTTTGGTCAGCAGTGGCTTTGGCCTTGGAACCCTCCCAAGGACGCCATTTTTGCCCAGTCTCTTTCTTTTTGCTGAATCCCTGAACACTGACCTTACCTGAAGCAAATGAGGCCTGCAATTATTTAGATGTTCTTCTGGGTTCTTTTTATGACCTCCAGGATGAGTCGTCCTTGTGCTATTGAAGTAATTTTGGTGGGCCGGCCACTCCTGGGAAGGTTCACCACTGTTCCAAGTTTTCTCCATTTATGGATAATGGCAGTCAGGTGGTCGGCCTTAGAAATGGCTTTGTATCCCTTTCCAGACTGATACATGTCAATTTCTTTGTCTCTCAGTTGTTGTTGAATTTCTTTAGATCGGCATGATATGTTGTTTCTTGAGATCGTTTAGCGCACTTCACTTTGTCGGACAGCTTCAATTTAAGTGATTTCTTGATTCAACAGGTCTGGCAGTATTTAGGACTTGGTGTGACAAATGAAATTTCCAAAAAAATGTTTTAATCACAGTTCATTCATGATTTAGAAAAGGGGGGGAGGGTTACTTTTTCACATAGGGCCAGGCAGGCTTGGGCAGATTTCTTCCCTTAATAAATGAAAACATTTTTTAAAAACTACATTTTGTATTTACTCGGGTTATCTTTGTGTAATATTAAAATTAGTTTGATGATCTGTATAATTGTGTTACAAATATGCAAAAAAATAAAAAATCAGGAAGGGGCAAATGCTTTTTCATAGCACTGTACATGATTGCTGGTCTTGAGATGAGGATGCTTTTATTGGCTGACAGGATGTAAACTTGACCTCTATCTATATGAATAGTCTCCCTCCCCTGAACATGATTTGGACTGCATCAGCATGATCCTGGAAACCTACAAGTGTTATATTATGTTTAAAAATGGGATAATGTCTTCCACAGGACCCTAGAGCATGTCTCTTGGGGGCCTTGGAGGAATATGAGTGGGAAGGACCATGTAGAGAGGCTGTACATTTTCAGGCCAGAAAATTGATTATGACCCATTGGAAGTCTGATAAGCCCCCGACTATTAAAGAATGGACTGATAATGTTAACATAACTCTGAAGTTGATATATCAACATAGAGGTAGTATGCAAAAATTTGAAAAAATATGGGGTCCATGGTTGGATGTACCAGGATTGGCCCCTATGGAGCTGGTATATGATAGGTTACTAGGAATTATTGCCGGGTGAGGTACAAATTGAGGGTGAGAGTAACTGGAACCATGTATTGAAGGTATTATATTGTTGCTGATGATTGTTCTCTGGATTGTGTATTGTATAGGAGAAATCCTATGGGTCTGCCCATAATGCTTGTATTGTCTTACCTGTAAACTCAATAAAATTTTGTTGGATTAAAAAAAAAAAAAAAAATGGGATAATAAAGTTGTGACTGCACTGTATATATATATATATATAATTATAAATAATGATCCATTTTATTTCCATGTGTTCTATTATTGGAATGTCTGAAAAGTTCCAAGTAATTCTTCTTCATAGTTTGTTGTTCTTAGAAAATGGCACTTGCTGATTTCTAAGTTCTGGCTCCTGTAGCACCCCATTGACACCCCAAAGGCATGATGACACCTTTAGAAGCAGGGGGCAGACCAGCACATCACCCCAGGGCTGAGTCTATGGCTAAAGTGGGGCATTAAGAAGAACATTGGGTTACCGTCAATTTTGCCTTGTTTAAGCTTTTATTTTAGAACAGTGATGGAGGTGAGGGCTAGGGGTCCCAGATACCAGGTAGGGTACTTACAGACTCTCTAGATCCAGATCAATGTCCAGTTTTACAGTGTTGGAACATTTAAGTTGACCCGGCAACACTATAAGCATGTTGCCAAATTCAGTGCGTCCTTCAAGTGAGTCACCAGGCTCTGTGAGAAATCAACCTTTTTCCTGAATCTCTTCAGCAAGGTTCGTCTCCTGAATCTTCTCCTTGGCACAGCTTCTTCCACACCAGGCAGGGCAGCTTCAGGACCACTTCAGCACACTTATTGCTACTGGGCCTAACAGAAGAGCTGCATCCATCAGCACCCCCTAGACCTCAGCCCAGGGGAAGAGAGCGAGCACATGGCCTGTCCAAAATATTTAAACCCCCCCCTTCATCATGCACCAGTGGCCTGAACCTCTTACTCGGCAGGCTAAAATAAAAATAAATATTCATAACTCAGTTCTGTTTGTGAAATCCCATTCTATTTCCAGGGGCACCAGTGACCTCACTGGCAGCAGTAAGGAATCACAACCCAAAATAAAGCGAAGTTCCACCCATTTCTGTGTTTATTAAAAGTCAGCAGCTACAAAAAGCGTAGCTGCTGACTTTTAATAAACAGACACTCACTTGTCCCATGGTCCAGCGATGCAGCCTCCCGAAGCCTTGCTTCTCTCCTTCTCCTCTCCGTGGCGCCGGCGTTGCAAGTGTGGGCACCCGACTGTGACAGCTTGCGGCTTCACAGCCGGGTGCGCACTGCGCATGTGCGAGTCGCACTGCGTGTTCTGCATGGCCGGGCAACCCTTTGGGACCTGTGACAAGTCTCTGATGATTGCAGGAAGGGAGAGGGAGAGGAGAACTTCCGCTCTGCACCATGGGTGGAAGTAGGAGCTGGGTACCTGTCAAAACTAGGTACCCCCCCCCAAAAAAAATGACGTGCCAAATGTGGCATGTCAGGGACTCAGGAGTCCTTAAAGCGGAAGTTCCATTTTTGGGTGGAACTCCACTCTAAACATAGGGAAATACAAAATGAAAAACTATACAATCAACGTGAGCTGACTACAGCCCAGCCAAAAGCTACATTTAGATAGTAGCCCCTGTTTAGGACAAAGGGGCTACACTCCCATGGATTTACATTTGGATTTGACATTCACATTTTGGTGAAGTAACCCAAACCAAAAGCGTTTTGGCTCATTGCTAATTATAACTGTGATGAATATTATCAATGGATGCCAGATATTTGCAGTGCTGTGATTGTTCTTGAACTTACCAGATCACAGCTGCCACACTTATTGCCCCCTTTACTAGGCTGAAAGGGTTCAAGGCATCTCCTTTTTGGTTCTAACCCTTATTACCACCTACAAATACTTGAAGTAGAAGGAAGGGGTGAAAGGTGAATAAAACTATCCAATTAGATGTCAGATTTTATAACAAAAAGAAAACAGAAAGAATTCCACTTGTATATTGCTTCTATATATATTTTATTTTAGATAGCTTATGTTAATATTGTTATAAGATTATAAGATTATACAACCAGGACTATTATGTTACCATTGAGAAAATATAAACTCCAATGATTTAGAATCCTGTATACAATTTTCATGTGTTTTAGTTACACTATAAGATCATTGATTCATTGATTATTTGATTTTCACTTATCATTGTCATTGTCAACCCTCATTATTTATGGGGATGACAAATAAATCATCATTATCACTGTAATTCAGAAGCAGCAGTTGGGATATCTTGAGAACGAAGTGTATATGATGAGCTCATTCGCTTTCACTGAAATTTGGGCTGGACAAGAACTTCCCCTTTGATCTCATAGTATAGAGATATCCAATTAATGACATTTCCATTGTGTTCGCCAGAGATTACTTTCTTGATGTCTTCTGGAGTCAGGACATAATCCCACATGTGGACGTCACTTATTTCACCAACCAATGACTGCTTATCATCAAACTTTCCACCAAAAGAGTCTTGGTCCTGTCCCAGAACAATGCTGGTTTCAGCTGCGATAGAAGACCCTTTCATGGAGCCTCTTCTGGGGTAGAGTTTCCCGTTGACCCAAAGTTGGACCACTCCAGTGTCAGAGTCCCAGGTCACACAGATGTGCCTCCAGTCCAAAGACTCCAAGTCTGTCTTAAAATTAGTGACTTCCTGGTTGATATATATGGAACAAATGTTTGGAGGCTGTAAGTAGATGAGAAAGGCATTTTCCTTCCCGGGAGTAGCAAGAGAGAAGGGAGTATAGGGGCGGGATAGGTCGGTATAAGAACGTAGACAGACACTGACTTTCTGCAATGGCCTTGTAATTGTAGGTCTTAGAATGACATAATCTGTGTCATTTTCTTTGGGGAAGACGAAGACTTTACCCTCCAAGCCTAGGGAAGAAAACAGACACTGCTACATATCAAAGCTTTAGATGCTGAACAATAAATTATTAATTATTTATAGATGATGCTAGAAATAAAATTCAGATCCAGTAGCGAACGAGTTTTGGCACCTTTTTTCATTGTCTCAATTATCTAGTCAAGACTGTTATTTTGATCTCCAAATGTCCTCTAAATTTTTATTAAAATGAAGATCTCAGTTGTAGAAGTATAAGAGCACTAACAGCACCGAGTATATAAACTGGCTGTCATATTGTCAGGAGCATCTAGCACTCCTGCTCCTCATTTCAGCATCCTGGTTTTGGCTGTGTCCTTCTCCTTGTCTGTCTGTTCACCTGCAAGGTGATTGATGTGGCCAGACTCTGGGAGGAGACCAAACCAGATTTAAGCTAGCCAAGCCTACAGTCTCATGTTTGTGATAGTGTGTGTAATACCTGATCAAGCTACCTGTTTGTATGCCCTGCTAGATTGGATTACCTCATTGACTACCTTGGATGGGATATCAACTGTTCTCTGAACTCTACCTGCCTTGTGACTTTGGATTTTGACCCTGACTATTCTGAACCTTGCCTGTCTACCATCCACAAGTACTTGTTTGCTTTGCTCAGTTTAGTAAAGTCCTGGCATGGTAGCCAGAGACTATAGCATTGTGTATAAGTCCTGTGGGCAACTGACTACCTTATGGTAACCTTATGGGAAAGGGTGCTGCTATAGGTGAAGAACACAGAAGCCAGCTATAGTGTCTGAGCACTAGGGATGAGCTTCGAGTTCGAGTCGAACTCATGTTCGACTCGAACATTGGCTGTTCGCAAGTTCGCCGAACAGCGAACAATTTGGGGTGTTCGCGGCAAATTCAAATGCCGCGGAACACCCTTTAAAAGTCTATGGGAGAAATCAAAAGTGCTAATTTTAAAGGCTTATATGCAAGTTATTGTCAAAAAAAGTTTTTGGAGACCTGGGTCCTGCCCCAGGGGACATGGATCAATGCAATAAAAAGTTTTAAAAACGGACGTTTTTTCAGGAGCAGTGATTTTAATAATGCTTAAAGTCAAACAATAAATGTGCAATATCCCTTTAAATTTCGTAGCTGGGGGGTGTCTATAGTATGCCTGTAAAGGGGCGCATGTTTCCCGTGTTTAGAACAGTCTGACAGCAAAATGACATTTCGAAGGAAAAAAGCCATTTAAAACTACTCGCGGCTATTGCATTGCCGGTCCGACAATACACATAGAAGTTCATTGATAAAAATAGCATGGGAATTCCCAAGAGGGAACCCCGAACCAAAATTTAAAAAAAAAATGACGTGGGGGTCCCCCTAAATTCCATACCAGACCCTTCAGGTCTGGTATGGATTTTAAGGGGAACCCCGCGCCAAAAAAACCCCCAAAAAACAGCGTGGGGTCCCCCCAAAAATCCATACCAGACCCTTATCTGAGCACGCAACCTGGCAGGCCTCAGGAAAGGAGGGGGGACAAGAGAGCGCCCCCCTCCTGGACCGTACCAGGCCACATGCCCTCAACATTGGGAGGGTGCTTTGGGGTAGCCCCCCAAAACACCTTGTCCCCATGTTGATGAGGACAAGGGCCTCATCCCCACAACCCTGGCCGGTGGTTGTGGGGGTCTGCGGGCGGGGGGCTTATCGGAATCTGGAAGCCCCCTTTAACAAGGGGACCCCCAGATCCCGCCCCCCCCTGTGTGAAATGGTAAGAGGGTACTTACCCCTACCATTTCACTAAAAAACTGTCAAAAATGTTAAAAATGACAAGAGACAGTTTTTGACAATTCCTTTATTTAAATGCTTCTTCTTTCTTCTATCTTCCTTCATCTTCTTCTTCTTCTGGCTCTTCTGGCTCTTCTGGTTCTTCCTCCGGTGTTCTCGTCCAGCATCTCCTTCTATCTTCTTCTCCTCGGCCGCTCCGCACCCATGGCATGGGGGGAGGCTCCCGCATTTCTCTTCATCTTCTTCTCTTCTTCATCTTCTTCTTCATCTCTTCTTCTCTTCTTCTCTTCTTCATTTTCTTCTCCGGCTGCTCCGCATCCATGCTTGCATGGAGAGAGGCTCCCACTGTGTGACGCCGTCTCCTCGTCTGATGGTTCTTAAATAACGGGGGCAGGGCCACCCGGTGACCCCGCCCCCCTCTGACAGACGGGACATGACGGGACTTCCCTGTGGCATTCCCTGTGACGTCACAGGGAAGTCTCGTCAAGTCACCATGCGTCAGAGGGGGCTGGGTCACCGGGTGGCCCCCGCCCCCGTTATTTTAAGAACCGTCAGAGATGAAGAAGAGAAGAAGATGAAGAGAAGAGCGGAAGCCTCCCCCCATGCCATGGGTGTGGGGCGGCCCGAGGAGAAGAAGATAGAAGACGCCGCGGAGGAGATACTGGACGAGAACGCCGGAGGAAGAACCAGAAGAGCCAGAAGAACGAGAAGAAGAAGATGAAGGAAGATAGAAGAAAGAAGAAATAAGAAGCATTTAAATAAAGGAATTTTCAAAAACTGTCTCTTGTCATTTTAAACATTTTTGACAGTTTTTTAGTGAAATGGTAGGGGTACAAGTACTCCCTTACCATTTCACACAGGGGGGGCCAGGATCTGGGGGTCCCCTTGTTAAAGGGGGCTTCCAGATTCCGATAAGCCCCCCGCCCGCAAACCCCCCAACCACCGGCCAGGGTTGTGGGGATGAGGCCCTTGTCCTCATCAACATTGGGACAAGGTGTTTTGGGGGGCTACCCCAAAGCACCCTCCCAATGTTGAGGGCATGTGGCCTGGTATGGTTCAGAAGGGGGGGCGCTCTCTCGTCCCCCCCTCTTTTCCTGCGGCCTGCCAGGTTGCGTGCTCGGATAAGGGTCTGGTATGGATTTTTGGGGGGACCCCACGCTGTTTTTTTTTTTTGGCTGGGGTTCCCCTTAATATCCATACCAGACCTGAAGGGCCTGGTATGGAATTTAGGGGGACCCCCACGTCATTTTTTTTTTTTTTTTTTTTGTTCGGGGTTCCCCTGTGGGGAATTCCCATGCCATTTTTATCAATGAACTTCTATGTGTATTGTCGGACCAGCAATGCAATAGCCGCGAGTAGTTTTAAATGGCTTTTTTCCTTCGAAATGTCATTTTGCTGTCAGACTGTTCTAAACACGGGAAACATGCGCCCCTTTACAGGCATACTATAGACACCCCCCAGCTACGAAATTTAAAGGGATATTACACTTTTATTGTTTGACTTTAAGCATTATTAAAATCACTGCTTCTGAAAAAACGGCCGTTTTTAAAACTTTTTTTTGCATTGATCCATGTCCCCAGGGGCAGGACCCGGGTCCCCAAACACTTTTTATGACAATAACTTGCATATAAGCCTTTAAAATTAGCACTTTTGATTATTCATGTTCGTGCCCCATAGACTTTAACGGTTTTCGCGTGTTCGACCAAACTTTTTTCCTGTTCGCATGTTCTGGTGCGAACCGAACAGGGGAGTGTTCGGCTCATCCCTACTGACCACCTGCATTAGGGGTAAACCTCCTCTCTCTGCTCTGTATCCCGATCTAAGAGAGCCAAGTGGGAGGGGCCGAGATTCCCCTTCTGTTTTAGGCAAACAGTATAGTCAGTGAATTAAGGCTAGAGGAGAGGGAGGGGCTGTGAGGAGAAGGGAAGGGGCTGTGAGGAGACAAGAGGGGAGGGGTGGGGAGGAGAGGGGAGGGGCAGTGAGAAGAGGAAAGGAGATGGGAGGGGAGGAGATTGTGTACCCACTACAAACTACACTATGGAGCTGACAGGAAGAGAGGAGGGGGAGGAAGGGGAGCTGCAGAGACATACAGACGCACAGGAGAGAAGCTAGATGATGGAGGCACGTATCCTGACCATGATCTAATGGCTCAGCAGCCATGATATATGTGGTCAGCTCACAGAGGGAAAGTCAGGACATGCAGGCAGAATCAACCAGGTACTGTAGGACAGGGGTCGTCAACCTCCGGTACCGATCCGTGGCCTGTTGTCGAGCAGGCTGCCATCAGAGCAGGAGGTGAGCCCTGTCATGGACCGCGGTATAGCTGGCAGCCTGTGTGTCCTGTGTGTATTCTGTCTTTTCTCCCAAATGGCCACCGATGTCAGTCTATTAGCAAGGCAGAGGATGGGATGGCTGCAGATCGTGACAGAGAGCGAGAGCTGCCAAACTTATATTAACAAGCAGGCGATTATGGCTTGTTATTATGTAGAGTCTCTCGCTCTCTGTCACAGTCTACAGCCGTCCCGCCCCCTGCCTTGCTAATAGACTGACATTGGCGGCTGCTCAGGAGAAATGACAGAATATACACAGGACACACAGGCTGCAAACTATACCATGGTCCATAACAGGGCTCACCTGCTGAAGCATGAGAGAATAGACATAGGATGCAGGGGAGGCAGAGATTAAAATGGGCACTGTGCAGGGAGGACTGTGATTGGAGGGGGAGGAGGAAAGGGGGTGCATAACTGCAGGGAGGACTGTGATTGGAGGAGGAGCGGGGAAAGGAGGGTGCATAACTTCAGGGAAGAATGTGATTGGAGGGGGAGGGGAGAAGGGGGTGCATAGCTGCAGGGGGGGGGCTGTGATTTGAGGGGGCGGGGGAAAGGGGGGTACATGACTGCAGGGAGGACTGTGATTGGAGGGGAAGAGGGGGGGTGCATGACTGCAGGGAGGACTGTGATTGGAGGGGGGAAAGGGGGGTGCATGACTGCAGGGGGACTGTGATGGAGGCCATGACTGCAGGGAGGACTGTGATGGGGGACATGACTGCAGGGATAGTTTTTGATGTGGGACCATGACTGCAGGGAGGACTGTGATGGGGGCCATTACTGAAGGGAGGACTGTAGTGGGGGGCATGACCACAGGGAGGACTGTGATGGGGGAATGACTGAAGGGAGGACTGTGATGGGGGCATGACTAGGGTTGCCACCTCATCCCTTTAAAACTGAACAAATATTAATTACACAGGTTCTGTGGCTGATTAAGGTGGCAATTAAACTCAATTGGTGCATTATCTGCATTAAATTAGCCTCAGAACCTATTTATTTCATATGTGCCCGGGTTTAAAGGGATGAGGTGGCAACTCTAGCCATGACTGAAGGGAGGACTGTGATTGGGGAGGGGCATGACTGAAGGGAGGACTGTGATGGGGCATGACTGAAGGGAAGACTGGGATGAGGTGGCAACTCTAGCCATGACTGAAGGGAGGACTGTGATGGGGGCGGGGCATGACTGAAGGGAGGATTGTGATGGGGCATGACTGATGGGGGGCCAAGACTGAAGGGAGGACTATGATGGGGGCATGACTGAAGGACTGTGATGGGGAGGGGCATGACTGAAGGAAGGACTGTGATGGGGGCCATGACTGAAGGGAGGACTGTGATGGGGGCATGACTGCAGGGAGGACTGTGATGGGGGGCATGACTGAAGGGAGGCCTGTGATGGGGGGCATGACTGCAGGGAGGACTGTGATGGGGAAGAGCATGACTGAAGGGAGGACTGTGATGGAGGGCATGACTAAAGGGGAGACTGTGATGGGGGCATGACTCCAGGGAGGACTGTGATGGGGGCATGGCTGAAGGGAGGACTGTGATGGGGGCATGGCTGAAGGGAGCACTGTGATGGAGGCATGACTGAAGGGAGCAGCTGCAATGGTAGGAGGGGGGAGCTGTGAAATGGAGGGTTGTGATTGCAAGAGGGATTGTTATGTTGGGGGGACTCTGATGTTAACGGGAGGGACTCTGATGTAAGGAAGGGGTCTGTGATGTGAAAGGGGGGGCTGTGATGTGAAAGGGAGTACTGTGATGTAAAAGGGAGGGGACTGTGATGTGAACTTGTTTTACTCCTGATGAAGACTCTTTATGAGTTGAAACGAGTTGAGGTTTTTCAGACTGACATTAGAGACACATTAATATGTCACATGTATGTTAACATATTTTAAACTGTGTTTTTTTTAAAAAAAACATCTTTTTAAATACATTTTTATGGATATTAGGTACCTATAAACAGTCCAATTCCACACTTTTTGTTCACTTGCTACTAGGGAGGAGGTAACTTTTTATATCCTTGGTTAGGTCAAAGCAACCAGTTTACATATATTATTGGTACCATACCCCTGTCTTCTTACACACTATCCATCCGGATATACCAGATCGCTGCTGGAGGTGGTTTAACCAACCAGGAACACTCTATCACATTTTTTGGACATGTCCAAAGATCAAGCCATTAGTTACTAATCTTTTAAAAATCAAGTAAAAATTCTGCTTGATCCATCCATGTACTTGCTGGGTCTTCCCCCATCTACGGTGTTTAAAGAGGCCAGAAAGCTACTCTTGCAAGTACCTCCTGCTGCCAATTGTTGGATCGCCTCCTATTGGAAGTGGACACTCGGCCCTATAATACCCGATCTACTGCCTTTGAATGGTTGTGGGACCCTTGGACCTGCTTTGATGCTTCTTTGTAGATTAAATATGGATTTTTTTCTCAAAAAGTGACCCCAGAAAGCCGTTTTGCTCTATGTTACCCCTTCTTGTCATTCAAAGTGTAACAGTGCTGAAAGCTGAAAATTGCCCTGGGCAGGAAGGGGGGGGGGGGGGCTGCCCGGTATGGAAGGGGTTAAAGCTCTTGTAAAAGTTCAGATTTTTTTCAATAATAAATATTTAGTTATACTTACCTGTTCTGCGTAATGGTTTTGCACAAAGCAGCCCCGATCTTCCACTTCTCTGGTCCCCCCACCTGTGCTCCTGACACCTCCCCCCTGCTGAGTGCTCCCAAAGCAAACTGCTTGCTCTGGGAGCACTCATGTGTACTTGCTTTTGAGCTGCCTCTTTGTGTCTATGAGACAAACAGAGCGTGGCCTCCTCCCTCCTCATTGTACAGTATGTGATTGACTGCAGCAGAATCCAATGGCTCCTGCTGCTGTGTCTCAGCCAATGAGAGGGAGAGACCCGGGAGAGCTTTTACTCTCGTGCACATTGCTTTATCAGGATTAGGCTCAGCTGAGTATAAGGAGGGCTGCACACTGAAGATAAAAATGAATGCATGAAGGTAAAAAACCTTCACCCTTTAAAACCACTTAAAAGGAACCTTTTCCATTTCAGGAAATAGAAAAATTATGACCTGCAAATGATAATTTTGTTTGACACTAGAGGTAATGGACTCAATGTGGACCTCAGTCTTCGAAGCCACAATCCTACAGCATTATGACCATCTGTCACTTCTAATTGTCATTGTGACCTCTTATTGCTGATGTGCATGGCACATAAAGTCTTCTTTATTGTAATTCTGTACTGAAAGTTGAAGGATCTTATTAATTAATAAGGTGTATATAGTAAGATGATAGACTTACGTTGAGGTTCGGGCTTGACAAGAACTTCCCCTTTAATTTCACAATGTAACGAGTTCCAATTAATGACATTTCCATGGAGATCACCAGAGAGGACCTTCTGGATGTCTTCCTTAGTCAGGACATAATTCCACATGTGGACGTCACTTATTTCACCAACCAATGACTGGTTAGCATCAAAACCTCCACCAAAAGAGTCTTGGTCCTGTCCCAGAACAATACTGCTTTCAGAATCCATATAAAAAGCATTATAATAATATTGTCTCATGTAAGGCCTTTCAGAGGAGAGCTTTCCATTGAGCCAAAGATACAAGGCCCCTCCATAGCTGGAATCCCAGGTCACACAGATGTGCCTCCAGTAAAAAGGCTTCCAGTTTGGTGCAACAGAATTCGCTACATTATTTATGAATACCTGATAGGTGTATGGAGGCTGGAAGTAGATGTGAAAGGCATCAGCGTATCTTGGAGTAGCAATAGAGAACAAAGAATAGGGACGGGAAAGTTCACTGTAGGAACGTAGACAGACGCTGACTTTCTGCAATGACTTTGTAATTGTAGGTCTTAGAATGACATGAGCTGTGTTGGTTTCTTTGGGGAAGATGAAGACTTTACCCTCCAAGTCTAGGGAAGAAGACAGACAAAACTCATTACTGATAGATGTCAAAGCTTTGGGTCCAGAATTTAATTATTTTAGCTAGATTCTTACATTTAAAAGATATACAATGATAAATCTTATGCCGTGTACACACGGGCGGACTTTTCGGCATCAAAGGTCCGACGGTCTTTCCAACAGACTTTCGACAGAGTTACGACGGACTTTCGATGGACTTTCTAATGAACAGACTTGCCTACACTCGATCACACCAAAGTCCGATGGATTCGTATGTGATGATGTACGAGCTGACTAAAATAAGGAAGGTGATAGCCAGTAGCCAATAGCTGCCCTAGCGTCAGTTTTCGTCCATCGGACTAGCATACAGACGAGCAGATTTTTCGACCGGACTCGAGTCCATCGTAAAGATTTGAAACATGTTCCAAATCTAGCTAAAGTCCATCACATTTTTGACAGAAAAGGTCCGCTGCAGGTCCGATGAAGCCCACACACGGTCGAATTGATACCTTCATTTTAGTCTGCATAGGGGTAATTCACCCTATATGCGTCGACAAGTATGTAAAAAATGCACACATCTAGCCCTGCTAATCTCCAGTAGGTGCGTGTTGAACAAGACACAACTTTGTCCTTTTCCTCCTATATGGGATACTCTGTTACCACATTCCCTTTCTTTTCCTTTTAGTGGACAATAATACTCTACAACAACCTACATCTATAGTGTCACAAGCTGGTGGGTAGGACGCCCTTTGTGTCGTGTCCAGGGTTGTGGACGCATTCGGTCCTTTAGTGATAGCGATGGCTTTTAGCTCTGACAGCCCACTGATCCTCTATTTTTAAATTGGATGCTACTTGATGCTGATCAAGGAACAACACGGTTAGAACATTTTTTGTATTACACCATGGTGTTCATGCTATGTAAATATATTTGAATACTATATTATGTTTGGTGCATACGGTGTTGTTTACTCTGCTTTTTTGCTTCTCTTTCTTCTCTGCTTTATAAAAGGTCTTTAGACAGACATTATACCTCACCATCGGCCCCTGAAGAAGAGGTCTCAACATTCATAAAACCTCGAAACGCGTCGGCCTTCACTGCACAGCTTTTTCTTGCTGAAACAGCTTTTGTGGGGTTAAGGGTATCTTTGAAAATTGGTTATGTATAATTGTTGTATCATCATCATTTGAAACTTTGGCATCCACTTTTCTTTTCCTTTTTAATATTTGTCATGTCTTTTAAAACTTTTTGATAAATAAAAATCATTGTTTATAATTTTGATGTAATGTCTTGAGATCCCTGCCCTACAAAGTCCCACTAAGAGGAAAATTCCCCATTGTGTTTGTAGCTCTTGTTGCTGTTCCACCTGAGATGCTAGGTAGCTCCCTGTCTGATCCCTTGGATAACATTGCCTTGTATCTTGTTTCTGGTGAACCTTGAACTCTTTGCTCCTCCCATGAACTTCCTTATTAAACCATGTTTCTGCACTTGCTGTTTGACAGATTTAAAGTTTGTTACCAACCTTTGGCTTGTTTACTGACTACACGTCTGCTTGATCCCTACCTGCTATATCTGTTTACGGTCCCCAGATTGCTCACCTCCTGGTGGTGAGAGCCTGAGGACCACGACCTGGCACTAACACACAGTAAAATCTATCTCCATCTTCAGGAGCTCTGATGAAGACTAGCCTTTGGACCAGTTAGTGCTGGTTGGTGTAAACTTCTCTACTGCTATAGCTACTTGTCACCTTGTGTGAGAAACCACATTTGGGGGACTCACTAAAGAGGACTGGGAAGATGGGTGGAAACTATGGTAATGTGTTATGGTACCGAGTGTTCTGCACTGATACTGTGTGTCATGAGAAAGATGTTATCTAGTGTGTGCCAATATTGATGCAGTAAAGCATTGAAAAGCATTTGGACATTCTTTATTCCAGTTAACAGGCCTTAGGCCAAGAATATGTTAGAAACCCAGGTCAGGTCAGGACAGTGAGTAACACAATATGGGGGTATCTCCAAAAAGATAGGTATGTGCGTATCCTATCCGGGGAAGAAGCAGGACCTGGACCAGCTTGGTGGCAACCACTGTCCAATTCAGGTCTCTTACAAGCTTACATTTTCCACCAACTCAGTTCACCAATAAAGGGGATTCAATTTACATTCAAAGGTTTTGCTGACATTTTAAAGGTTAAGTTCACCTTTGCAGGCAAAAAGATGTGCATTTATTGGAGTCTATGGTGCTAAAATTTCTCCATTTTGCTTCAAATGTAGCTTTCTGAGTGTTAGGCATGGAGCTACAGTCCCCTGAGGGATCATATATGCACAGGTGCCATTAGATTTGGGCTGTTGAGTGTTTTGGAGCTTTGGGTTTCAAGCTGTGATTCTGGCAAACTCAAGGCAGCGGGGATCCTGAACCTCATCCCTACTTATAGTTCAGTATAATGTGTTGACTTTACAAGAAAGATTGTTTTTATAATTCGGAATCTTGTTCACAATTTTTTGTTTTTCTTGTTACTCCATGAGAACATTGTTTTTTTAGTTGGGGCATATTTCACTTACAATTGTGATTGTCACCTCTCATTATTCATGGGCAAATACAGTATATCATTATTTCAATGCAATTATGTACTCACAGTTGGAGAATCTTAATAATTAAAAAGACAGATGACAGACTTACGCTGGTGTTTAGGCTGGACAAGAACGTTGCCTTTGATTTCATAGTCTAGAGCTAGCCAGTTAATGATGTTTCCATGGAGATCACCAGAGATGACCATCTTGATGTCTTCTGGAGTCAGGACATAATCCCACATGTGGACTTCACCTATTTCAACGACCAATAACTGAGAAATATTAAAAGAGTCTTGTTCCTGCCCCAGAACAATGCTGGTTTCAGCTGCGATAGAAGATCCTTTCATGGAGACTCCTTCTGGGTAGAGTTTCCCATTGACCCAAAGTTGGACCACTCCAGTGTCGGAGTCCCAGGTCACACAGGTGTGTCTCAAAGACTCAGAGTCTGTTTTAAAACTAATGACTTCCTGGTTGATATGTACAGAACAAGTGTGTGGAGGTTGTATGCTGATTATAAAGGCATTGTCCTTCCCGGGAGTAGCAAGAGAGAAGACCGTATAGGAGCGTGAAAGATCTGAATAAGAGTGTAGACAGACGCTGACTTTCTGCAATGGCCTTGTGATTGTAGGTCTCAGAATGACATGAGATGTGTTGGCTTCATGGGGGAAGACAAAGATTTTACCCTCCATGTCTAGGGAAGGAAACAGACAAAGATCATTACTGCTTGCTACACATCAAAGTTTTAGCTGATTAGCAATGAACTCAGAATGTATTTATAGATGTTAGAATCTAAAATTAAAAAAAACGACTGGATACTCTCATATATCTCATAGAGATTAGTAGATTCCATTTTATTTTGTTTATAAATATTTGGTTAACATTCAGAAGCTAATGTGCATCGGCCCATTCATCTTCCAAGAGAGCCAATGAAGGATATGACTTCTTTCTAAATATTCTGTTCACATTTTATTAAAAGTGGAGGTCTCACATGTAGAAGTATAGGAGTCCTAACACTTTCAGGTATAAAATCTGACTGGCACATTCATGAATGTATTAATAAAGCTAAACTTTAGAAATGCAGCTTCTTTGTATAAAGTGAATGCACACTATAAGTTAGTCCAACAAGATGCATGACATCTCCTGGACGTATTGCTATTTTTTACATTGGGCAGCTTTTTGGTACTACCGAAAGACAACTATCGCTGTAGTTCTGGGAGCCTGACACTGATGCTTCAGCTCTCAGCTACTTCAACAGTAGAGTCACCTGCAGCTGTTATGCCTGCCCCTTCACTCCTCCTGCCCAATCACAGAAGCCTTTGTATTATGTAAACACATTCAGAAAATACAAAGGCTTCTCTGAATGGGCCACAGAAGGGAGGGGGGGCATTGCTGCTCTGTGTGCTTCTCTCCCCTCTCACAGTCTTAGTTACTCAGTGTATTTTCTGGCAGAGCCATAAAGCTGTCAGATATGAATAATGGAGATACAGTAAGTTCAGGAGGTGGCATGCACCTAGTTGGACTTAACTCATAGTGTGCCTTCACATTTTACAAAGTGGCTACATTTTTGGAAATCAGCTTTAATAATGATATAATTATTCGGTATGCTAATGCTTGCAGGTTCCCCTAAAATATCAAATGACAATTGTACCTTTGATACTTACTCCAATAATCTTTTAGATTTCATTTTTCTACCACTGATAGAGCAACACAGAACACAGAAAGAATGAATTTGGTATAGAGATTATGTGTATCTTGTGTTGTGTTATTTCTTACCAGTATTTTGTTTCAAGCTGAGAAAAAGATTTTAGCAAAATTATAAAATCACAAGAAGAAACTTTTATTTCTCTTATGGATAAAGAAGAAGCAGCTGTGTCCGTCAATAAACTCAGTGAAAGGCATTTTACGCTGAGTAACAAAAAAATCCAGTTTTTATCCCTCAAAAAATCTATCATCATTAGGAATCTAGGTTACAACTTTCGAATGTTTTAGTTACTCCATGAGAACATTAATTTCTTGTGTGATTTTCACTTATAATGATCATTGTAATCTCTCCTTGTTGATGTGCAAAACAAATAAATCATAATTTTCAGTGTAATTCTGTACTTAAAATTGGTGGATCTTAATAATTAAAGTGTATATAGATAAGATGAAAGACTTACGCAAATTTCTAGGCTGGAGGAGAACATCCCCTTTCATTTCATAGAATAGAGACTTCCAATTAATGACGTTTCCATGGTGATCACCAGATATGACCTTTTGTATGTCTTCTGGAGTCAGGACATAATCCCACATGTGGACATCACTTATTTCACCAACCAATGACTGAGAAGCATTAACACCTCCACCAAAAGCATGTTGTTCCTGTCCCAGAATAATGCTGCTTTTAACTGCGATAGAAGACTGTCCCCAAATATATCCTTTGGTGGAGTTCTTCCCATTGGCCCAAAGTTGGACCACCCCAGTTTTCGAGTCCCAGGCCACACAGATATGGCTCCAGTCTAGAGGCTCTGAATCCCTCTTCAAAACAACGCTTCCACGGTTTATGTATACAGTATAGGTGGTTGGAGCCTGGAACCTGATTAGAAAAGCATTTCTGTATGTTGGAGTAGATAAAGAGAAGAGAGGATACTGGCGTGACAGTTTACTGTAGATACGTAGACAGATGCTGACTTTCTGCAATGGCTCTGTAATTGTAGGTCTTAGAGTGACATAAGCTGTGTTGGTTTCTTTGGGGAAGACAAACATTTTACCTTCCAAGTCTAGAGAAGGAAATGGAGAAAACTCATTACTGATACTTATCGAAGCTTAGATGCAATAAACTCAGAATTTATTGATAGATGATAGAATCCAACATAAAAATAATTAGATACACTCATACTGTATATCTTAGAATATCATTATATTTATTTTTATTTTGTGTATAGAGATGTTGTTTTCAGATCCAGTATGGTGTATGAAAAGAAAACAAACAAATGTGTTTTGGTAGCTTACATTTTCCATCTTCTTATTTACAAATGATAACCAATAATAAATAATAATAATAATAATTTATTAATCTAAAATAATAAGTATTATTTTAAAAATAATAATAATAAAAGTATTATTTTTAGGATGGTGATTATGATTATTTATATTATTATTAATATAATCTCCAAAAGTCCAGGTAAAATATTATTTATCGACCTAAAATAATAATTATTATTTTAAAAATAATAATAATATAAGTATTATTATTAGGATGGTGATTATGATTATTTATATTATTATTAATATAATCTCCAAAAGTTCAGCTAAAATATTATTTATAGACCTCATTTGTAAAGCATAGGATTCCTAACATAATCAGGAATATAAACTGGCTCCACATTCATCAAAGTGGTTTTAAACTCTAAAGGTTTATTTTTTATTTTTTAACATATCAAAATGCCAAGGAAGAGGTCAAGCACGAAGATCGTGAGGCAAGGCCAACAGTGCCATTTCTCTTCAGGAATATCACGGACCTATCAATGCCTGTAGGAGGGTAGAACTCTATGCATGGGGACCAAGTATATTCAAACTTTTGAGTCGTGTCATTTTTCTTGGGTCATGTACTACATAATTTTCTGTTTCACCTAGGCGATTGTTGGTGTGGAAGACCACCACATTTTCACCAATGTCTGTCTGGCTGCCGTAAACAAAAATGTCAAGAGGCAAGACTGTCTAGTAGTACAGTCCAGTCATTTTAGGTTCAGTAAAGCCTCCTTTGGTGACTTAAACATACCCTTGCCTTTCAAGGTATATACTATTAGGTAGACTCCCTTCCAGAAATGCTTAATTTGAAGGCATTCCCACCAGATGTGCAAGAGGGTCCCAGGCATTTGGCGGTCAAAAAAACATTTCTCGGACAGTGTGAGGACAAATTTAGCCAATCTTTGGGGGACCATATACCACTGCATTAATAATTTATAGTTGGATTCTATGGCCGTGGTGTTAATAGGGAAATGTGCTGTGGTTTCCAAGATTTTGCACCAGTTGTCGGGTTGCATTTGAACCAGAAGGAAAGCCAAACAGACATGTTAAAAGTCCTAGTAGGAATTTAAAAATCCACGAATGACAAGCATTGTAACAACAAGAAAAGAAAATGCATTTTGGAAGCCAAACAGCACCCCCTTCATCTATGTGTCAGTATTACACAGCACAGTATTGCAGCAAAAATCATTGATACAAAGATACAATGGTAAAATGCCACCATCCTAGAAAGAGCCCAAAATGCTGCACTTTGAGGAGTTGTTGCAAAATAACTTATTTGCCTTATTTCTTGATGATTGCAGGATCCCCATAATGTCTGCTGCAGAGTAAGTTCTGTGTTGCTCCTCAAGGTTTGCAGCCTGTTCCAGTGACCTGGCACTGTAAGATTGCTTCACAATATTTCTACAGCTGCCACATTTCTATGTTTACTGCAAGATAAATTTAGCTTTGTGTCTTAAATGTTGCACCGTTTTTCCAGTGCTCTGGCCTTGAAAAGGTGGCCCACAATTTCCACAGCTGGACCTCCACTGCTAAATTTCTAATGTTTACTGCAGGGAAAATCCTGTGGTGCACATCAGGGTTTGCAGCCTATTCTGATGCTCTGGCGCTAAAAATTATTTGTGGTCATGGGCATAGCAATTGGTGTCACAGGGGTCGCAATTGTGACCCCACTCATGCTTCAGGGGGCCTAGGTAGCAAGAGGAACAATCAGCTATATTTACCTGCAGCAGCTGAAAGACAGCTTCTCCTCACCCCCCTCCTGCTGTTATTCAGCTGCTGTAGGAAAATACAGCTGACTGGATTTAGTAAATGCTGCCTACGCCGCTCTTTTCCTCTTGTTGCCCAGGCCCCTCGGTATGCTCCCCTGGTGCCCCCGGAAGTGCTGTTGGCCGGCTCCAGATCACACAGTGAAGCATTTAGAGAAACATTCTGAATGCTGAGTTTGAGCCGAAGAGTTCACTGAAAGCATATAACTTCATATGTGCCGGGCAACAACAGAGGCAGGGGGTGCAGGATTTTATGGGAGGGAATTAAAAGCATGGAGACTGTGACAACCGAGTGGGGACATGAGCATCAGGTATCACTATGAATAGTGCTGACAAGCGGGTGGCTAACAATCAACCCCTCAATTGTCATATGCCTCTACCATGTACTACTTAAAGCACCCACTGATTAACTAACAAGGGACAGGAAAGGGGGTGGGGCAGTGGCAGAACTACCAGGGTCACAAAGGTTGCACTTGCGACTGGGCCCTGATGTTCTGCCACCGTGGGGGGACCAAGATGGCAGGAAGGTGGCCAGCTGCAGAACATGTGAAAGGGTCCCATTGTGGGACTGTAATAAATGGCCCCATGACAGGAGTAAAGAGCCCTGGAATCAATGGGAAGGGCGTTGGGCTTGAAGAGAAGGGCCGTGGGATCAGGGGGGCCCTTCATGGTTTCTTGCACCAGGACCCTAAAGGTTTTAGTTACGCCTCTGTTTGTGGCTGTTGTATCTCAGATAATACACTATATTGCCTATTTCAATATAAAACCTACCTTGTCTCTCCCTCTTAAATTGCAGCTTAGGTAAGCTAATTTCATTCAGTCCAGCCACTGAACAATATTTGTGGCTACTGTCTCTCACATAATATGCTTTAATGTTTATTTAAAAATAAGATTGACAGCTTCAGCTGAGCAGTCTTCCCTATGAGACTATGCTGCAGAGGGTGTGCCCATTCCTTCCACTCAGGTCTCAGATTATACTCAGCTCTCTGCTCTATGCTTTTCAGTGTGTGTCATCAGATCCTCACCTGCCTTCTGGAGCTGAGAAATATATTTTGGTCTGTACACTTTGAACGACTGTCGAGGGTTGCAGATAAACAGGGTACAACTTATGTAGGGGGGTTTTCTTCATCTCTGTGCATCACCTGAGGATAGTCACTGCACTGGGGATAGGGAAGGGTTTACAACCACTGACTGTTCATTCTGCCCATAAGGGAAACATGAAAACATGTCACAGGGTCTAACCCTTTCACACTCTGTCCAAAACTAGCAAAAATGATTTGTCTTCTAATCTAATTTAACAAGTTAAGGACACTTTGGGGGTAGCTACAACATGCAGTTAGAGCACAGAGTAACTCCTCAGTCACTCCATTTTCCGTCTCATTAGGGCCAAAGGCTTTATCTCATAAAGTTATGCCATGCTTTTCCAATCTTATATGGGGCGGCTACCCCTAAGGGTGATGGAACGATGGGAACGTGATGTTGGCCAAATGGATGTAGACCAATGGGAGGAGGCATCTCAGGCAGTGTAACGTGTTCATTAAATATATCACAAAGGCTAACTCAACTGTATATTCTTTTGAGGGTGTATTTTACCCCTCACAGATTACACCTAATGGGTTTACAAATCAAATCTACTTGTCAGCAAGACTGCAGGGACTTGATTCACCTCTTGTGGCGCTGCCTGAAACTGCATGCCTATTGGGCAGGGGTGGTGAATAGAGTCAATTCAGTGTTTCAGGTGACCCTTCCCCCAGACCCAAGGACCTGCCTATTGGGTATATTGGAAGAGTACAACTAGGAGGTGCACTTGAGAAACGCTGTGCATAGAGTCTTGGCCCAGGCACGAAAGCTGATCATGATACATTGGAAGTCAGAAGATCCCCCTACTATGAGGGAATGGGTTATAGGTATGGGTTATAGGTGAGCTGTTGCGATTGGAAAAGCTTATCTATCAAAATAGGGGTAATGCACAAAAATTCAAGAGGGTATGGGCACTGTGGTTAGATGTTTCGGGGATTGAACCATAGACGGGTTACTTTGGCTCAATGATGGCTAGGTTGTTTCCTCAATGCGAGGTATAATGATAGTAAACCCGAGAGGTGGTGGTGCGGTCTCTGTGCTGGTTGCATAAAACAAACTACAAATGTTTCTTTGGTTCTCTTTTTATATGTATATTGGTTTTGGTAATGTACTAATGTGGTCACTATTTTTCATAATTTGATCTTAGGGGCGGATGTGTTCCCACCGTAACTTACACTGTTCTGTATTTGTTGGCAATGTATGCTGCTGCATTTTCAATAATATTTTTTAGTAGGATTAAAAAAATTTAAAAAAAAGGACACTTTGGGGGAACTTTATGACTTTCAGTTGTTTCTGGTTCCAAAAGTCCATGCAGAGAATTGCTGCACTGGATGGCCGACCCCAAAACTTGTCCAATACCAACCCATCACTCCACTCACACTACATACTGCAAATGGGTGCCAATGACAGCTAAAGTATAACTGAATGCACAACTTTTTTATTTTGGACAGAGTGGAGAATGATTAGAACCCCTGTCAGGGGTTATTGCTGTCTCTGTGCAGTGAATTGCTGGTCATGGCTCAGACCTCACCCAGTCCTGGCTCTCTAATGGAACCAAAAGATTTAAGGGCTGTAATTCTGTGAGCAGATCATCCTACTGGTGGGGTCCGGGATGGGTGGGGGGCTGGGAAGAAGCCAAGCTCTTCCTTGTGGAACCTCTTTAATTAAAGGAGAAATGGAAAAGCAGAGGAGTGTTTGAAAAGCAGAGAAGATGAAATATTACACATGACTGATTTCCACTAGCAGTAAGTGTACACAGGTTCTACCACCTACCTTCCTGTGCAAGAGATGCAGGGACCACCAACAGCAACACCAGCACACTCAGCTCCATCTCCCTGAGAACATACAAACACGAATAAGAAATAATTAATCTCTGTTCAGCATTTGTTAGTAGAAACAGACAAAAATTTTATGGCCAAAGGCATCTGGACACCGTCTTCATTGAGTGGCCACATAAGTCACAACTAGAGATGAGATGAATGTTCAGTCCAAACATAAGTCTGAACACATCTTGTTCACTTCCCTCATGCCAAATGACAGGTCTGGCTGATGACAGCTGACATATACAAAGTGGTGTTGCTTCCAGGGTGACATCATTGACCATATATGGACATGAGAATATTTGTTCAATGACGTCATGGGATACCAGTAACATCATTGACCATATATGGTCATGTCCACATGGTCAATGGCATCCCTGGGGAGATGCAGACCCTTTGTTTATAACCCATTCAATTTGTTTGTTTGTTGGCTTTGAATTTGCTTCAGTCACGCTGAATGACAGGTCTGGCTGATGACAACTGATATATACAAAGCAGCTGGGCCTCCTGGGTGATGTCACTGACCATATCTGGTCAATGATATCACCTGTCATCCTCCAGAGCCATCATTCAGCACAAGGGATGTGACAAGCAAGATGTGTGTTGGCGGGCAGCATTTTTTTTCTTTCGCAGGTCAGTGAGTGGTGGACTTTATGATTGATGGAGATCTATATTTTAATCAAATGACTCGTTAAAGTCTGTGTTACATAGTTAGTCAGGTTGAAAAAAGACACAAGTCCATCCAGTTCAACCTTAAAAACAATAAATAAATAAAATAAAAAATATTGTACAATCCAACATACCCTATTCTATACCCACAGTTGATCCAGAGGAAGGCAAAAAAACCCAGCAGAGCATTCTCCAATTAGCTACAGCAGGGGAAAAAATTCCTTCCTGATCCCCCAAGAGGCAATCGGATTTTCTCTGTATCAACTTTACCTATAAATGTTAGTACCCAGTTATATTATGTACATTTAGGAAAGTATCTAGGCCTTTCTTAAAGCAATCTACTGAGCTGGCCAGAACCACCTCTGGTGGGAGTCTATTCCACATTTTCACAGCTCTTACTGTGAAGAAAACATTCCGTATTTGGAGATGAAATCTCTTTTCCTCTAGACGTAAAGAGTGCTCCCTTGTCCTCTGGGTTGACCGTAAAGAGAATAACTCAACACCAAGTTCACTATATGGACCCCTTATATATTTGAAAATGTTGATCATATCCCCCCTTATTCTCCTCTCCTCAAGAGTGAATAAATTCAGTTCCTCTAATCTTTCCTCATAGCTGAGCTCCCCCATGCCTCTTATCAGTTTGGTTGCCCTTCTCTGCACTTTCTCCAGTTCCTCGATATCCTTTTTGAGAATTGGTGCCCAAAACTGAACTGCATATTCCAGATGAGGTCTTACTAATGATTTGTATGAATGATATCTCTCTCTCTGGAGTCCATACCTATCTTAATACAAGAAAGGACTTTGCTCGCTTTGGAAACTGCAGCTTGGCATTGCATGCTATTATTGAGCTACCAAAACCCCCAGATCCTTCTCCACCACGGATTCCCCCAGTTGTACTCCCCCTAGTATGTATGATACATGCATATTCGTAGCCCCCAAGTGCATAACTTTACATTTATCAACATTAAACCTCATCTGCCACATAGTCGCCCAATTAGACAGAGCATTGAGGTCGGCTTGTAAATTGGAGACATCCTGTAAGGACATAATTCCACTGCATAGCTTGGTGTCATCTGCAAAGACAGAAATGTTACTTTTGATCCCAGACCCAATATCATTTATAAAGATATTAAAAAGTAAGGGTCCCAGCACTGAACCTTGGGGTACACCACTGATAATCTTAGACCATTCAGAGTAAGAATCATTAACCACTACTCTCTGAATTCTGTCTTTTAGCCAGTTTTCTATCCATTTACAAACTGATATTTCCAGGCCTGTAGACTTTATGTATGTATATATTTGTTTTTATTTACTCTTTACATTTTTTAGTGAAATATTAGAAGTACTATGTACTCTTTACTTATTCACATGGAGGCCAGTATCTGGGGGGCCCTGTCAGGACCTGGATCACCTGCTGGTGGCACTGTGATTCTCAGAACTGAAGGGTACAGTTCCATTGGCCACCAGTGGGTGTTTCCCAGCAGTGCCACCAGCAGGTGATCCAGGTATCGACAATAACATGACAGTGAAGTACAACTAAACCAACAACCTAACTATGACACACTATAAATATTGAGCTGAAGCTTTCAAAATCAGGGCATGAGCAGGACAGGGACTGGGAACAAGGGGAACAGAGATGGAGAGATGGGGTAACAGGATACAGGAAAAGGCAGGGATCAAGAAAACCAACAAGCAGGTATAAGGCTAATGCCCCATACACACTATTAGATTTTCTGCAGATTTTTATCTTCAGATTTACCAAAACCATATAATATGACGTTAAACCTTAAGAGTTTCACTGTGTATGCAATCAGGCAGGCCCTTGCACTACAAGGTTTTGATAAATCTTAAGACAAAAGTCTGCAGAAAATCTAATAGTGTGCATGGGGCCTAACACTGCAGCACTGTTGAAAAGTCAAGGAAGGGATTATATACCTTCCCTGCAGCCAGCATCAGGTGGAGCCTACTTACTGGGATCTGCTGGCTTCTGGGAGACACCTGCTGGTGTCCACTGGAACTGTGCCCTTCAGCTCTAGTAACCACAGTGCCACCAGCAGGTCATCCAGGTCCTGACAGCCTCCCTTTTATTAAAGGGTTCCTGATTCTAATATGCCCTCTGCCCACAGACCCCTACAACCCCCAGGCCAGTGTTTTTGGGAAGAGGCCCTTGTCTTCAACAATATGGGGACAAGGTGGGGTCTCCCTTGGCAAGGCACCCTCACCTCCTCTTCCCTGGCCTGCCATGTTCTGATAAGGGTCTGGTATGAACCTCATGCTTTTTTTTTGCATGGGACTCTCCCATACCATCCATACCAGGCAGGAAAAAAAAGGCCCACGATGTACATCCACCGTCAGTCATTTTGTCCAGCATTGTAGATCTATGTCAATCTCAATGCATGACAACCACCAACATGCCATAAGAAAAAAAAACAGCAACACTTTTGCAGCCAGAAAAAATTCTTGTTAGGACATGGGAAGCTAATGTGAAACCTAATATATCTGAAGTGATGAGGCGTCTGGACTTAGTATACAAAAAGGATACAGCATATTGAATGGGCCAACACAAGTAATGTCATAAGCATTGGGACTTGTGGTTAACTCAAGATTAAACCTAGAGGGCCAAACCCTGCAAATTGATGGCTGCCTATACAAATGAAGGGGTCATGTTATTGGACTATAGACAGTATGTACCCACTGTTTGGTAATTTAGGGTCAGTTTAACCCTTTCCCACCCTCATGGAAGTGGGTCGTTATCCGTGGGGCCGCACATATATGCTGCTGTGTTTGTGCTGGTAGTGCGGTACAGAGACCGGATTCTCCCTGAGCGTTCTGGGTCTTGTACTAACAACCGGGAACCAGGAGGCCCAGTTCCCGATCACCTGATCACTGTGATTGCACCTCTGATTGGATATCACAGTGATCAATCACTGTTCAGCCCACCCCTATGTGTGTTTTCTCCTCGTGAATGGAGAAATGAATAGAGTACTATGCTAGAGGAGAAACTGTAAAACAAAAATAAAAAAAATACATAAATAAATATTGTAAATAAAAAAAATAAATAAATAAAATAATAATAATAATAAATAATAATAATAATAATAATCATCTGTTGGTAGAACTGGATGGATGTGTGTCTTTTTTTAACAAGATTAACTATGTAACATTAAAAAAAATAAAACTATTATTATTATTATTATTAATAATAATAATAATAATAATAATAATAATAATAATAATAATAATAATAATAAATAAAATAAATACATTTAATAATAATAATAATAATAATAATAATAATAATAATAATAATAAATTTATTTATTTTATTTAATATTATTATTATTATATGTATTTATTATTATTATTATTATTATTGTTGTTGTATAGTTAATGTGGTTGAAAAAAGACACAAATCCATGCAGTTTAACAAACAGTTTATTATTATTATTATTATTATTATTATTATTATTATATTTATTTATTTTATTTAATAATAATAATAATAATAATAATAATAATAATAATAATAATAATAATAATAAACTGTTTGTTAAACTGCATGGATTTGTGTCTTTTTTCAACCACATTAACTATACAACAACAATAATAATAATAATAATAATAATAATAATAATAAATACATATAATAATAATATGTTGGTTGAACTGGATGGGTTTGTGAAACAGATTAACTATGTAACAATAATAATAATAATAATAATAATAATAATAATAATAATAATAATAATAATAATAATAATAATAATTATTTGAAATAAAATACAATAAATTAATATAATAAAAATAAAAATTTGTGGGTTGAACTGGATGGATTTGTATATTTTTTCAACCACATTAACTATGTAACCTTATTAATAATAATATTAAAGACAGTTTAATCTAGATCAGTGTTAGGGTCAGTGTAATTAGGTAGGTTAAAAAAGATCAAAATAAGCACCATTGTTTCTGGTCCGTACTATGGTACATGCAACAACTAACGTCCACATATGTGGTATCACTGCAATTGTCAGAAGCAGGAGAATTTATTTTGGATTGTTCTTTGGTGGTAAGTTATGGTAATAGCAAGAAATATCCGTTTTTGGATCAGTTTTCCTTTGATAATAATAAAAAAATAAAAATAATTCAGTAGATATCCATTACCATTTACCACCAAATTAAAGTCCAATCTATTCTGAAAAAAAAACACAATATAATCCACCTGGATACACTAAGCAGTGATGATATACAAATATACTAACACAAGTCAAAGTTGCAAAACTGCGTTCAGGCGTTATGATTGGTTTTCCCTTCATCATGAAGGGGTTAGGAAGAACGTTTCGATGGGTCCTTGTGTAGAGTCAACACAAATAAAAATGACTCAACAGACTCCTAATCTGATTATTGAGCCTTCTTGTCAATATACAGAATCTTCAAGAAGTGTATGTATAGATAACTAGAGAAACGTCTGCAGCCGGCATTTGTATCCCTGGGGATATGTGATCTGGAGATCTAACGCTGTACGTTGATGTCTCGTATTGCTGGAACTTTTCTAACAAAACATTTAAAATGTATTCTTCAAAATAATAAATAAATAAACAAAACTAATAATAAATGCACATTTTTCCTGCAAAAATGTGTGAATGCATTAATTATTTTTTTAAGTTTAATGCCCTGTACACACGGTTGGATTTTCTGATGGAAAATGTGCGATAGGACCTTGTTGTCGGAAATTCCGACCGTGTGTAGGCTCCATCACACATTTTCCATAGGAATTTCCGACACACAAAGTTTGAGAGCAGGCTATAAAATTTTCCGACAACAAAATCCGTTGTCGGAAATTCCGATCGTGTGTATACAAATCCGAAGTGCCACGCATGCTCAGAATAAATTAAGAAACAAAAGTTTGAGCCAACATCCGTCGGAAAAAATCCATGGATTTTGTTGTCGCAATGTCCGATCATTGTCCGACCGTGTGTACAGGGCATTACAGTGTACAACAAATGTATCTTTTCATACAATGTGCAAAAAATGTAACAACAATTGGGCAAAAAGGCGGTAAAAATGTATATGTGTTTGCTGCTTTTTTTCCTTGTTTTTTTTGCCGCGATTCTGGCACATTATGCACCTGTGAATAAAGTAGGTGTAACGCGGTTGCGTTTTTGATGCGCTTTCCATTCATTTTAATGGGGTGGTGTATTTTTTGAGGCTTTTTTTTTAACTGCACCAAACATGCACCAAGAATGCAGCAATCAGGATTTTACAAAATGTTGACGTTACAAAACAACTGATCGGTGTGAACAGTTTCGTAAGATTTCATGGCCTTGTATTTTTCTTCCGCTTTTTTTAGATGCAAAAGCGGAAGAAAGACAGATCAGTGTGAAAGCAGCATAAAGTAGACTCCATGGGGTGAAGATTGGTCACGTAGTCTATAATCTATGGTCCAGTCTACAATTAATATATATTTTTTTTAAGGTGACCCTGGTCTTTAACAAAGGTCAGCTGCTGCAGAATGGAAAGATGGAGATGGAAGGATGTCAGGACAAACAGATATTACCTAGGAGTGCAGATATCAGGATAATAGATTTCTGTATATGGTGACTAGGGATGAGCCGTACACCCCCCGGTTCGGTTCGCACCAGAACCTGCGAACGGACTGAAAGTTCGCACGAACGTTAGAACCCCATTGACGTCTATGGGACTCGAACGTTCGAAATCAAAAGTGCTCATTTTAAAGGCTAATTTGCATGGTATTGTCCTAAAAAGGGTTTGGGGACCCGGGTCCTACCCCAGAGGACATGTATCAATGCAAAAAAAACTTTTAAAAACGGCCGTTTTTTGGGAGCAGTGATTTTAATGATGCTTAAAGTAAAAAAAAAAAAGTGAAATATTCCTTTAAATATCGTACCTGGGGGGTGTCTATAGTATGCCTGTAAAGTGACGCGTGTTTCCCGTGTTTAGAACAGTCCCTGCACCAAATGTCATTTTTAAAGGAAAAAATCTCATTTAAAACTGCTTGCGGGTTTAATGTCATGTCGGGTCATGGCAATATGGATGAAAATCAGTGAGACAAACGGTATGGGTACCCCCCAGTCCATTACCAGGCCCTTTGGGTCTTGTATGGATATTAAGGGGAACCCCGCACCCAAATTAAAATAAGGAAAGGCCCTATATACTCTGAACAGCAGTATACAGGCGGTGCAAACAAGACAGGGACTGTAGGTTTGTTGTTAAGTAGAATCTCTTTGTAATTTTGAACGGGTACATTTTTAACGTGTTTAGCTCCAGCCAAAAAATCTTTTTTAAGCTTTTTGGAAAACATAGGGAAGGGTTATCACCCCTGTGACATTTGTTTTGCTGTCTTTCCTCCTCTTCAGAAGATTTCACCTCACTTTTTGTCCCAATGAAAAATGTTTTTTGAAAATTTGGGTTTTTTTGTGGAACAAGGATTGGAAAGCATCAGTGGAAAGGAGAAATTGTTTTCCCATATTAACTCTTACAGGAGAGAATTTCCCTTCCTAGGGGTAGATTTCATCTCACTTCCTGTTGTCTCCTTCCGTTTGCAAGTAGGAGTCGTTTGTAAGTAAGATGTTTGAAAGTAGGGTCCTGCCCTATATACTCAGCAGAAATTTGGGCCTTAGATGTTGCTGTGGCCACAACACTGTAAGCCCTCACAGGGCCCTGCTGTGAAATATTAGATCAAGAATTGTAATTACATGCCCCTGTTGAACAGGAGCTGAAAAATTAGGCCTTACGCACTGGTGCTGGTGCCACAACACTGCAACCCCTCACAGACACTCTAGTTGGAACGCAGGAACGAGCCCTGCTGCAAAGTATTGCATCAAAAATTGTAATTACACCCCCCTGTTAGACAGGGGCAGAAAAATTGGGCCTTAGGCACTGGTGCTGGTGCCACAACACTGCAACCCCTCACAGACACTCTAGTTGGAACGCAGGAACGAGCCCTGCTGCAAAGTATTGCATCAAAAATTGTAATTACACCCCCCTGTTAGACAGGGGCAGAAAAATTGGGCCTTAGGCACTGGTGCCACAACACTGCAACCCCTCACAGACACTCTAGTTGGAACGCAGGAACGAGCCCTGCTGCAAAGTATTGCATCAAAAATTGTAATTACACGCCCCTGTTAGACAGGGGCAGAAAAATTGGGCCTTAGGCACTGGTGCTGGTGCCACAACACTGCAACCCCTCACAGACACTCTAGTTGGAATGCAGGAACGAGCCCTGCTGCAAAGTATTACATCAAAAATTGTAATTACACGCCCCTGTTAAACAGGGGCTGAAAAATTGTGCCTTAGGCACTGGTGGTGGCGCCCAGAACCAAAAATGTTCTTACAAGCTATCAGCGTGATAATTGAGGAGGAAGAGGATAATTACTCAGGGATAGTCACTCAGCATCAGCATAGGCAGTCTTTGAAGGGATCTGAGATTTCAAAAAAAATTATTCGGTTACATCTGCATCAGGTGCTTGGTAGCTGGTGGTGATCCAAGACTGATTCATTTTTATGAAGGTCAGCCGATCGACCGAGTCGGTGGACAGACGCACCCTGTGATCGGTTACCACGCCTCCAGCAGCACTGAATGTGCGTTCCGAAAGAACGCTGGATACAGGACAGGCCAGTAGCTCAATTGCATACTGTGCAAGCTCTGGCCAGTGATCCATCCTCAAGACCCAGTAACCCAGAGGATTTTCGGTGGGAAAGATGTCCAAGTCTGATCTTGCCCCTAGGTATTCCTGCACCATGTAAAAACAGACGCTGGCGATGGTTGCTGGAACCGATCATACCTTGGGGCTGCGGACCAAAAAATTGTCTGAACGCATCGGTCAGACGGCCACCTTCTCCACCGCTCCTTCTCTGACTGACCGAAGCCGCAGCAACACGTTGTCCAGAAACAGGAGTTTGTAACCTCCCAGTCTCTGGGAACGCGTTGCACAGACCTTTCTGCAAGGCCTCCCGAAGATGTTTCATCCTCTGCTCCCTCTGCGATGGCAAGATAAGGTCTGCAACCTTACCCTTGTAACGTGGATCAAGGAGGGTTGCCAGCCAGTATTGGTCCTTCTCCTTGATACCACGAATACGAGGATCCTTACGCAGGCTTTGCAGGATCAGGGAGGCCATGCAGCGTAGGTTTGCTGAGGCATTCGGTCCGGAGTCCTCTGGGTCACTAAGGACGACAACGTCCGCAGCCACCTCGTCCCAGCCATGTACAAGTCCATGTGTTTCTTGGGACTGATCCCTTAAAGACTGCTGCTGATGCTGAGTGCCAGGCTCCACCTCCATACTGACACAATCTTCCTCCTCCTCCTCCTCCTCCTCCTCCTCGTCCTCTTCCTGTGTGATCGGCGGGCACGCAGGAACACTGTCTGGATAAAGGGGGCCTTGAGAGCTAAGGAAGTCCTCCTCTTCCTGCCTCTGTTCTGCCTCAAGTGCCCTGTCCATTATTCCACGCAGCGTGTGCTCCAACAGGTGGACAAGGGGGACAGTGTCACTGATGCATGCACTGTCACTGCTCACCATCCTCGTGGCCTCCTCGAATGGTGACAGGACAGTGCATGCATCCCTGATCATGGCCCACTGGCGTGGGGAAAAAAAAACAAGCTCCCCTGACCCTGTCCTGGTGCCATAGTTGCACAGGTACTCATTGATGGCCCTCTGCTGCGTGTGCAGCCGCTGCAGCATTGCCAACGTTGAGTTCCACCTGGTGGGCATGTCACAGATTAGGCGGTTCTTGGGCAGGTTAAACTCCTTTTGGAGGTCCGTCAGCCGAGCACTGGCATTATATGACCGGCGGAAATGCACACAGACTTTCCTGGCCTGCCTCAGGACATCCTGTAAGCCCGGGTACCTGCCCAAGAACCGCTGCACCACCAAGTTAAGGACGTGAGCCAAACAGGGCACATGGGTCATTTGTCCCTGTCGAGGGCAGAGAGGAGGTTGGTGCCATTGTCGCAAACCACCATACCTGACTTAAGTTGGCGTGGCATCAACCACCTCTGAACCTGCCCCTGCAGAGCTGACAGAACCTCTGCCCCAGTTTGGCTCCTGTCCCCCAAGCACACCAGCTCAAGCACCGCATGGCATCTTTTGGCCTGCGTACTTGCGTAGCCCCTTGAATGACTACGGAGCACCGCTGGTTCTGAGGAAGAGGCCATGGAGGAAGAAGAAGAGGAGGGGGTGGAGGAGAGAGGTGTGTCACAATCATTAGCATTTTGGAGGCGTGGTGGCGGAACAACCTCCAACACTACTGCACCTTGTCCTGCATCCTTCCCAGCTGCCAGCAGAGTCACCCAATGCGCCGTGAAACTTAGGTAACGTCCCTGTCCATGCCTCCTGGACCATGAGTCAGCGGTAATATGCACCTTACCGCTGACCGCCCTGTCCAGCGAGGCATGGACATTGCCTTCCACATGCCGGTAGAGAGCCGGAATCGCCTTCCGTGAGAAAAAGTGGCATTTGGGTACCTGCCACTGAGGAACCGCACATTCCACAAACTCACGGAAGGGGGCAGACTCTACCAACTGAAAAGGCAACAGTTGAAGTGCTAGCAATTTTGCCAAGCTAGCATTCAACCGCTGGGCATGTGGATGGCTGGCAGCAAACTTTTTTCGGTGGTGCAGCAGCTGGGGCAGGGAAATTTGCCTGGTACAATCTGACGTCGGTGTACCAAAAGCAGATTGCCCACAAGTACTTGGCTGTGACACACCTAATTCTACACCTTCATTGTTCTCACTGCAGGTCTCAGAGAGGACTGGAGGTCTAGTGGGGTTGGAAATCTCAGCTGATGAGGAGCAAGGAGAGATCCTCTTTGTTCTTTGGTGTGGGTCTTTTAGATACGCTTGCCAACGAACTGCATGGCAGGTCAACATATGTCTGGTCAAGCATGTGGTACCCAAGCGGGAGATGTTTTGGCCACGTGAGATACGCTTGAGACATATGTTGCAAATAGCAGCGGTGCGATCTGATGCACTCGTCTCAAAAAAGGCCCACACCAAAGAACTTTTTGAATAACGCGCAGAGACTGCAGCGCCCTGCACATGTGGAGCTTTGGGGTGTGATGCAGTCAATGTGCTGCCCTTAGGCTGGCCCCTGGAGGGCATCCTGCCTCGTTGGTGATGTGCCGCCTCCTCCTCCTCCTCCTCCTCCTCCTCTCTCCTATCAGGCACCCACGTTGAGTCAGTGACCTCATCATCCCCTCCCTCCTCATCACTGGAGCAAACCTGGCAGTATGCTGCAGCAGGGGGAGCATGACTGCCAGATTGCTGTCCTTCTTGGGCACCCCCTCTGTCCATGCTCATGTTACTGCCTTCATCGAGCTCAGTATCATCATCAGAGCCTTCCAAACGCTGGGCATCCTCCTGGAGCATGTACCCAACACTGTGGTCAAACAGTTCGAGGAACTCCTCAGGAGGACATGGTGGAGCTAGGGAAGGAGTCACTGATGACATTGATCTGAGGGAAGAGGCCGCTGCTTTGCCAGACAAAGCACCCTGGGCATGGGTGAGAGAGGATGAGGAGGCTGAGGAGGGCTTGGTCATCCACTCGACCAAGTCTTCCGCATGTTGCAGCTCAACACGGCCAGCTGCCGAAAAAAAGGCCAAGCGTGTCCCATGGCCACGTGCTGATGAGGATGCACCGTCTCCACGACCAGCACTAGACACAGAGCCTGCTTGCCCTCTCTTATTGGCTTGTGACTGTCTGCCTCTCCTTCTTGGCCTTCCAGACATACTAATGGCCTGTAGCTGCACTAAGCTGGGATATATATATATCTATATATATATATATAGATATATATATGTACTGATACTGCAGCTAGCAAAATCAACTGCTTGCCTGTAGTATGAGAACACCACCAACCTTCTACAGGTAGCTTTAGCTGAACACTGTGAGGTGGACGCACCCCACTAACTTGTAGGTTTAGCTGAACACTGTGAGCAGGACGCACTGTACTAAATATAAATAGTCTATCTGCCTGACCGTGGTACTAATAGGATCAAAAGAACACCAGTAATTTTCTTCAGGTAGCTTTATATACTGTAACCAGACAAGCCTGCCTGTCAGTAGGAAGATAACAGGAACGGATCTAGCTGAACACTGTGAGCAGGACGCACTGTACTAAATGTAAATAGTCTAGCTGCCTGACCGTGGTACTAATAGGATCAAAAGAACACCAGTAATTTTCTTCAGGTAGCTTTATATACTGTAACCAGACAAGCGTGCCTGTCAGTAGGAAGATAACAGGAACGGATCTAGCTGAACACTGTGAGCAGGACGCACTGTACTAAATGTAAATAGTCTAGCTGCCTGACCGTGGTACTAATAGGATCAAATAGAACACCAGTAATTTTCTTCAGGTAGCTTTATATACTGTAACCAGACAAGCCTGCCTGTCAGTAGGAAGATAACAGGAACGGATCTAGCTGAACACTGTGAGCAGGACGCACTGCACTAAATGTAAATAGTCTAGAAGATAACAGGAACGGATCTAGCTAAACTGTATACAGTGTATATATATATATGCAACACCTGGGATGCATATATATACACAATACACTGTAAGTGCAGCTAACTGACTGACTGTTCTGCCTAATCTATCTAACTCAAATCAAATGACACTGTCTGTCTCTCTCTCTCTCTCTCTATCTATGAACGCCGAAACACACACTACACAGGGCCGCCGTGCAGGCGGCCTTATATAGTGTGGGGCGTGTACTAAATCCCCTGAGCCATAATTGGCCAAAGCCTCCTTGGCTTTGGCCAATTACGGCTCTCTGTTCAGGCGGCGCTGTGATTGGCCAAGCATGCGGGTCATAGTGCATGCTTGGCCAATCATCAGCAAGCAATGCACTGCGATGCCGCAGTGAATTATGGGCCGTGACACGCCACACGAATTTGGCGTGAACGGCCCATATCGTTCGCAATTCGGCGAACGACCGAACAGCCGATGTTCGAGTCGAACATGGGTTCGACTCGAACACGAAGCTCATCCCTAATGGTGACCCTTCCTACTAGGAGTGCAGATATCAGGATAATAGATTTCTGTATATGGTGACCCCTCCTCCTAGGAGTACAGATATCGGGATAATAGATTTCTGTATATGGTGACCCCTCCTCCTAGGAGTACAAATATGGGGATAATAGATTTCTGTATATGGTGACCCCTCCTCCTAGAAGTACAGATATCAGGATAATAGATGTCTGTATATGGTGACCCCTCCTCCTAGGAGTACAGATATCAGGATAATAGATGTCTGTATATGGTGACCCTTCCTACTAGGAGTACAGATATCAGGATAATAGATTTTTCTATATGGTGACCCCTCCGTCTAGGTTCCTGGCCATCATGTTGACTTCTAACTTCTCTGATCTGCATTTTCACTCTGGGTCAATCACTCAATGTAGTTCCCCATCGTTTGTGTGTTACCTTCTCTGCATTGTCGGTCTGGTTAAATATTTCTCTATTTTCCAGCCTCAGCCCCTCTCAGTGCTCAGAAGATCCTCCTGGTAATGGTGAGATGAGAAGATGGTCTGTTCCTTGCGCAGACCCCCCCACCCCCACCCCGTGAGATCACCATTGCACAATGCAAGAGTCAAAAGAACAGGAACCTCTGAGATCAAGACAGGAAATGTCATATAATAGGAAATGGTTGTTGTACCATCAGCATTGACCCTTTCAATGCAATTGGTAATCCAAGCCTTCCAGACCTCACTTGATGTGGAAGATTCCATTTTTTTCCAGTATTTGGATCTCCCCCTCACCCCCCTTATACTTACCTGACCCTGATGGGGGCTTCACCGGGTGGAGTACAATAGGGTAGAGTCCCCAATGTTTACCTGTTATTCTGCAAGTGTCTCTTGACAGGACTGGTCGTATTTGGTGGGCGGCGGGTTGAGGGTCAGAGTTAATCAAGACTGATGTAGGATCTGCTTCAGGGATATTTATTTTTTCATAAAGGACTTGTCAAAAACTAAGTTTTTATTTTGTTTGCCCATTTTTCTGTCAATTGAGTAGGGGTACTATGTACCCAATACTCATTAATAAGGAGGTGGGGGACATGGGGGCCCCCTTAATAAAGGGGTCCCCAAACTTCAAAAAGTCACCCCCTCCCACACTTACAACTACCAAGCCAGGGTTGTGGGGAAGAGGCCCTTGTCCTTATCGGCATGGTGGTAAGGTGTGTTGGGGGGAGACCCACTTCCCCAAAGCCCCCCCAGGTTGAGGACACATGTCCTGGTATGGTTTAAGGTGGGGGGGCACTAGCTCGTCCCCTCATCTCCTGGCCTTCTCAGATAAGGGTCCAGTATGGATTTTGGCAGTGACCCCATGCCATTTTTAAAAAAAATTGGTGTGGGGTTCCCCTCAAAATCCATACCAGACATGACAGGCCTGGTATGGAAAGGGGGGAGGGGGGGGGGCATGGTGTTTCTTGTTTTCTTATTTTTTTTTTTTTTTTTTTAATGCTGCACTTCTTTTGTTTTTATTCTGCTGTCAGCAGGGAATCTCATTGACAGCAGGTGAGTCAAGGTTGTTAATGATGAATTATGAACTTTCAGAAGAACTCATGAGACTGGAATCACAGAGCACTATGGGGGTATATTTCCAGTATATCCTGTAAATGTCTTCATAGAACTTTCTCCTGGGATTCTCAGTTTTTTTTATTTAAATCCAATTGAAGCAATGTGTGAGTCTTGGGAGGAAGCTGTGGTAAAACCTTTATTGATAGACCCCTATGGGTTTTCTAGAGACAAAGAAGAAGGTGCTTGCCTTCAAACTGTCGCTCTTTAATTGAACCTCTTTTACTGTGTGAACAGAGAAGGCAGGGAGGGGGAGGAAGGGGTTGAGGTCAGTTATTTGATAGGTGGTTTTGTATATTTGACTTATCATGCTGCAACCAGCAATGGAAACTTGCTTGGTTTCCTCTCACAACTTCAATATATACACAAATGGTAACCATCCTCTGAAAGACAGGGACTAGTGAAACTGGATCCATATATTCTCTACAATAAAGGCTAACCTCACCTTTTCCATAAAGGGGTCCATGCAGACAAAGGGTCTTAGTGGTTTAAAAAGCACTGTGTCATTTGTAAATATATTGTGTAATGCAAATGTCATACCTGTAGGTCTTTTCCACCAACAAAAAAGCCCGGATGAAAAACTCTCAATGTTTACTTTCCTAAGTCCTGATTTATTTCCAGGACAAAGCACACATTGAGCAACCCCTCACCCCCGTTACCATCACATGAATGAGCTTGCCTGATATAAAAGCCATCCTTGCACAGTGCGCTCTCTCCTATCCCAGCAGTGTCTGAGCTCAGGGGTGACCTTCCTTCTAAGGGTGTTGGGTCCCTGACTGTCCTGACCTGACTTCTGGCTTTAATGTTGTTGGTCACCCCTAAATATTAGGATTGCTGATTTTTCTCACCTTCATCCTTACTCCAAGACAATAAACATATTCAGCTTAGTTCCCCAGCTTTGTGTGTTACCTGCGACCTCTGTGTACGGTGTGGTTGGTCTGGTTGAAGCCTTCTCTCTTTGTCCAGTCTCCCTTTGTCCAGTCTCGACTCTCAGAAGGTCCTGGTAATGATGAGAAGAGAGGATGGAGGGGTGTTATGAAGTTCCTTCCTCATTAATAACTCTCCCTCCTCCGACCTCCAGCAGCAAGATCAGCATTCCTCAAAAACCGAAATTATACAATTATAGCCTCACTGCTCACCACAAAAAGAGAAATGAAAACTTACGCAATGTGTACTGCAATCATAGTGACATAAAATCTACATTTATCTCTGGTCCCTCAATTACACAGCTCAGATATCTAATACTAAACACCCCAATAGAACTATTGACTGAGAATTTCCCAAGAATACAAACAACATACACTATACTACCAAAAGTATTGGGACACCTGCCTTTACACGCACATGGACTTTAATGGCATCCCAGCATTAGTCTGTAGGGTTCAAAATTGAGTTGGCACACCCTTTGCAGCTATTAAAGCTTCAACTCTTCTGGGAAGGCCGTCCACAAGGTTTAGGAGTGTGTCTATGGGAATGTTTGACCATTCTTTCAGAAGCACATTTGTAAAGTCAGGCACTGATGTTGGACGAGAAGGCCTGGCTTGCAGTCTCTGCTCTAATTCATTCCAAAGATGTTCTATCGGGTTAAGGTCAGGACTCTGTGCAGACCAGTCAAGTTCCTCCATGCTCATCCATGTCTTTATGGACCTTGCTTTGTGCACTGGTGTGCAGTCTTGTTGGAACAGGAAGGGACCATCCCCAAATTGTTCCCACATAGTTGAGAGCATGACATTGTCCAAAATGTATTGGTATGATGATGCCTTAAGAGCTCCCTTTAAGTTTTACAGTGTACAACAAATGTATCTTTTCATACAATGTACAAAAAATGTAACAACAATTGGGCAAAAAGGTGGTAAAAATGCATATGTGTTTGCTGCTTTTTTTCCTTGTTTTTGCCGCGATTCTGGCACATTATGCACCTGTGAATAAAGTAGGTGTAACGCGGTTGCGTTTTTGATGCGCTTTCCATTCATTTTAATGGGGTGGTGTATTTTTTGAGGCTTTTTTTTTAACTGCACCAAACATGCACCAAAAATGCAGCAATCAGGATTTTACAAAATGCTGACGTTACAAAACAACTGATCGGTGTGAACAGTTTCGTAAGATTTCATGGCCTTGTATTTTTCTTCCGCTTTTTTTAAATGCAAAAGTGGAAGAAAGACAGATCAGTGTGAAAGCAGCATAAAGTAGACTCCATGGAATGAAGATTGGTCATGTAGTCTATAATCTATGGTCCAGTCTACAATTAATATATATTGTTTTAAGGTGACCCTGGCCTTTAACAAAGGTCAGCTGGTGCAGAATGGAAAGATGGAGATGGAAGGATGTCAGGACAAACAGATATTACCTAGGAGTGCAGATATCAGGATAATAGATTTCTGTATATGGTGACCCCTCCTCCTAGGAGTACAGATATCAGGATAATAGATTTCTGTATATGATGACCCCTCCTCCTAGGAGTACAGATATCAGGATAATAGATGTCTGTATATCATGACCCCTCCTCCTAGGAGTACAGATATCGGGATAATAGATTTCTGTATATGGTGACCCCTCCTCCTAGGAATGCAAATATCGGGATAATAGATTTCTGTATATGGTGACCCCTCCTCCTAGGAGTACAGATATAGGGATAATAGATTTCTGTATATGGTGACCCCTCCTCCTAGGAGTACAGATATCGGGATAATAGATTTCTGTATATGGTGACCCCTCCTCCTAGGAATGCAAATATCGGGATAATAGATTTCTGTATATGGTGACCCCTCCTCCTAGGAGTACAGATATAGGGATAATAGATTTCTGTATATGGTGACCCCTCCTCCTAGGAGTACAGATATCGGCATAATAGATTTCTGTATATGGTGGCCCCTCCTCCTAGGAGTACAAATGCAAAAGCGGAAGAAAGACAGATCAGTGTGAAAGTAGCATAAAGTAGACTCCATGGAATGAAGATTGGTCATGTAGTCTATAATCTATGGTCCAGTCTACAATTAATATATATTGTTTTAAGGTGACCCTGGCCTTTAACAAAGGTTAAGCTGCTGCAGAATTCAGCTGCTGCAGAATGGAAAGATGGAGATGGAAGGATGTCAGGACAAACAGATATTACCTAGGAGTGCAGATATCAGGATAATAGATTTCTGTATATGGTGACCCCTCCTCCTAGGAGTACAGATATCAGGATAATAGATTTCTGTATATGGTGACCCCTCCTCCTAGTAGTGCAGATATCAGGATAATAGATTTTTATATATGTGACCCCCTCCTCCTAGGAGTACAGATATCAGGATAATAGATGTCTGTATATGGTGACCCCTCCTCCTAGGAGTACAGATATCAGGATAATAGATGTCTGTATATCATGACCCCTCCTCCTAGGAGTACAGATATCAGGATAATAGATTTCTGTATATGGTGACCCCTCCTCCTAGGAGTACAGATATCGGGATAATAGATTTCTGTATATGGTGACCCCTCCTCCTAGGAGAACAGATATCGGGATAATAGATTTCTGTCTATGGTGACCCCTCCTCCTAGGAGTACAGATATCGGGATAATAGATTTCTGTATATGGTGACCCCTCCTCCTAGGAGTACAGATATCGGGATAATAGATTTCTGTATATGGTGACCCCTCCTCCTAGGAGTACAGATATCAGGATAATAGATTTCTGTATATGGTGACCCCTCCTCCTAGGAGTACAGATATCAGGATAATAGATTTTTCTATATGGTGACCCCTCCGTCTAGGTTCCTGGCCATCAAGTGTTACTTCTAATTTCTCTGATCTGCATTTTCACTCTGGGTCAATCACTCAATGTAGTTCCCCATCGTTTGTGTG
Organism: Lithobates clamitans; assembly: GCA_037952925.1. NCBI lineage: Eukaryota > Metazoa > Chordata > Amphibia > Anura > Ranidae > Lithobates > Lithobates clamitans. Next base: position 176,689 of record JBBGZY010001494.1, read on the forward strand.
TTATCTTCTCTGCATTGTCGGTCTGGTTAAACATTTCTCCATTTTCCAGCCTCAGCCCTTTTCAGCGCTCAGAAGATCCTCCTGGTAATGGTGAGATGAGAAGATGGTCTGTTCCTTGCACAGACCCCCCCCACCCCGTGAGATCACCATTGCACAATGCAAGAGTCAAAAGAACAGGAACCTCTGAGATCAAGACAGGAAATGTCGTAAAATTGGAAATGGTTGTACCATCAGCATTGACCCTTTCAACGCAATTGATAATCCAAGCCTTCCAGACCTCACTTGATGTGGAAGATTCCATTTTTTTCCAGTATTTGGATCTCCCCCTGACTCCCCTTATACTTACCTGACCCTGATGGGGGCGTCCCCGGGTGGAGTACAACAAGGTAGAGTCCCCAATGTTTACCTGTTATTCGGCAAGTGTCTCTTGACAGGACCGGTCGTATTTGGTGGGCGGCGGGTTGTGGGTCAGTGTTCATCAAGACTGATGTAGGATCTAGTTCCGGGACATTTATTTATTTTTTCATAAAGGACTTTATGGTAGGTCGTAGGTCTGCGAGTGCACGTAGGTCTGCGAGTGCACGTAGGTCTGCATCTGTTCTGCGAGTGCACGTAGGTCTGCATCTGTTCTGCGAGTGCACGTAGGTCTGCATCTGTTCTGCGAGTGCACGTAGGTCTGCATCTGTTCTGCGATTGCACGTAGGTCTGCATCTGTTCTGCGAGTGCACGTAGGTCTGCGAGTACCTGTGTATTGTCTTGTTGTGTACCTGTGTATTGTCTTAAGTATTAGCGCCAGGAAGCTAGCTGTTAGGTAATTTGGACAGGGTATAATCCCCAATCCTCACTAAATTTAATAGGTACGATGCCCGGTGGGTGTGGAGAGGCGACTCTTTGTACATCTTGCTGCATGTATGCATTCCTTGATCATCCGATCGAGGGCGAATACTGCTGTGCAAAATGTAAGCACATTGTTTCCCTGGAAGCCCAGGTTCTGAATCTGGGAAGCAACTGTCAGCACTGAGAAGACCCTCCATACTAAAGGAGAGCCAGGAACGTACACGGCAGGGGCCAGCACAGAGGCGGGTGGAGACAAAGAGGTGCAGGCACTAGCAAAGAGTAGATGAGTGACAGTCAGGAAGAGTAGAGGGGGAAGTGCCAGGGAGGCCGATTCAGGACTGGAGCATCCCAATAAGTACGCTCCATTGAGTGACATTGGTGAAACCAGTCAGGGACCAGCACTGGTGGAGCTGAGGGACTCTCCTAGCTGCTGAGGGAAGAACTCCTCCAGTGAGAGTGGGGGGGGGGGGGGGCAGCGAAGGGAAAGGAAAGACAGATTCTGGTGGTAGGGGACTCAATTCTTAGAAGGACAGAGAGGGCAATCTGTAACCAAGACCTGAAGCGCCGAACAGTATGTTGTCTACCGGGGGCTCGGGTTCGGCACATCACGGATCTTGTGGACAGATTACTGGGAGGGGCTGGGGAAGACCCGGCTGTCATGGTGCACGTTGGCACCAATGACAAAGTCAGAGGCAGATGGAGTGTCCTAAAGAACGATTTTAGGGACTTAGGAGCTAAATTGAGGAAAAGGACCTCCAAGGTAGTGTTCTCAGGAATACTACCGGTACATCGAGCCACACCAGAAAAGCAGAGGGAGATTAGGGAAGTAAACAAGTGGCTGAAGAGCTGGTGTAGTAAGGAGGGGTTTGGGTTCCTGGAGGACTGGGCGACTTCTCAGTCGATAACCGGTACTATAGAAGGGACGGACTGCACCTAAATGAGGAGGGTGCAGATCTGCTGGGAATGAAGATGGCAAAAAAGATAGAGGGGTTTTTAAACTAGGCGATGGGGGGGAGGGTCCAGAGGTAGAGATAGTCAGCGCGGAAGATATTCCAGAGGGTAGTATTGGGGGCATTAGTGGTAGGTTAACCAAAGCACAAATTCACAAGGTAAGTATAGTAGCAAGTCCTAGTTGCAATATTGAAACACCAATATGTACACCAATGCCAGGAGCATGGCGGACAAGATGGGTGAACTAGAGATACTGTTGTACGAGGAGGATTTGGATTTTGTGGGAATTTCAGAGACCCGGTTCAACAGCTCTCATGATTGGCTGGCAAACATTCAAGGGTATACCCTTTTCCGCAAGGGTAGAGAGGGTAAAAAAGGGGGAGGGGTATGCCTATATATCAAGAATAATGTACAAGTGAATGTGAGAGATGACATCACTGAGGGAGCCAGGGAGGAGGTGGAATCCTTATGGGTAGAGCTCCAAAGGGATGAAGCTAAGGGGAAAATAATACTGGGAGTATGCTATAGGCCCCCTAACCTGAGGGAGGAAGTGGAGACAGATCTCCTATCACAATTTGGATTAGCAGCAAGGATGGGAAGTGTTATCATAATGGGGGATTTTAATTATCCAGACATAGACTGGGCGGAGGGAACCACACATTCATTTAAGGCTCGCCAGTTCCTTAATGTCTTACAGGACGATTTTATGGGTCAAATGGTAGACGCACCAACTAGAAATAAAAAATTACTGGATCTACTGATTACCAACAATACAGACCTGATCACGGATGTGGAAATACGGGGCAATTTAGGTAACAGCGATCACAGGTCAATTAGTTTCAGTATAAATCACACAAATAGGAAACATAAAGGGAATACAAAGACACTGAATTTCAAAAGAGCCAACTTCCCTAAACTACAAACCTTGCTAAAAGGCATAAATTGGGATAAAATATTAGGAACAAAGAATACGGAGGAGAGATGGGTTTGCTTTAAGAGCATATTAAATAAGGGCATTAGCCAATGTATCCCATTGGGTAATAAATTTAAAAGGACGAACAAAAGTCCTGGATGGCTTAACTCCAATGTAAAAATGCATATAAAAGCAAAGGAGAAGGCATTCAAAAAATACAAGGTTGAGGGATCATCCTCAGAATTCAGACTTTATAAAGAATGCAACAAGAAATGTAAGGGTGCAATTAGGACGGCTAAGATAGAACATGAAAGACACATAGCGGAGGCAAAAAAAATCCCAAGTAAACAGTAAAAAAGGAAGGACAGACCATATTGGCCCCATAAAGAATGAGGAAGGACATCTGGTTACAAAGGATGGGGAGATGGCGAAGGTATTGAGTTTATTCTTCTCCTCAGTCTTCACGAGTGAATCGGGGGGCTTCAGTAACCAAAACTGCAGTGTTTATCCTTATGACACAACACAGGAAGCACCTCCATGGTTAACAGAGGATAGAATTAAAATTAGACTTGAGAAACTTAACATTAATAAATCACCGGGACCAGATGGCTTGCATCCGAGGGTACTAAGGGAACTCAGTCATGTGATTGCCATACCGTTGTTCCTAATTTTTACTGACAGTCTACTGACTGGAATGGTACCAGCTGATTGGAAAAAAGCCAATGTAGCACCAATATTTAAAAAGGGCCCAAAATACATCCCTGGGAATTACAGACCAGTTAGCCTAACATCAATAGCATGTAAACTCTTGGAGGGGATGGTAAGGGACTATATACATGATTTTAGTAATGAGAACGGTATCATTAGCAGTAATCAGCATGGATTCATGAAGAATCGTTCTTGCCAAACCAATCTATTAACCTTCTATGAGGAGGTGAGTTGCCATCTAGATAAAGGAAGGCCCGTAGACGTTGTGTATCTGGATTTTGCAAAAGCATTTGACACAGTTCCCCATAAACGTTTACTGTACAAAATAAGGTCTGTTGGCATGGACCATAGGGTGAGTACATGGATTGAAAACTGGCTACAAGGGCGAGTTCAGAGGGTGGTGATAAATGGGGAGTACTCGGAATGGTCAGGGGTGGGTAGTGGGGTTCCCCAGGTTTCTGTGCTGGGACCAATCCTATTTAATTTGTTCATAAACGACCTGGAGGATGGGATAAACAGTTCAATCTCTGTATTTGCAGATGATACTAAGCTAAGCAGGGCAATAACTTCTCCGCAGGATGTGGAAATCTTGCAAAAAGATCTGAACAAATTAATGGGGTGGGCAACTACATGGCAGATAAGGTTCAATGTAGAAAAATTTTAAATAATGCATTTGGGTGGCAAAAATATGAATGCAGTCTATACACTGGGGGGAGAACCTCTGGGGGAATCTAGGATGGAAAAGGACCTGGAGGTCCTAGTAGATGATAGGCTCAGCAATGACATGCAATGCCAAGCTGCTGCTAACAAAGCAAACAGAATATTGGCAATAAAAAAGGGATCAACTCCAGAGATAAAACGATAATTCTCCCACTCTACAAGACTCTGGTCCGGCCTAGAGTATGCCAGTTCTGGGCACCAGTCCTCAGGAAGGATGTACTGGAAATGGAGCGAGTACAAAGAAGGGCAACAAAGCTAATAAAGGGTCTGGAGGATATTAGTTATGAGGAAAGGTTGTGAGCACTGAACGTATTCTCTCTGGAGAAGAGACGCTTGAGAGGGGATATGATTTCAATATACAAATACTGTACTGGTGACCCCACAATAGAAATAAAACTTTTTCGCAGAAGAGAGTTTAACAAGACTCGTGGCCACTCATTAAAATTAGAAGAAAAGAGGTTTAACCTTAAACTACGTAGAGGGTTCTTTACTGTAAGAGCGGCAAGGATGTGGAATTCCCTTCCACGGGCGGTGGTCTCAGCGGGGAGCATCGATAGTTTCAAGAAACAATTAGATAAGGACCTGAATGACCGCAACATACAGGGATATACAATGTAATACTGACACATAATCACACATAGGTTGGACTTGATGGACTTGTGTCTTTTTTCAACCTCGCCTACTATGTAACTATGTAACTATATGTTAAGTTTTTATTTTGTTTGCCCATTTTTCTGTCAATTGAGTAGGGGTACTATGTACCCAATACTCATTAATAAGGAGGTGGGGGACATGGGGGCCCCCTTAATAAAGGGGGCCCCAAACTTCAAAAAGTCACCCCCTGCCACCCTTACAACTACCAGGCCAGGGTTGTGGGGAAGAGGCCCTTGTCCTCATCGGCATGGTGGCAAGGTGTGTTGGGGGGAGACCCACTTCCCCAAAGCCCCCCATGTTGAGGACACATGTCCTGGTATGGTTTAAGGTGGGGGGGGGACTAGCTTGTCCCCTCATCTCCTGGCCTTCTCAGATAAGGGTCCAGTATGGATTTTGGCGGTGACCCCATGCCATTTTTAAAAAAAATTGGTGTGGGCTTCCCCTCAAAATCCATGCCAGACCTGACAGGCCTGGTATGGAAAGGGGGGGGGCATGGTGTTTTTTTTTTCTTTTTTTTTTTTTTTTAATGCTGCACTTCTTTTGTTTTTATTCTGCTGTCAGCAGGGAATCTCACTGACAGCAGGTGAGTCAAGGTTGTTAATGATGAGGCAACTGTGCGCTCCTTAACAACCAGTTGTTCGAAAATATTTTTACCAAAATGAAAATTTCCAGCATGCACATGTCTATAAAACTTTCATATTCATAATTCATAATGGAAGAACTCATGAGACTGGAATCACAGAGCACTATGGGGGTATATTTCCAGTATACCCTGTAAATGTCTTCATAGAACTTTCTCCTGGGATTTATTTAAATCCAATTAAAGCAATGTGTTAGTCTTGGAAGGAAGCTGTGGTAAAACCTTTATTGATAGACCCCTATGGGTTTTCTAAAGACAAAGAAGAAGGTGCTTGCCTTCAGACTGTCTCTCTTTAATTGAACCTCTTTTACTGTGTGAACAGAGAAGGCAGGGAGGGGGAGGAAGGGGTTGAAGTCAGTTTTTTGATAGATGGTTTTGTATATTTGACTTATCATGCTGCAACCAGCAATGGAAACTTGCTTGGTTTCCTCTCACAATTTCAATATATACCAGAATCGTAACCATCTTCTGAAGGACAGGGACTGGTGAAACTGGATCCATCTATTCTCTACAATAAAGGCTAACCTCACCTTTTCCATAAAGGGGTCCATGCAGGGTCTTAGTGGTTTAAAAAGCACTGTGTCATTTGTAAATATATTGTGTAATGCAAATGTCATACCTGTAGGTCTTTTCCACCAACAAAAAAGCCCGGATGAAAAACTCTCAATGTTTACTTTCCTAAGTCCCGACTTATTTCTTGGACAAAGCACACATTCACAACCCCTCACCCCCGTTAGCATCACATGAATGAGCTTGCCTGATCTAAAAGCCATCCTTGCACAGTGCGCTCTCTCCTATCCCAGCAGTGGCTGAGCTCAGTGGTGACCTTCCTTCTAAGGGTGTTGGGTCCCTGACTGTCCTGACCTGACTTCTGGCTTTAATGTTGTTGGTCACCCCTAAATATTAGGATTGCTGATTTTTCTCATCTTCATCCTTACTCCAAGACAATAAACATATTCAGCTTAGTTCCCCAGCTTTGTGTGTTACCTGCGATCTCTGTGTACGGTGTGGTTGGTCTGGTTGAAGCCTTCTCCCTTTGTCCAGTCTCCCTTTGTCCAGTCTCAGCTCTCAGAAGGTCCTGGTAATAGTGAGAAGAGAGGATGGAGGGGTGTTATAAAGTTCCTTCCTCATTAATAACTCTCCCTCCTCCGACCTCCAGCAGCAAGATCAGCATTCCTCAAAAACCGAAATTATACAATTATAGCCTCACTGTTCACCACAAAAAGAGAAATGAAAACTTACGCAATGTGTACTGCAATCATAGTGACATAAAATCTACATTTATCTCTGGTCCCTCAATTACACAGCTCAGATATCTAATACTAAACACCCCAATAGAACTATTGACTGAGTATTTCCCAAGAACGCAAACAACATACACTATACTACCAAAAGTATTGGGACACCTGCCTTTATACGCACATGGACTTTAATGGCATCCCAGCATTAGTCTGTAGGGTTCAAAATTGAGTTGGCACACCCTTTGCAGCTATCAAAGCTTCAACTCTTCTGGGAAGGCCGTCCACAAGGTTTAGGAGTGTGTCTATGGGAATGTTTGACCATTCTTTCAGAAGAACATTTGTAAAGTCAGGCACTGATGTTGGACGAGAAGGCCTGGCTTGCAGTCTCTGCTCTAATTAATTCAAAAGATGTTCTATCGGGTTAAGGTCAGATCTCTGTGCAGACCAGTCAAGTTCCTCCATGCTCACCCATGTCTTTATGGACCTTGCCTTGTGCACTGGTGTGCAGTCGTGTTGGAACAGGAAGGGACCATCCCCAAATTGTTCCCACAAAGTTGAGAGCATGAAATTGTCCAAAATGTATTGGTATGATGATGCCTTAAGAGCTCCCTTTAAGTTTTACAGTGTACAACAAATGTATCTTTTCATACAATGTACAAAAAATGTAACAACAATTGGGCAAAAAGGTGGTAAAAATGCATATGTGTTTGCTGCTTTTTTTCCTTGTTTTTGCCGCGATTCTGGCACATTATGCACCTGTGAATAAAGTAGGTGTAACGCGGTTGCGTTTTTGATACGCTTTCCATTCATTTTAATGGGGTGGTGTATTTTTTGAGGCTTTTTTTTTTAACTGCACCGAACATGCACCAAAAATGCAGCAATCAGGATTTTACAAAATGCTGACGTTACAAAACAACTGATCGGTGTGAAAAGTTTTGTGGTCTTGTATTTTTCTTCCGCTTTTTTTTATGCAAAAGCGGAATAAAGACAGATCAGTGTGAAAGCAGCATAAAGTAGACTCCATGGAGTAAAGAACTCATGAGAACTCTGGAATCACAGAGCACTATGGGGTTCTATTTCCAGTATACCCTGTAAATGCCTTCATAGAACTTTCTCCCGGGATTCTCAATTTTTTTAATTTAAAAATTGAAATAGTCTATAATCTATGGTCCAGTCTACAATTATTATATTTTTTTTTAAGGTGACCCTGGTCTTTAACAAAGGTCAGCTGCTGCAGAATGGAAAGATGGAGATGGAAGGATGTCAGGACAAACAGATATTTCCTAGGAGTGCAGATATCAGGATAATAGATTTCTGTATATGGTGACCCCTCCTCCTAGGAGTACAGATATCGGGATAATAGATTTCTGTATATGGTGACCCCTCCTCCTAGGAGTACAGATATTGGGATAATAGATTTCTGTATATGGTGACCCCTCCTCCTAGGAATACAGATATCGGGATAATAGATTTCTGTATGTGGTGATCCCTCCTCCTAGGAGTACAGATATTGGGATAATAGATTTCTGTATATGGTGACCCCTCCTCCTAGGAGTACAGATATCGGGATAATAGATTTCTGTATGTGGTGATCCCTCCTCCTAGGAGTGCAGATATCAGGATAATAGATTTCTGTCTATGGTGACCCCTCCTCCTAGGAGTACAGATATCAGGATAATAGATTTCTGTATATGGTGACCCCTCCTCCTAGGAGTACAAATATCAGGATAATAGATTTCTGTATATGATGACCCCTCCTCCTAGGAGTACAAATATCAGGATAATAGATTTCTGTATGTGGTGATCCCTCCTCCTAGGAGTACAGATATTGGGATAATAGATTTCTGTATATGGTGACCCCTCCTCCTAGGAGTACAGATATCGGGATAATAGATTTCTGTATGTGGTGATCCCTCCTCCTAGGAGTGCAGATATCAGGATAATAGATTTCTGTCTATGGTGACCCCTCCTCCTAGGAGTACAGATATCAGGATAATAGATTTCTGTATATGGTGACCCCTCCTCCTAGGAGTACAAATATCAGGATAATAGATTTCTGTATATGATGACCCCTCCTCCTAGGAGTACAAATATCAGGATAATAGATTTCTGTCTATGGTGACCTCTCCTCCTAGGAGTACAGATATCGGGATAATAGATTTCTGTATATGGTGACCCCTCCTCCTAGGAGTACAAATATCGGGATAATAGATTTTTCTATATGGTGACCCCTCCGTCTAGGTTCCTGGCCATCAAGTGTTACTTCTAACTTCTCTGATCTGCATTTTCACTCTGGGTCAATCACTCAATGTAGTTCCCCATCGTTTGTGTGTTACCTTCTCTATGCAATGGCTGTGTCTGTGTGCCTGTGTCACTGTGTCTCCTCCTCCGTTCCGGCGCTGACGCGCCGCCCACAATCGAGAGTAATATGCCTCTGTCTGTGTGCCTGAGGGGAGGAGCAGGAGAACGCCGTGCTGCTTGATTTTTTGCCTTTATGACTCGTTCTGTGCGGCGCCAGCACCGCCCACTAATCTGTACAAGGAGAATAGAAGTGAATGGCCGGCCGTACAGCTGCAGCACAACTATTAAGGTACTAAAAATCTCTCTCTCTCTCTCCCCCCTCTCTCTCTCTCTCCCCCCTCTCCCCCCCCCTCTCTCTCTCTCTCCCCCCTCTCTCTCTCCCCCCTCTCTCTCTCCCTCTCTTTCTCTCCCCCCTCTCCCCCCTCTCTCTCTCTCTCCCCCCCTCTCTCTCTCTCTCCCCCCCTCTCTCTCTCCCCCTTCTCTCTCTCCCCTCCCTCTCTCTCTCACTCACTCTCTCTCCCCCCCTCTCTCTCTCCCCCTCTCCCCCCTCTCCCCTCTCTCTCTCTCCCCCCTCTCTCTCCCCCCCTCTCTCTCTCCCCCTCTCCCCCCTCTCCCCTCTCTCTCTCTCCCCTCTCTCTCTCCCCCCTCTCTCCCCCCTCTCTCTCGCCCCTCTCCCCCCCTCTCTCTCTCTCACTCTCTCTTCCCCCCCTCTCTCACTCCCTCCCCCCCCTCTCTCTCTCTCTCTCTCCACCCCTCTCCCCCCCCCCCCCCCTCTCTCTCTCTCTCTCTCTCTCTCTTTCATGTTTTGTTCAAGTGCCAGATTATCTTTGAAAAGCTGTATACCATCAAAAGCTGCTACTGTGCCCATAGATTGCCAACACTGTGCCCTGCCCATCAAACGCAGCCAGTGTACCCATCAATTGCAGCCACTGTGCCCATTAAATGCTGCCACTGTACCATCAAACACAGCCACTGTACCCATAAATTGCCACCACTGTGCCCATTAAACACAGCCACTGTGCCCATCAAACGCAGCCACTGTACCCATAAATTGCCGCCACTGTGCTCATTAAATGCTGCCACTGTACCATCAAACGCAGCCACTGTACCCATAAATTGCCACCACTGTGCCCATTAAATGCTGCCACTGTACCATCAAACGCAGCCACTGTACCCATAAATTGCCACTACTGTGCCCATTAAACACAGCCACTGTGCCCATCAAACGCAGCCACTGTACCCATAAATTGCCGCCACTGTGCTCATTAAGCGCTACCACTGTGCCCATCAAATGCAGCCACTGTAACCATCAATTGCCGCCAGTTTGCCCATTAAATCCTGCCAGTGTCCGCCCCACTGTCTCAGGTCAGCGCGTTGCTCCACGCTCCCTCCGATAGGCATCCAATCACAGCGCCTGTCACTTCAGCCAATCAGGTGACAGGTAACCAGACCCAGTGCACCTGATTGGTTGAGAGGCAGGTCAGTATTAGGGAAGCGATTTATTTGATTTCCTAACACAGCACTGTGTAAGCAGCGAACGCACAGCAGTGTGCTTATGTTTACCAATTTGGAAGCCTATTAGAGCCGATGGCTCTAATCAGGCACTTCTAAAAACACCCCCGCCGCTGTAATTTAGATACCCGATGCCCGACAAGGGGCTGGACACCTGAATAGGGGGCGGCAGCAGTGACAATAGATAGATTCATGCAATGCATGAATCTGTCTATTGAAGATTGACGGGTGCAATGGACGCACCGCCACTGCCCAGTTGTATTTCCCCTGGGTGGGGAAATCCCACCATGTTTTATATTATACATTCCTATACACTGTGTGCCCTATAAAAAGGAGGTGGGCATTAAGGGACAGAGTGGTGTGCAGGCAATTTGTTTTATTTTTTGTGTGCATTACTGGGCACTTTCACCCCCTTCCTTCCCAGGCCAATTTTCAGCTTTCAGCGCTGTCACACTTTCAATGACAAATTGCGCGGTCATACAACGCTGTTCACACAATAGAGCTTTCTTTTGGTGGTATTTATTCATGACTCAGTTTTTTATTTTTTGCGATATAAGCGGGAAAAAAAGAGCGGAAATTTGGAAAAAAAAACAATATTTTCTTCTTTCTATTTTAAAAGAAATCCAATAAAATCTCATTTTGTCATAAATGTAAGCCAAAATGTATTCTGCTACATGTCTTTGGTAAAAAAAATCATGTTAAGTGTATAATAGTTGGTTTGTGTGATCACAGACAGATGTACGCAGATGATCATGCACAGATGTGATCACGGACAGATGTGTGCAGATGATCCTTGGGACATATGATTTTACTGTTACATATGTGGGGGACAGGTGTTTTTACTGTGTGGGGACATGTGTGTGGGGACAGTGTTTTGGGGACTTTGTGTGTTTACATTGTGTTGGGACATGTGTGGGGACAGTAGGCTGGTGATCAGTGTGTAAAAAGCTGTAAAAAAACAGTTCATACTCACTGATCACTGGCCGGCTGCAGAGATCCGCTCTCCTCTCCGACAACTTCCGTGTGAGGAGAGGAGAGCCAATTGCCTAGAAAACAGCCCTCTATTTACATCACATGACGGCTGTGATTCGACACAGCCGTCATGTGATCAGGAGGGCCAATCACAGAGCCCTGCGGCCGATCGGAGATGCGCCGTGTTCAGGTGACACAGGTGCATCGGGATCGCGCCGCTGCGCAGGCACGCACGCACGCGCATGATCCTCCTCCTTCTGAGGGACGTTCCTGAACGTCCACTCAGAAGGAGGAAGCGCCCACCCAGCCGTATATGTGCAGTGGCCAGGTGGGATGTGGTTAAAGAGCAACTGTCATCTCTGTCCTGCAGCGGCTCCTCCTTTGACTCGCTGTTGACTCACGGACAGTCCCATTCACTTTAATGGGACGGCTGGTGATGCGGCGGTGACACAACAAGGTGAGGGACATGGCGGCAGCAGGCGAGTGGACGCCCGCTAACAGGCGCTGCCATGATGGATCTGAAATGACAGGTGCTCTTTAAATGTAAGGAACCATTTTTGCTGGTAGTTAAAATCTTTGATATTTGCAAACAAAATGAAGGTTTCCTATTTAGAATAATAAGCTGTCAGGTTAGTAAAACAGCGATATCAGAACCGAGTTAATCATACAGTTTGTAGTGTATATAGATATGCAAAACAATGTTATAAGTAATATTCCTGAATTTTGTTCATGGTTACTGTGACATCAATGCAGTGCATGTTATCTCAACTTGCAGAGTTTGGATTCATTGAATGAGTTTACCAAAAACGAAAATATTGCAGAATATACAGCCTCTTTTTTTTTTTTCCTATTTCATCTTAAAGCGGGATTCCGCCCCTGAAAAAAAAAAATTAAAAGTCAGCAGCTGCTAACACTGTAGCTGCTGACTTTAAATAAGTACTTACCTGTCCTGGGTGCCCGCGATGTCGGCCGCCCGAGGCAGATCCGTCCCTCGGCTCTCGGGTTCCCGGCATCGCCATCCTAAGTAAGGGAAACAGGCAGTGGAGCCTTGCGGCTTCACTGCCAGTTTCCTACTGCGCACGCGCGAGCGGCGCGGCGCTTTGTGAAATGCATGGTTTTCCATTTTATGAACAAGAAAATAATGATGTTATGCTGTTGGGCTGGTATAATGATGCTATGGGGCTGGTATGACATTTCTTCCAGGGCTGGTTTTCATTCCCAGTCCGGCCCTGCTTCTCTGCATTGTCGGTCTGGTTAAATATTTCTCCATTTTCCAGCCTCAGCCCTTCTCAGTGCTCAGAAGATCCTCCTGGTAATGGTGAGATGAGAAGATGGTCTGTTCCTTGCTCAGACCCCCCCCCCCCCCACCCTGTGAGATCACCATGGCACAATGCAAGAGTCAAAAGAACAGGAACCTCTGAGATCAAGACAGGAAATGTCATATAATAGGAAATGGTTGTTGTACCATCAGCATTGACCCTTTCAACGCAATTGATGATCCAAGCCTTCCAGACCTCACTTGATGTGGAAGATTCCATTTTTTTCCAGTATTTGGATCTCCCCCTCACCCCCCCTATACTTACCTGACCCTGATGGGGGCGTCACCGGGTGGAGTACAACAGGGTAGAGTCCCCAATGTTTACCTGTTATTCGGCAAGTGTCTCTTGACAGGACCGGTCGTATTTGGTGGGCGGCGGGTTGTGGGTCAGTGTTCATCAAGACTGATTTATTATCTACTTCCAGACATTTATTTATTTTTTCATAAAGGACTTTATGGTAGGTCGTAGGTCTGCGAGTGCACGTAGGTCTGCGAGTGCACGTAGGTCTGCGAGTGCACGTAGGTCTGCGAGTGCACGTAGGTCTGCGAGTGCACGTAGGTCTGCATCTGTTCTGCGAGTGCACGTAGGTCTGCATCTGTTCTGCGAGTGCACGTAGGTCTGCATCTGTTCTGCGAGTGCACGTAGGTCTGCATCTGTTCTGCGATTGCACGTAGGTCTGTGAGTACCTGTGTATTGTCTTGTTGTGTACCTGTGTATTGTCTTGAGTATTAGTGCCAGGAAGCTAGCTGTTAGGTAATTTGGACAGGGTATAATCCCCAATCCTCACTAAATTTAATAGGTACGATGCCCGGCGGGTGTGGAGAGGCGACTCTTTGTATATCTTGCTGCATGTATGCATTCCTTGATCATCCGATCGAGGGCGAATACTGCTGTGCAAAATGTAAGCACATTGTTTCCCTGGAAGCCCAGGTTCTGAATCTGGGGAAGCAACTGTCAGCACTGAGAAGTCCCTCCATACTAAAGGTGAGCCAGGAACGCACACGGCAGGGGCCGGCAGGGGCCGGCAGGGGCCAGCACAGAGGCGGATGGAGACAAAGAGGTGCTGGCACTAGCAAAGAGTAGATGGGTGACAGTCAGGAAGGGTAGAGGGGGAAGTGCCAGGGAGGCCGATCCAGGACTGGAGCATCCCAATAAGTACGCTCCATTGATTGACATTGGTGAAACCAGTCAGGGACCAGCACTGCTGGAGCTGAGGGACTCTCCTAGCTGCTGAGGGAAGAACTCCTCCAGTGAGAGTGGGGGGGGGGGCAGCGAAGGGAAAGGAAAGGCAGATTCTGGTGGTAGGGGACTCAATTCTTAGAAGGACAGAGAGGGCAATCTGTAACCAAGACCTGAAGTGCCGAACAGTATGTTGTCTACCGGGCGCTCGGGTTCGGCACATCACGGATCTTGTGGACAGATTACTGGGAGGGGCTGGGGAAGACCCAGCTGTCATGGTGCACGTTGGCACCAATGACAAAGTCAGAGGCAGATGGAGTGTCCTAAAGAACGATTTTAGGGACTTAGGAGCTAAATTGAGGAAAAGGACCTCCAAGATAGTATTCTCAGGAATACTACCGGTACATCGAGCCACACCAGAAAGGCAGAGGGAGATTAGGGAAGTAAACAAGTGGCTGAAGAGCTGGTGTAATAAGGAGGGGTTTGGGTTCCTGAAGGACTGGGCCAACTTCTCAGTCGATAACCGGTACTATAGAAGGGACGGACTGCACCTAAATGAGGAGGGTGCAGATCTGCTGGGAATGAAGATGGCAAAAAAGATAGAGGGGTTTTTAAACTAGGCAATGGGGGGGAGGGTCCAGAGATAGAGATAGTCAGCGCGGAAGATATTCCAGAGGGTAGTATTGGGGGCATTAGTGGTAGGTTGACCAAAGCACAAAAACACAAGGTAAGTATAGTAGCAAGTCCTAGTTGCAAATCTCGAAACACCCAATATGTTCACCAATGCCAGGAGCATGGCAGACAAGATGGGTGAACTAGAGATACTGTTGTACAAGGAGGATTTGGATTTTGTGGGAATTTCAGAGACCTGGTTCAACAGCTCTCATGATTGGCTGGCAAACATTCAAGGGTATACCCTTTACCGCAAGGATAGAGAGGGTAAAAAAGGGGGAGGGGTATGCCTATATATCAAGAATAATGTGATATATAAGTGAATGTGAGAGATGACATCACTGAGGGAGCTAGGGAGGAGGTAGAATCCTTATGGGTAGAGCTCCAAAGGGATGAAGCTAAGGGGAAAATAATACTGGGAGTATGCTATAGGCCCCCTAACCTGAGAGAGGAAGTGGAGACAGATCTCCTATCACAATTTGGATTAGCAGCAAGGATGGGAAGTGTTATCATAATGGGGGATTTTAATTATCCAGACATAGACTGGGCAGAGGGAACCACACATTCATTTAAGGCTCGCCAGTTCCTTAATGTCTTACAGGACGATTTTATGGGTCAAATGGTATACGCACTAACTAGAAATAAAACATTACTGGATCTACTGATTGCCAACAATACAGACCTGATCACGGATGTGGAAATACGGGGCAATTTAGGTAACAGCGATCACAGGTCAATTAGTTTCAGTATAAATCACACAAATAGGAAACATGAAGGGAACACAAAGACACTGAATTTCAAAAGAGCCAACTTCCCTAAATTACAAACCTTGCTAAAAGGCATAAATTGGGATAAAATATTAGGAACAAAGAATACGGAGGAGAGATGGGTTTGCTTTAAGAGCATATTAAATAAGGGCATTAGCCAATGTATCCCATTGGGTAATAAATCACCAGGACCAGATGGCTTGCATCCGAGGGTACTTAGGGAACTCAGTCAAGTGATTGCCAGACCGTTGTTCCTAATTTTTACAGATAGTCTACTGACTGGAATGGTACCAGCTGATTGGAAAAAAGCCAATGTAGCACCAATATTTAAAAAGGGCCCAAAATACATCCCTGGGAATTACAGACCAGTTAGCCTAACATCAATAGCATGTAAACTCTTGGAGGGGATGATAAGGGACTATATACAAGATTTTAGTAATGAGAACGGTATCATTAGCAGTAAGCAGCATGGATTCATGAAGAATTGTTCTTGCCAAACCAATCTACTAACCTTCTATGAGGAGGTGAGTTGCCATCTAGATAAAGGAAGGCCCGTAGACGTGGTGTATCTGGATTTTGCAAAAGCATTTGACACAGTTCCCCATAAACTTTACTGTACAAAATAAGGTATGTTGGCATGGACCATAGGGTGAGTACATGGATTGAAAACTGGCTACAAGGGCGAGTTCAGAGGGTGGTGATAAATGGGGAGTACTCGGAATGGTCAGGGGTGGGTAGTGGGGTTCCCCAGGTTTCTGTGCTTTGACCAATCCTATTTAATTTGTTCATAAACGACCTGGAGGATGGGATAAACAGTTCAATCTCTGTATTTGCAGATGATACTAAGCTAAGCAGGGCAATAACTTCTCCGCATGATGTGGAAATCTTGCAAAACGATCTGAACAAATTAATGGGGTGGGCAACTACATTGCAGATGAGGTTCAATGTAGAAAAATGTAAAGTAATGCATTTGGGTGGCAAAAATATGAATGCAATCTACTGGGGGGGGGACGGACCTCTGGGAGAATCTAGGATGGAAAAGGACCTGGGGATCCTAGCAGATGATAGGCTCAGTAATGGCATGCAATGCCAAGCTGCTGCTAACAAAGCAAACAGAATATTGGCATTAAAAAAGGGATCAACTCCAGAGATAAAACGATAATTCTCCTACTCTTCAAGACTCTGGTCCGGCTATACCTAGAGTATGCTGTCCAGTTCTGGGAAATGGAGCGAGTACAAAGAAGGGCAACAAAGCTAATAAAGGGTCTGGAGGATATTAGTTATGAGGAAAGGTTGCGAGCACTGAACTTATTCTCTCTGGAGAGGAGACGCTTGAGAGGGGATATGATTTCAATATACAAATACTGTACTGGTGACCCCACAATAGGAATGAAACTTTTTCGCAGAAGAGAGTTTAACAAGACTCGTGGCCACTCAGTAAAATTAGAAGAAAAGAGGTTTAACCTTAAACTACGTAGAGGGTTCTTTACTGTAAGAGCGGCAAGGATGTGGAATTCCCTTCCACAGGCGGTGGTCTCAGCGGGGAGCATCGATAGTTTCAAGAAACTATTAGATAAGCACCTGAATGACCGCAACATACAGGGATATACAATGTAATACTGACATATAATCACACACATATGTTGGATTTGATGGACTTGTGTCTTTTTTCAACCTCGCCTACTATGTAACTATGTAACTATATGTTAAGTTTTTATTTTGTTTGCCCATTTTTCTGTCAATTGAGTAGGGGTACTATGTACCCAATACTCATTAATAAGGGGTGGGGGACATGGGGGCCCCCTTAATAAAGGGGGCCCCAAACTTCAAAAAGTCACCCCCCTCCCACCCTTACAACTACCAGGCCAGGGTTGTGGGGAAGAGGCCCTTGTCCTCATCGGCATGGTGGCAAGGTGCGTTGGGGGGAGACCCACTTCCCCAAAGCCCCCCATGTCGAGAACACATGTCCTGGTATGGTTTAAGGTGGGGGGGGGCACTAGCTCGTCCCCTCATCTCCTGGCCTTCTCAGATAAGGGTCCAGTATGGATTTTGGCGGTGACCCCATGCCATTTAAAAAAAAAATTGGTGCGGGCTTCCCCTCAAAATGCATGCCAGACCTGACAGGCCTGGTATGGAAAGGGGGGGGGGGCATGGTGTTTTTTTTTTTTTTTTTTTTTTTAATGCTGCACTTCTATTGTTTTTATTCTGCTGTCAGCAAGGAATCTCACTGACAGCAGGTGAGTCAAGGTTGTTAATGATGAGGCAACTGTGCGCTCCTTAACAACCAGTTGTTCCAAACATTTTTACCGAAATGAAAATTTCCAGCATGCGCATGTCTATAAAACTTTCATATTCATAATTCATAACGAAAGAACTCATGAGACTGGAATCACAGAGCACTATGGGGGTCTATTTCCAGTATACCTTGTAAATGTCTTCATAGAACTTTCTCCCGGGATTCTCAATTAAAGCAATGTGTGAGTCTTGGAAGGAAGCTGTGGTAAAACCTTTATTGATAGACCCCCATGGGTTTTTGTAGAGACAAAGAAGAAGGTGCTTGCCTTCAGACTGTCTCTCTTTAATTGAACCTCTTTTACTGTGTGAACAGAGAAGGCAGGCAGGGGGAGGAAGGGATTGAGGTCAGTTATTTGATAGGTGGTTTTGTATATTTGACTTATCATGCTGTAACCAGCAATGGAAACTTGCTTGGTTTCCTCTCACAACTTCAATATATACACAAATAGTAACCATCCTCTGGAGGACAGGGACTGGTGAAACTGGATCCATTCTCTACAATAAAGGCTAACCTCACCTTTTCCATAAACTGGTCCATGCAGACAAAGTGTCTTAGTGGTTTAAAAAGCACTGTGTCATTTGTAAATATATTGTGTAATGCAAATGTCATACCTGAAGGTCTTTTCCACCAACAAAAAAGCCCGGATGAAAAACTCTCAATGCTTACTTTCCTAAATCCCAACTTATTTCCTGGACAAAGCACACATTCAGCAACCCCTCACCCCCGTTAGCATCACATGAATGAGCTTGCCTGATATAAAAGCCATCCATGCACAGTGTGCTCTCTCCTATCCCAGCAGTGGCTGAGCTCAGTGGTGACTTTCCTTCTAAGGGTGTTGGGTTCCTGACCGTCCTGACCTGACTTTATGTTGTTGGTCACCATAAATATTAGGATTGCTGATTTTTCTCATCTTCATCCTTACTCCAAGACAATTAAACATATTCAGCTTAGTTCCCCAGCTTTGTGTGTTACCTGCGATCTCTGTGTACGGTGTGGTTGGTCTGGTTGAAGCCTTCTCCCTTTGTCCAGTCTCCCTTTGTCCAGTCTCAGCTCTCAGAAGGTCCTGGTAATGGTGGGAAGAGAGGATGGAGGGGTGTTATAAAGTTCCTTCCTCATTAATAACTCTCCCTTCTCCGACCTCCAGCAGCAAGATCAGCATTCCTCAAAAACCGAAATTATACAATTATAGCCTCACTGTTCACCACAAAAAGAGAAATGAAAACTTACGCAATGTGTACTTCAATCATAGTGACATGAAACCTACATTTATCTCTGGTCCCTCAATTACACATCTCAGATATCTAATAATGAACACCACAATCGAACTATTGACTGAGAATTTCCCAAGAACGCAAACAACATACACTATACTACCAAAAGTATTGGGACACCTGCCTTTACACGCACATGGACTTTAATGGCATCCCAGTATTATGCCCCGTACACACGGTCGGATTTTCCGATGGACAATGTCCGATCGGAGCGTGTTGTTGGAAATTCCGACCATGTGTGGGCTCCATCGGACATTTTCCATCGGATTTTCCGACACACAAAGTTGGAGAGCAGGAGATAAAATTTTCCGACAACAAAATCCGTTGTCGGAAATTCCGATCGTGTGTACATAAATCCGACGGACGGGGCGTGGCCTGACATCGTACCAAGATGGACGTGTAGCTCTGGAGCTCCTGTTCACGAGGCCCAGCAACTTCAGCATCTGGCTAATACACAAACCCACCGCCACTACAAAATGGAGAGCACAACCAGGAGTGTACCGGCGACAAGACCCAGCTCCGCTCCGGAGCCAGACACACAGCTAAGCCGCCAAATACCAGAGATATTCCGGACAAGGCCTAGAGGCGGGACGCAGCCATCGCAAGACGCCTTCCCCCGTGAGTCACGCTCGCACAGCAGAAGCCCGCGGCGCGGTAGTGAGAGCTCAGAGATCCGAACATCCCCTGCACTGAGCCTCGATGACCCCCGCAGTGTCGCACTAGACATAAAAAACACTCTCTCTGCCGCTATCTCGGACT
The DNA here is from genome assembly GCA_037952925.1 of Lithobates clamitans. NCBI lineage: Eukaryota > Metazoa > Chordata > Amphibia > Anura > Ranidae > Lithobates > Lithobates clamitans. The sequence continues at coordinate 196,401 of JBBGZY010001494.1, forward strand.
TAAGAGCCGACATCCAAGCTATAGCCCTAAGGGTGGAAGAAGTGGAAACTACACAAGCCCGCCATGACGCTCCCCTCTGCCAAGTACAACAATTAACCGAGTCACACGCCATACACCTGAGAGAAATCAACCGACACATGGAAGACCTCGATAACAGAGGGAGACGCCGCAACCTCAGGGTAAGAGGGATCCCTGAATCCATAGAGCCCAACCACCTTTCACAGGCAGTCACCAATATCTTCAATGACCTACTAGAAAGACCCCCTGACACACCGATCGCCTTTGAGCGAATACATAGAGCACTTCGCCCGAGAGGGAAAGACACAGACCCTCCCAGGGACGCAATATGCTGCCTGACAGATTTCCCACTAAAGGAGGAAATTCTATATAAAGCAAGAAGCAGAAACCAATTATCCTTTAGGGGCTCTAATATTAAAATCTTCCAGGATCTGTCCAACATAACCCTACAGCGCAGAAGAGAACTGAGGCCCCTTCTTGACACACTACGGGCGAGATCTATCGTATACCGCTGGAAGTTTCCATTCTGCCTGTCAGTAACACACCAAGGACGTACAGCAAACCTCAGAGTCCCTGAAGACCTAGAACACTTCTGCTCTATTCTAGATCTTCCACTTGTAGATCTACCTGATTGGTACAGTGACTTCAGACTCCCTTCAATCAACAGAGCAACATCCATGGACGGAATAGACGAAGCAGGAGGCTTCAGCATAAGACGCCGCCGCCGCCATGCACAGCAACCGGCTCCACTACACCCACCTATGGCAACTGCAGAAGGCCCCAGAAACGGAAGCCCGACAGCCTCTCCGGCTCACCGCAGAGCAAGAATGCTCTGATCAGGTACATTTCTCTTACCTCAACTCCTTCATGACACCTATTAATCTTTAGTTCAGTTCACCCCTTTATGCCTGACTGTGATGAGAAGCACTACTATGATACTCATATTTACCCACATGCTTTGCAACCACTATGCTTAAGCAACGAAGCCCCCATCGCCTGCTCCACATGAAGTAAACTTACCCTTAACTCAATAACTACAAAATCAAGACACACGGTGCCTGCCTCGCTCCCAATCGGAGAGAGAATACTGACTCGGACAGTAACAACTTTACTAGACTCACATACAAATACAATTATAGAGAAATCCAAAGCCCAACTTCAATTTAGATTTGAAGACTCTTCCCGGAAGCGCACTAAAGACTCCTGATACAACCTCCAAATGCTCTGCCACCCACCTGTATCCACAAATGAGGAAGATCACCAGCGAACTCAAACCACAGAGCTGAAACAGGCCGCAGCCTGATAAGCTTCCCTCATCCACCACCTGAGACGCCAACGGAACATCCAGCGGAAACCGAAGCAAACTCTATCTTACCACATGAGCGTCCTTCTCCTCTTATGCTACACCATATGCCATGTCCCAGATGTTCCAAGCAGAAAATGACAACGGCAAGACCACTCCACACTAGAGAATCCCCCAGCTTTCAACGCCAGGACCCTCACCTGACCAGCCGGGACTCGATCACATTCCTCACCAAACCCCCATACACTTATGTGGACTTAGAACTCAATACTCACCAACAAAAGTGGACATACGGACCAACCTTTGGGAATGAGCAATACCCCCCTCACCATTCTCTTTGTTTGCCAAATCAGGCATTCCACTATCATACATCGGCTTTCTGGGACAACCAACATCACCTAAGTACATGCAGTCAAGTATACTCTTACTCTTCCCTTCCTTTCAACTAAACCACCCTCCCTACACACTTAACTCAACCCACCCCCCCCTATTACTCTTGTAATGTCTCTCCTCTACCGCCCTTACTAACCTACCTCCGTTACCCCTCTCCTTCTCTTTCATTCATTTCTCTCTCTGAGTGTGAGTGGTACTAAACTGTTTCATATTACAAGTAGTTCGAGTAACAGAATTATATGTTTATCTTGCAGAGCACGGACTGAGAGGTCCCACTAAAGAACCTCATGCCCACTCTTATCTTATTTCAGAAAGTCCGAGATGGGGGTGTCCAGGTGAAATTCTCACAATCCTCGCAAAACATATGATAGGAAAAATCAAGGGTCATATATATTATACCCAAAATGATATCTCACCTATAAGATCCCCCTCTCCTACTCGTCCTGATCAACCTGTGAGACTTGGCTTGTCGATCTGATGGCTGGACGCCTCCATCTCGGACCCCGAAACCCCACTTTTACTCACAGCAGGTATTACAGTTATTGTTTTCCATGTTTGTTGTTCTTATTTGGTTCTCTTCTTCTTAAGTGTCATGTAAAGGAAAAGGCTACTAGATGTTCCACACTACGTTTTTAAAAAAAAGGTACTAAACAAACCTGACACACCAAGGGTACTCTTTACATTACCCACCTGATTAAACCCTTCACTGGGAATCGTTCTTACTCCAACTACAAACGGGACTCCCTCCAAACACATCTCAGCTGTAGTACTCTATCGTCATTATATCCAAGACATGTCTTCTATCCAGACGACAGTATCTCTAGAGTATACCTCACACCACCCCACCACCCAATACTGACAACACACACTCACCCCATCACTAACACTACTTACTAATGTAGTGGATCGGTTTCAGAAGAGGATGAGGACATATCCCTCACCCCATAAACCAGAGACACCACTTACAACATGCCGGACGCATAAATCCTTGGCCTCATAGGAACACAGAGCGCACACCTCTTGTACTACCTTATCTACCACCCCCACACAACAGACTCTGGCAGTTATCGTTGACCATCCCGGTCGCCCACCCCCCAACATAGAGAGTTGACAGGTTCAACTTTCTAACCGGTATTATCCCTTGATCTTCACCCCCTTTACCCACTCCTCCTTTCCTATCCAAGCCTCCCTCAACCCACACTCCCTTCCTTACCCCCTCCTCCTCCTTTATCTCCCCCTTTTTTTCCCTTCTTTTTTTTTTTTTTTTCTCTCTCTCCCCTCCTCTACTCTCCCTACCTCGGTCCCCCCGGCCCTTCCATTCCCTCTCTGACTCCTCTTTCCCAAAGTATCTTTATCACATCCCATCGCGTATTTACTACTACCATGGACACGCCAAACACGAGAACCCATAACTCTAAACTGAAACTCATATCTCTGAACGTAAAAGGCTTGAACACCCCTGAAAAACGCACACAAACACTAAACAGCATGCGATCCATGAAAGCAGATGTTGTTTTCTTGCAGGAAACCCACTTTAGTACAAAATCGGTTCCCAAATTGACAAATCATTTCTTCCCCCACGGCTTCCACGCAACCTCCCCCACCACTAAATCCAAAGGGGTTTCCATACTTCTTTCCAAAGACACACCTATCCAAATCTCAGACTCTCTTGTAGACGATCAAGGCAGGTTCCTCTTTCTGAAAGGAACTTTCAACAACAAACGAATAACACTAGCAAACATATATAGCCCCAACACATCCCAGGTCCCCTTCATCCGAGACATAGCACGCCGACTAATGACATTTCAAGAAGGAACACTGATTCTAGGTGGCGATTTGAACATACCACTGGACCCACTTCTAGACACCTCATCTGGTACCTCACATATCCCTTTTAGGGCCATCAAACAAATTAGGAGAAGCTTACAAGACCTGTCACTTCATGATACCTGGCGAACCCTCAATCCCAAGGAGAAGGACTTCACCTTCTTCTCCATCCCACACAAAAGATATTCCCGCCTAGACTACCTTTTTATCACGCAACAGGATCTCCAAACCCTAACTAAAGCAACGATAGAGCCCATGACCTTCTCAGACCATCACCCTATCACGGCCACATTTACCTTCCCAGACAAAATAGCACATAACAACATATGGAGACTGGACACGTCCATCCTGACAGACAAAATTAGAGAAGAAGAGATACGTACATGCTTAACGCAATATTTCGCTGAAAATGACACACCAGAGGTATCACAGCTGACACAATGGGAGGCCCACAAGTGTGTAGTACGAGGTAGATTAATATCCCTAGCAGCGGCAATCAGAAAAGAGAAATCAGCCAAGCTCTCAGACCTATTCACAAAACTCAAAACACTAGAAGCGAAGCATAAGCGCACATTGGCTCAAAACACACATGCAGAGCTTACTGAACTACGTTCACACATACAAGAAGAACTGGGCCGTAACTTAAAAAGAAAATTCATCCTCTCCCAGAAGCTCTTTTATGAACACGGCAACAAACCAGGTCATTTACTAGCTCAGGCCCTCCGTCTGAAAAGAGCCAAAAATACCATACATCAGATACACTCCCCAACAGGCAATATACACACGAAGAACGTAGATATCGCACAGGAATTTGAACAATATTATGCATCTCTATACAACCTCAACAAGTCGAACAACAACACCTCTCCCTCCCAACGCAGACAAAAAGAAATACAAAACTTCTTACGTGACTTCAGTACAGGGACAATCCCAACAGACATAGCCAAAACACTCGAATCACCAATCACCTCAGCGGAATGGGCACAAGCAATAAAACAATTAAAACCCGGCAAGAGCCCAGGCCCAGACGGACTATCCGCGGCTTACTACAAACTATTCGCGGAGACACTTCAGACCCCCTATCTAAAAGCATTTAACTCAATCTCCCCCTCAAAGACAATCTCCCACGGGCTCTTAGAAGCACACATAACGGTCATCCCTAAAGAAGGCAAGGACCCTACTAATACAGGCAGTTACAGGCCAATCTCTTTATTGAACGTCGATATCAAGATTTTCTCAAAGATCTTAGCAAACAGACTTCTCCCTCTCCTCCCCTCCCTCATTACAGCAGACCAGGTGGGTTTTGTCCCTGGACGAGAAGCCAGGGACAACACCATAAAGGCCATCAACATACACCATCTGATGACCCACACCGGGAAAAAAGGCTTTTTCCTGTCCCTAGACGCGGAGAAGGCGTTTGACAGAGTGGCTTGGGATTACATGGAAGCAGTACTTAAGGCCATAGGCTTGGGACCGCGCATGCTAAGCTTTATCTTATCCTTGTACTCCAACCCAACGGCCAAAGTCAGGGTTAACGGCACTCTGTCAAACGCCTTCTCCATTCGCAATGGTACCAGACAGGGATGCCCCCTTTCCCCCATCCTTTTCATTCTCACCTTGGAACCCTTCTTACGGAAAATAAGATTAAATCAGGACATTAAAGGAATCCAAACTCCCCACAAGGAATACAAATACGCCGCCTTCGCGGACAATATACTATTGTTCCTTACAGAACCCCTAACTACCATACCTAACCTCCTGTCTGAATTTCAACATTTCCAATCCTTATCCAATCTTAAAATTAACTTTTCCAAATCATATGCCCTTAATGTATCACTCCCACAAGAAATCAAAAAACAATGCATGGTCAACTTCCCATTTCATTGGAAAAATGATTCAATTACATACTTAGGCATCCAAATCCCTTCCAATTTATCCAATCTTTACGCAACAAACTATTTACCTCTGCTAAATACACTTAATAAAGACCTTAAAAACTGGAACAAACCTATTTTCTCATGGTTTGGCAGAGCAGCAATCCTAAAAATGAATGCTCTACCAAGAATACTGTATGTATTGCAAACACTACCGATTCATGTCCCACAAACCTTTTTTAAGGCACACAAAAGTATGTGCTCCAGATTCCTATGGGGGGAACGGAAACCCAGAATTAGCTTCCAGCAACTCACTCGACCAAAAAGATTAGGGGGAATTGGCCTCCCAGACATCCGAAACTACTTCTCAGCCACACACCTGTCCAGAATAGTTGACTGGAACATTCATTCACCTTACAAAGAGTGGGTCCCCCTTGAGGACTCCCTCACCTCCTTCCCCCTAGCTTCTCTTCCCTGGATGACCCCTAAACACATTCCGCTGACGATCCGGCAACACCCACTCATAGGACCAACACTCTCGTGCTTCCAAAAACTATGCACCCGCACAAATATATCCTCCATACCAGGACCACTAACTTCAGTCAAATTAAATCCTGACTTCCCTCCTGGAATGTCCCACCATTTCCTCTCAGACAACTGGTCACAAGACCAAACCCGGACACACCATTTCTACAACGCAGGAAAACTCATATCGCCCTCAAACCTAGCCGTTCAAATGAACGGGCCCCCCATCCCACCCTGGACATACCTATTGATCGCCCATTTCCTCAAATCCATAGACAAGGACCGACAGTGCTCAAGACAACTAACATCTTTTGAAAAACTTTGCTCCCAAAAAACACCCCAACGACACCTCATAGCTCACACACACAACCTTCTTTTTGAAAACAGTCACCCCAATACAAGCAAAGCTTGTACACGTTGGGAAGAAGACCTATCCATTTCACTTACTGACGAACAATGGGAATATATCTTTCTAAACAACCATAAGGGATCCTTGAACGTCAGCACACAAGAAAACGGATACAAGATTCAATCCCGATGGTACCGCACACCCGCACTGCTAAATAGACTCTACCCCTCCACACCAGATAGATGCTGGAGATGCCACAAAGATAAAGGAACACTCCTACACATATGGTGGTCATGCCCTCTAATACAAACCTTTTGGAAAGAAGTATGTAGAATCACCTCTCAAGTAACCACTTATGAACTATCCCTAACTCCAGCCCAGTTCCTGCTTCACCACTCCCCACAACCACACAGGACATACCATAAGTCCCTGACAATGCACATGATCAATGCGGCTCGGCAATGTATCCCCATACATTGGGGCTCTACCCACACACCCACAGTCAAAGAGTGGTTTCACAGAATACGTAAAACCTCTGAGATGGAACAGTTAATTCACATATCACGAGACAAACCCTCGAAATTCAGTACAAAATGGGCATGTTGGATACATTTCCAAACCACACCCGCATACCTCAGAACATTCGAACCTCCTTCATAAAGCAATAGAGAACACCCAAACCAACCTAAATTAACAGCATATCAAGATGTAACAATCACAACACCCACTCAGGATTACTTCCAGACACTCCAAATCAAACTCTCATGGTAAACAGAGACAGGAAACCCCCACTCATTCAAGTAAATCGGGAAGAGGAGTCAGAGATGGAAACCTCTTTCCCCCCCCCTCCCCCCCCCTTTTTTTTTTTTTTTCTCTCTTTTTCTTTTTCTTCTTCTTTCTCTTTCTTTCTTCTTCCCCTCTTTCTTTCGTTCCTCTCCCATCCCCCCTAGTTACCCCCACAAAGAAAATACCAACCAGACCTATTACGGATTATCTCCTTAAACACTTTCCACCATACCTACTCTTCTGGCAAACGCATCCAGTTCCATGACCAGGTCGGAGACACAACGTACCGACCCTCACTTACATCCACAAACTCCATTAACCAAGCTCAAATGCAACTCCCTTAACCACATAGAATAACCAACCCTTCCAGACAATAACCACGTAACCCAGAAGACAGGTCAATACTACACAGGTAATATTACTAGGCCAGGTATGGCAGAGCAAGTTATATTTCTACACAGACTCTACCAGACCAGGCGACAGAGAGGAAAGGCCACTATTGAATGTTGATATTAATGCATGCACTGTAATATTGCAATGACAACACCTGTATGAGTTTCCGTAATATTTGAGTTTTCTGTACTTGTTTTCTTTCAAAATAAAAATTTTATTGAAAAAAAAAAAAAAAAATCCGACGGACAAAGTGCTACGCATGCTCAGAATAAATAAAGAGATGAAAGCTATTGGCCACTGCCCCGTTTATAGTCCCGACGTACGTGTTTTACGTCACCGCATTTAGAACGATCGGATTTTCCGACAACTTTGTGTGACCGTGTGTATGCAAGACAAGTTTGAGCCAACATCCGTCGGAAAAAATCCTAGGATTTTGCTGTCGGAATGTCCGAACAAAGTCCGACCGTGTGTACGCCTTATTAGTCTGTAGGGTTCAAAATTTAGTTAGCCCACCCTTTGCAGCTATCAAAGCTTCAACTCTTCTGGGAAGACTGTCCACAAGGTTTATGAGAGGGTCTATGGGAATGTTTAACCATTCTTTCAGAAGCACATTTGTGAGGTCAGGCACTGATGTTGGAAGGGAAGGCCTGGCTTGCAGTCTCTGTTCTAATTCATTACAAAGATGTTCTATCGGGTTAAGGTCAGGACTCTGTGCAGACCAGTCAAGTTCCTCCATGCTCTTCCATGTCTTTATGGACCTTTCTTTGTGCACTGGTGTGCAGTCATGTTGGAACAGGAAGGGACCATCCCCAAATTGTTCCCACAAAGTTGAGGGCATGAAATTGTCCAAAATGTATTGGTATAATGATGCCTTAAGAGCTCCCTATAACTGGAACTAAGGGGCCAAGCCCAACCACTGAAAAACAACCCTGTACCATAATCCCCCCTCCACCAAATGATTTGGACCAGTGCACAAAGCGAGGTCCATAAAGACATGGATGAGCGAGTTTGGAGGAACTTAACTGGTCTGCACAGAGTCTTGACCCAAATGCAAGAGGGAAGAAATCTGGCACACTTGAAGCTATCTGACCCAAGCCAGCTAGGTTGAATGAATAAAATAGATACAATAAAACAATGACAGTCTAAAAGAAAAATGACAGAAAAAAGTCCAAGGTGCTAACTGAGCGGCAACCACTGTGGAGGAGCGAGAAGTGACTCTGCAGGGAAGACAAGAGGAAGAGCAGTGCCAGCTATGTGTAGCGGTATGAGACTTTAATGGCACTGTAAGTAAAGCAATTCACAGGATTGTAGTCGGTAATGCTAATCAGTGAATTGAAAGTCCCTGTCGTGGGTAGGGATGAGCCGAATACCCCCCGGTTCGGTTCGCACCAGAACCTGCGAACGTACCAAAAGTTTGCGCGAACCCCATTTAGAACCCCATTAAAGTCTATGGGACTCAAACGTTTGAAATCAAAAGTGCTCATTTTAAAGGCTAATATGCATGGTATTGTCCTAAAAAGGGTTTGGGGACCCGGGTCCTGCCCCAGGGGACATGTATCAATGCAAACAAAAAGTTTTAAAAACGACCATGTTTTCGGGAGCAGTGATTTTAATGATGCTTAAAGTGAACAAATAAAAGTGAAATATTCCCTTAAATATCGTACCTGGGGGGTGTCTATAGTATGCCTGTAAAGTGGCGCTTGTTTCCCGTGCTTAGAACAGTCCCTGCACAAAATGACATTTTTAAAGGAATAAAAGTCATTTAAAACTGCTTGCGGGTTTAATGTAATGTCGGGTCCTGGCTAGGGATGAGCTTCGTGTTCGAGTCGAACCCATGTTCGACTCGAACATCGGCTGTTCGGTCGTTCGCCGAATTGCGAACGATATGGGCCGTTCGCGCCAAATTCGTGTGGCGCGTCACGGCCCATAATTCACTGCGGCATCGCAGTGCATTGCTGGCTGATGATTGGCCAAGCATGCACTATGACCCGCATGCTTGGCCAATCACAGCGCCGTCAGTAGAGAGAGCTGTAATTGGCCAAAGCCAGGGTGGCTTTGGCCAATTATGGCTCAGGGGATTTAGTACACACCCCACACTATATAAGGCCGCCTGCACGGCGGCCCTGTGTAGTGTGTGTTCCGGTGTGCTGAGAGATAGAGAGAGAGAGAGACAGTGTCATTTGATTTGAGTTAGATAGATTAGGCAGAACAGTCAGTCAGTTAGCTGCACTTACAGTGTATTGTGTATATATATGCATCCCAGGTGTTGCATATATATATATACACTGTATTCAGTTTAGCTAGATCCGTTCCTGTTATCTTCTATCTAGACTATTTACATTTAGTGCAGTGTGTCCTGCTCACAGTGTTCGGCTAGATCCGTTCCTGCTATTTACATTCAGTGCAGTGCGTCCTGCTCACAGTGTTCAGCTAGATCCGTTCCTGGTATTTACATTTAGTGCAGTGCGTCCTGCTCACAGTGTTCAGCTAGATCCGTTCCTGCTATTTACATTCAGTGCAGTGCGTCCTGCTCACAGTGTTCAGCTAGATCCGTTCCTGGTATTTACATTTAGTGCAGTGCGTCCTGCTCACAGTGTTCAGCTAGATCCGTTCCTGCTATTTACATTCAGTGCAGTGCGTCCTGCTCACAGTGTTCAGCTAGATCCGTTCCTGCTATTTACATTCAGTGCAGTGCGTCCTGCTCACAGTGTTCAGCTAGATCCGTTCCTGGTATTTACATTTAGTGCAGTGCGTCCTGCTCACAGTGTTCAGCTAGATCCGTTCCTGCTATTTACATTCAGTGCAGTGCGTCCTGCTCACAGTGTTCAGCTAGATCCGTTCCTGGTATTTACATTTAGTGCAGTGCGTCCTGCTCACAGTGTTCAGCTAGATCCGTTCCTGCTATTTACATTCAGTGCAGTGCGTCCTGCTCACAGTGTTCAGCTAGATCCGTTCCTGCTATTTACATTCAGTGCAGTGCGTCCTGCTCACAGTGTTCAGCTAGATCCGTTCCTGGTATTTACATTTAGTGCAGTGCGTCCTGCTCACAGTGTTCAGCTAGATCCGTTCCTGCTATTTACATTCAGTGCAGTGCGTCCTGCTCACAGTGTTCAGCTAGATCCGTTCCTGGTATTTACATTTAGTGCAGTGCGTCCTGCTCACAGTGTTCAGCTAGATCCGTTCCTGCTATTTACATTCAGTGCAGTGCGTCCTGCTCACAGTGTTCAGCTAGATCCGTTCCTGCTATTTACATTCAGTGCAGTGCGTCCTGCTCACAGTGTTCAGCTAGATCCGTTCCTGGTATTTACATTTAGTGCAGTGCGTCCTGCTCACAGTGTTCAGCTAGATCCGTTCCTGCTATTTACATTCAGTGCAGTGCGTCCTGCTCACAGTGTTCAGCTAGATCCGTTCCTGGTATTTACATTTAGTGCAGTGCGTTGTGCTCACAGTGTTCAGCTACATCCGTTCCTGCTATTTACATTCAGTGCAGTGCGTCCTGCTCACAGTGTTCAGCTAGATCCGTTCCTGGTATTTACATTTAGTGCAGTGCGTCCTGCTCACAGTGTTCAGCTAGATCCGTTCCTGCTATTTACATTCAGTGCAGTGCGTCCTGCTCACAGTGTTCAGCTAGATCCGTTCCTGCTATTTACATTCAGTGCAGTGCGTCCTGCTCACAGTGTTCAGCTAGATCCGTTCCTGGTATTTACATTTAGTGCAGTGCGTCCTGCTCACAGTGTTCAGCTAGATCCGTTCCTGCTATTTACATTCAGTGCAGTGCGTCCTGCTCACAGTGTTCAGCTAGATCCGTTCCTGGTATTTACATTTAGTGCAGTGCGTCCTGCTCACAGTGTTCAGCTAGATCCGTTCCTGCTATTTACATTCAGTGCAGTGCGTCCTGCTCACAGTGTTCAGCTAGATCCGTTCCTGCTATTTACATTCAGTGCAGTGCGTCCTGCTCACAGTGTTCAGCTAGATCCGTTCCTGGTATTTACATTTAGTGCAGTGCGTCCTGCTCACAGTGTTCAGCTAGATCCGTTCCTGCTATTTACATTCAGTGCAGTGCGTCCTGCTCACAGTGTTCAGCTAGATCCGTTCCTGCTATTTACATTCAGTGCAGTGCGTCCTGCTCACAGTGTTCAGCTAGATCCGTTCCTGGTATTTACATTTAGTGCAGTGCGTCCTGCTCACAGTGTTCAGCTAGATCCGTTCCTGGTATTTACATTTAGTGCAGTGCGTTGTGCTCACAGTGTTCAGCTACATCCGTTCCTGCTATTTACATTCAGTGCAGTGCGTCCTGCTCACAGTGTTCAGCTAGATCCGTTCCTGCTATTTACATTCAGTGCAGTGCGTCCTGCTCACAGTGTTCAGCTAGATCCGTTCCTGGTATTTACATTTAGTGCAGTGCGTCCTGCTCACAGTGTTCAGCTAGATCCGTTCCTGGTATTTACATTTAGTGCAGTGCGTCCTGCTCACAGTGTTCAGCTACATCCGTTCCTGCTATTTACATTCAGTGCAGTGCGTCCTGCTCACAGTGTTCAGCTAGATCCGTTCCTGCTATTTACATTCAGTGCAGTGCGTCCTGCTCACAGTGTTCAGCTAGATCCGTTCCTGCTATTTACATTCAGTGCAGTGCGTCCTGCTCACAGTGTTCAGCTAGATCCGTTCCTGGTATTTACATTTAGTGCAGTGCGTCCTGCTCACAGTGTTCAGCTAGATCCGTTCCTGCTATTTACATTCAGTGCAGTGCGTCCTGCTCACAGTGTTCAGCTAGATCCGTTCCTGCTATATACATTTAGTGCAGTACGTCCTGCTCACAGTGTTCAGCTAGATCCGTTCCTGTTATCTTCCTACTGACAGGCAGGCTTGTCTGGTTACAGTATATAAAGCTACCTTAAGAAAATTACAGGTGTTCTTTTTGATCCTATTAGTACCACGGTCAGGCAGCTAGACTATTTACATTTAGTACAGTGCGTCCTGCTCACAGTGTTCAGCTAGATCCGTTCCTGCTATTTACATTCAGTGCAGTGCGTCCTGCTCACAGTGTTCAGCTAGATCCGTTCCTGGTATTTACATTTAGTGCAGTGCGTCCTGCTCACAGTGTTCAGCTAGATCCGTTCCTGCTATTTACATTCAGTGCAGTGCGTCCTGCTCACAGTGTTCAGCTAGATCCGTTCCTGCTATTTACATTCAGTGCAGTGCGTCCTGCTCACAGTGTTCAGCTAGATCCGTTCCTGGTATTTACATTTAGTGCAGTGCGTCCTGCTCACAGTGTTCAGCTAGATCCGTTCCTGCTATTTACATTCAGTGCAGTGCGTCCTGCTCACAGTGTTCAGCTAGATCCGTTCCTGGTATTTACATTTAGTGCAGTGCGTTGTGCTCACAGTGTTCAGCTACATCCGTTCCTGCTATTTACATTCAGTGCAGTGCGTCCTGCTCACAGTGTTCAGCTAGATCCGTTCCTGCTATTTACATTCAGTGCAGTGCGTCCTGCTCACAGTGTTCAGCTAGATCCGTTCCTGGTATTTACATTTAGTGCAGTGCGTCCTGCTCACAGTGTTCAGCTAGATCCGTTCCTGGTATTTACATTTAGTGCAGTGCGTCCTGCTCACAGTGTTCAGCTACATCCGTTCCTGCTATTTACATTCAGTGCAGTGCGTCCTGCTCACAGTGTTCAGCTAGATCCGTTCCTGCTATTTACATTCAGTGCAGTGCGTCCTGCTCACAGTGTTCAGCTAGATCCGTTCCTGCTATTTACATTCAGTGCAGTGCGTCCTGCTCACAGTGTTCAGCTAGATCCGTTCCTGGTATTTACATTTAGTGCAGTGCGTCCTGCTCACAGTGTTCAGCTAGATCCGTTCCTGCTATTTACATTCAGTGCAGTGCGTCCTGCTCACAGTGTTCAGCTAGATCCGTTCCTGCTATATACATTTAGTGCAGTACGTCCTGCTCACAGTGTTCAGCTAGATCCGTTCCTGTTATCTTCCTACTGACAGGCAGGCTTGTCTGGTTACAGTATATAAAGCTACCTTAAGAAAATTACAGGTGTTCTTTTTGATCCTATTAGTACCACGGTCAGGCAGCTAGACTATTTACATTTAGTACAGTGCGTCCTGCTCACAGTGTTCAGCTAGATCCGTTCCTGCTATTTACATTCAGTGCAGTGCGTCCTGCTCACAGTGTTCAGCTAGATCCGTTCCTGCTATTTACATTCAGTGCAGTGCGTCCTGCTCACAGTGTTCAGCTAGATCCGTTCCTGGTATTTACATTTAGTGCAGTGCGTCCTGCTCACAGTGTTCAGCTAGATCCGTTCCTGCTATTTACATTCAGTGCAGTGCGTCCTGCTCACAGTGTTCAGCTAGATCCGTTCCTGCTATATACATTTAGTGCAGTACGTCCTGCTCACAGTGTTCAGCTAGATCCGTTCCTGTTATCTTCCTACTGACAGGCAGGCTTGTCTGGTTACAGTATATAAAGCTACCTTAAGAAAATTACAGGTGTTCTTTTTGATCCTATTAGTACCACGGTCAGGCAGCTAGACTATTTACATTTAGTACAGTGCGTCCTGCTCACAGTGTTCAGCTAGATCCGTTCCTGTTATCTTCCTACTGACAGGCAGGCTTGTCTGGTTACAGTATATAAAGCTACCTGAAGAAAATTACAGGTGTTCTTTTTGATCCTATTAGTACCACGGTCAGGCAGCTAGACTATTTACATTTAGTACAGTGTGTCCTGCTCACAGTGTTCAGCTAGATCCGTTCCTGTTATCTTCCTACTGACAGGCAGGCTTGTCTGGTTACAGTATATAAAGCTACCTTAAGAAAATTACAGGTGTTCTTTTTGATCCTATTAGTACCACGGTCAGGCAGCTAGACTATTTACATTTAGTACAGTGCGTCCTGCTCACAGTGTTCAGCTAGATCCGTTCTTGCTATTTACATTCAGTGCAGTGCGTCCTGCTCACAGTGTTCAGCTAGATCCGTTCCTGGTATTTACATTTAGTGCAGTGCGTCCTGCTCACAGTGTTCAGCTAGATCCGTTCCTGCTATTTACATTCAGTGCAGTGCGTCCTGCTCACAGTGTTCAGCTAGATCCGTTCCTGCTATATACATTTAGTGCAGTACGTCCTGCTCACAGTGTTCAGCTAGATCCGTTCCTGTTATCTTCCTACTGACAGGCAGGCTTGTCTGGTTACAGTATATAAAGCTACCTTAAGAAAATTACAGGTGTTCTTTTTGATCCTATTAGTACCACGGTCAGGCAGCTAGACTATTTACATTTAGTACAGTGCGTCCTGCTCACAGTGTTCAGCTAGATCCGTTCTTGCTATTTACATTCAGTGCAGTGCGTCCTGCTCACAGTGTTCAGCTAGATCCATTCCTGGTATTTACATTTAGTGCAGTGCGTCCTGCTCACAGTGTTCAGCTAGATCCGTTCCTGCTATTTACATTCAGTGCAGTGCGTCCTGCTCACAGTGTTCAGCTAGATCCGTTCCTGCTATATACATTTAGTGCAGTACGTCCTGCTCACAGTGTTCAGCTAGATCCGTTCCTGTTATCTTCCTACTGACAGGCAGGCTTGTCTGGTTACAGTATATAAAGCTACCTTAAGAAAATTACAGGTGTTCTTTTTGATCCTATTAGTACCACGGTCAGGCAGCTAGACTATTTACATTTAGTACAGTGCGTCCTGCTCACAGTGTTCAGCTAGATCCGTTCCTGTTATCTTCCTACTGACAGGCAGGCTTGTCTGGTTACAGTATATAAAGCTACCTTAAGAAAATTACAGGTGTTCTATCCCAGCTTAGTGCAGCTACAGGCCATTAGTATGTCTGGAAGGCCAAGAAGGAGAGGCAGACAGTCACAAGCCAATAAGAGAGGGCAAGCAGGCTCTGTGTCTAGTGCTGGTCGTGGAGACGGTGCATCCTCATCAGCACGTGGCCATGGGACACGCTTGGCCTTTTTTTCGGCAGCTGGCCGTGTTGAGCCGCAACATGCGGAAGACTTGGTCGAGTGGATGACCAAGCCGTCCTCATCCTCCTCATCCTCTCTCACCCATGCCCAGGGTGCTTTGTCTGGCAAAGCAGCGGCCTCTTCCCTCAGCTCAATGTCATCAGTGACTCCTTCCCTAGCTCCACCATGTCCTCATGAGGATTCCCTCGAACTGTTTGACCACAGTGTTGGGTACATGCTCCAGGAGGATGCCCAGCGTTTGGAAGGCTCTGATGATGATACTGAGCTCAATGAAAGCAGTAACATGAGCACGGACAGAGGGGGTGCCCAAGAAGGACAGCAATCTGGCAGTCATGCTCCCCCTGCTGCAGCATACTGCCAGGTTTGCTCCAGTGATGAGGAGGGAGGGGATGATGAGGTCACTGACTCAACGTGGGTGCCTGATAGGAGAGAGGAGGAGGAGGAGGAGGAGGAGGAGGTGGCACATCACCAACTAGGCAGGATGCCCTCCAGGGGCCAGCCTAAGGGCAGCACATTGACTGCATCACACCCCAAAGCTCCACATGTGCAGGGCGCTGCAGTCTCTGCGCGTTATTCAAAAAGTTCTTTGGTGTGGGCCTTTTTTGAGACGAGTGCATCAGATCGCACCGCTGCTATTTGCAACATATGTCTCAAGCGTATCTCGCGTGGCCAAAACATCTCCCGCTTGGGTACCACATGCTTGACCAGACATATGTTGACCTGCCATGCAGTTCGTTGGCAAGCGTATCTAAAAGACCCACACCAAAGAACAAAGACGATCTCTCCTTGCTCCTCATCAGCTGAGATTTCCAACCCCACTAGACCTTCAGTCCTCTCTGAGACCTGCAGTGAGAGGAATGAAGGTGTAGAATTAGGTGTGTCACAGCCAAGTACTTGTGGGCAATCTGCTTTTGGTACACCGACGTCAGATTGTACCAGGCAAATTTCCCTGCCCCAGCTGCTGCACCGCCGAAAGAAGTTTGCTCCCAGCCATCCACATGCCCAGCGGTTGAATGCTAGCTTGGCAAAATTGCTAGCACTTCAACTGCTGCCTTTTCAGTTGGTAGACTCTGCCCCCTTCCGTGAGTTTGTGGAATGTGCGGTTCCTCAGTGGCAGGTACCCAAACGCCACTTTTTCTCACGGAAGGCGATTCCGGCTCTCTACCGGCATGTGGAAGGCAATGTCCATGCCTCGCTGGACAGGGCGGTCAGCGGTAAGGTGCATATTACCGCTGACTCATGGTCCAGCAGGCATGGACAGGGACGTTACTTAAGTTTCACGGCGCATTGGGTGACTCTGCTGGCAGCTGGGAAGGATGCAGGACAAGGTGCAGTAGTGTTGGAGGTTGTTCCGCCACCACGCCTCCAAAATGCTGATTGTGACACACCTCTCTCCTCCACCCCCTCCTCTTCTTCTTCCTCCATGGCCTCTTCCTCGGAACCAGCGGTGCTCCGTAGGCGTTCAAGGGGCTACGCAAGTACGCAGGCCAAAAGATGCCATGCGGTGCTTGAGCTGGTGTGCTTGGGGGACAGGAGCCACACTGGGGCAGAGGTTCTGTCAGCTCTGCAGGGGCAGGTTCAGAGGTGGTTGACTCCACGCCAACTTAAGGCAGGAATGGTGGTTTGCGACAATGGCACCAACCTCCTCTCTGCCCTCCGACAGGGACAACTGACCCATGTGCCCTGTTTGGCTCACGTCCTTAACTTGGTGGTGCAGCGGTTCTTGGGCAGGTACCCGGGCTTACAGGATGTCCTGAGGCAGGCCAGGAAAGTCTCTGTGCATTTCTGCCGGTCATATAATGCCAGTGCTCGGCTGACGGACCTCCAAAAGGAGTTTAACCTGCCCAAGAACCGCCTAATCTGTGACATGCCCACCAGGTGGAACTCGACGTTGGCCATGCTGCAGCGGCTGCACACGCAGCAGAGGGCCATCAATGAGTACCTGTGCGACTATGGCACCAGGACAGGGTCAGGGGACCTTGGTTTTTTTTCCCCACGCCAGTGGGCCATGATCAGGGATGCATGCACTGTCCTGTCACCATTCGAGGAGGCCACGAGGATGGTGAGCACTGACAGTGCATGCATCAGTGACACTGTCCCCCTTGTCCACCTGTTGGAGCACACGCTGCGTGGAATAATGGACAGGGCACTTGAGGCAGAACAGAGGCAGGAAGAGGAGGACTTCCTTAGCTCTCAAGGCCCCCTTTATCCAGACAGTGTTCCTGCGTGCCCGCCGATCACACAGGAAGAGGACGAGGAGGAGGAGGAGGAGGAGGAGGAAGATTGTGTCAGTATGGAGGTGGAGCCTGGCACTCAGCATCAGCAGTCTTTAAGGGATCAGTCCCAAGGAACACATGGACTTGTACGTGGCTGGGAGGAGGTGGCTGCGGACGTTGTTGTCCTTAGTGACCCAGAGGACTCCGGACCGAATGCCTCAGCAAACCTACGCTGCATGGCCTCCCTGATCCTGCAAAGCCTGCGTAAGGATCCTCGTATTCGTGGTATCAAGGAGAAGGACCAATACTGGCTGGCAACCCTCCTTGATCCACGTTACAAGGGTAAGGTTGCGGACCTTATCTTGCCATCGCAGAGGGAGCAGAGGATGAAACATCTTCGGGAGGCCTTGCAGAAAAGTCTGTGCAACGCGTTCCCAGAGACTGGGAGGTTACAAACTCCTGTTTCTGGACAACGTGTTGCTGAGGCTTCGGTCAGTCAAAGAAGGAGCGGTGGAGAAGGTGGCCGTCTGACCGATGCGTTCAGACAATTTTTTGGTCCGCAGCCCCAAGGTATGATCGGTCCAGCAACCATCGCCAGCGTCTGTTTTACATGGTGCAGGAATACCTAGGGGCAAGATCAGACTTGGACACCTTTCCCACCGAAAATCCTCTGGGTTACTGGGTCTTGAGGATGGATCACTGGCCAGAGCTTGCACAGTATGCAATTGAGCTACTGGCCTGTCCTGCATCCAGCGTTCTTTCGGAACGCACATTCAGTGCTGCTGGAGGCGTGGTAACCGATCACAGGGTGCGTCTGTCCACCGACTCGGTCGATCGGCTGACCTTCATAAAAATGAATCAGTCTTGGATCACCACCAGCTACCAAGCACCTGATGCAGATGTAACCGAATAATTTTTTTTGAAATCTCAGATCCCTTCAAAGACTGCCTATGCTGATGCTGAGTGACTATCCCTGAGTAATTATCCTCTTCCTCCTCAATCATCACGCTGATAGCTTGTAAGAACATTTTTGGTTCTGGGCGCCACCACCAGTGCCTAAGGCACAATTTTTCAGCCCCTGTTTAACAGGGGCGTGTAATTACAATTTTTGATGTAATACTTTGCAGCAGGGCTCGTTCCTGCATTCCAACTAGAGTGTCTGTGAGGGGTTGCAGTGTTGTGGCACCAGCACCAGTGCCTAAGGCCTAATTTTTCAGCTCCTGTTCAACAGGGGCATGTAATTACAATTCTTGATCTAATATTTCACAGCAGGGCCCTGTGAGGGCTTACAGTGTTTTGGCCACAGCAACACCTAAGGCCCAAATTTCTGCTGAGTATATAGGGCAGGACCCTACTTTCAAACATCTAACTTACAAACGACTCCTACTTGCAAACGGAAGGAGACAACAGGAAGTGAGATGAAATCTACCCCTAAGGAAGGGAAATTCTCTCCTGTAAGAGTTAATATGGGAAAACAATTTCTCCTTTCCACTGATGCTTTCCAATCCTTGTTCCACAAAAAAACCCAAATTTTCAAAAAACATTTTTCATTGGGACAAAAAAGTGAGGTGAAATCTTCTGAAGAGGAGGAAAGACGCAAAACAAATGTCACAGGGGTGATAACCCTTCCCTATGTTTTCCAAAAAGCTTAGAAAAGATTTTTTGGCTGGAGCTAAACACATTAAAAATGTTCAAAATTACAAACAGATTCTACTTAACAACAAACCTACAGTCCCTGTCTTGTTTGCACCGCCTGAATACTGCTGTTCAGAGTATATAGGGACCTTTCCTTATTTTAATTTGGGTGCGGGGTTCCCCTTAATATCCATACAAGACCCAAAGGGCCTGGTAATGGACTGGGGGGTACCCATGCCGTTTGTCTCACTGATTTTCATCCATATTGCCATGACCCGACATGACATTAAACCCGCAAGCAGTTTTAAATGAGATTTTTTCCTTTAAAAATGACATTTGGTGCAGGGACTGTTCTAAACATGGGAAACACGCGTCACTTTACAGGCATACTATAGACACCCCCCAGGTACGATATTTAAAGGAATATTTCACTTTTTTTTTTTTACTTTAAGCATCATTAAAATCACTGCTCCCGAAAAAACGGCCGTTTTTAAAAGTTTTTTTTGCATTGATACATGTCCCCTGGGGTAGGACCCGGGTCCCCAAACCCTTTTTAGGACAATACCATGCAAATTAGCCTTTAAAATGAGCACTTTTGATTTCGAACGTTCGAGTCCCATAGACGTCAATGGGGTTCTAACGTTCGTGCGAACTTGCGGTCCGTTCGCGGGTTCTGGTGCGAACCGAACCGGGGGGTGTTCGGCTCATCCCTAGTCCTGGCAATATGGATGAAAATCAGTGAGACAAACGGCATGGGTACCCCCCAGTCCATTACCAGTCTCTTTGGGTCTTGTATGGATATTAAGGGGAACACCGCACCCAAACTAAAAAAAGGAAAGGCGTGGGGCCCCCCGGCCCTATATACTCTGAACAGCAGTATACAGGCAGTGCAAACAAGACAGGGACTGTAGGTTTGTTGTTAAGTATAATCTGTTTGTAATTTTGAACTGGTGCATTTTTAAAGTGTAGCTCTAGCCAAAAAATCTATTTTTAAGCTTTTTGGAAAACATAGGGAAGGGTTATCACCCCTGTGACATTTGTTTTGCTGTCTGTGCTCCTCTTCAGAAGATTTCACCTCACTTTCTGTCCCAATGACAAATGTTTTTTGACAATTTGGGGTTTTTAGTGAAACAAGGATTGGTGATAAAGCATCAGTGGAAAGGAGAAAAGTTTTTCCCATATTAACTCTTACAGGAGAGAATTTCCCTTCCTAGGGGTAGATTTCATCTCACTTCCTGTTGTCTCCTTCCATTTGCAAGTAGGAGTCGTTTGTAAGTTGGATGTTTGAAAGTAGGGGCCTGCCCTATATACTCTTCAGAAATTGGGGCCTTAGGTGTTGATGTTGCCACAACACTGTAAGCCCTCACAGTTACTCTTGGTGGGCGCAGGAACGGGCCCTGCTGTGAAATATTAGATCAAGAATTGTAATTACATGCCATTGTTGAACAGTGGTAGAAAAATTGGGCCTTTGGTGGTGGTGCTGGTGCCACAACACTAGAAGTCCTCACAGTTACTCTTGGTGGGCGCTGGAACAGGCCCTGCTGTGAAATATTATATCAAGAATTGTAATTACATGCACCTGTTGAACAGGGGCAGAAAAAAAAAGAACTGGTGCATTTTTAAAGTGTAGCTCTAGCCAAAAAATCTATTTTTAAGCTTTTTGGAAAACATAGGGAAGGGTTATCACCCCTGTGACATTTGTTTTGCTGTCTGTGCTCCTCTTCAGAAGATTTCACCTCACTTTCTGTCCCAATGACAAATGTTTTTTGACAATTTGGGGTTTTTAGTGAAACAAGGATTGGTGATAAAGCATCAGTGGAAAGGAGAAAAGTTTTTCCCATATTAACTCTTACAGGAGAGAATTTCCCTTCCTAGGGGTAGATTTCATCTCACTTCCTTTTGTCTCCTTCCATTTGCAAGTAGGAGTCGTTTGTAAGTTGGATGTTTGAAAGTAGGGGCCTGCCCTATATACTCTTCAGAAATTGGGGCCTTAGGTGTTGATGTTGCCACAACACTGTAAGCCCTCACAGTTACTCTTGGTGGGCGCAGGAATGGGCCCTGCTGTGAAATATTAGATCAAGAATTGTAATTACATGCCATTGTTGAACAGTGGTAGAAAAATTGGGCCTTTGGTGGTGGTGCTGGTGCCACAACACTAGAAGTCCTCACAGTTACTCTTGGTGGGCGCTGGAACAGGCCCTGCTGTGAAATATTATATCAAGAATTGTAATTACATGCACCTGTTGAACAGGGGCAGAAAAATTGGGCCTTTGGTGGTGGTAGTGGTGGTGTTGCCACAACACTGGAAGCCCTCACAGTTACTCTTGGTGGGTGCAGGAATGGGCCCTGCTAAGAAATATTAGATCAAGAATTGTAATTACATGTCCCTGTTGAACAGGGGCAGAAAAATTTGGCCTTAGGCACTGGTGCCACAACACTGCAACCCCTCACAAATGCTATAGTTGGAGCACAGGAATGAGCCCTGCTGCAAAGTATTGCATCAAAAATTGTAATTATACGCCCCTGTTAAACAGGGGCTGAAAAATTGGGCCTTGGGCACTGGTGCTGGTGCCACAACACTGCAACCCCTCACAGATACCATAGTTGGAGCACAGGAATGAGCCCTGCTGCAAAGTATTGCATAAAAAATTGTAATTACACGCCCCCGTTAAACAGAGGCAGAAAAATTGGGCCTTGGCCACTGATGGCGGTGCCCAGAACCAAAAATGTTCTTACAAGCTATCAGCATGAAAATTGAGGAGGAAGAGAATTGTCACTCAGCATAACAGGATAGTCACTCAGCATCAGCATAGGCAGTCTTGAAGGGATCTCACATTAAAAAAAAAATCAATTGGTTACATCAGCATCAGGTGCTTGGTAGCTGGTGGTGATCCAAGACTGATTCATTTTTATGAAGGTCAGCCGATCGACCGAGTCGGTGGACAGACGCACCCTGTGATCATCTCTTCCTCACTAGTGTCTGACAGACGCGAGTAGGGGAGAGCCGATCGGCGGCTCTTCTGGCAGGGGGGGTCTGCGCACTGGACCACCAGGGATCGCCACTAGGACCACCAGGGAAGGGGCAACATGTGGATGGCCAGGTATGTACCGCATGGCCATCCACATGTGCCCAGTGTGCCAAATCTGTGCCAATCAGTGCCCACAAATGGGCACTGATTGGCACCATTATGTTGCAGTGATACCCAGCAATGTCACCCTTAGGGGCATCACTGCAAACAAGCAGTGTCATCAGTGCCACCCATCAGTGTCCATTCGTGCCACCTGTCAGTGCCCATCCGTGCCCATCTATCAGTGCCCATCCGTGCCCATCTGTATCAACTATCAGTGCCACCCATAAGTAACCATCAATGCCACCTACGAGTGCCCATCAATGCCACCTATGAGTGCCCATCAGTGCTGCCTATAAGTGCCCATCGGTGCCACCTATGAGTGTCCATCAGTGCCGCATACCAGTGCCACCTATCAGTGCCCATCAGTGCCACCTATCAGTGCCCATCAGTGCCGCCTATCAGTGCCCATCATCAGTGCCCATCAGTGCCACCTCATCAGTGCCACCTCATTGGTGCCACCTCATCGGTGCCCATTAGTGCCGCCGTATCAGTGCGCGTCAGTGCAGCCATATCAGTGCCCGTCATTGAAGAAGAAAACGTACTTATTTACAAAAAGTTTTAACAGAAACAAAGAAAAACTTGTTTTTTTCAAAATACCCGCAGAGGTGATCAAATACCACCAAAAGAAAGCTCTATTTGTGGGAACAAAATGATAAAAAATTTGTTTGGGTACAGTATAGCATGACCGCGCAATTGTCATTCAAATTGCGACAGTGCTGAAAGCTGAAAATTGGCCTGGGTGGGAAGGTGTCTAAGTGCCTGGTATTGAAGTGGTTAAGGAGGGTTGCCAGCCAGTAATGATCCCTCCCCTTAAAACCACGAATACGAGGATCCTTCCGCAGGCTTTGCAGGATCAGGGAGGCCATGCAGCGTAGGTTTGCTGAGGCATTCGGTCCTCTGGGTCACTAAGGATGACATCATCCGCAGCCACCTCCTGGCAGCCACGTACAAGTCCATGGGTTTCTTGGGACTGTAAACGATCCCTTGAAGACTGCTGCTGAGCTGAGTGCCAGGCTCCACCTCCATGCTGACACAATCCTCCTCCTCCTGGTCCTCTTCCTATGTGATCGGCGGGCATGCAGGAACACTTTCTGGATAAAGGGTGCCTTGAGAGTTAAGGAAGTCCTCCTCTTCCTCCCTCTGTTCTGTCTCAAGTGCCCTTTCCATTATTCCATGCAGCGTGTGCTCCAACAGGTGGACAAGGGGGACAGTGTCACTGATGCATGCACTGTCACTGCTCACCATCCTCGTGGCCTCCTCAAATGGTGACAGGACAATGCATGCATCCCTGATCATAGCCCACTGGCGTGGGAAAAAAAAAACAAGGTAGCCGCTGCAGCATGGCCAACATTGAGTTCCACCTAGTGGGCATGTCACAGATTAGATTAGGCGGTTCTTGGGCATCCATCTGGTGAACAATGATCCCTCAGAAATCCCATGATAAAGCTTTCTCCATCTGGTGAACAATGATCCCTCAGAGATCCCATGATAAAGTTTTCTCCATCTGGTGAACAATGTTCCCACAAAGATCCCATGATAAAACTTTCTCCATCTGGTGAACAATGATCCCTCAGAGATCCCATGATAAAGCTTTCTCCATCTGGTGAACAATGTTCCCTCAGAGATCACTTGATAAAGCTTTCTCCATCTGGTGAACAATGTTCCCTCAGAAATCCCATGATAAAGCTTTCTCCATCTGGTGAACAATGATCCCTCAGAGATCCCATGATAAAGCTTTCTCCATCTGGTGAACAATGATCCCTCAGAGATCCCATGATACAGCTTTCTCCATCTGGTGAACAATGATCCCTCAGAGATCCCATGATAAAGCTTTCTCCATCTGGTGAACAATGTTCCCTCAAAGATCCCATGATAAAACTTTCTCCATCTGGTGAACAATGTTTCCTCAGAGATCCCATGATAAAGCTTTCTCCATCTGGTGAACAAAACGGCTGACTCATGCCTCCCTCCCTTTATGAGACGGGCTTAGAATACCTCAAACTGTTCCCATCCTTGGCGTCGGAATATGCTTTACCCAACCATCACCTATTCTATTTATCACAATTCTCAGACTTTATCAACAAGACCCATCCCATCAGGAAGGCACTAGCACCAGTACAGCTGAAGCCTCTAGAAATCCACAGGTGCGCAGGCACAGATGTGTGGGTGCCAGTTTTCCTGTGCATAACCACGCATGAATGCAAATGCGCATGCCGCAAAAGTTGGCGCCATTGACCCTATTTAAACTGCAGCAGTAATATTAGCCATTGCTGTCTGATCTGCAGCTATTATCTGTGTTCCTGTATTGATTCCTGTTATTGACCTGGCTTGCCTTGACCTTTCTTGAACCTTTCCTGCCCTGACCTTGGCCTGTCCCGGATTTGCTCTGTCTCCTGTTCATCTGCCTGATCCTACATTGCCAACCCCCTTTATTTACCTTGACCATTCTCTGCCTGCCCTTTATGCCTCTAGTTGACCATCTGTTGCTAACCTGGATTCCAGTTATTCTCCTGCACTATTCTACATGCTATCTGCTCCCAGCCAGTTCTTCACCTGCTGAGAGTTACCAATCCTGCCACACCAGCCACCTGCTAGCTGCCCTTCAAGCATCTTCCACCTGTTGTCTGCCCAGTCCAGGGTCTGCTGCCATCTGCTGTTCCAGTGGTCTGACTTGTCCCTGGCAATGCACCTGCTACCTGCTGTCGCGGTTAATGGTACATCTTACAGACACTCATATCTCGCTGCACTCTCGCGGCCACTGTTGCATAATCAGTGGTCACAGAGCTAGGGATGTAAGAGAGGCCTCCCTCTACACGACAGCCTTTGCCACAGGGTACATGACAGATACTTCCTTTTTGGATCATCTCCTTTCAGTGTGTCAGACATATATCAGCTGTTAAAGTCGAACGATGCTTACGTAATCCTGGAATAAAGACTTTCCAGTGCCTGATCTCTTAGACCTTCTCTTGGGGGGGGGGGGACTCAATAGAATCTAAAGGCTGACAGTGAATAAAATCTGGAGAGAAATGCAATTAGAAACATAAAAAAGTTATGGCAGAAAAAAGACAGATCGGTCCATTTTCTTTTTTTAACAATTTCCGTTGGCCGTCGGTACTTTGACGTGAAATACTGTCGTTATGGCAGCAGATAGCTGTCTTAACCCTGGTATCCTCTTTAACGGCGGACAGTCCTCTTTCAGATAAAAATGGTCTCTGTGCTGGATTTGCCACAAGATCACTTTTATCGAGGCCCCCCCCCCCTTCCCGCCGCGCTCCGGTCATCTCCACGGCTTACCGGAGCCATCAGTAGCAGCGGAGACGATCGCGTCCTTTCCCCTCTGAGGCTGGATGCCAAGTGAAGATGGCCCCCACTCATCTCCATAACATTGGATGGTGGAAGCGACGTCAAACGTCACTTTCACCCAATGGTCTTAAAGGGAAATTTTTATTTTTTGCAAAAAAAAAAAAAGACATGTAATTATTTTTTTATTGCATTTTAGTGTAAATATGAGATGTGAAGTCTTTTTGACCCCAGATCTCATATTTAAGAGGACCTGTCATGCTTTTTTTCTATTACAAGGGATGTTTGCATTCCTTGTAATAGGAATAAAAGTGACACTGTTTTTGTAAAGGACAGTGTAAAAATAAAAAATAAAAAGTAAAATAAATAATAATAAAAAAAAAAAGATTTAAAGCATCCTGTTCTGCCGAGCTTGGGCGCAGAAGCGAACGCATATGTAAGTTGCGCCCGCATATGAAAACGGTGTTCAAACCACACATGTGAGGTATCGCTGCAATCATTAGAGCGAGAGAAATAATTCTAGCCCTAGACCTCCTCTGTAACTCAAAACATGTAACCTGTAGATAATTTTTAAATGTCGCCTATGGAGATTTTTAAGGGTCAAAGTTTGTCACCATTCCACGAGCGGGCGCAAATTTGAAACATGACATGTTGGCTATCAATTTACTCGGCGTAACATTATCTTTCACAATATAAAAAAGAAATTGGGCTAACTTTACTGTTGTCTTATTTTTTAACTCGAAGTATATTTTTTCCCAAAAAATTGCGCTTGTAAGACCTCTGCGCAAATACGGTGTGACAAAAAGTATTGCAATGACCGCCATTTTATTTTCTATGGTGTCTGAAAAAAATATATGTAATGTTTGGGGTTCTAAGTAATTTTCTAGCAAAAAAAAAATATTTTAACTTGCAAACACCAAGTGTAAAAAATAGGCCCGCCTGGCCTATAGCAGAAAGATGGCCGGGCGGTGGTTCAGTTATCTTGAGTGGATGTCATATGACGCCCTGCAGGGTAACAGCCGCCGCGCGCCCGTGGGGGTGGGCATCACGGCGATCAGTGGTGCGGTGTGTCAATCTGACACACCTGCTACACCGATCTCGGTAAAGAGCCTCCGGCGGAGGATCTTTACCACGTGACCAGCCATGTCCAATCACGGCTGATCACGATGTAAACAGGAAAAGCCTTGATCGGCTTTTCCTCACTCGCGTCGATCGGCGACCGATCGGTGACTCTCCTGACAGGAGGGGTCTGCGCTGATTGTTTATCAGCGCAGCCCCCCCTCAGATGCCCACACTGGACTACCAGGGAAGCCGCCAGGACCACCAGGGAAGCCCCCAGCATGTGGATGGCCAGGTATGTACCCCATGGCCATCCACATATAAAAAAAAATGCCCAATACATGCCAATCATTGCCCACAAATGGGCACTGTCTGGCATCATTACAGAAATAAAAAAATAAGTGATGCCCAGCAATGCCAACCACCAGTGTAATCAGTGCCACCCATCAGTGTCCCTCAGTGCCACCTATCAGTACCCATCAGTGCCCACCTATCAGTGACCATCAGTGCTTATCTGTGCCACCTACCAGTGCCAACCATAAGTACCCATCAGTGCCACCCATAAGTACCCATCAGTGCCGCCTATGAGTGCCCATCAGTGCCGCCTTTGAGTGCCCATCAGTGCCGCATACCAGTCCCACCTATTAGTGCCCATCAGTGACACCTATCAGAGCCCATCAGTGCCACCTATCAGAGCCCATCATCAGTGCCACCTCGTCGGTGCCGCCTTATCAGTGCAGCCATATCAGTGCCCGTCATTGAAGAAGAAAACATATTTATTTACAAAAAAATTTAAGAGAGACAAAGAAAAACTTTTTTTTTCAAAATTTTTGTTGCGCAAAAAATAAAAAACGCAGAGGTGATCAAATACCACCAAAAGAAAGCTCTATTTGTGGGAACAAAATGGTAAAAACTTAGTTTGGGTACAGTGATGTATGGCCGCGCAATTGTCATTCAAAGTGCGACATCGCTAAAGGCTGAAAATTGGCTTGGGCAGGAAGGTGTATAAGTGCCCGAGTGTATAAGTGGTTAACTAGTTAATATGTGTTTTGGGTTTTTTTTTTTTGTTTTGTTTTATTTTTTTACTTTTTATAGATCTGTTTGAAGACACTTACTGTTGACTGGCTCAATACAATTCAAGATAGTTCCCAGAGCTTTTGTTCCATATAGCTTTTCTCACGATTCCCCCATGGAGCCCCTCTGTCATGAAAACAATTCAAATTTAATGGAGGCATGGATAGTAGTCGTTTGGGTCCCAGTCCTTGGATGTAGGCCAACTGACGAGGAGCCAAAGCATAAACAACCCAGGTTATGTGAACAAGAGGCAGAGCTAACTAGGCCTCTAAACCAGACCACAATTACATACCTTACTAAATCTTTGGGCAAAAAGACCAGCTACTAGTTACAGGCTGATTTTCGAAAAAATTTCAAAATGTCAAGGTTTGTGTTTGGAACCTTAAGACAGAGCAGCCATTGGATTTCTCAGTTCCTCAAGAGGCTTGGTATTGGGGGGCACTCGGCAGGAGAGAGGAGCCAGAACCACCGGTGTGGGACCCAAAAAGAAGAGGATCGTGGCTCCTCTGTGCAAAACCATTACACTAAGAGCTAAGTATAAACAACAACCTTTAGAATCACTTTAACTACTGTATGTAAGTAACTACGTAAAGAAGATCAAATCCAATACACGTGGAATTAAATTCTAAAATGATCCTTTTAACTATTATTTAAAAAAAAAAAAAAGTCATCCAAAAAGACGAAAGTAAATGCGGAAACTTTTATTCAATAATTCAAATAAAAAATATAATATAGGATTGTAA
Source organism: Lithobates clamitans (assembly GCA_037952925.1). Lineage (NCBI taxonomy): Eukaryota > Metazoa > Chordata > Amphibia > Anura > Ranidae > Lithobates > Lithobates clamitans. The sequence continues at coordinate 224,997 of JBBGZY010001494.1, forward strand.
AATTTCTATTGAGGAATTTGGTGGAGTGAAACTAAATAAGGTCATCATATGTACTATTAAGATACTCTAAAGAATCCTTAGCCTTTAATTAATTATAAAAAAAAAAATTGTTGCAAACGTTAACAAATACAAAACTTATTGCATTCAACTTTTTCTTTATAAGTAATTAAAAAATAAATTCAAAAGTAATTAAATAAGTAGTTAAAAATAACTAAAAAGTAATTAAAATATATATAATAAACTATCAAATTAAAAAAAAAAAAATCTTTATTATGTTTACATTTTTATATCTTTACATTTTGTTTAAATTGTATAAGTTTATTGTATCAAATTCATCAGATCAAAAAACGTGTTTTTTTTTTCTTATTGGTAGAGAAAAAGGTTGCTAAATAAAATGGAATGAATCAGTGGAATAACTGTAGATTATCAATCAGATGATGACATCATGATAATTTGTTGGGTCTAAATAAAGGGGGGGGGGGGAAATCTTAACAAGATAACTTAAGGGTCATTTAATAATTAAAATAAAAATATAATACAATATAACTTTGCACATTTTTCATTGGGAATGGTGGAGTCAAACTAAATAAGATGAAGCCCAGAACATGTGGTAGTAGCAAATTATAAAAAAATCCATATCCTATTAATTATTAAAAAAAAAAAAAAAGTAATCAGAAAAGCAAATTGTTGCACGATTGAAGACAAATTTAATGTGTGCAACTTTTTTCCAGTAATTAAAACAAATAATTTAAGACTGTAAATGTTTAATCAGGGATACGGCTGGAATCAAACTAAAGATGTTCATCAGACCATGAAACTTGTTTCTTCTTGGTAGAGAAAGAGGCTGTAAAATGAAATATATGAATAATTGAGAGGTACTAGAAGATGACATCATGTTTTTATGCTGGATCTAAAAAAGAAAAAAAAAATCTTATATTATCTTCAGGTATTGTTTTTTCTTTTTTTATTGTTGGGGTTTTATTGCTAAACCCACAAAATAAAATAACCCATGAAAAAAAATATTAGCACCACAAAAATTGCATCAAGAAATTAAAATATATTTTTTTGTTTTTATTTTATGTTTTTATGTCATATTCTACTGTATGTTTTTATTTTTTGTTTACATAGTATATACTGTATACATATATTGTCTAAAGTATTGTGACATCTGCCTGTACACGCACATGAACTTTAATGCCATCCCAGTCTAATGCCCCGTACACACGGTTGGATTTTCCGACGGAAAATGTGTGATAGGACCTTGTTGTCGGAAATTCCGACCGTGTGTAGGCTCCATCACACATTTTCCATCGGATTTTCTGACACACAAAGTTTGAGAGCAGGCTATAAAATTTTCCGACAACGGATTCGAAAATCCGTTGTTAGAAATTCTGATCGTGTGTACACAAATCCGACGCACAAAGTGCCACGCATGCTCAGGATAAATAAAGAGATGAAAGCTATTGGCTACTGCCCCGTTTATAGTCCCGACGTACGTGTTTTACGTCACCGCGTTCAGAACGATCGGATTTTCCGACAACTTTGTGTGACCGTGTGTATGCAAGACAAGTTTGAACCAACATCCGTCGGAAAAAATCCATGGATTTTGTTGTCGGAATGTCCGAACAAAGTCCGATCGTGTGTACGGGCATAAGTCTGTAGGGATCAATATTGAGTTGGCCCACCCTCTGCAGATATACCAGCTTCAACTCTTCTGGGAAGGCTGTCCACAAGGTTTAGGAGTGTGTCTATGGGAATGTTTGATCACTCTTCCAGGAGCGCATTTGTGAGGTCAGGCACTGATGTTGGATGAGAAGGTCTGGCTTGCAGTCTCCACTCTAATTCATCTCAAAGGTCTTCTATCAGGTTGAGGCGCAGGCCAGTCAAGTTCCTCCACCCCAAACTCACTCATCCATGTCTTTATGGACCTTGCTTTGTGCACTGGTGTGCAGTCATGTTGGAACAGGAAGGGGCCGTCCCCAAACTGTTCCCATAAAGTTGGGAGCATGAAAATGTCCAAAATATCTTAGTATGCTGACGCCTTAAGAGTTCCCTTCACTGGAACTAAGGGGCCAAGTCCAACCCCCGAAAAACAACCCCCACACCATAATCCCCCCTCCACCAAATGATTTGGAACACTGCACAAAGCAAGGTCCATAAAGACATAGATGACCGGGTTTGGGGTGGAGGAACTTGACTAGCCTGCACAGAGTCCTGACCTCAACCCGATAGAACACCTTTGGGATGAATTTGAGCGTAGACTGCGAGCCAGGCCTTCTCATCAAACATCAGTGCCTGACCTCACAAATGCTCTTCTGGAAGAATGATCAAACATTCCCATAGACACACTCCTAAACCTTGTGGACGGCCTTCCCAGAAGAGTTGAAGCTGTTATAGCTGCAAAGGGTGGGCCAACTCAATATTGAACCTTACGGACTAAGACTGGGATGATGCCATTAAAGTTCATGTGCTTGTAAAGGAGGGTGTCCCAATACGTTTGGTAATATAGTGTAAATATATATATATATATATAAATATATATATATATATATATATATAATATATTACGTTACAACGTATATACACACACAATGTAAATTGTATTTGTTTTACATTTGTATAACTTTAGAAAAACAAACACTGCTACAGTGAGGGAAAAAAGTATTTAATCGGCTGCTGATTTTTTTATGTTTGCCCACTGACAAAGAAATGATCGGTCTAGAATTTTAATGGCCGGTTTATTATAACAGTGAGAAACAGAAAAACAATAACATAAAAATATCCAGAAAAACGCATTTCAAAAAAGTTATAAATTGATTTGCATTTTAATGAGCGAAATACGTATTTGCCCCTTTTGCAAAACATGACTTAGTACTTGGTGGCAAAACCCTTGTTGGCAATCACAGAGGTCAGACGTTTCTTGTAGTTGGCCACCAGCTTGGCACTCATCTCAGGTGGGATTTTGTCCCACTCCTCTTTGCAGATCTTCTCCAAGTCATTAAGGTTTTGAGGCTGACGTTTGGTAACTCGAACCTTCAGCCCCTCCACATATTTTTTGTGGGATTAAGGTCTGGAAACTGGCTAGGCCACTTCAGGACTTTCTTCTTGAGCCACTCCTTTGTTGCCTTGGCTGTGTGTTTTGGGTCATTGTCATAATGGAATACCCATTTATGAACCATTTTCAATGAACCTGGCTGAGGGAAGGAGGTTCTGACCCAAGATTTGACAGTAAATGGCCCTGTCCCTTTGATGCGGTGAAGTTGTCCTGTCCCCTTAGCAGAAAAATTCCCCCAAAGTATAATGTTTCCACCTCCATGTTTGATGGTGGGGATGGTGTTCTTGGGGTCATAGGCAGCATTCCTCCTCCTCCAAACACGGCGAGTTGAGTTGATGCAGAAGAGCTCGATTTTGGTCTCATCTGACCACAACACTTTCACCCAGTTCTCCTCTGAATCATTCAGATGTTCATTAGCAATCTTCAGACGGACCTGTACATGTGTTTTCTTGAGCAGGGGGACCTTGCGGGTACTGCAGGAGTTCAGTCCTTCATGGCGTAGTGTGTTACTAATTGTTTTCTTGGTGACTATGGTTCCAGCTGCCTTGAGATTATTGACAAGATTTTCCTGTGTAGTTCTGGGCTGATTCCTCACCTTTCTCATGATCATTAAAACTCCATGAGGTGAGATCTTGTATGGAGCCCCAGACCGAGGGAGATTGACCGTTATTTTGTGATTCTTCCATTCGCAAGTTATAGCACCAACTGTTGTTACCCTCTCACCAAGCTGCTTGGCGATGGGCTTGTAGCCCATTCCAGCCTTGTGTAGGTCTTGTCCCTGACATCATTTGACATCCTAGGCCATGTTGGAGAGATTGGATTCTGATTGATTGCTTCTGTGGGCAGGTGTCTTTTATACAGGTAACAAGCTGAATTTAGGAGCACTCCTTTTAATAGAGTGCTCCTAATCTCAGCTCGTTACCTGTATAGAAGACACCTGGGAGCCAAAAATCTTGCTGATTGATAGGGGATCAAATACTTATTTCCCTCAATAAAATGCAAATCAATTTATAACTTTTTTGAAATGTGTTCTGGATATTTTTGTTGTTAATCTGCCTCTCACTGTTATAATTAGGGATGAGCCCACGGTTCAAGTCGAGCATCAACTCGAACATCGGGTGTTCGTTTGTTCTAAAACGAACTGAACATATGGGGCATTCACGGGAAATTTGAGCGTCATGGAACGCCCCATAATGTACTGCGAGATTGCAGTGCATTGCTGTATGATGATTGGCCAAAGCATGCACCTAACCTGCATGCTTTGGCCAATTACAGCACGCTGTCTGAGATAGCCATGATTGGCCAAAGGCAGGGTGTCTAAGTCCACGCCCCACACTATATAAGGCTGCTTACACGGCAGCTGTATAGTGTAATGAATGAAGAGAGATTAGACAGCTTAGTTAGTGGCATGCAGGCAGTGTATTTGATATATATATATATATATATATATAAATATATATATATATATATATATATATATATATATATATATATATCTATATCTATATATATCTATATATATCTATATATAGATATATATAGATATAGATATATATATATATATATATATGTATATATATATATATAGATAGATATATATACATATATATATCTATATATATATATATATATATATTTACACACACAGTCTAGTAAATATACTCTGCATTTAGCGTAGATTAGATCTATATTCAGGCAGTCTAGTATATTTATATAATATGGTGTATTCAAGTGGTTAAGGGGAACCCTGAGCCAAAATTTAAAAAAAAATGGCATAGGGGTCCCCCCAAAATCCATACCAGACCCTTATTCGAGCACGTAACCTGGCAGGAGAGGGGGGGAATGAGAGAGCGCCCCCACTCCTGAATCGTACCAGGCCACATGCCCTCAACATGGGGAGGGTGCTTTGGGGCCCCCCCCAAAGCACTTTGTCCCCATGTTGATGGGGACAATGACCTCATCCTCACAACCCTTGACAGTGGTTGTGGGTTGTGTGTGGTTGTGGGGGTCTGCGGGTGGGGGGCTCAAAAAAAGAAGGAGTTTTTTCATTTTTTTTTTTCGGGACCATCAGATGCTGTGATTGAAGATGGATGGACATCACGAGACACTTTTTTTTTTTAATAGAGGAATTGTCCAAACCTGTCTCCTGTCATTTTAACTTTTTTGACACTTTTTTTGGTAAATGGGTAGGGGTACAATGTACCCAATACCGATTCACATAGGGGGGCCAGGATCTGGGGGTGCCCTTGTTAAAGGGGGCTTCCAGATTCTGATAAGCCCCCCGCCCACAGACCCCTACAACCCCCGGGCAAGGGTTGTGGGGATGAGGCCCTTGTCCCCATCAACATGGGGACAAGGTGCTTTGGGGTCATGTTGAGGGCATGTGGCCTGGAACAGTTCAGGAGGGGGGCGCTCTCTCATTCCCCCCTCTTTTCCTGCGGCCTGCCAGGTTGTGTGCTCAGATAAGAGTCTGGTATGGATTTTGGGGGGGACCCCACACCATTATTTTTTTTTATTTTGGCGCGGGGTTCCCCTAATATCCATACCAGACCCCAAGGGCCTGGTAATGGACTGAGGGGGAAAACATGCCCTTTTTTTTAATGATTTTTTATGTATATTGCCAGGATCCAACAATTAAATACAGCCGCAAACAATTTTAAATTACATTTTTTCCTTTAGAAGTGTAATTTTGCTGTTACAAACACAGGAAAGATGTGCTACTTTACAGGCAGACTAAGGACACCCCCAGGCACGATATTTATTCACTTTAAGCATTATTAAAATCACTGCTCCTGAAAAAACGGCCGTTTTTAAAACTTTTTTTGCATTGATCCATGTCCCCTGGTGCAGGACCCGGGTCCCCAATCACTTTTTCTGACAATAACTTACATATAAGCCTTTAAAATGAACACTTTTGATTTTTCACGTTCGGGTCCCATAAACTTTAACGGTGTTCGCACAAATTTTTTGTCTGTTCGCATGTTCTGGTGCGAACTGAAATGGGGGGTGTTCGGCCCATCCCTAGTTATAATAAACCTACCATTAAAATTATAGACCAATCATTTTTTTGTCAGTGTGCAAACGCGCAAAGTCAGCAGTCGATCAAATACTTTTTTCTCTCACTGTGTAACTTCTTTGGACAGCATTATATACATTATATACGTCATTTTTTTTCACATTGAATCAAGAAGAGATCAGCTTCATTTGTGTGGCTTGGAGCCATACCTGGATTTATTTCCATTGTTTATTTATTATGGTTCTCTCAATCTACAGAAGTAAGAAGAGATACAGAAGATATTCTCATACATCCAATGTTTCCAGATAGATTCTATAAAGATATCTTTTTTAAATATACCGGGTCTATTCTTAAAGTTCAACATAAGATATCTGTAGCAGTCCTGAGAAGGTGGGATAAAAGGTGAGAGGTGGATAAGAGAAGATTACCTATACACTCACTGGCCACTTTATTAGGTCCACCTTGCTAGTAGTGGGTTGAACCCCCTTGACCTTCATTCTTGGTGGCATAGATACAACAAGGTGTTGGAGACGTTCCTCAGAGATTTTGCTCCATAGTGACATGATCGCATCACACAGTTGCTGCAGATTTGTTGGCTGCACATTCATGATGCCAATCTTCCGTTTCACCACATCCCAAAGGTGCTCTATTGGATGAGATGTGGTGAGTGTGGAGGCCATTGGAGTACAGGGACCTCATTGTCCAGTGGTGAGATGATTGGAGCTTTGTGACATGGTGCATTATCCTGCTGGAAGGAGCCATCAGAAGATGGGGACACTGTAGTCATAAAGGGATGGACATGGTCAGCAACAATGCTCAGGTAGAAAGTAGAGTTTAAACCATGCTCAATTGGAACTAAGGGGCCCAAAGTGTGCCAAGAAAATATCCGCCCCACACCATTACACCACCACCACCAGCCTGAACCAGTGATACAAGGCAGGATAGATCCATGCGCCAAATTCTGACCCCACCATCTGAAGGTTTCCTGTTCTTAGCTGACAGGAGTGGCACCCGGTGTGGTCTTCTGCGGCTGTAGCCCATCTTCTTCAAGGTTTGATGTGTTGTGCATTCAGAGATGGTATTCTGTATATCTTGGATGTAACGAGTGGTTATTTGAGTTACTGTTGCCTTTCTATCATCTGGAACCAGTCTGCCCATTCTCCTCTGACCTCTTACATTAACAAGGCCTTTTCCTCCACACAACTGCCGCTCGCTGGATATTTTCTCTTTTTCCACCATTCTCTGTAAACCCGAGAGATGGTTGTGTGTGAAAATCCCAGAAATACTCAGACCAGCCCGTCTGGCACCAACAACCATGCCACGTTCAAAGTCACTTCAATGCCCTTTCTTCCCCATTTTGATGTTCGGTTTTAACTTCAGCAAGTCATCCTTACCACGTCTAGATGCCTAAATGCATTGAGTTGCTGCCATGTGATTGGCTGATTAGCAATTTGTGTTACCAAGCAAATGAACAGGTGTAATAAAGTGGCCGGTGAGTGTATAACCAGTGTGATAACTACAATGTAATCAGTCTAGGAGATCATAACATCCATATATTCTATTCATACATTTATTAGAACAGCTTTTATCATTAAACTCTTGGCTGTTAACTCATCCTGCCAAGCTCTGGCATCCTTATAACTGTCTCTTTACATCCGGGTGGGGGAGACTGTTCAGTCACCTGGCTATTGTGATTGCCTGTCACAGTGGTCACATGATCGGGAGCTGGCCGTGCCAAATCCTGATCATTACTAGAGGCCATGAGCTGTCTATGACCGTTGTGGTCACTATCCTGGGAGCACAGACATTTGGTGCCTATGAACGTATATATATGTGTGGCATGTGGGTGTTACCCTATTTGCCATCATACATATGCATTATGTGAGCAGAAAGAGGTTCTAGGTTATATACACCTTTAGCAACACGGATTTAGGGCATGTACCATGTTGCTAAGCACCCCAACCCTCACCCCTGAGCCCATGACCGTGGTTGGAAGTTCCTCCCCCCCACAGCCTCTGTGACATTTAAAGTCAGCGCGGCTGTGCGGGGCTCCGCCTACACAATCACATCATTCATTTACAGAGATCTGAATGAATAAAGTCCAAGTCCTGTCCACAACAGATGGACTTGAAGTTCTCAACGGACTATGAGTGCACTGATCAGCACACTCGTAGTCCATTCACACTTCCTCCAGCTCTCCAACTGGAAGCCTGTATGGTGGTACGGACAGAGAGCTGGAGGCAGTGTCTGCGGGAGCCTGACATTGCACCCATGATCCACTAATTGCAGGCTCCTGTGTAAACAAATACTAAATGCACATTTTTTGACCTGCAAAAAACATGGCATTTATTATTTTCACCTAAAGGTGAACTTGGCCTTTTAACCACTTCAATACCGGGCCTATTCTGTCATTTCTTCCTGTAAAAATCATAATTTTTTTTGCTAGAAAATTACTCAGAACCCCCAAACATTATATAGGTTTTTTTTAGCAGACACCCTGGGGAATAAAATGGCGGTCATTGCAACTTTATATCTCGCACGGTATTTGCGCAATCATTTTTCAAACGTTTCATGAATTAAAAAATAACAAAATAGTAAAGTTAGCCCAATTTTTTTTTTTGAATAATGTGAAAGATGATGTTACGCTGAGTAAATAGATACCTAACATGTCACTCTTTAAAAATGCGCACACTCATGGAATGGCGCCAAACTTCGGTACTTAAAAATCTCCATAGTCGACGCTTTAAAAATTTTTTTATTTTTATTATTATTTTTATTTTACTTAATTTTTTTTTTTTTACACTTTTCTTTTACATTTTTTAACATCCCTTGTAATAGGAATCGATGTGACAGGTCCTCTTTATGGAGAGATGCGGGGTCAATAAGACCCCACATCTCTCCTCCAGGCTGGAAAGCATGAGATTGTGAAAAAAAAATTCACCGATCTCATGCTGACAGCTGCGATCGCGGCTTTGTTTACATCTGGGAACCTGGAACCGCGTGGTTCGCGCCCGGGCCTCTGACGGTCATAGAAATGACTGGTGACCATCTGGTCACCAGAAATCTCTATCGTAGTCATCCGGCACTGGCTGATTCTTTCTCCGGCCCCCCGATGGGACAGGAGAGCTCAGAGAAGCACCGGATGGCAGCGGGAGGGGGGGGGACGTCCCCTCCCTTCGCCTATAAGAGCGATCAAATGGTGGAACTGCCGTTATGATCATTCTTATGGTGCACAGAATCGCCAGCTGGAAAGAATGATATCTGAATGATGCCTCTAGCTGCAGGCATCATTTAGATATACCTGCACAAAGTCAAGGACGTCATTTGACTATGTGCGGTATTGAAGTGTTGTTAACCCATCCTGCAAAGCCCTGGCATCCCTTTAACTGGGTCTTCATACCTGAGGGAGGAGAGAAGGACTGCCCAAACTTGTGACCTTTGTGATTGGCTGTGATCAGGAGCTGGCCCTGACGATTCCCAATACTTGAGACAGGGAGATGTCTAGAACATCTTGGCCACTGTCCCAGGAGGAGCACCGACCTCGGTCATCCATGGACACATATGCATTATGTAAGCAACAAAAGGTTATGGTCTGTGATCATCTCTGAAAGGGAGAGTGACTCGATGGACGATGGTCTTTATTTCTGTTTTCTTCTATGTTTCTATGAGTGGAGAAGTGAACTTCCACATTCTAGTCATGTCTATTTTGGCTGCTGGCAGTATGTACAGCATGATTGTTCTGGTCAAAATGCGAATGTCATCTAAACCAATATGGCCATTTCAAAGGGCAACGTTACTTTATGTTCTACCAACTGAGGGATAAACTCAGACTTCTTGTTCCAATAAGATTTTAGTGGTATTCACATCCATAGCCTATGACTAGGGGAACTGGTTTGCTCGCCTTTCTCTGGTTCCTGTTTAAATGGAGTATTAGATATGGACAAGGAGCCCATGATGATCTCTTATGCCGTGCACACACGGCGGGACATTTGACGGACTGAACTCCAAAGGACTTTCCGGCAGACTTTCGACGGAGTTCCGACGGAGTTCCAACGAATCGGACTTGCCTACACACGATCACACCAAAGTCCAACGGATTCGAACGTGATGACGTACGACCGGACTAGAATATGCAAGTTGATAGCCAGTAGCCAACAACTGCCTTAGCGTTGGCTTTCATCCGTCGGACTAGCATACAGACTAACAGATTTTTCGACCGGACGTGAGTCCATCGGAAAGATTTGAAACATGTTCCAAATCTAAAGTCCGTCTGATTTTTGACAGAAAAGGTCCACTGAAGGTCCAATGAAGCCCACACACGGTCGGATTGTCCGACGGATTCGTTCAGTTGGACCAGTCCAGTCGAAAAGTCCACCTGTGTGTACACGGAATTATACTCTTGTGAGCCTCCTGAGGATCATTCAGGAATGAGTAACCCTTATTGTTCATGTAATGCCGTGTACACACGGGCGGACTTTTCGACCGGACTGGTCCGACGGAACAAATCGTGTGCAGGCTTCATCGGACCTGCAGCTGACCTTTTGGCTTTCTGAAAATCAGACAGACTTTAGATTTGGAACATGTTTCAAATCTTTCCGACGGACTCGAGTCCGGTCAAAAAATCTGCTCGTCTGTATGCTAGTCCGACGGACGGAAACCGGCGCTAGGGCAGCTATTGGCTACTGGCTATGAACTTCATTATTTTCGTCCGGTCATACATCATCACGTACAAATCCATTGGACTTTAGTGTGATCGTGTGTAGGCAAGTCCGTTCGTTAGAAAGTCCATCAAATCTTCGTCGAAAGTTCTGTCGGAAAGACCGTTGGATCTTTGATGCCGAAAAGTCCGCCCGTGTGTACACGGCATTAGAATATCTCAGGCCCCTAAATGGATTGGATTGCCTGTCTGGTGTTCTGAGTATAGAGAGATTCCAAGCAGGTGGTGAGATATGGAATAGTTCTAATTATGGACACAGAGCTCATAATAATAAAAGGCAAACATAGAGTTTATTACCATTTACAGCAGCAAAATCCTGTCCAGTTTGGTACATTCGGTCTTCTGTATTTAATTTTCATCCAAATTCTCTCAAACCTTTCAAAAGAAAACAAATCGGTTTGGTAAACCAGGCAAAAGAAGAAATGGCCGCACTCTGTACTCGTTCAAAATTCCTTTATTCAGAACATCCCAAAGTGTTGACATAAAGCTGGTAGATGCATTTCACACACTCCAAGTGTGCTTAATCATTACACAGGAAGAGCAGCATAGATCTCCCTATAAAGCCCCACCTAGTTGTATAACAGGTGACACTTATCATTGAATTGCATGCTTCCTGTTATATGATACACATAGAAACTAAGAAAACGGAAAAACCTACAGCAACCCATAGCAACGCACACACATATAAATATGTGTCGCATTGCATATGGATTAATGTAAAGTAGAACAATCATATTATGTGAAAAGACATTACTAAAAATGTGTACATATATTAATAAATAGAGATGAAGATACTCAAGAACACACACCATAAAACCATTGTAATCACCATATTGGATTAAAACAAGTCTGTGTAACCCATCATATACCATCCCTTAACCGCATGCCGACCAGCTGCCACAGTTATACTGCGGTAACATGGCTCAGCTGCGCAAATCCCCATCATGTTTTGTCAGTACCATAGACGGCCACTAGGGGGCACGTGCACGCCGCCGGAGGCACACGCCCTCTGCTCGCCCACAGAGCCGATGCGAGTGCCCGGCGAGATAACCGCCGGGCTCCCGCGATCGCTCGGGGCACACCGAGAGGCACACGAGAACCGGGATCTGTGTGTGTAAACACAGTTTCCGGTTCTCTGAGGGGAGAACAGACAGATCGTGTGTTCATACAGAGTATGAACAGCAATCTGTCATCTCCCCTGCACAGTCCCCTCCCCCCTTCAGTTAGAACACTCCCTAGGACACACTTAACCCCTTCACTGCCCCCCCCCCTAGTGTTAACCCCTTCACTGCCAGTGACATTTTTACAGTAATCAATGCAATTTTATAGCACTGATCGCTGTATAAATGCCAATGGTCCCAAAAATGTGTCAAAAGTGTCCGATGTGTCCGCCATAATGTCGCAGTCCTGATAAAAATCGCAGATCGCCACCATTACTAGTAAAAAACAAAACAAAAAAAATAATAAAAAAAGCTATAAATCTATCCCCTATTTTGTAGACGCTATAACTTTTGCACAAACTAATCAATATACGCTTATTGTGATTTTTTTTTTAACAAAAATATGGAGAAGAATACATATTGGCCTAAACTGAGGAAAAAAATATTTTTTTTATATATTTTTGGGGGATATTTATTATAGCAAAAAGTAAAAAATATTGCTTTTTGTCAAAATTGTCGCTCTTTTTTTGTTTATAGCGCAAAAAAGTAAAAAAACGCAGAGGTGATCAAATACCACCAAAAGAAAGCTCTATTTGTGGCAAAAAAAGGACGTCAATTTTGTTTCGGAGCCACGCCGCACGACCGCGCAATTGCCAGTTAAAGCGACGCAGTGCCGAATCACAAAAAAGCTCTCTGGTCTTTGGGCAGCGAAATGGTCCGGGGCTGAAGTGGTTAACAGGAGTATGCACACGCGCATCACACATACACATATATATAATATTATTACTATATACTTCTCTTTTTTACTCATTTGACCCATTGTATACTGTTTTTAGCTGGTCCTTTTGTTCCCTCTGTTACCTCCAATTACTTGTGGTCCCGACTTGCATTTTTGGCCTCTGAGGAGACAGCGGTGGGACCTTTGCCCCTTTTTGTGGGTGAACTGGGCTAGAAGCATTGCCCTGGGAGTGGAGACACAGGTGCATATTTGATTATTGTGTACATTTTATGTTTTTCACATTTTTGCCTTCATCCCAACTTTTCAAAAATATGTAATATGCTTATTATATTTTCTATTAGTATTCAGTCACTTATTATTTCTTGTATTTGTTGTTTGTTACTATTATCTATTTTAGAAGGCCTGTACGTCCATAAGACAGCTCCCCTGAAGAAGCCCGATCTATGGGCGAAACATGTCGGGATTTTCTATCATGCTGTCCTGTTTAACATCGTAATATCAGTATTGTACATGCCTGTGTCGATTTGTTTTTTATATATTTTTAGTTTTGCTCCTCAAAATAAGAAATAAATCTTTTTTTACTGAATATATTTGACGATATTTTCTGCACCATCTAAAATCCCCACTCCACCTTCCTATTGTTTCTATGTCAAATTTGTGGATTGGTCCTATTCTCTAGCTGTACTCTCCACGACCAATTACCTGTTCATATATATATATATATGTATATATATATATATATGTAAACGCATATGCACCCACCCGTAGAAGAATATCTCGCTCCATCATAAAAACATTAATCAACATACATCACTATATATTGTACATAACTCTAGGGAGATAATTCAAAAAAATATTTCTCCATAGCCCCCAAAGGAACAACGGAGAAAAGGGTGGGCAATAGAGGGCAGAGCAAAGAGGGAAAAAACACAAAGATAAAAAAAGACAAAGAGACAAAAAAGATTGAGCAGCAAGAGATGTGAGACTACATTAAAATTATCAATGAATATGTATCGATCTACATATAGTCAGTAAAAAGCAACATATATCAACCCATATCTTTATAAGCTCATGAAACACCAAATATGGCAAGACACATCAAGAGGACTGTGCGGAGGGAAAAACCAGGGCAGTAAATATATATACGGTATTTATCGGCGTATAACACGCACATTCATTTTAAGAGGGAAGTTTCAGGAAAAAAACTTAAAATTTAAATAAGGAACTTTGAAGCAAAATAAGGGTCAGTGCCCATCTGCAGCCTCACCATTGCCATCAATGCAGCCTCATCAGTCCACATCAATGCAGCCTCACCATTGCCATCAATGCAGCCTCATCAGTCCACATCAATGCAGCCTCACCATTGCCATCAATGCAGCCTCATCAGTCCACATCAATGCAGCCTCACCATTGCCATCAATGCAGCTTGATCGATGCCCATCTGCAGCCCAGAGGGGACAGGGAGGGTGACAGGACGAGCACCGTCAGATTACATACAGTGAGAATCTCCTATGATAGACAGAACAGTGGTCCAAAGGCGGCCCAAGAGACGGGACTTCCTATTACAGAGGCCGCCAAGTAAACAGGAGATTCTCGCTGTATGTAATCTGATGGCGCCGTCCTGCCCCCCCCCTGTCCCCTCCGAGGCAGCTAAAATTGAAGTATTGGCGTATAACACGCACACGCTATTTGCACCCGATTTTCATGGTGAAAAAGTGAGTGTTATACGCCAATAAATACAGTGTGTATATATATATGTCTATATCTGAAGAATATGCAAATGCACATTCCTGTGTGTATGTAGTACATGTCTTGAACGGACCCCGAGAGTAATAATAAAAGGATGAGATAATGAAGAAACTATTTAAAAAAAAAATAAAAAAATATATATCTGAAAAAAAATATATATATAAATAACAAAAATAACAAAAAATAGTAAATAATGAAAGATGAATAGATAATTCTCTAGTTGTTTTTGAATATTAGTATTAATGCTCTGTCGAAGAGAGTGTATTCATCACATTTATTCATAAAAATGGGTCACATCCCACTCAAAATTTAACCCTTGCGTGATTGCGAGTCTGGAGCTGGAAAATCCGGGAAAACCTCTCTACGACAGAGTAATCGAAAAATATCACCCCCTCTGGGTGGAACCCTGACCTTCTCAATAATTTGTAAATGCATTGGCTGTAATATTGCCATTATGGCATGAGTTCAAGTGTTTGGCCACATTTGTTGATAGATTTTTTGGTAAACCAGGCAGTAGTCTTCTGTGATGAACACATACAGTAGGATGGACAGATTTCATATGGTAAGCGGGTAATCACACTATAACCATCACTGTCTGGTGAAACTTGTCAGTAGCACAAGAAGTAATGCAGAAATATTTTTAATGGAGCCCATAGGGAAAAACTTCCCAATAACGTCAAAAAAAAAAAAAAAAGATGGATCTGGCCTTATACTTCTGTATTTACAATGGTCTTATTTTTTCTTTTTTTTTCTATAAATGGATTATACAGTAGATATCAGGTGATATAAAACAACTTGTAACAGCACTCCATGGAATGCCCCCTTCTTCTGGTAAAATAAATTCATAAGTGATATGAGCTTGCCTTGTCAAAAGTATGGCGTACAACCTTTTAGGCGGGTGTATTTACTCTACTGTCCTGTAGGTGGCACTGTGACATTGTTTCAGAGGATTAGAAGTCGACAAGGGAAATTGGTGCCTGGGAGACCCTCTCCCTCTAATGCCGCATACACACGGTCGGACTTTTCGGCATCAAAGGTCCGACAGTCTTTCCGACGGTCTTTCGACAAACTTTTGACGGACTTCCGACGGACTTTCTAACGAACGGACTTGCCTACACACGATCACACCAAATTCTGACGGATTTGTACGTGATGACGTACGACCGGACTAAAGTAAGGAAGTTGATAGCCGGTAGCCAATAGCTGCCCTAGCGTCGGTTTTCATCCGTCGGACTAGCGTACCAACGAGCGGATTTTTCAACCGGACTCGAGTCCGTCAGAAAGATTTGAAACATGTTTCAAATCTAAAGTCCGTCTGATTTTTAACCGAAAAAGTCCGCTGCAGGTCAGATGAAGCCCACACACGGTCGAAATGTCCGACAGGTTTGTTCTGTCGGACCAGTCTGGTCGGAAAGTCCGCCCGTGTGTACACGGCATTAGTCCTCTATAAGAAGGTAGGCATTTGGATGCTTTATTCCTGTTGGAGTTGAGGTGCCCATCTTAAGATTGGAGCCTTTAAATAGGGTATCCCCAGATACAGTGGGCTGTGATAAACTGTGTTGCCTCTGTGAGTGCACTGAAGTGTATGGTACTCTACTTCATTGGCAGACCTTGCCTATAAAGTTTCAGTTTCCCGAGCCAGTTCCTGCACCAGCCCCCCTCCCCCCCCCCCCCTACACCCTCCTTCTGTTAGTTCCAATATGGCATGCAGAATTTGCTGTGTGTGAACAATTCCAGTATTACAAAGTATACAAAATCTTTTCCTTCCCTGTATACATTGTAATACCGGAATAGCCTGTGCATGCACAGTAAGTTCCTTGTGCCATATTGAAATCAAAAGCCGGCCATACCTTGCAAGCTCATACTACATGCTATTTTAATACAAGAACCAGGTATTCTGTGGTGTGAGCGCTCTTATGCTGTTAAATAGTGATGAACCGAACTGCCTTGTATTTGGTTAGTGTGTTGTCAGTGAACTTCAAAGTTTTTAAGCTGAACCCAAAACCAACTGAAGCCAATGGCACATGAATCTGTCAAATTTAAAATACCCATTTCTGGGCTAACAGGCAAGGGGGTATCAAAAAGTAATATGGGGTGAACATTGGGGGGGGGGGTACTGGGGGGGGGCTGGCAAAGCATCTTGTCCCCATCTTGATACAACTCCAGCCTGCTGGTTTTGGGGGTCTGTGGGAGTAGCTTATCAGAATCTGAAAGCCCCCTTTAATAATAAGGGGCCCCACAGATATCGCCCCTTCATGTAAATGAGTATGGGGTGCTTAGTACATATACTTATTCACAGAAATGAAATGTCTCCTGCCTTACTGCATGGCCCCATAAAGCTCTAAGGGACAGTCTGCCAGGCATCTCCTGCCCTGGGTCCCGGCTCCTTAGAGCTTTATGGGACAGACTGCCAAGTATCTCCTAACTTGATAATTGGCCCCAATAAAGCTTCATGGGACAGGCTGCCAAGTGGCTCCTACTTTGTGACCCATAGAGCCCTATAAGAGAGGCTTCCAAATGTCTTCTCCCTTGGAATACAACCCCATAAAGATCTGTGGGACAAGCTGCTAAGTGTCTCCTAATGTGAGACACTCCCCATACACTTCTATGTAAGCTGCATAGGCACAGCCGGTGGAAAACATAACTTCATACACAGAATGTAAACGTTGCACAACTGTTCATGCATTGCTGTTTTGTTGTACCATTCATGATAGGCAGTCCAACACAATAGGAAAAGGCACTTGCATTTTAGCATGGTAGCAGCTTGTGGGGCCTTGCACTAAAGAAAATAGGTCATCAGATTTTTGGGGCGCTTTGGGTGAATTGGCATCCCAATATTTTCAATGGGCACAATTAACACAATGCATGTGTGACATGAAGTTAAGGCACTGCACAAATGTGAATGGCCCCTAAGATTAATGCCCCGTACACACGGTCGGATTTTCCGACGGAAAATGTGTGATAGGACCTTGTTGTCGGAAATTCCGACCGTGTGTAGGCTCCATAACACATTTTCCATCGGATTTTCCGACACACAAAGTTTGAGAGCAGGATATAAAATTTTCCGACAACAAAATCCGTTGTCGGAATTTCCGATCGTGTGTACACAAATCCGACGCACAAAGTGCAACGCATGCTCAGAATAAATAATGAAAGCTATTGGCCACTGCCCCGTTTATAGTCCCGACGTACGTGTTTTACGTCACCACGTTCAGAATGATCGGATTTTCCGTCAACTTTGTATGACCGTGTGTATGCAAGACAAGCTTGAGCCAACATCCGTCTAAAAAAATCCTAGGATTTTGTTGTCGGAATGTCCGACCAAAGTCCGACCGTGTGTACGGGGCATAACTGTGGTCCCAACAACAGGATTGTCATTGCAAATTCCATACTATTGTGTTGTATCAATTTTCTTTATTCAGGATTTTTGTTTCCTTTATTTTCTATTGGTGATCTTGCCAGTAACACACTTCCTGTCCTAGGGTGACAACACTCACCCTCACTTCACTAGCTGGGAACAAAGTAACATACTGTATAAGAGAATAACTTGAAGTTATTAATAGAATTGCGATCATTACGGAAATCCGTGATAAAAAATAATTAAAGGGGAACACTATCTATCTAACTATCTACTGTATCTCACAAAAGTGAGTACACCCCTCGTATTTTTGTAAATATTTTCTTCTATCTTTTCATGTGACAACACTGAAGAAATGACACTTTGCTACAATGTAAAGTAGTGAGTGTACAGCTTGTATAACAGTGTAAATTTGCTGTCCCCTCCAAATAACTCAACACACAGTCATTATTGTCTAAACCGCTGGCAACAAAAGTGAGTACACCCCTAAGTTAAAATGTCCAAATTGGGCCCAAACTGTCAATATTTTGTGTGGCCACCATTATTTTCCAGCACTGCCTTAACCCTCTTGGGCATGGAGTTCACCAGAGCTTCACAGGTTGTCACTGGAGTCCTCTTCCCCTCCTCCATGATGACATCACAGAGCTGGTGGATGTTAGAGACCCTGCGATCCTCCACCTTCCGTTTGAGGATACCCCACAGATGCTCAATAGGGTTTAGGTCTGGAGACATGCTTGGCCCCTCCATCACCTTTACCCTCAGCTTCTTTAGCAAGGCAGTGGTGGTCTTGGAGGTGTGTTTGGGGTCGTTATCATGTTGAAATACTGCCCTGCGGCCCAGTCTCAGAAGGGAGGGGATCATGTACATGTTGGCATTCATGGTCCCCTCAATGATCTATAGCTCCCCAGTGTCGGCAGCACTCATGCAGCCCAGACCATGACACTCCCACCACCATGCTTGACTGTAGGCAAGACACACTGGTCTTTGTACTCCTCACCTGGTTGCCGCCACACACGCTTGTCACCATCTGAACCAAATAAGTTTATCTTGGTCTCATCAGACCACAGGACATGGTTCCAGTAATCCATGTCCTTAGTCTGCTTGGCTTCCGAAAACTGTTTGCGGGCTTTCTTGTGCATCATCTTTAGAAGAGGCTTCCTTCTGGGACAACAGCCATGCAGACCAATTTGATGCAGTGTGTGGCATATGGTCTGAGTGCTGACCCCCTCACCCCTTCAACCTCTGCAGCAATGCTGGCAGCACTCATACGTCTATTTCTCAAAGACAACCTCTGGATATGACGCTGAGCACGTGACCTCAACTTATTTAGTGGACCATGGCGAGGCCTGTTCTGAGTGGAACCTGTCCTGTTATACCACTGTATGGTCTTGGCCACCATGCTGCAGCTCAGTTTCAGGGTCTTGGCAATCTTCTTATAGCCTAGGCCATCTTTATGTAGAGCAACAATTCTTTTTTTCAGATCCTCAGAGAGTTCTTTGCCATGAGATGCCATGTTGAACTTCCAGTGACCAGTATGAGAGAGTGAGAGTGATAACACCAAATTTAACACACCTGCTCCCCATTCACACCTGAGACCTTGTAACACTAACGAGTCACATGACACCGGGGAGGGAAAATGGCTAACTGGACCCAATTTGTACATTTTCACTTAGGGGTGTACTCACTTTTGTTGCCAGCAGTTTAGACATTAATGGCTGTGTGTTGAGTTATTTTGAGGGGACAGCAAATTTACACTGTTATACAAGCTGTACACTCACTACTTTACATTGTAGCAAAGTGTCATTTCTTCAGTGTTGTCACATGAAAAGATAGAAGAAAAGATTTACACAAATGTGAGGGGGGTACTCACTTTTGTGAGATGCTGTATATACACTGCTCAAAAAAATTAAAGGAACACTTTTTAATCAGAGTATAGCATTGGTGTTAATGAAATTAACAACAGGTGCCCTAGATGGGCAACAATGAGACAACCTCCAAAACAGGAATGGTTTTACAGGTGGAGGCCACTGACATTTTTTTCCCTAATCATCTTTTCTTAGTATTTTTCACTAGTTTTGCATTTGGCTAGGGTCAGTGTCACTACTGTTAGCATTAGGTGATACCTGGACCCTATAAAGGTTGCACAGGCAGTTCGACTCCTCCAGGATGGCACATCAATACGTGCCATTGCCAGAAGGCTTGCTGTGTCTCCCAGCACAGTCTCAAGAAGATGGAGGAGATTCCGGGAGACAGGCAGTTACTCTAGGAGAGCTGGAAAGGGCTGTAGAAGGTCCTTAAGACATCAGCAGGATTGGCATCTGTTACTTTGTGCAAGGAGGAACAGGTTGAGCACTGCCAGAGCCCTTGTCTTATCTAATGTCACCAGATATCCGGCCATCTAGTGACAGAAGAGAGAAGTGCAGCAATTCCAGAATTAGGGTGAAATCAATTGACCTCCTATGAATTGGCTAAGGCAACTATCACTTGGCAGATAAATTTAACAGCCACCCTGCCTAAACATCAGGGTGCTACATCAGTATAGATCCTAACACTTTACCCAGTCCATACCATTACAGATCCTAACACATTACCCAGTCCATACCAGTATAGATCCTAACACATTACCCAGTCCATACCAGTATAGATCCTAACACATTACCCAGTCCATACCAGTATAAATCCTAACATATTACCCAGTCCATACCAGTATAGATCCTAACACATTACCCAGTCCATACCAGTACAGATCCTAACACATTACCCAGTCCATACCATTATAGATCCTAACACATTACCCAGTCCATACCAGTATAGATCCTAATACATTACCCAGTCCATACCAGTACAGATCCTAACACATTACCCAGTCCATACCATTATAGATCCTAACACATTACCCAGTCCATACCAGTATAGATCCTAATACATTACCCAGTCCATACCAGTATAGATCCTAACACATTACCCAGTCCATATCAGTATAGATCCTTGAATCCGTGTGTCCAGCCCCCTGCATGTAGATTAGGGGCCGGGTGCATGGATTCGGGGGGCGGCCACTGAATCAGATACTCCTGTTCAAGAATCAGAACCTCTCATTCAGTAGTCAGACCCCCCAGTCAGTAACCAGACCTTCCTTTTAAAGAATTATAACCCCCCATTTAGTAATCAGACCACCCTATTCAAAAATAAGACCCTCCCATTCAGTAATCAGACACTCCTATTCAAGAATTAGAACATTCCATTCAGTAATCAGATCATCTTATTCAAAAATAACATCCTCCCATTCAGTGATTAGACCCTCTCATTCAAGAATTAGAACCTTCCATTTAAGAATCAGACACTCCCATTATAGAATCAGACACTCTCAATATAGAATCAGACCCTCCCATTATAGAATCAGACCCTCCCTTTTAGGAATCAGACCCTCCCTTTCTAGAATAAGACCCTCCCATTAAAAAATCAGATCCTCCAATTATAGAATCAGACCTTCCTATTCAGGAATGAGACCCTCCCATTCAATAATCAGACCCTCTCCCCATTCAGGAATCAGACCCTTCCATTCAGGAATCATAACCTCCCATTTAGGAGTCAGACCCTCCCATTTAATAATCAGACTCTCCCATCATTCAGGAATCAGACCCTCCCATTTAGGAATAAGGACCTCCCATTCAATAATCAGACCCTCCCATTTAGGAATCAGAACCTCCCATTCAGGAACCAGTCTGGAAAGGACACAGTGAACCAAAAAGGTCTTCTTTTATAACAGAACAAGGTAGGAATCTACTTCAAAGCATGTTAAAATCTTTATAATGCACATAGGTCATCGAGAGGTTTTTTTTTCTCAACTGTAGCACCCTCTAGTGTCCTAAGTTGGTATAGTTTAGAAGTGTAGGAAAATTTGTTCAGCTCAGGGCTGGGTCTGAGCTGCTAAATCTGCGTCAGGGTTCAGTGGAAGTTCGGGGCTTGGTGACTAATCCTTACAGCTCTTCTGGTGCCTACCCCTGGTCTAGAAGGTTGTAGGAACTTCTAGAGCTGGTATGTGGGGAGGGGCTGTTTGGAATATTTATGAGGGCCTCAGCTAATCCTGCCAGAAAGGGCAGTCAGGTGGAAGATGGAGTGCTAAGGAGGCTGCCAGTGTCCCTCAAGGGTGCCCCCTAGTCTGGGGGGTGACCTTGAGCCTGGGGCTTTGGGTGCTGGAAGGATCCTGCCAAAACACACAGGGGAAGTCCTTCCTGGAGGCACAGGAGCAAGGAGAGAGGACAGTGGGAGCAGGTCAGCATGTCTGGGAGATCTCCTGAGAGTCAGCCGGATGGGCTGATGAGAGTCGATCTGGGGAAGCTAGCCTGGAGGGCTAGTGAAAGGGGCAGCTGCAGCCAGGTGGGTTGGCAGTGCCTGAAGAGGTGGTGCAGGAGTGATGCAAACTGAACACTGAAAATTCTACTACACAACCAAGGGGCCTCAGGCTCCTGCCTGTTATGGGTTTTTACCTTTAATCTGACTGAGTTACTGGTTCTGCAAGCAAGTGTGTGCTGGAGGAAGAGGTGAAGCTGTATTCAGAGACTGTATATAGGAGAAGTTGTCTCTGAAGGTGTTTTTGAAGTCAAATGGGCATTCTTGGCCTGTTCTCTGACTCAAATGTGCCTATGACAATCTGGTGTGCCCGGCTGTGCAGGGTGAGACAACTCAATTATCTGTGGCCCTTAAGGGGGTGCACTACACAACAAAAGTGGAATTATATTTTAATTCAGCAGTATGTTCACCACTTGGTTACTTAGCAATCTGCCAATCACCCTGCCGCCAGAACCCCATTTATCAGTTAAGACAATGAACAGTCATTTGCACAGTTTTGTTACGTTTATTGCAGGATACAACTTGGATTGGAGAAAGGACGATATGAGTTGCCCATAGCATTTAGCACATTACCAGAGATTATTCATAGGCCTTGGCCTTGCAAAAACTGGATGCACACCTGGTACCCCAGTCTCCTTCCTTTGAATAACTTTTCTGCAGAGTGTTGCTCCTTCTTTCCTTGTACAAATGATTCACTGCAAAACTACTGATAATCTATTTCTTCACTTCCATTCGGACAAGAAAGAATCACTCTGAATAATTTCTCCTTGCAGACCATAATGGTATTGCCTATGCGAATCAAAGAGCCAGAAGCCTACACAGCCTCTCCCTGATGGCCCAGAGAATCAGACAGCCACACACTCTTTTGGAACGCATTACCATTGTGCTAACCAGACCAGAGATACACGGTACCGCCCCCGACGGCCTGACACATGATAATGGGCAGACTACTGCTCTCAGCCAGTCCATGACTATCAATGCTGCGTTCCCCGGCCACAGCATTCTGCACTAACCTTTCTTTAAAAGGGTAGTTCTGTGTCCCCGGCCACAGAACGCTGATCTACTCTCCTCCGCTTGACTGCTACTTCTTCCGCTCTGATCTTCTCCAGCATGCAAGTCCTGTGTTCCCCGGTCACAGCAACTTAATACTTCTTAGAGATGAAGATCTTTATCTAGGACTCCCTCCTAGCGGTTCCTACATCCCTCTTCCACGCTCGGCGTAATCCCCACATGGGGACACCTGGAACAGCAACTCAATATTCCATTCTGTCTGCTCCTGCTTTCCAGAACTCCTCCCTGGCAGCATGTGACCCCAGCTTATATGGGAGGCCTGCCCCTGCCAATACCCAAGGGTAATTGGTCAGAGCTCCTCACATGAGCTGCCTGCCACTCAAACCTCAGCTCCAACCCCTCTTCCAGAACAATCCTTCTGAAAGCAGGGGAGGCACCTCTGAGTCAGAGCACAGGTGGCCACACCCACCACTACACTAAATACTCCCAGTCCCCAAATCAAAACAACCAGGCCCAGCCTAAAGCACAGGCCTGGCTAAATTTACCTGCACTTGGACCCTGAGCTATAGAAATACTATTCTAGCACCTACCTTCAGGTAGAGGGTGCTACACTGTTATCTCTTATTTTATATATTCCAACAGAAAACGTGTTTGTGTCCAGTACATTTTGAACTAGAAAATACTTGTTTCCCTCTACACAATAGATCTTACCGTTCCCGCTTATAAGAGCAGTTCAGATATGAGAAGGGTCTACAAATGCAATGCAATTCAAGATTTGACGTCTCCTCATCGATATCCAGGGTTGCTGTTAATTTGGTTAAAGTTTGGTTTGTTCTGAGAACGGTAAGAAGATCCTCCGAACACAAAAATGTTGCTTCACAGTCATAAATCCTGGTGGGAGAAACAAGACAAAGAAAACATGAAACCACAGCCAACCGAGGAGGTTCCCGAATGACACCCGGCCACATTTCGACCTTCACACTGGGCAGACATTTGTTGGTTTGTACCCAAAAGTTCAATAAAACCTTTTTCCCATTAGGAGGATTCCTCAGTGCTGCCTGGCAGACCACCAACCCTAACCTGACCCGCCTGCGCTATTTACGTCTCTGCTCTGTTGTTTAGTTTCTGTACATTAGACTGGCCAATGAGGCATTTTACTTGTAGTGCTTTTTCATTTTTATCATTATAATCAGTACAAAAGGGTTGTATTGCACTGAGTTAAGCGTATTAAAGTGTATTTCTAAGCAATAACTATATAAAACAGCCAATACTTGCACATTTCTCCAGGTTTCGTCCATAGTACACAAAAATATAGGGTGGCCTGCCAGAAATCCAGTGGGCTTCTAACCTTCTGAATGGACTGACAGCACATCGCCTGTGTCGCTCTGAAATCCCAAGCAGGGTTGTCAGCTCTGTCCGCTGGACTCTAGAACTTCATCTATCTCCTCCCGTCTTGGATTCTCTCCACATGCATACGTGCCCATATACAGTGGGGAGGGAAAGAGCTCTTGGTAGATGCAGTTCTGGGGTCATGTCTATGTCAATAGGAACTGACTTCCCAGCAGCTGCCATTGCAAAAATGTTTACAAGCTTGATGAAGATGTCACAGCTGGTTCTTATTAAATCGGAGTTTTACCCAAAAATGGAGGCTTTGCTTATCTGCCTCCCCCCCCCCACGGTGCCATGTTTGGCACCTTTCAGGGGGGGGAGCAAGTACCTGTTTTTGATAGGTACCTGTTCCCACTTCCGAGAGAACTCTCAATGGCAAGATCACTCGGAAGTTCCGCACTCCATCCTCCTTCCCCCCGCCCAGAAAGCAGTTTCCCTTACAGGCAATGGCGGCGGCAGCACCCGAGAGCCATTGGAAACATCAGCTGGGGTGCCGACATTGCTGGATTCAAAGACAGGTTAATGTCCTCATATTAAAAATCAGCAGCTGACTTTTAATCTTCTGCTGTGGGGGAGGGGGGCCTTGGGAGTGTAACCCCCCCCCCTGCAAAAAATTGGCTCCGAATGATCAATTCAGGTGGATGAGAGATTGGCTTGTGAAAAAAATGGAGATCATAACAATATAAATTAGTAAATCCACAATAGGAGAGACTACAGTGAGTTGTGGGTTGCTGTGCGATTCACATGCGATCTGGGTGCAGTGCGATTTCAGCCCAATAATTTGAATGTGCTGACATCATTCTGGACCCCACCAAAAGTAGCGCATGCACTTCTTCAAAAATTGCACTACTGTACCATGTGATCTGGTGCAGGCAAATGCCGTGCTTTTGCGACCTGCATTTGAGGTGTCCTTAAAGGGTAACTGCTCATCAGTGCTGCCCATCAATTCCCATTTGTGCCCATCAGTGCCGCCCTTCAGTGCCCATCAGTGCTGCCTATCCGTGCCCACCAGTGCTGCCTATCAGTGCTCATTGGTGCCGCCTATCAGTGCCACCTATCAGTGCCCATCAGTGCGGCATAATAGTCCCTCCTCATCAGTGCCCCCTCATCAGTGCCCACCAGTGTTGCCCATCAGTGCTGCCTATCCATGCCGCCTATCAGTGACCACCAGTCCTGCTTATCAGGGCTTATTGGTGCTGCCTATTAGTGCCACCTATCAGTGCCCATCAGTGCGACATAAGAGTCCATCCTCATCAGTGCCACCTCATCAGTACCCACCAGTGCTGCCCATCAGTGTTGCCTATTAGTGCCCAACAGTGCCGCCATTCAGTGCCACCTATCATTGCCCATCAGTGCAGCATATTAGTGCCTCCTCATCAGTGCCCATCAGTGAAAAGGAAAATTAACTTATTTACAAAGTTTACTGACAGAAACCAAAAAAAAATTTTTCTCAAAATGTTCGGTCTTTTTTCTTTTTTTTTTTTGGAAAAAAAAATAAAAAACCCATCTGTGATTAAATACCACCAAAAGAGAGCTCTATTTGTGTGAGGAAAGTGATAAAAATGTAATTTGTGTACAGTGTTGTATGACCGGGTAATTGTCATTCAAAGTGTGACAGCGCTGAAAGCTGAAAATTGGCCTGGGCGGGAAGGGGGTGACATTGCCCAGTATGGAGGTGGTTAATGAGGGGGCCCTCAGATCCCGGCCAGTGTTGCCAACTGCCAGTATTTTTACTGGCAGCCATTAAAAAATGGACACTTTTCCAGTGTCGTTAAATTGAAATCATGGTGCAGGCTGGGTTCACACTGGTCCGACAAAAGCTCCGACATTGGGAGCTCATGTCGCATGACGTGTGAAATGTAATGTTTCCCTATGGGAGCCGTCCTAACTGGTCCGACACAAGTCGTTCCGACTTTAGAAATGCTCCCTGTACTACTTTGGTCCGACTTTGATCCTACTTCAGCCTATTGACTATCATTGAAGTCGGATCAAAGTCGGATTGCCGTCTCGCATGATCCGACTTCGGCACGCGACTTGTGCCCAGATGATCTTGAGGGGGAACTCCGCGCCAGATTTTAAATAAAAATCCGGCATGGGTTCCCCCTCCAAGAGCATACCAGGCCCTTGGGTCTGGTATGGACCTTGAGGGGAACCCCCTACGCCGAAAAAGCGGCGTGCGGGGGGTCCCCCCAATCCATACCATACCCTTATCCGAGCACGCAGCCCGGCCGGACAGGAATGGGGGTGGGGACGAGCGAGCGCCCCCCTCCCTCCTGAACCGTACCAGGCCGCATGCCCTCAACATGGGGGGTGGTGCCTTGGGGGAGGGGGCGCGCTGCGGCCCCCCCACCCCAAAGCACCCTGTCCCCATGTTGATGAGGACAAGGGCCTCTTCCCGACAACCCTGGCCGTTGGTTGTCGGGGTCTGCGGGCGGGGACTTATCGGAATCCGGGAGCCCCCTTTAATAAGGGGGCCCCCAGATCCCGGCCCCCCACCCTATGTGAATGAGTATGGGGTACAGCGTACCCCTACCCATTCACCTAGGAAAAAAGTGTCATTTAAAAAAAAACACTACACAGATTTTTAAAGCATTTTATTCGACAGCTCCGGGGGTCTTCTTCCGACTTCGGGGGTCTCTCCGGTTCTTCTCCGCGCTCTCCGGGTCTTCTGCCGGGCTCCTCCTCTCTCTTCTGCTCTTTTGCCGCTCTTTTGCTAAAGAGGAGGAGCCCGGTCTGCTGCCTTCTTCTCTTCGGGGGTCTCTCCGGTTCTTCTCCACGCTCTCCGGATCTTCTGCCGGGCTCCTCCGCTCTCTTCTGCTCTTTTGCCGCTCTTTTGCTAAAGCGGAGGAGCCTGGTCTTCAATCTTCTGCCTTCTGCCCTCTTCTCCTGATGTTGACACGACGCTCTCTGGGGCTGGAATGCTCTCTGTGCGCTCTGCTCTGATTTATATAGGCGGTGACCCCGCCCCCTTAAGCCGTCACAGTCCCTGGGCATGCTGGGACTGTGACGTTTTAGGGGGCGTGGTCATCACCCGATGACCACGCCCCCTTATGCCGTCACAGTCCCAGCATGCCCAGGGACTGTGACGGCTTAAGGGGGCGGGGTCACCGCCTATATAAATCAGAGCAGAGCGCACAGAGAGCATTCTAGCCCCAGAGAGCGTCGTGTCAACATCAGGAGAAGAGGGCAGAAGGCAGAAGATTGAAGACCAGGCTCCTCCGCTTTAGCAAAAGAGCGGCAAAAGAGCAGAAGAGAGCGGAGGAGCCCGGCAGAAGATCCGGAGAGCGTGGAGAAGAACCGGAGAGACCCCCGAAGAGAAGAAGGCAGCAGACCGGGCTCCTCCTCTTTAGCAAAAGAGCGGCAAAAGAGCAGAAGAGAGAGGAGGAGCCCGGCAGAAGACCCGGAGAGCGCGGAGAAGAACCGGAGAGACCCCCGAAGTCGGAAGAAGACCCCCGGAGCTGTCGAATAAAATGCTTTAAAAATCTGTGTAGTGTTTTTTTTTAAATGACACTTTTTTCCTAGGTGAATGGGTAGGGGTACGCTGTACCCCATACTCATTCACATAGGGTGGGGGGCCGGGATCTGGGGGCCCCCTTATTAAAGGGGGCTCCCGGATTCCGATAAGTCCCCGCCCGCAGACCCCGACAACCAACGGCCAGGGTTGTCGGGAAGAGGCCCTTGTCCTCATCAACATGGGGACAGGGTGCTTTGGGGTGGGGGGGCCGCAGCGCGCCCCCTCCCCCAAGGCACCACCCCCCATGTTGAGGGCATGCGGCCTGGTACGGTTCAGGAGGGAGGGGGGCGCTCGCTCGTCCCCACCCCCATTCCTGTCCGGCCGGGCTGCGTGCTCGGATAAGGGTCTGGTATGGATTGGGGGCGACCCCCCACGCCGTTTTTTCGGCGTAGGGGGTTCCCTTCAAGGTCCATACCAGACCCAAGGGCCTGGTATGCTCTTGGAGGGGGAACCCATGCCGGATTTTTATTTAACATTTGGCGCGGAGTTCCCCCTAAAGATTCATACCAAACAATGCCGGGCATTGGCGGGGATCCAAGTCGGATCCCCGTTCATTGAAAGTCGGACACATGCCGGCTTCATGTCGCAGGGCAAAGTCGGATCCAAAGTAGGACGGCTGTCGTGTCGCACCAGTGTGAACCCAGCCGCAAGGGAACGGAGCAGCCGGAACCTCATGTGCAAGTCTGTGGAACAGGAGGAAGGCAAGCTGGGAGTGGACTGAAGGGATCACCTGGCATGGAGGGAGAGGGTCACTGTGACTCAGGAGGGGACGTGTCATGCCAGTGAGGTGCCATCATCATCTGCTGCATCCTGCTGTCAGTGTCACTGTGAGAGTCAATTTCATGTGTGTGTGACGCCCATTCTAATTTCTTGCCCTCTCCATTCCTGTCCCTGAGCTACTTATTTACTATATCGAAAATAAAATAAGAAAATATGTTTTTGCCCTAAAATCTACCTTAAATCACATTGCTAAATTCATATTGTACTTGTCCATAGCCCAAAATCCTGAAATTTGCACTTAAAAATGACATTTTGTAACTTTTAGATATGCCAGTAAAAACATGACAGTGCCAGTAAGCTTTGGGTCGTGTCAGTAAATTTCAATCTGGTAGGTTGGCAACACTGATCCCGGCCCCCTCAATGTGAATGTGTATGAGGTACATAGTACCCCTACCCCTTCACCAAAAAAGTGTAAAAGTGAATAAAGATAGAAGGCAGTTTTTGACAATTCCTTCATTAACCACTTCAGCCCCGGAAGATTTTACCCCCTTCCTGACCAGAGCACTTTTTGCGATTCGGCACTGCGTCGCTTTAACTGACAATTGCGTGGTCGTGCGAAGTGGCTCTCAAACAAAATTGACGTTCTTCTTCCCCCACAAATAGAGCTTTCTTTTGGTGGTTTTTGATCACCTCTGCGTTTTTTATTTTCTGCGCTTTAAAAAAATAGCTAACTATATTTTTCAATTTTTGCTATAATAAATATCCCCAAAAAATATATAAAAATGTTTTCTTCCAGAGTTTAAGCCATTACGTAGTCTTCTACATATTTTTGGTTAAAAAAAAAATCGCAATAAGCGTTTATTGATTGGTTTGGGCAAAAGTTATAGCGTCTACAAAATAGGGGATAGTTTTATGGCATTTTTATTAATATTTTTTTTTACTAGTAATCGGCGATCTGCGATTTTTATCATAACTGCGACATTATGGTGGCCACGTCGGACACTTTTGGGACTATTGTCATTTATACAGCGATCAGTGCGATTAAAAATGCATTGATTACTGTAAAAATGTGACTGGCAGTGAAGGGGTTAACCACTAGGGGGCGCTGTAGGGGTTAAGTGTGTCCTAGGGAGTGATTCTAACTGTGGGGGGAGGGGCTGTTTGTGACACGACACTGATCACCGCTCCCGATTACAGGGAGCAGAGATCAGTGTCCTGTCACTAGGCAGAACGGGGAGATGCTTGTTTACATCAGCATTTCCCCGTTCTTCATCTCCGTGAGACGATCGTGGGTATCCCCACGGACATTGAGTCCGCAGAACCCACGATCACACTCACGGAGCTCGCGGCGCACGTGCACGCGCCCGCAAACCGCTTCTTAAAGGGCAACGTACAGGTACGTTAGTATGCCTGTACCTGCCCTCCTGCCAAAGTATATTGGTGTGAGCCGGTCAGCAAGTGGTTAAAAGACATTCCTGTATCCTTAACCGTTCCCGAACCGCCCCGCGTACACATACTGCGGCAGGGCGGCCCTTGAGCGCAAAACCACACAACTGTACGTGATTTTTCTTCTTTGGCTCTGGGGCACGCACCGCCAGAGCCCCGCACCTGCTGTAACTGGACACAGCGGGAGCCAATCAGCGGGTCCCGTGGACCCGATGTTTGCCGGAAACCCAGCGATTGTTTCCGAGAGAGGCCGCTCTGCTAGTAAGGAAGATGGAGATCTTGTGTTTCTGCTAAGCAGGAACATGGGTCTCTTTCTTCCCCCAGCCAAAGCACCTCCCCCACAGTTAGAAAGCACTCCCAGAGAACACATTTAACCCATTGATTGCCCATGACGTTCATCCCTTCCCTGCCAGTGCCATTAGTACAGTGACAGTGCATATATTTTCTTAGCACTGTATTTGTGCCACTGGTCCCCCAAAAAGTGTCACTTAGGCTGATTTCACACTGGGGTGGGTGTTGACAGTAAAACACCACTAGTTTTAGCACCGCTTTACCGTCGTTTTAGCGCGCTTTTAACCCCCCGCTAGCGGCTGAATAAAGGGTTGAATGCGCCCGTGTAGCGCCGCCGCCGAAGCGCTTTGCAGGCGCATCGGCAGCGGTGCCCATTCATTTCAATGGGCAGGGGCGGTGGAGGAGCGGTGTATACAGTGCTCCTAAACCCCTCTAAAGATGCTGCTTGCAGGACTTTTTTTAACATCCTGCCAGCACAGCGTCCCAGTGTGGAATCCCTCGGGCTCTCACACTGGGACTGAGGGGAGCCATTTTTTTAAGGCGCTTTACAGGCACTATTTTTAGCCCACAAGCACCTGAAAAATGCCTCCAGTGTGAAAGGGGTCTAAGTGTCAGATTTGTCCGCCGCAATGTCGCAGTCCCGCTAAAAAAATCACTGATCACTGCCATTACTAGTGAAAAAAAATTTAAAAAAATTAAAAGTCCATATATCTATTCCATAGTTTGTAGACACGATAACAAACCAATCAAGATACACTTATTGGGATTTTTTTTATCAAAAATATGTAGCAAAATTGCCGAAGACATTCGATTTTTTTACATTTTTTTAATTGGATACGTATTATAGGAAAAAAGTAAAAAATATTGTTTTTGTATCAAAATTGTTTATAGCGCAAAAAATTAAAACCGGTGATCACAAACCACTAAAAGAAAGCTCTATTTGTGGGGATAAAAAGGAGATAAATTTTATTTTGGTACAACATCGCACAACTGGGCGATTGTCACTTAAAGTAACGCAGTGCCGTATCGCAAACAATGGCCTGGTCGGGAGGGGGGGGGGACCTTCCTGGGCTGAAGTGGTTAAGCAATCCTTTATGAACCTCATTTGCAAGGGGGAGACATAAAAATATTCCCTCATGGTGTAGTATTTTTAAAGTTAATTGCCAAGTAATAAAAATTGCATTTACACATTTAACAATAAAACAAGCTTCAATAGAACAATGTAGAAAGCCAATTTGCGCTCCACCTGCATTCCAGAAGCGGATAATTATGTGTCCTGGAAAGTCCCACCCTACGCGTTTCGTCCGCATGCGTCTGACGTCATCAAGGGTCCCTAGCTTGCTGTGATTTTTAATAAAGTGCTCTGTATTATATACTGACTAATTCTACTGTTGTGGGTTTAGTAACACTTTAACTGAGCTACTGTAGTGAGGGCAACAGACATCTAGGAGTCCATCACACAGACCTTATCTACAGTCATACAGATTACTTTATAATTTGCTGAATAATTCTCACCTCAGCTCCTGCAACATACAGTCTGGACTTCTGAGTCCCTCACAGAGACATTTTACTCCGGAATCTTCTAGCCGGTTAAATGTTAAATCCAGTTTGATGAGAGATTTGTTTGAGATGAGAACAGAGCGAAGATCGTCACAGCAGAGGGGAGTCAGTCCACAACCCAAAAGGCTATAGTGAAGACATAAATACATCCTCAATCGTGATTACACAGATAGACTTATCATTATTTCTCACATTACAATTGAATTGGCCTCTCAGTTCCTGCAGTATACAGAGACTTTAATTTAGAGCCATACAGGCTAATCTTCTATGTAAAGTTTTTATTTTGTCCTTCCAACAGCCTGAGACTGGACTGTGAAAGGAGAAGCAGCAAAGAAATTGGCCCTCTCTCTTCTCCTATCAGCATACACACTCACTGGCCACTTTTTATTAGGTCCACCTTGCTAGTAGCGGGATGGACCCTCCTTTGCCTTCATTCTTCATGGCATAGATACAACAAGGTGTTGGAAACATTCCTCAGAGATTTTGCTCCATAGAGACACGATAGCATCACAGAGTTGCTGCAGATTTGTCGGCTGCACATCCATGATGGCAATCTCCCGTTCCCACCACATCCCAAAGGTGCTCTATTGGATGAGATGTGGTGAGTGTGGAAACCATTGGAGTACAGGGACCTCATTGTCCAGTGGTGAGATGATTGGAGCTTTGTGACATGGTGCATTATCCTGCTGGAAGGAGACATCAGAAGATGGGGACACTGTAGTCATAAAAGGAAGGACATGGTCACCAACAATACTCAGGTAGGTTGTGGTGCTTAAGCCATGCTCATATGGTACTAAGGGTCCCAAAGGGTGCCAAGAAAATATGCCCCACACCATTACATCACCACCATCAGCCTGAACCGGTGATACAAGGCAGGATGGATCCATGCGCCAAATTCTGACCCCACCATATGAATGTCGCAGCTGAAATCCAGACTCATCAGACCAGGCAACATTTTTCCAATCTTCAATTGTACAATTTTGGTGATCCTGTGCCAATTGTAGCCTCAGTTTCCTGTTCTTAGCTGACAGGAGTGGCACCCGGTGTGGTCTTCTGCTGCTGTAACCCATCTGCTTCAAGGTAGGATGTGTTGTGCGTTCAAAGATAGTATTCTGTAAATCTTGGGTGTAACGAGTGGTTATTTGAGTTACTGTTGCCTTTCTATCATCTGGAACCAGTCTGTCCATTCTCCTCTGACACCAACAAGGCATTTTCCTCCACACAACTGTCGCTTACTGGATATTTTCTTTTTTTCCCACCATTCTCCATAAACCCTAGAGATGGTTGTGTGTGAAAATCCCATAAATACTCAGACCAGCCCATCTGCCACCAACAACCATACCACGTCCAAAGTCACTTACACAAGTTGTCTTCACCACGCCAGTTGCCGCCATGTGATTGGCTGATTAGTAATTTGTGTTGCCAAGCAATTGAACAGGTGGACCTAATAAAACGGCTAGTGACTGTGTGATTGGCTCCTTGTGGTGGGTCTCCCTCCCCCTCTCTGAGCTTTGCTGTACAGACTATGCAGTAGACTGCAAAAAGCTGCAAGTCAAACTGTGGTAATAATGATTACAGAGCTGCGTTGATTAGTGCCCTTTATATCTGTCCGGAGTTCAGCTTTAACTCAGATTCTGTTGGGGCATCCTGGATGTCTGAATCCTGAACTCCAGGAATTTGTTTAGCCCCACTAGATGGGTTACTGGCTCATTTCTTTTCCAGGGGAGAGGAGATCGGAGATATACTGTACATACCTGATCTTCCGATCCTCCCAGCACAAGACCAGTTCGGCACCCTTGCACTCCAGCAGTCTTGAAAAGTGGGCTGTTATGCCGCGTTCACACGACCGGACTTTCTGATGGTTATTTCGATGGAGTTCTGCTGAAAAGGACTTGCCTACACACAATCACACCAAAGTCCAATAGTTTAGAACGCGATGATGTACAATGGGACTAGAAAAAGGCAGTTCAATAGCCAGTAGCCAATAGCTGCCCTTTCGTCGTTTTTGGTCCGTCAGACTAGCAACAGACGAACGGATTTCCCGATTGAGTCCGTCAGAAAGATTTGAAACATGTTCTATTTCTAGGTCCGTCAGAATTTTCGAAAGAAAAAGTCAGATGAAGCCCACACACGATCGAAATGTCTGATGGAATGATTCCGTCTGACCTTTTCTGCCGGAAAGTCCGGTCGTGTGTACGTGGCATTAGATGTCACCATGCCCAACGCAGTCTCTATAGCCACTTTAAGACCAGGTCCTTTCTGATATGTAACATTAGTATTTTTTGCTAAAATATTACAATATAAATATATATATATATATATATATATATATATATATATATATTTTTTTTTTAAGCAGAGGCCCTTGAGAAAAAAATGGTGGTCATTGTAATTTTTTATATCACACAGTATCAGCGCAGCAGTTTTTTAACCACATGCCGACCAGCGCACGACGATGTATGTCGGCACATTGGCAAGGCTGGGCAAATGGGCATACAGGTACATCCCCTTTAAATCACTGCATTGTGGGCACGCGCGCCGCCCGCCGGGAGGGGAGCACAGGCGCCCACCTCATACTCTGTGACCGTGCCCGCGGGTTCCGCGGACTCGATGTCTGCCGGAGTCCCGAGATTGTGTCGCAGAGTGGAAGAACGGGGAGATGCCTGTGTAAACAATTCCCGAGCAAGCTCTGCACTGGCAGTGCCCCCCCCCCCCCATCCCGAAGCCGAATCAACTGTAGGAGACGGTTCTGGTGCTTGAAGGGCTTTCTTGGGCGCCATGAAGCCTTCTTCGCAAGTTCAGTGGGAATGTTTTTTTTATGGAATTAAGTTCATTTTCATGGCACAGAGGGATTGGTATCAGTGGGAGGAATAGTGCCCCATCGCTGGTATCAGTGGGAGGAATAGTGCCCCATAATTCAAGGGCCAGTTAAAAGCAGGCAAAGAGCCTCATACAGCCTACGGGATGCAGCTTGGAGACCACTGTACTAGACCATAGAGATGATTGGGAACGATTGAATCCCTGATCACCTCTATGGCAAGCCGGTAAAACTGCCTACGTCAGTTCCAGGCTCTCCGCTGGAACTAGGATTGCTTTTACACAAAAAAGAGCATAGTCGGTTGATTTTAATAAATACTGGGTTGATGCCTGCAGCTGCTACTACTACATGTACATTAGCCAGTCCAGAACTAAATAGACAGGAACAGCCCTTCACTGGACCTTGGGGGAGTGCTGTTTTCCAGAGGATCGAAGGATCGTGAGAGTATAACTTTTCTTATCACCCCCCTGACAAAAAAGGAGCAGTTGACCCATGCAGTGCGGGCACAGACTCACTGCCTAGGAAAAATAAAAAATATTCCCAGAGTTCAGCTTTAAGCTGGGTGTATCCAAATGTGTCCAGTTCCTGCTGATTTTGATCTGTGTTTACCCCGCTCTGAGCAAAAGAAACTGATCGTTAGCAGGCTTCTGATGAACTGTCCTGCTGGAAAACCAGCGTTTGATCAGCTGCTGCAGCGCTGATCGATGTATTCTGATTGGGGGGGAGCCCCTGATGTCAGAATACAATAGTGCAGTGGGGAAGATCCTTGCATCCATATCACATCTATGGATGGAGGAATCTGAGTTTTTTGGGGATTTTTTCCGTTCAACCCACTGGTTAAAAAATAAAAATAATTGCCAGTGTATACCAAGCTTTAGAGATTGTTTTATAGTTCATAGATTAATTCTGACCTCAGTTCCTGCAGGATACAGCCTGGAAGCCGGAGTCCCTCACACAGGCACTTCACCCCTGAATCCTCCAGCTTGTTCTGTGATAAATCTAGTTTGGTCAGAGATCGGTTTGCTATAAGAACAGAGAGGAATCCGGCACAGCACAGGGAAGACAGATTACAATACTCAAGCCTGCAGAGGAAAAAGAAAAGAGAAAAATATCTTCAAAGAATGATTTCTATTGACTCTCCACCAGTAGGGATGAGCTTCGAGTTCGAGTTGAACTCATGTTCGACTCGAACATTGGCTGTTCGCAAGTTTGCTGAACAGCGAACAATTTGGGATGGTCGCGGCAAATTCGAATGCCGCGGAACACCCTTTAAAAGTCTATGGGAGAAATCAAAAGTGCTAATTTTAAAGGCTTATATGCAAGTTATTGTCATAAAAAGTGTTTGGGACCCGGGTCCTGCCCCAGGGGACATGGATCAATGCGAAAAAAAGTTTTAAAAACGGCCGTTTTTTCAGGAGCAGTGATTTTTAATAATGCTTAAAGTCAAACAATAAAAGTGTAATATCCCTTTAAATTTCATACCTGGGGGGTGTCTATAGTATGCCTGTAAAGGGGCGCATGTTTCCCGTGTTTAGAACAGTCTGACAGAAAAATGACATTTCGAAGGAAAAAACCCATTTAAAACTACTCGCGGCTATTGCATTGCCGACAATACACATAGAAGTTCATTGATAAAAACGGCATGGGAATTCCCCACAGGGGAACCCCGAACCAAAATTTAAAAAAAAAAATGAGGTGGGAGTCCCTCTAAATTCTATACCAGGCCCTTCAGGTCTGGTATGGATATTAAGGGGAACCCCGGCCAAAATTAAAAAAAAAAATGACGTGGGGTTCCCCCTAAATTCCATACCAGACCCTTCAGGTCTGGTATGGATTTTAAGGGGAAACCCGCACCTAAAAAAAAAAAAAACGGCGTGGGGTCCCCCAAAAAATCCATACCAGACCCTTATCCGAGCACGCAACCTCGCAGGCCGCAGGAAAAGAGGGGGGGACGAGAGTGCGACCCCCCCCTCCTGAACCGTACCAGGCCACATGCCCTCAACATTGGGAGGGTGCTGGCAGGCCGCAGGAAAAGAGGGGGGGACAGGAGTGCACCCCCCCTCCTGAACCGTACCAGGCCACATGCCCTCAACATTGGGAGGGTGCTTTGGGGTAGCCCCCCCAAAACACCTTGTCCCCATGTTGATGAGGACAAGGGCCTCATCCCCACAACCCTGGCCGGTGGTTGTGGGGGTCTGCGGGTGGGGGGCTTATCGGAATCTGGATGCCCCCTTTAACAAGGGGACCCCCAGATCCCGGCCCCCCCTGTGTGAAATGGTAAGGGGGTACTTACCCCTACTATTTCACTAAAAAACTGTCAAAAATGTTAAAAATTACAAGAGACAGTTTTTGACAATTCCTTTATTTAAATGCTTC
Source organism: Lithobates clamitans (assembly GCA_037952925.1). Lineage (NCBI taxonomy): Eukaryota > Metazoa > Chordata > Amphibia > Anura > Ranidae > Lithobates > Lithobates clamitans. The sequence continues at coordinate 262,266 of JBBGZY010001494.1, forward strand.
TTCTTTCTTCTATCTTCCTTCATCTTCTTCTTCTGGTTCTTCTGGCTCTTCTGGTTCTTCCTCCGGCGTTCTCCTCCAACATCTCCTCCGCGGCGTCTTCTATCTTCTTCTCTTTGGGTAAGTACCCCCTTACCATTTCATACAGGGGGGGGCCGGGATCTGGGGTTCCCCTTGTTAAAGGGGGCTTCCAGATTCCGATAAGCCCCCCGCTCGCAGACCCCCACAACCACCGGCCAGGGTTGTGGGGATGAGGCCCTTGTCCTCATCAACATGGGGACAAGGTGTTTTGGGGGACTACCCCTCCCAATGTTGAGGGCATGTGGGCTGGTACGGTTCAGGAGGGGGGGCACACTCTCGTCCCCCCCTCTTTTCCTGCGGCCTGCCAGGTTGCGTGCTCGGATAAGGGTCTGGTATGGATTTTTTTTTGGCGCGGGGTTCCCCTTAAACCTGAAGGGTCTGGTATGGAATTTTAGGGGGAACCCCACGTCATTTTTTTTTTAATATTTTGGCCGGGGTTCCCCTTAATATCCATACCAGACCTGAAGGGCCTGGTATGGAATTTAGGGGGACTCCCACGTCATTTTTTTTTTTAAATTTTGGTTCGGGGTTCCCCTGTGGGGAATTCCCATGCCGTTTTTATCAATGAACTTCTATGTGTATTGTCGGCAATGCAATAGCCGCGGGTAGTTTTAAATGGGTTTTTTCCTTTGAAATGTCATTTTGCTGTCAGACTGTTCTAAACATGGGAAACATGCGCCCCTTTACAGGCATACTATAGACACCCCCCAGGTACGAAATTTAAAGGGATATTACACTTTTATTGTTTGACTTTAAGCATTATTAAAATCACTGCTCCTGAAAAAACGTCTGTTTTTAAAACTTTTTTTGCATTGATCCATGTCCCCTGGGGCAGGACCCAGGTCCCCAAACACTTTTTATGACAATAACTTGCCTATAAGCCTTTAAAATTAGCACTTTTGATTATTCATGTTCGTGTCCCATAGACTTTAACGGTGTTTGCGTGTTCGAACAAACTTTTTTCCTGTTCGCATGTTCTGGTGCGAACCGAACAGGGGGGTGTTCGGCTCATCCCTATCCACCAGTCGTAACGTAAATATGAGAACCTGATATGGTATTTGGAACTGTAACCAAGTTATAGAAATAATTACTTTTTGTCTTTCAATTGGCTCTCCTGAAGAAGCAATTTTTGACGAAACACGTAGAGATCAAGATTGGCATATGGCATTCTCCATACCATCTGGCCCAGCACAACATTTTGGATATTGGCCACTCATGTCGCCTACATAGATTTGTACAGGTTAAGCACATTGCTATCTCATTGGGAATAGAACTGACATTCACTATAGGTGTTTGATGTTTTTACACTAATTTTATGATCTTTTGATTGTGAATAAAATTTGTATATTTTTATAAAAAATTTTTTATATATATATATATATATATATATATATATATATAAAAATAAAAATATAAAAAAAATATAAAAATACGCCTTTATTTTGGGGTTATAAGGGGCAACATATAAAGTCCTTTTCTATTTTGTGTTTTTGTTTCGTAACATTGGATAGTTAGTACAGTGAGCTCCTTTATTTTAATTCAGCCCACTGGGTTGAACGAAAAAAACAAAAAACAAATAGTGAGTACCAGGCATTAGAAAAAGCCTCACCTCAGCTCCTGAAGGGAACAACGGGGATCCTTGAGTCCATCGCATAGGAGGTCCACTCCAGAGTTCTCCAGCTCGTTATGTGATAAATCCAGTTTGATGAGAGATCGGTTTGTGATGAGGACAGAGCGGAGGTCATCACAGCACAAAGAAGTCAGACAGCAGTCATCAAGACTACAAAGACAAAACAGAACACACAACAGTATGATTGTTACAAAAATTACTCTTATTTATGAATGATACTCCTCTGCTGTGGGTTATAGGAGTTTTATTTCAGAGACCTGCAAGAATTTCGATCAGTTAGATTACTTTTCTTGTCTATCCAAGTTACTATCCAGTTTCTGACCACCCACAGTAAATATACTATGAGCAGGCGGCAGCTACAGGCTAAATGACGTACCCATACGTTGCAAAGGATATGCGCACTGGCGCACCCCCCTGGGGGCTCCTGCTACCCAGCCGCTTTTATCAGAGTATAATGTGATCGATGTGATCACAAACCTGTTATGCCCTGTACACACGGTCAGATTTTCCAACGGAATATGTACAATCGGAGCATGTTGTCGAAAATTCCGACCGTGTGTGGGCTCTATCGGACTTTTTCCATCGGAATTTCCGACACACAAAGTTTGAGAGCTTGCTATGAAATTTTCCGACAACAAAATCTGTTCGCGTAGATTCTGACTGTGTGTGGACAATTCCAATGCACAAAGTGCCACGCATGCTCAGAATAAATAAAGAGATGAAAGCTATTGGTAACTGCCCCGTTTATAGTCCTGACGTACGTGTTTTACGTCACCGCGTTCAGGACGATCGGATTTTCCGACAACTTTGTGCGACCGTGTGTATGCAAGACAAGTTTGAGCCAACATCCGTCAAAAAAAAATCCATGGATTTTGTTGTCGGAATGTCGGATCAATGTCTGACCATGTGTATGGGGCATTAGAGTCTGCAGAGACAAGTTTGAGCCAACATCCGTGAAAAAAAATCCATGGATTTTGTTGTCGGAATGTCGGATCAATGTCTGACCATGTGTATGGGGCATTAGAGTCTGCAAAAGACTTGAGACTGGGGCGGAGGTTCACCTTCCAGCAAGACAACGACCCGAAACATCCAGCCAGAGCTAAAATGGAATGGTTTAGATCAAAGCATATCCATGTGTTAGAATAGCCCAGTCAGAGTCCAGACCTAAATCCAATTGAGAATCTGTGTCAAGACTTGAAAATTGCTGTTCACAGACGCTCTCCATCAAATCTGACAGAGCTTGAGATATTTTGCAAAGAAGAATGGGCAAAAATGTCCCTCTCTAGATGTGGAAAGCTGGTAGAGACATCCCCAAAAAGACTTGCAGCTGTAATTGCAGGGAAAGGAGATTCTACAAAGCATTGACTCAGGGGGCGCTATACAAATACACCGCAACACTTTTCTCATATTTATTTGTATAATTTATCAATTTCCTTCCACTTCACAATTGGTCTATCACATAAAATCCCAATAAAATACATTTACGTTTTTGGTTGTAACATGACAAAATGTGGAAAATTTCAAGGGGTGTGAATACTTTTTCAAAGCACTACATTTAATTTGGGTACAACATGCATGATCGCGCTATTGTCAGTTAAAGTAGCACAGTGCTGAATAGCAAAAAATGGTCATGAAAGGGGAAACATTTTCCAGAGCTGAAGTGGCTATACACATGGTACAGCCTGGAAGTTAAGTCACTAATACAATGGACAGTTCTAGACCCTGGAAGCTGGGCTTGTGCACCGGGTCTCTGGATCGATGCCTCAGGTATAGTGTCACACCGATTGCAGGCAGTGGTCGATGATAATGTCTTGCATTGGTAATTAATGTAATGGGGCCCTTCTCCACTGCCCAACAATGTAATAGGGCACTTCACCAATAACATGGGTGTATTGTGGCACTTCACCATTGACCACCTTTTTATAGAAGCCCTTCTACACTGAACAATGTTAGGGGGCGCTTCTCCACTGTGTACCAATGTAGGAGGGACATGTCACCTCTGACCACCAATGTAGGAGGGACATGTCACCTCTGACCACCAATGTAGGAGGAACATGTCACCTTTGACCACATATATAGGAGGAACATGTCACCTCTGACCACCAATGTAGCAGGAACATGTCACCTCTTACCACCAATGTAGCAGGGACATGTGACCTCTGACCACCAATATAGGAGAGACAAGTCACCTTTGACCACCCATGTAGGAGGAACATATCACCTTTGACCACCAATGTAGCAGGGACACGTCACCTCTGACTATGAATTTAAAGGGGCACTTCTCCACGTATTAACCAGTAAGGGAGCACCTTACATTGGCCTGGGCAATGTGCATTAGCAAAGACGTTTTTAGCTTGCTTTGGAAGAACATGTAACTGGGTGATTTATGGGAAGGAGATTGTGGGAGACAGAGGGGGAGCTTTTTTACCCCATTACACAAACTGAGCAATTATCAAACATTCCTGTGCCATTATATTGGTGCAGGAAACTGACATTTGTATCTTTTTCCACGTTAACGAACTCTTTTGGGTCTTTGAGAGTGAAATGGAAACTGGTGCAAGTTCTGCTTCTAATTAGCAAAGGGACTGCACAAGTTTCCATTATAGAGAACTGCCGAAGATTGCCACTAGGTCCAACTTGGCATACAGGATGTGAGCTGTCATGGTTCTAACTCCTGCTGACTGCCTTCTCTGATATTTGACCCTTTTTTCACCACTTTTGTCTGTTTTCCTTTTGACCTGCACCTGGAGCGTCTAAGCCTCTATATCCCACCAGGAGCCTCCTGCTGGTCCTGATGGCTCCTAGTTCTTGGCTGTAATGTTAAAGTTGCTGTAAAGGCTGAAGGTTTTTTACTCTAATGCATTTTCTGCATTAAGTACTAACACAGACCCAAAGTCAGTCCTGTTTTTTGTCTCAGGTTCTATTCCCTAAGGGTGCATGGCACCCAGGCACACAGCAGTTTCTCAGTCTCTCCATCAATAACCAGGCAGAAGTTTCTATTTTTGGGGATTTATTGGTTGAACAACTGGCATGGGGAATAAAGAAATACTCCAGAACTAGGGCAATTTGAGCTGAGGACACTCTATTAGAACTAACGTCTTTAAAATAGGTCTCTAGTAACAGAGGCAAAGTGGAAGATGTGTGCATGGGAAAGGCCATCACTTAAACACATGTGCTAGTGGAGGGTCTGATCCATGAGTCCATAAATAGTGCAAATTGTTGAAATAGGATTTTAAATACCCCTCCAAAAGGAACATATTATATAACTTATATATAAAAAAATATATATCTTTATTTTAAACAGATAAAGGCATCTTGAGTAAAAGCATGTGTTTGCCATGTGCATCTATGCATAAGTACTCTCCAAAAATCATCTACCAAATAGATAAGATCATTATGGTTTAACAGAGACAGGAAAGAATAAGGATTGACACGTTTCACAGAATTCTCACTTCTTCAGGACCTCCTGTCTTTTACATAGATCTGAAAGGATCAATACACTCTGAAAGCCAAATTATATACTTAGTTCACAATACATTCAAGATAGATCTACATATACAAATAGCGGGGGGGGGCTACCGCTCTGCTGAATGGCCGCTTGAGACAGAAGCTCCGCTCCAGCACTGGGAATCCTCTGCAATTAAGGTGAGATAGAGACCCCTCACTATCACCAGCTGCCTTCTACAACTCCACACTACCCACTGCCATGACCCGCAAATGGCATAACACTGCACACCAGAGGAAATTATCACATTTCTTCCCGCCAGCGGAGAGGGAGAAGGCCAAAAATGGAGCCAGCGGCCGCTTGCTGACTGCTTCCAACGGATCCCCTGCCTCCTCGCAAGGGCACAGATCACAGCCTAACTCCCAGCAGGGCTCACCCAACATCTCCACTAACTCTTGCAGTCCTGCCAAGTCCAAACCTCGGATGGATGCAAATTCCTTCCCTGCTGAGGCTGCCAGCACACAGCTCACTTTAGATGACACAAGGGAGCTCATGGACCCTGTCAGCTCTTTCCCTACTAACAATTAGCCAATCCTTGATACAACTATGAATGATATGCTGGTCTATCTCTGCAGCTCCCTTTACACAGACATGATGTCCTGTATATAGAACTTTAAAACTAAATTAGGAGCGTTAGAAGGATAGATGAATCATGTGGAGCAAAAAATGGGGGAATTTGCCACATTCCATAATTCAATATTTGATGCACACAATGATCAATCAGATGAAGTGGCCTGGCTTAAAGCTAAAGTGGTGGACTTAGAAGATAGGTCACGGAGAAACAATGTGAAAATCCGTGGCATCCCCGAATCTATCACACCTGTGACAATATGCTTGTGAACTTATGAAAGACTTCCCCCCTTGCACTCTGGATACCGAACTACTGATAGGCAGAATTCATCACTTATCTAAACCTTTTTTACTAGCTGACAATGTTCCTAGGGATGTATTGATGCGAGTGCATTTCTACCTCGTCAAAGATGAATTCATGCTGGCATTTCACAAGAATTCACACCCTCCAGCCAACTATGCATCCATTCAAATTTTCGCGGACTACTCGCCAATACACCATGCAAAAGCGTAAATCTCTATTACCAATCACCAAGGCTCTGTGGAACCATAGCATTGTGTATCGTTGGTGCTACCCCAACAAGCTAACTATGGCACATCCTCAGTGATCTTGTGCCTGGATGAAGGATTGAAGCTACTCTGTTCCTGGGATATAATCCCTGAGCATGAACCCTCATCCCAATCCTCTCCTTCCCCACTTGACACCTGGAATGATTGGCAGCTGGTATCCCAAAAGAGCTGCAACAATTAGCATAACCTATAATCACCTCAATATCTGCATCAATCTTCAGCAACTTGATTCTCAAGACACTTTGAAGCTTCTAACCCATTAACTGACCCCTCACAGTAATGTGCAGCTCTACTGCCAACGGATTCCCATTGGAATCTTCCTTTTACTGTTATTACATACTGGTTCTCTTGTATTTTGGTATTGTGTTCATGGTCCAGTTCTACTCTCATGACTACATACTGTTCCATGCTTTGCTCGCTATCCAATCACTGAACACCAGCTCTTTCTTCCGGAGGTCTTTGTTACCTGGACAGTTGTCTCCCTGGACTGGCCACAGAAGTATGAGGTACTTTCTACTCAAGATGTTTTTATCTGTTTAAAATAAACATTTGTATTTTATATACAGTGTGTGAGTTATGTAATATGTGCTTATTGGAGGGGTATTTAAAATCCTATTTCAACAATTTGTACTATTTATAGTATCAGAGGCAGTGGATATTCAGCTTCAGGGGCATCCCACACTGGAAACAGCCCTGAGCCATTATAAATCTCTAACGGTCTCTCCGAAAAAGAGGCCAAGCAACTACAGTCTCTCCAGGATCTCGCTCAGGCCTTTAATCACTGTGACCCTGCATATATGGATTCCTCCTTCCAATATCAGCCAGACCCTGAACCGTGAGCCTCCTAGCCAGATCCTCAGTGGACATTACTCCAGAATGTTCCTCTAGCTTTTGCAACTGCCCCCCCTGATCTGCCTGAGATCCTGAGACCCTGTTGAACCACTTGCAGGCTCCAACTGGATAGCGCAGGGGGGCAGACAGCCCCCCCCCCTAGGTTGGGTATCTTTTCGCCAGGCAAAGAACCCAGCTGTTCTAGGCCCCAGACTATTTCTGAACCCCTCAGCCCCCATGCTGGTCACCCTCTTGACCAGGGATTGGATGAGACAGTATAAACATTCAGGCTGCCCATTTGCCTACTCCACACTATTGTCCCAGAACAGCTTCAAGAGTTCTGGAGTGCAGAAAGGAGCAATCAAACTTGCAGCCTGCAAAACCTAGAACAGTCAAAAGCAATCAGCCACTGGCTACAGAGGAGCCTAAAACTAAATTTGCCCAAACCCTATAGCAACCTAACTAGGAGGGTGCTACAAAGGTAAAAAAACTTCTGCATACAGCCCCCTCCCCCCTTTATATGTACCTGAGCCCAATCTCTATCAAGTAAAATCAGCGTATCTCTCTCTCTCTTCATTGGCTCAGAGACTGCACTGGAAGCCATTGGCCCCTGCTGCTGTCCATCACAGTCCTGGGGCCGAGTCTTGTCCTGTATGTCAATGGACACACAGAGCCGGTTTGGGAGCGAGCCCTCACATGTGCCCCCATAGGAAGCGGCTTAATATGGAGGCACTTAGAAGGGTGGGAGCATGAGCACTGGCAGGGGACTCAGGAAGAGGACGATTGGGGTTATTTTAAATTTAAAAAATGTGTTTAGAATCACTCTAAATTTCTCATTACATAGGGAATGTGACTCAGAAGGATAATATGCAGATTGGGGCTATCTAGAGCAGGAGTGTCAAACTTAATTTCATCACGGACCGCATCAGCATTATGGTTGTCCTCAAAGGGCCAGATGTATTTGTAAGACTAGATTTCCAGAGCAACCCACTCCCCCATACATCAAGTGTCAAGAGCCCCCCCCCACCATCAGAAGTCAAAAGTCCCCCACCCTCCCTTACATCACAGTGCATCCCGCTTACCTTGTGCTGCTGCTGGGAAGATGCTGGGGGCAGAGCTGGGAATCAGAAAATGCAGGGTCTGGCTGAGGACCAGTGGAGGGCTGGAGTCAGCTGCTGGAGTCTGCTGAATGCCGAGAACAGGGGAGATGGAGATGAAGAGATTTTGTACCTACACAGAGAGGTGCAGGATCTGTTGGAGGATTTTTGTCCTCCTCTCTGCTGCCAACGTCTGTGATGGGGGAGGAGGCGCAGAGATGAGCCTCCCTGTGGCTGCATGGAGAAGCACAGGATCTGGTGGAGTATTTCCATCCTCCTCTCTGCTGTCGACTGCGGAGACAAGGTGGGGGCCAGTGGCATCTCCAGCTTTCATATTTAGGGGGGGCACATGGGGGGACAGGGGCAAAAGTAGGGGGGCAACTATAAAATGCAATTATATATATATATATATATATATATATATATATATATATATATATATATCCTGGGGCCCTTTACTACGATCCCACAACGGCCCTTTCACATGTTCTGCAGTGAGCTCCCTTCCTACTGTATTGGACCCCCCAGGGTGGCAGAAAACAAGAGATATATGTCACCAGCATACCAAGAAAATATAAGGGTCTAAAGCAGTGGGAGAACTATCAGGGTTGCAAAGGTTGTCTTGCCACCGAGTCCTGGTGTTTTGCCACTGTGGGGTTCCCCAGCCTCCTCTTGCTGTCCTGCCCCTGCTATTGACAGCGCTGGTCTGGCATCTCTTGGAATTTACAGGCTGGTTCTCCTGTCCTAAGGACGGGAGAATTCAGTCTGTTTTTTCAGTAACTGAAAGTCCTGGAGGAGTCCTTCCTGCAACCCGCTCTCCTCCCTGCCAATGAGGATGCAGGGGAAGGAGCAGATCGGGCGGCCGTGGTTGTGTGAGCGCTTGCATTATGCAGTGTCAGCATGCAGAGGGAGGGGGAGGAATCATCCACAGGAGCTGACTGGGGACGCTCTCCCTCTTAGACATTGCCTTTTTGTAAAAAAAAAAAATTAAATTGGGGGGCACATGGTGGGGTACAGCATAATTTTGGGGGGGTCAGGGCCCCCTCTGGCCCCCCTAGTGACACCATTGGTGGGGTCATAGATGAGGCGGGGGCCACAGCTGCAGGAGAGCCACACACGATGGCCTGGCAGACGGGATTCATCCTGCGGGCCTTGTATTTGACACATGCGGTCTAGAGGTTGGGCCTACTACTGCCTACTGTTCAGCATCCACCTTCTACTGCAAATTTCCTCTTTATAGTGGGGTACACCATGACTTCCATGTACAAAACAACACCCCTGGCTCCCACAGAAGTTTTCGCCTATCATGTTGAATATTTTCATGTAGTTTACAATGTAATTCTTACCTCAGCTCCTGCAGGATACAGCGCGGATCCCCGAGTCCCTCACACAGAAGTTTTGTCCCTGAGTCCAACAGAGGATCACATAAATGCAGTCTGGTGAGAGATCGACTTGTGATAAGAACAGAGCGGAGATACTCACAGATCTGAGAATTCAATTTGCAACGATTAAGTCTAAGGAGATATAACATAGATATATCTATGGTCAAAGTCACTATAAATAATGTCTTTATTTTACCATACAAGTCATAATATACATTTGCACTGCTGCTTTTTATGGAGGTTAAATTTTAGAAGCCTGTAATTATTTGACATATTATTTGTGCAAGTGTATACTCTGTGTATACTCTGGATGACCTTTGTACCTTCGTATAGTTGTTTTGTTCCAGATTGATAATACCAACCTAATGCCGCATACACACGGCCGGAATTCCCGACAGATATTCCGACTGTGTGTATGCCCCATTGGACTTTTTCCGTCGGCACTTTCGACGGCCTTGGAGAACATGTTCTAAATCTTTTCGTTGGAAATGCCGACCGAGGTTATCCCGTTGGCAAGACCGACCGTGTGTACGGGGCATTAGCTGAATGTCCTCCTCATACAGGTTTCGGTCCAGAGTTCTGCTTGAAGTGATTGTGAAGGATATGTTAAAAAAAATAATAAACATATTACCTGCAGTCCTAACCTTCTAAATGTATGTGTGTCTCCACATTGGAGGCCAGTGCTGGGACAAAGTCATTTAGAGCCCAGGGCAAACATGCCAAACTGCGCCCCCCCCCAGATGTATGAGCATTATGTGTCAGCAAATACCCCCCCAAACAAACACCGTATCATAATCTGCATGCTTACCCCCTAAGCATAATTCCCCCTCTTCCCAGTACAAATGCACCCCCTGCTGAAATCCCCCCTCTCAGCACAAATATTTGCCCCCCCCCATCCCCCAAATCCCCCCAGCTCTAACATCCCCCCCTCACCAAAAAAAAATACAATTTACCTCTCCTAGCACAATTCTCGTACCCTGAAAATGTCCCCTTCTAGTACACATCCCCCCCCCCCCCCAGTTCAAATGCCACCTCCCAGCAAAAAATCCCTCTCCTAGCGCAAATCCCCCCTCCCAACACAGATCCCCCTAAATCACTACTCTTAGCACCCTCCTCAGAGCAATACTTACCCCCAAAATTCCCCCTTTCAAATCAAATCCTATCCTTATGCTGCCCCCCCCCCCACCTCACAGTGCCCAGGGCAGCCGCCCCTTCTGCCCACCCCATTGTCCTGGCCCTGGTGGAAGCATGTGCATTCTAATGGATAGATAGGGGACAGGTGAGCCTGTAGGTAGACCATACCTCATTAAAGGCACAGGGGCACACTGGACACCCAGCACATAGCACAATGGTAGCAAAGGTGTCCAGTGTGTCCCCCCACCAAATTACACAAGTAACAAACAGATGGCCCCTGCCTCCACCTATAACTGTCCTTCACAGCAAGGAGCACATGGAAGGGCAACACATGCAAGACAGGACAGGGTAATTTGGTTGGTAAGCAGACTGGTTGGTGAGTTGAGCTGGGAAATTTCTCTGGTTTTGTCTTTGCATGCGTTGCCCTTCCATGTGCTCCTTGCTGTGAGGGCCATCTGTTGTTAAGAGAAAAAAAATGCTATAATTTCATCTGGGTACAGTGCTGCCTGACCGCACAATTGTCAGTTAAAGTAATGCAGTGTGTTATCGCAAAAAATGGCCTGGTCAGGAAGGGGGTAAATCTTTCAGAGATCAAGTGGATATATATGGTGAGAGTGGAAAATATCATGTTGTCGCTCTGAATACTAAACAGCAGTCCGCACAGCAAAAGACAATTGCAAATAAATACCCGTATATACTCGAGTATAAGCGGAGTTTTTCAGCACATTTTTTGTGCTGAAAGTGCCCCCCTCGGCTTATACTCGAGTCAAGCACTTTTCTGGTGCAAAGAATGACATTTTCCGAACCGAACTTGGGGCCCCGTATCTCGGGACCACTTGGTGCTGGGAACCCCAAATTTGGTGTGCAAACCCAGTGGCACTATATCATATCCAAAGCTGGGGTACCTAGCAATAAGTGGTCCTGAGATACGGGGCCCCAAATTCGGTTTTGGAAAATTTCATTCTCTGCTGCAGAAAAGTGCTTGACATTTTCCGAACCTAATTTGGGGCCCCATATCTCGAGGCCACTTGGTGCTAGGAACCCCAAATTTGGTGTACAGACCCAGTGGAACTAGCACTATAATATATCTAAAGCTGGGGTTCCTAACACCAAATGGCCTTCAAGATACAGGGCCCCAAATTTGGTTCGGAAAATGTCATTCTCTGCTGCAGAAAAGTGCTTGACATTTTCCGAACCAAATTGGGGCTCCGTATCTCGGGGCCACTTGGTGCTAGGAACCCCAGCTTTTGATATGTTGTAGTGCTAGTTCCACTGGGTTTTCACACCACATTTGGGGTTCCTAGCACCAAGTGGCCCCAAGATATGGGGCCCCAAATTCAGTTCAGAAAATATCAAGCACTTTTCTGCAGCAGAGAATGAAATTTTCCGAACCGACTTTGGGGCCCCATATCTCGGGGCCACTTGGTTCTAGGAACCCCAGTTTTGGATATATTATAGTGCTAGCTGGAGTTCTTAGCACCAAGTGGCCCCGAGATACGGGGCCCCAAAATCGGTCAACTGTGTCCATCTGCAGCAATGTCATTTCGGGACCCTTTGGGTCAAGAGACCCCACATTTTGGCTGCAGTTAGGGGGCATCTAGGAACCCTTAATTATTGAGTTTGAAGTTTAGGGGACCTATGGCTGCAAATGGGCACAGTGAGGCTGCAAATGAGCATTGTTGACCCTCTTTTCCACTTACAGTAGCTGCGCATTTCTCACCCTAGGCTTATACTCAAGGCAATAAGTTTTCCCAGTTTTTTTGTAGTAAAATTAGGTGCCTCGGCTTATATTCGGGTTGGGTCTTATATTCGGTAGTAAGAGATTAAATGTGCAGCGCTAATAAGGACGGTCACTTAATAATAAGAGACCGTATGGGTGATAATTGAATGGGTTAAAAACACATATAATGACACATGTGTGAAAAGATGAATGTATAATGAAGTGATAAACTTGATGAGTCCACAAAGGTAATTTAAAATATCAGAGCCACTAAGTGACGCTGATCCCAGCGCTCAGTCTATATGGAGGTTAACTTGCACTCTAGCCGCTATTATAAGAATCAATAAAATATCAAAAATTATGCCTGGATTAAAAAAAAATCAAAACATTAACAGCACTTACTGTGAATATCTATAAACATTCAATGATATAATATTACATATATTGCAGTTTTTAAAAAATTCCCATGCTTAACAAAACCAATAGAAAGCACAGATTACAGCACAAACGCCATTATCAACCAATGTGCTGAACATCAACATAAAAGGTAATGTCCATTCACACCCTTATTCACTGAAGAAAATAATAATAATAATAATAATAAGTGGAGTCCATGCAATAAAAATCAAGCGTTTGTATAGTGCTTCCAATCCAATCAGATCTTATGTGATGAATTTACAGCCTCTACACCGCCACGATACACCACGTGAGCACCCCTTTGTTAATCTACTCACCAAAGGTAAGTATATGTAAAGCCTGTAAAGTCCCCTCAAACTGAAAGCAAATGGATCCCTTCTGGATATACAGCGGTCCTACAACGATTCAGTGTGGTAGCTCGGACATGCAAACATACAAAGGGATGCTTTCCATAGTGTAAAACTGTTTATTGAAAATGCTAAAACCCCCCGCATACAAGAAATGCTTACAAGATTATTGTTGTTAAAACAGCATGTCTCACACGGTTCTGCATCAATCTCACCCACGCCTGTAGTTCAAAAGAACCGCCTGCTACGATAAGTCCCGGGATGACAGGTGAGTCATGTTGTCACGCCCTGACGCGTTTTGTCATTACGTCTTTAGAGGGCCCTCTGAAGCATGAGTCCACAAACGTGATGAATAAAAAATAAAAATAATAAACATAAAGTCCACAGATGGAAACTAGGTGTTTAAATTAGTCCAGGCAGATGGATAACATGCTCATGACATCAATGGGAGGACAGGTGAGAAGAATAGGTATGGGAGATAGCCACCACAAGCAATGAGAAGGATTTACCAGAATTATCGGACACAAAAGGGCATAAGCCCGATGAGTCGTCAAGGCTTGTGGTGAAAACACACCAACGGATTGGAACATCCACGTCTGCAGTTTCCGGAACGAGTGAGAGATGAGCACACTGTCCTTCGAATGGTTCACAGAGGATAGGTATTCTCAGAGAGAGGTGGACCAAATCTTTCCCATATACTCACACGATGTAACCACTACCGTATTCTTCCATGCCCAGTGCCACCTGCCACATGCCTCCTAAGGCACTGGTGACTGGTAAGTGTACCCTAATGTGCTAATATGCTGTGCATACTTGTGGGCACAATGGGCACTATGTACAGTAGAGGAGTGTGGAGGGTATGGCAGTGGGCACTATGTACAGGAGATGAGTGTGTAGGGTATGACAGAGGGTAATATGTACAGGAGAGGAGTGTGGGAGGTAGGACAGAGGGCAGTATGCATAGCAGAGGAGTGTGGAGGGTTGACAGTAAGCAGTATGTACAGGAGAGGAGTGTGGAGGGTATGGCAGTGAGCACTATGTACAGGAGAGGAGTGTGGAGGGTATGACAGAGGGTAGTATGCATAGCAGAGGAGTGTGGAGAGTTGACAGTGGGCACTATGTACAGGAGTTGAGTGTGCAGGGTATGACAGGGGGTAATATGTACAGCAGAGGAGTGCAGAGGGTTGACAGTGGGCAGTATGTACAGGAGAGGAGTGTGGAGGGTATGACAGAGGGTAATATGTACAGGAGGGGAGTGTGTAGGGTATGACAGAGGGCAGTATGCATAGCAGAGGAGTGTGGAGGGTTGACAGTGGGCACTATGTACAGGAGATGAGTGTGCAGGGTATGACAGGGGGTAATATGTACAGCAGAGGAGTGCAGAGGGTTGACAGTGGGCAGTATGTACAGGAGAGGAGTGTGGAGGGTTGACAGTGGGCAGTATGTACAGGAGAAAAGTGTGGAGGGTTGACAGTGAGCACTATGTACAGGAGAGAAGTGTGGAGGGTATGACAGAGGGCAGTATGTACAGGAGAGGAGTGTGGAGGGTATGACAGTGGGCACAATGTACAGGAGAGGAGTGTGGAGGGTATGACAGTGGACACTATGTACAGGAGAGGAGTGTGGAGGGTATGACAGTGGGCACTATGTACAGGGGAGGAGTGTGGAGGGTATGACAGTGGGCACTATGTACAGGAGAGAAGTGTATGACAGTGGGCACTATGTATAGGAGAGGAGTGTGGAGGGTATGACAGTGGGCACTATGTACAGGGGAGGAGTGTGGAGGGTATGACAGTGGGCACTATGTACAGGGGAGGAGTGTGGAGGGTATGACAGTGGGCACTATGTACAGGAGAGAAGTGTATGACAGTGGGCACTATGTATAGGAGAGGAGTGTGGAGGGTATGACAGTGGGCACTATGTACAGGAGAGGAGGATGAAGGAATTTGGGAAGGAAAAATGTAAAGGTTTGTAGAAGGATGTTTAGGGACTGCATAGTGGTTAAGCGGGGCATACATTGAAATTAAGTCAATTAACCACTTGCTGTCCGCCATATAGCAAAATGAGGGTTGCGATCTGGACGTAATATGATGTCACCTGGATATCAAGCCTTTGCACGCCCCCGGGGGAACGCATCATGGTGATCGGTGGTGCGGCGTGTCAGTCTGATACACCGCAACTCCGATCCCAGTAAAGAGTCTCTGACGGAGGCTTTTTACCACGTAATTAGCCGTGTCCAATCACAGCTGATCACAATGTAAACAGGAAGAGCAGTTGATTGGCTTTTCCTCACTCGTGTCTGACAGACGCGAGTAGAGGAGAGCCGATCGGCTGTCTCCTGACAGGGGGGGGGTCTGTGCTGATTGTTTATCAGCGCAAGCCCCCCCCCCCTTGGATGCCTGCCCAGGACCACCAGGATGCCGCCAGGACCACCAGAGATGGCCAGCACACTGAACCACCAGGTATGCCACCCTACACCACCAGGAAAATGCTAATCAGTGCCCAGGCAGCTGCCAATCATTTCCTTTGAAAAATGCCTGCCAGCGCCAGTGATGCCTATCAGTGAAATCCAGTGCCAGCCATCAGTGCCCATCAATGCCCATCAGTGCTGCCTTTCAGTGCTCATCAGTGCCGCCTATCAGTGCCCATCAGTGCTGTCTTTCAGTTCCCAGTGTCGCCTATCAGTACCCATCAGTGCCCTCCAGTGCCTCCTATGAGTGCCCATCAGTGCCAACTATCAATGCCCATCAGTGTTGCATATCAGTGCCCATCGTCAGTGCCCATCAGTGCCACCTCATCGGTGCCATCTCATCGGTGCCGCCTTATCAGTGCCCATCAATGCAGCCTTTCAGTGCCCATCAGTGAAGGAGAAAACTTACTCATTTACAAAAAATTTTAACAAAAACTAAGAAAAGCTTTTTTTTTTTTCAAAATTTTCTGTCTTTTTTTATTCGTTTAGCAAAAAATAAAAAATTTCAGAGGAGATCAAATACCACCAAAAGAAATCTCTATTTGTGGGAACAAAATGATAAAAATTTAGTTTGAGTACAGTGTAGCATGACCGCGCAATTGTCATTCAAAGTGCAACAGCGCTTAAAGCTAAAAATTGGCCTGGGCGGGAAGGTGTGAAAGTGCCCGGTATTGAAGTGGTTAAGCAGAGACCAGCCATAGTGGATCTATGTATGGGCTGGCTGGTTGCACACAAGTCAATCTATTAAATGACTTGAGTACAACCAGCCTGTCAGGTTTTTCCCAGAACAATCAGTGCTGCCAGCCATAGTTAGTAACACTGATCATTATATTATGTGGGTTGGGAAGGCTCCCCACTGGCAGAACACAAGAACACTGCAAGAGTGATTCCCCCATCCACAGGTCTACAGGTGAGAAGGTGTGTGGGGACAGGCTGAGGAGAGAGGTCTGTCAGCAGGGGGGTGTGAGGTGGCCATGGGGGGATATCAATCAGTGGGTGGGGGGGAGTAACTGGGAGTGATATCTTTTGGGGTTGGGTCTTTCATCTGCAGGTTGGGAAATGGTCACCTGTGATATAAGTTGAAGGGAGGGGGCTAACATGGGAAGTGGCTGGGGAGTGACCTGGTTGGTGGGGATTGTGAAATGGATGATGTGTTTCAAGTTTCTTTCACATTTGCGGTAATGCTTACTGCCCTCTGAAAAATAATCCGTGGTGTATTGCTGACAGGCATTTATGAGGTGCTACTGCCACTCCTTGTTTTTTTTTTTTTTTTTTTTACATTGCTGAATGGCAGTTTTAGGTTTTTTTTTTTTCTTTTTAGTTTTTGTTGGACTATGCTGCTACTGTGAGCGAGTTTGGCTTGCAATTGCAGAGTGGCCCCATGGAAATCACTAGGCGAGTTTGACAGAAGGTGCTGCCTGTCATACGCTGCAGGCTCCAAGCTGTCCGTTGAGCTCAGTGCCTCTGACAAGAAGTGAGGAGAGGCTCTGTGAGCTCATCCTCTCAGTCTGCTGCAAACAGAGTGTGCTGGCTTGTATTTAAACTGGCCGCTCTGTATGTCGTTTCTGACAGGCTGCGCCCCGTATCTCCGGAACCGTAGATGATAGGAGCCCCAATTTTGACCAGTGGTGGGGTAGGTATTCAGCCACATACCGCCCAAATTTGGGGTCTCTGTGATGCTGAGCCACGACCCTCAAAGTCGATTTTTTTTGTTTTGTGATTTTTAAAAAAAATGTTTTGGGCAAATGGGCCTATCTTAAGGTTAGATGCCTGGAGCTGCAGCTCCAATAGCCCCTATGTTAATTTGGCCCTGTTTGGATGCCATAATACACATCATGTTTGGAGGTAACATGGCACATTACCCCAAAAACACCTCCACATCAACAGTGAGGTTAGGAGGTGGGAACATCATGATGTGGGCCGAGCTGTTTTTCAGCATACAGTACTGGTTAAACTTCATATCATTGAAGGAAGGATGAATGGTGATAAAAATCTGCCGCCATCTACCAGGATGATGAAGATGAAACGAGGGCGGACATTTCAGCAAGACAATGATCCCATACACAAAGCCAAGGAGAAAGAAAATAAAGCTGCTAGAATGACCCAGCCAATCACCTGACTTGATTCCAATAGAAAATCTGTGGAAAGAATTAAAGATCAGAGTTCATAGAAGAGGTCCACAGAACCTTCAAGATTTGAAGACCGTTTGTGTGGAAGGATGGGCCAAAATCACACCTGAGCAATACATGTGACTCATTTATCCATACAGGAGCCTGTGTCTTGAAGCTGTCATTACCAACAAAGGATTTTGGGATCGAATAAACACTTTACTCTCTGGAAAAAAAAAGGTTGCTGATTGACAATCTGAGGAATTTATGCTCTACACCTTGCTGTGCACTCCTGTTTCCACAATACTAATAATTACAGTTATTATTAGTCATCATAAATATTATCTACAAAAAATATCCTCAATCTCTAGGCTCAAGAGCTGTCTATTCAGACTCTAAATTGTGACCATTTGTTTACAACTCTGGAACAACACTGTACCTGAGCACCAAAAACTGAAAACGCTATTTAAACCATTTTTAATATTCAAAGCAAACTCATCCATGTCTCTATCCATCCATGTCTCCATGCGTTGTTTTATTGAGAAATCACTTCAAAAACACCTCCTAGCATTTCTTCCCGCTGCCATCTTGAGTAAGGGCAGAGGATTTATGTAGCATTTACTTCCTGGAATCCATCTGCCCTAAGCTCAGACATGCAGACAGGAGGGTGTGCTTAGCTGAGAAAGCCCCTACTCCCCTCCTGAGGACTCCTAGGATGTATGACATCATTTGCCTAGGCATGGAAAACAGGAAGTAACTAAAGAATTGTATAAACAAACAAAAAAAAAAGACATAACTTTAATATAATGCTTTCAATTTGAACAAAACGGGCCACCCAACAATAACATCTTTTTTTGTTTCTTGGCAAAGCACCTAGTTCTTTTACTGATGAGGGCCCTGTTCAACAGTTGTGGGGGTCTGTGGGTGGAGGGCTTATCAGAATCTAGAATCAAAATGGAGGCACCCAGGGGGCAGAGCCGAGCCGTGCACCAAGATGGATGCATAGAACCTCCATCCGGCCGGCACGAGAGAACAGAGCCGCTACACCAACCCAAGCCACTCCTTCTTCGCCCTGACCACCAGCGTGTCCCCGCAAGCTGATGGAGTTCTTCGCCGGATCGCGGCCCCGGGGCTTCCAAGATGGCGCCCTCCTCTCCTCACCGCGCAGCCTCTCATCCCTCTATGCATGCAGGAAATTATAAGATAGATTGCACCATGCCGCCAGCCCGACCCACCCAGGGACTCCACCAAGCAGGCTGCATCTTCTCCATATACAGTACCCTCTCCTTCTCACCCAGCCTTGGTAGGCAAGAAAACCTTAACCTTTCCCTCCTCTGCTTCTCATGCCTAAGATGCTGATTCAGATGAGGAACCTGAGGCTTCTCTAGCAGAACTGCACTCTACAGATAATCCTGTATCTGAGAATACCTTTAAACAAATGCTTCTCTCTGCCAAAGGGACTTTGGAAATGATCTGCACTATGCATGTCATGCATGCAGTCCCAAATTGATGATTTAGGTGACCGCAAAGTCACTGTAGAAAAACAGCTTGATAATTATTCCACAGCCCACAATGAATTAGTGCATGTACATCAAGCTCAAGCTGAAGAGCTACAATGCATCACCACTAAATTAGCTGACTTGGAGGACCACTGTAGCAGAAACAACCTTAAAATTAGGGGGATACCAGAGTCCATTCCATCTGCAGAGCTCACTACCTACTTGCAGCTCCAATTTCAAGTCTTTAGCACCCTCACTTACAAATCTAGATCTTATAATCGATCGGGCGCATAGGGTTTTCAAGCCATCCCATATCTCAGAGTACAAGCAAAATGCATCCTCACTCACCTGCATTTTTACCAGGCTAAAGAGCGCATCCTCCTAGAAGAAAGGAAGGCACCTACATTCCCGGAGCCATTCGCTCTCTTGAAAATCTATGCTGATATATCTGCAGCCACTGCCCAAAAACAGAAAGAATTATCCAAGATCACTGCTACACTGACAACATCCCTCACCGCTGGGGGTTTCCCACTAAGCTCATAATCACATTTCAGGGCAAAAACGTTATCTTCCACCCAGTGGCGTAGCGTGGGTTGTCAGCGCCCGGGTCAAGGCACGTAATTTGAGCAGCCCAACCTGTAGGCCCTTCTCTTCCTACAATAGTACAGACCAGCCTGATTCCTACACTGACCACTACAGTAACCTACCTGATTCCAACACTAACCTACCTGACCACTACAGTAACCTACCTGCTTCCTATACTGGCCACTACACTGACCTACCTGTCCACTACCCTGACCACTACACTACCCAATTCCTACACTGTCCATTACACTACACTACACTGTCCACTACACAACACTGATCACTATACTGACCGCTGCTCTGCCCACTACACAAGACTGACCTCCACTACACTGACCACTGCTCTGTCCACTACACTGACCACTACACTGCTCTGACCACTACACTGCTCTGTCCACTACACTACACTGACCACTGCTCTGTCCACTACACTACACTGAACACCACTACATTGAAAGCTGCTCTGTCCACTACACAACACAGACCACCACTACACTGACTGCTACACTGACCACTGCTCTGTCCACTACACTGACCACTGCACTTCTCTGTCCACTGCTCTGTCCACTACACTACACTGACCACTGCTCTGTCCACTACACAACACTGACCACCACTACTTTGACCACTGCTCTGTCCACTACACAACGCTGACCACCACTATACTGACCACTGCTCTGACCACTAAACTACACTTACCACTGCTCTATCCACTGACCACGACACTGATCACTACACTACTGCATTCCTATACTGACTCTATCTGCTTGTCTAATCTCCCTCTGGCTGCTCCCTCTCCACAATCCCCGGGGGCTAGCAACACTACCCGACTCTTACGACCTCACCTGCCGCTGGTGTCTTCAGTCTGGAGGAGGTAAAGACAGCACATCTGTCCGGATGAGTGGGGGAGCCTAGAGGAGGTAAAGACAGCCAGGACATTGGTCCGGATGAGAGGGGGAGCCTGGAGAAGGTAAAGACATTACATCGCTCCGGAGGCTAGGCGGAGGCGGGACTCCAGGAGCAACCGTGATCGCAGATAGGCCAGTGCCGCCGCTGTGATCACGGCTAGGCTGTGGTCGCCGCACACATGACACCATTCGCCGAATTACAGGGTGCCACAGGGACACAGGAAGTAAACATTAGAGGGACGGAGCCGTCAGTGACACACACTACCTGGCACGGGATTTCGTCTCCCTAAATGTTGCGCCTGGGGCCACGGCCCCCTCCGCACCCCCCACGCTATGCCACTGCTTCCACCACTCTACGCAGGTCCTGAAGCAACTTCAAAATTGGGGCCTCTGCCCACCAGGGAATAATTGCCCCATCTCTGGAGCCCCTCCAGCCCATGTTCTGGAGCCCTGACACAAAGCCAACAACACTTGACTCTCATGGGCCTATGGGCCCTACTTTCCATAGTGGCCTTCATATATATTGTTCTTTTTTCACTGTTCTCCTGTGCCAAGCTTCCAGCTCTAACTACTTGAGTTGATACTGTTATTTTTACTGTTTTGTTATACCCTCCCTGATAGAACCAATGTGCTATGCACACAGTGTCTTGCCTCTCTTTCTTCTCCTTCACACTTCCTACCCTTTATTACCTGATCTTCTCTGGTCTATTGAGTCGGTACACACCTTTGCTCATACACACAACTCCTTTGTACACGTTATGGTGGATTATGCATTATGCTTGCCTTGATGTCATGGTACGTAACATATCTCCCACAGAAGTGCCTCTAATTTTCCCCTATCTATGCCTGTACCCCCCCCCCCCCCCCCCATGTCACTTAAAATCCTGTCCCTGTATGTTAAGGGACTTAACAGCCCCTTTAAATGCTATTATGGAAAGAAGCACTTCCCTCCAAATGTGACATTATATGTGCCCAAGAGACAAACTTTGCTAACTCTTAAGTGCAGCCACCCCAAATTCCCACATATTTTTTTTTGCTCACGCCGAAACCAAGTGCAAAGGTATACTAATCGCGATTCGTGATACAGTTTCCAAAAGGGAGGTACCCAGAGAAAATAGTACATGGTAACTCTACATATTCACAGAAAAAAGTTGTAACCTAGAAATAAAGACTCCCAAAAAGTCTGTCTTTGTAAATTTGTCATCAGAAAAAGAATAAAAGAGACACGATCCACTCATTCATTCAAATGTCCAAACAGCCATAGTTTGGTTCATACTTGTGTTTGGACTGAACCTTCAGCTCATGCCTACTGCTGTGCTCCTCCAATCTCCTTCGCCCACTTGATGTCTACATTAGGGATGAGCTTCGAGTTCGAGTCGAACTCATGTTCTACTCGAACATTGGCTGTTCGCAAGTTCGCCGAACAGCGAACAATTTGGGGTGTTCGCGGCAAATTCGAATGCCACGGAACACCCTTTAAAAGTCTATGGGAGAAATCAAAAGTGCTAATTTTAAAGGCTTATATGCAAGTTATTGTCATAAAAAGTGTTTGGGGACCCGGGTCCTGCCCCAGGGGACATGGATCAATGCAAAAAAAAGTTTTAAAAACGGACGTTTTTTCAGGAGCAGTGATTTTATTAATGCTTAAAGTCAAACAATAAAAGTGTAATATCCCTTTAAATTTCATAGCTGGGGGGTGTCTATAGTATGCCTGTAAAGGGGCGCATGTTTCCTGTGTTTAGAACAGTCTGACAGCAAAATGACATTTGGAAGGAAAAAACTCATTTAAAACTAGCCGCGGCTATTGCATTGCCGACAATACACATATAAGTTCATTGATAAAAACGGCATGGGAATTCCCCACAGGGGAACCCCGAACCAAAATAAAAAAAAAAAAATGATGTGGGGGTCCCCCTAAATTCCATACAAGGCCCTTCAGGTCTGGTATGGATATTAAGGGGAACCCCAGCCAAAATTGAAAAAAAAAATTGACGTGGGGTTCCCCCTAAATTCCATACCAGACCCTTCAGGTCTGGTATGGATTTTAAGGGGAACCCCGCGCCAAAAAAAAAAAAAAAAAACGGCGTGGGGTCCCCCTAAAAATCCATACCAGACCCTTATCCGAGCACGCAACCTGGCAGGCCGCAGGAAAAGAGGGGGGGACGAGAGTGCGGCCCCCCCCCCTCCTGAACCGTACCAGGCCACATGCCCTCAACATTGGGAGGGTGCTTTGGGGTAGCCCCCCAAAACACCTTGTCCCCATGTTGATGAGGACAAGGGCCTCATCCTCACAACCCTGGCCGGTGGTTGTGAGGGTCTGCGGGCGGGGGGCTTATCGGAATCTGGAAGCCCCCTTTAACAAGGGGACCCCCAGATCCCGGCCCCCCCCCTGTGTGAAATGGTAAGGGGGTACTTACCCCTACCATTTCACTAAAAAACTGTCAAAAATGTTAAAAATGACAAGAGACAGTTTTTGACAATTCCTTTATTTAAATGCTTCTTCTTTCTTCTTTCTTCCTTCATCTTCTTCTGGTTCTTCTGGCTCTTCTGGTTCTTCCTCCGGCGTTCTCGTCCAGCATCTTCTCCGCGGCGTCTTCTATCTTCTTCTCCTCGGGCCGCTCCGCACCCATGGCATGAGGGGGAGGCTCCCACTCTTCTCTTCATCTTCTTCTCTTCTTCATCTTCTTCTTCATCTTCTTCTTCTTCTTCCTTCTTCTCTTCTTCTCTTCTTCCTGTCTTCTGCGGGCCGCTCCGCAGCCATGCTGTGGCATGGAGGGAGGCTCCCGCTGTGTGACGGCGTCTCTTCGTCTGACGGTTCTTAAATAACGGGGGGCGGGGCCACCCGGTGGCCCCGCCCCCCTCTGACGCACGGTGACATGACGGGACTTCCCTGTGGCATTCCCCGTGACGTCACAGGGAAGTCCCTCAAGTCACCGTGCGTCAGAGGGGGGCGGGGTCACCGGATGGCCCCGCCCCCCGTTATTTAAGAACCGTCAGACGAAGAGACGCCGTCACACAGCGGGAGCCTCCCTCCATGCCACAGCATGGCTGCGGAGCGGCCCGGAGAAGACAGGAAGAAGAGAAGAAGAGAAGAAGGAAGAAGAAGAAGAAGATGAAGAAGAAGATGAAGAAGAGAAGAAGATGAAGAGAAGAGCGGGAGCCTCCCCCTCATGCCATGGGTGCGGAGCGGCCCGAGGAGAAGAAGATAGAAGACGCCGCGGAGAAGATGCTGGACGAGAACGCCGGAGGAAGAACCAGAAGAGCCAGAAGAACCAGAAGAAGATGAAGGAAGAAAGAAGAAAGAAGAAGCATTTAAATAAAGGAATTGTCAAAAACTGTCTCTTGTCATTTTTAACATTTTTGACAGTTTTTTAGTGAAATGGTAGGGGTAAGTACCCCCTTACCATTTCACACAGGGGGGGGGCCGGGATCTGGGGGTCCCCTTGTTAAAGGGGGCTTCCAGATTCCGATAAGCCCCCCGCCCGCAGACCCTCACAACCACCGGCCAGGGTTGTGAGGATGAGGCCCTTGTCCTCATCAACATGGGGACAAGGTGTTTTGGGGGGCTACCCCAAAGCACCCTCCCAATGTTGAGGGCATGTGGCCTGGTACGGTTCAGGAGGGGGGGGGGGCCGCACTCTCGTCCCCCCCTCTTTTCCTGCGGCCTGCCAGGTTGCGTGCTCGGATAAGGGTCTGGTATGGATTTTTAGGGGGACCCCACGCCGTTTTTTTTTTTTTTTTTTGGCGCGGGGTTCCCCTTAAAATCCATACCAGACCTGAAGGGTCTGGTATGGAATTTAGGGGGAACCCCACGTCAATTTTTTTTTTCAATTTTGGCTGGGGTTCCCCTTAATATCCATACCAGACCTGAAGGGCCTTGTATGGAATTTAGGGGGACCCCCACATCATTTTTTTTTTTTTTTTTTGGTTCGGGGTTCCCCTGTGGGGAATTCCCATGCCGTTTTTATCAATGAACTTATATGTGTATTGTCGGCAATGCAATAGCCGCGGCTAGTTTTAAATGAGTTTTTTCCTTCCAAATGTCATTTTGCTGTCAGACTGTTCTAAACACGGGAAACATGCGCCCCTTTACAGGCATACTATAGACACCCCCCAGGTACGAAATTTAAAGGGATATTACACTTTTATTGTTTGACTTTAAGCATTAATAAAATCACTGCTCCTGAAAAAACGTCCGTTTTTAAAACTTTTTTTTGCATTGATCCATGTCCCCTGGGGCAGGACCCGGGTCCCCAAACACTTTTTATAACAATAACTTGCATATAAGCCTTTAAAATTAGCACTTTTGATTATTCATGTTCGTGTCCCATAGACTTTAACGGCGTTCGCGTGTTCGAACGAATTTTTTTCCTGTTCGCATGTTCTGGTGCGAACCGAACAGGGGGGTGTTCGGCTCATCCCTAGTCTACATGCATACCTCCCAACTGTCCTCGGACTGTCCTGGGACTTGATGCATGTCCCGGCTTTGTCTCGGAGTGGAGCTGCTCCAGTGGCTTGTGCGGGTTGTTTGGACTCCCGCACACTGCAAGCATGGCTGTGCAAATGTGACTGGCAGTCAGCGGTGAGAGATGCTGGCTGCCTCACATACGCAGTTCTTGCAGTGGCTTGCAGCTGGGCCCACCTCCTCCTCCTCCTTGGCTGTGCTGCTTTCCTTCATACAGGAGAGGGAGGCCGGGAGGAGTCATGGCAGGGTGGCGATTGCTCCCCGGCCGCTCTGATGCCCGAAATAAGCTGCAAACATGCCACCCAGGCACCTGTGAAGTTCTGGACAGAACCAGCCAGCTCTCTTTTCTTCCCTCTCACCTCCTTTTCTCGATGGAGAGCTCTGCCCACTGATCGCTGGAGAGAGTCAACCTAAAGGTTCCTGGATGGGAGTGTAAGAGTAAAGGGGGGAGAGACTGGGGGATTTTTGCAAGGAGGAGAAATGGGTGGGTGGGGGAATTTGTGATAGGGGGGGGTGGGGGGATTTTGGTTAAAAGGAGGAAGGAGGGGATTTGACCCCCCGTACCTTGCCCTACTGACCTCCTGTCCGCTGTTCTTCTGACCCCTGTCCTACTGACCTCCTGTCCTCTGTCCTGCTGACCCCTGTACCCTGCCCTACTGACCTGTCTTTCGTCCTTCTGACCTCTGTATCCTGCCCTATCGACCTTTTGTCCTCTGTCCTGCTGACCCATGTACCCTGCCCTACTGACAGCCTGTCTTCCATCCAGCTGACTCCTGTACCCTGCCCTACTGAACTCCTGTTCTCTGTCCTTTTGACCCCTGTACCCTGCCCTACTGACCCCCTGTCTTTCGTCATGCTGACCCCTGTACCCTGCCCTACTGACCCCCTGTCCTTCTGACCTCGGTACCCTGCCCTACTGACCTCCTGATCCCTGTACCCTGCCCTACTGACTCCCTGTCTTCCGTCTTGCTGACTGCTTTACACTGCCCTACTGACCCCCTGTCATCTGTCTTCCTGATCCCTATCTTCTGCCCTTGTGACCCCTCTTCTCTGCCCCGCTGACCCTTGTACACTGCACTGCAGGCCCTTCTCCTCTACCATGCTAACCCCCTGCTCTCAACCCAGTTCACCCCTGTCTTCTGCTCTGATTACTCCTGCTCTCCATCCAGCTGACCCCTGTCTTCTGCCCTGATGATCCCTGCTCTTCACTCAGCTGGCCTGTCTTTTTCCCTGATGACCCCTGCTCTTCACCCAGCTGACCCCTGTCTTCTGTCCTGAAACCCCCTGCTCTCCTCCCAGCTGACCCCTGTCTTCTGCCCTTCAACCCCCTGCTCTCCATCCAGCTGACCCCTGTCTTCTGCCCTGATAACTCCTGCTCTCCACCCAGCTGACCCCTGTCTTCTGCCCTGATAACCCTTGTTTTCCAGCCAGCTGACCCCTGTCTTCTGTCCTGAAACCCCCTGCTCTCCTCCCAGCTGACCCCTGTCTTCTGCCCTTCAACCCCCTGCTCTCCATCTAGCTGACCCCTATCTTCTGCCCTGATAACTCCTGCTCTCCACCCAGCTGACCCCTGTCTTCTGCCCTGATAACCCCTGCTCTCCACCCAGCTGACCCCTGTCTTCTGCCCTGATAACCCTTGTTTTCCAGCCAGCTGACCCCTGTCTTCTGTCCTGAAACCCCCTGCTCTCCTCCCAGCTGACCCCTGTCTTCTGCCCTTCAACCCCCTGCTCTCCATCCAGCTGACCCCTGTCTTCTGCCCTGATAACTCCTGCTCTCCACCCAGCTGACCCCTGTCTTCTGCCCTGAAACACCCTGCTCTCCACCCAGCTGACCCCTGTCTTCTGCCCTGAAACACCTTGCTCTCCACCCAGCTGACCCCTGTCTTCTGCCCTGGTGACCCCTGCTTTACACCCAGCTGACCCCTGTCTTCTGCCCTGATAACCCCTGCTCTCCACCCAGCTGACCCCTGTCTTCTGCCCTGAAACACCCTGCTCTCCACCCAGCTGACCCCTGTCTTCTGCCCTGGTGACCCCTGCTCTACACCCAGCTGACCCCTGTCTTCTGCCCTGATGACCCTTGCTCTTCACCTATCTGACCCCTCTTCTGCCCTGATGACCCCTGCTCTTCACCCAGCTGACCTCTGTCTTCTGCCCTGATAACCCCCTGCTCTCCACCCAGCTGACCCCTGTCTTCTGCCCTGAAACCCCCTGCTCTCCACCCAGCTGACCCCTGTCTTCTGCCCTGATAACCCTTGTTTTCCACCCAGCTGACCCCTGTCTTCTGTCCTGAAACCCCCTGCTCTCCTCCCAGCTGACCCCTGTCTTCTGCCCTTCAACCCCCTGCTCTCCATCCAGCTGACCCCTGTCTTCTGCCCTGATAACTCCTGCTCTCCACACAGCTGACCCCTGTCTTCTGCCCTGATAACCCCTGCTCTCCACCCAGCTGACCCCTGTCTTCTGCCCTGATAACCCTTGTTTTCCAGCCAGCTGACCCCTGTCTTCTGTTCTGAAACCCCCTGCTCTCCTCCCAGCTGACCCCTGTCTTCTGCCCTTCAACCCCCTGCTCTCCATCCAGCTGACCCCTGTCTTCTGCCCTGATAACTCCTGCTCTCCACCCAGCTGACCCCTGTCTTCTGCCCTGAAACACCCTGCTCTCCACCCAGCTGACCCCTGTCTTCTGCCCTGAAACACCCTGCTCTCCACCCAGCTGACCCCTGTCTTCTGCCCTGGTGACCCCTGCTTTACACCCAGCTGACCCCTGTCTTCTGCCCTGATAACCCCTGCTCTCCACCCAGCTGACCCCTGTCTTCTGCCCTGAAACACCCTGCTCTCCACCCAGCTGACCCCTGTCTTCTGCCCTGGTGACCCCTGCTCTACACCCAGCTGACCCCTGTCTTCTGCCCTGATGACCCTTGCTCTTCACCTATCTGACCCCTCTTCTGCCCTGATGACCCCTGCTCTTCACCCAGCTGACCTCTGTCTTCTGCCCTGATAACCCTCTGCTCTCCACCCAGCTGACCCCTGTCTTCTGCCCTGATAACCCCTGCTCTCCACCCAGCTGACCCCTGTCTTCTGCCATGCAACCCCCTGCTCTCCACCCAGCTGACCCCTGTCTTCTGCCCTGCAACCCCCTGCTCTCCACCCAACTGACCTCTGTCTTCTGCCCTGAAACCCCCTGCTCTCCACCCAGCTGACCCCTGTCTTCTGCCCTGATAACCCTTGTTTTCCAGCCAGCTGACCCCTGTCTTCTGCCCTTCAACCCCCTCCTCTCCATCCAGCTGACCCCTGTCTTCTGCCCTGATAACTCCTGCTCTCCACCCAGCTGACCCCTGTCTTCTGCCCTGATAACCCCTGCTCTCCACCCAGCTCACCCCTGTCTTCTGCCATGAAACCCCCTGCTCTCCACCTAGCTGACCCTTGTCTTCTGCTCTGAAACCCCCTGCTCTCCACCCAGCTGACCCGTGTCTAGCTTTTGTTTAACCACACTCCTTAAGTATTTCCCATTGTTTGGCCATATGCACATTTTGCCAATTCCTCTCTCGAGTGTCTCTCATTCTAAAGTTCAAAAGTTGGGAGGTATGGGTAATACAGGGTGCCATGAAGAGGCCTTGTAGCTTACACATGTATTTGCAAATGTGTGCTAACTAAATACCTGTTTTTAATACTGTTGAACAGAATAATTCGGTTGGTAAGCACACTGGTTGGTAAGTTGAGCTGGGAATTTTCTCTGGTTTTGTCTTTCTATAATTTTTTTTCCCACAAATAGAGCTTTCTTTTGGTGGTATTTGATCACCTCTGTTTTTTTGCCTTTTTTTGCCAGCGGTTTATACATTAATGGCTGTGTGTTGAGTAATTTTGAGGGGACAGCAAATTTACACTGTTATACAAGCTGTACAATCACTACTTTACTTTGTAGCAAAGTGTCATTTCTTCAGTGTTGTCACATGAAAAAATAGAATAAAATATTTACAAAAATGTGAGGGGTGTACTCACTTTTGTGACATACTATGTGTGTGTGTGTATATATATATATATAAAGACTATTACTTTAAGAATTTATAATATGCCTGGTTTCTTTCTTTCTTTGATTGCTTGTTTCTTCTTTCCCGAGAAATGGAACTAAAGAACGCCTGTGACGACACAAACTACTGATAAGAGCTCAAAAGGCTGCTTAAAATTGTCTTTCATATCAAACCAATCTGAACCAAATACTGCAGAGATCTCTTTTTTGGTCCAGTCGCATGATGTTACTACCCATTTAACTGTTAACTTGCTACTAAGAAGATATGGACCCTGATTGGATTAAGTTTACGATC
Source organism: Lithobates clamitans (assembly GCA_037952925.1). Classification (NCBI taxonomy): domain Eukaryota; kingdom Metazoa; phylum Chordata; class Amphibia; order Anura; family Ranidae; genus Lithobates; species Lithobates clamitans. The sequence goes on from JBBGZY010001494.1 coordinate 291,897, forward strand.
ACACCTAGAATATGCTTAACACACACCCATATCTTATGCATATTCATAACTAGAGATGAGCCAGATGTTCGCCCGTTCGCCGAACAGCCAACATTAGACATGTGCACAGCCAAAAAATTTGTTCATTTTCGTTTTCGTTTCATTAGTTTATTTTTTATTTTTTGTTCGTACATTCGGAAATTCGTACATTTGTAAAACTTGAAAATACAAAAACCCGAAAATTCGAAAATCTGAAATAGTAACTAACTATGAAATTATAGGTATTGTAATTTCCTTTCAAATTTGGCTGTTAGTGAACGTAACAAATACCAATTTATCCGAAATTACGCATTATCTGAAATAACGAATGCTGCATCTAAACAAATGGAACGGAACACATTAATTAATTATTAATTCATTACGTTCTATTCGTTTGGATACGGCATTCATTATTTCGGATCATTTGTAACCTTCGGATAAATTTGTATGTGTTACGTTCACTAACAGCCTAATTTGAAAGGAAATTACAATACCTATAATTTCATAGTTACTAATAATAGTAGTTAAGTTATTATTAATTAATTATTATTTCAGATTTCCGAATTTACACATTTACGAATTCACTAATTTACTAATGCACGAATGTACATTTGTAAATTATGAACGTACGAATTTACGAATGTATGAATTTACGAATGTACAAATTTTTCGAATTTACGAATATTCGGAAAAATTTGTTAAACGGGTTTTCGTTAATTCGGATATTTCCGAATTAACAAATTTGTCGAAATTCGTTAAAAAACGAATTCGGAACTAAACGAATTGCACATGCCTAGCGAACATTATGCGGTATTCGAAAGCCGCGGAATCCCGTTAAAGTCTATGGGACACGAACATGAAAAACCAAAAGTGCTCATTTTAAAAGCTTATATGCAAGTTATTGTCATAAAAAGTGTATGGGGACCTGGGTCCTTTGGGTCTGCTATGAATATTAAGGGGAAACTTCCTTTGAGGTCAAGCAGTGTCAGAGGGGGGCGGGCTCATCCATTTATGTCACCAGGTGGCCCCGCCCTTAGCTATATAACAGCTGTTAAAGTGAGAAGCCTGCAGTGTGCGGGACGCCTCCCATGGAGGCGGAGTTGTTGCTTCTGTTGTTTTTTCTTTTTTCGGTCCGACGATGTATTTACATCGCGGGACATTATTTTTTTTTTAAATAAAGGACTTGTCCCAAAGTGTCTCCTGTTATTTACACTATTTTTGACACTTTTTTTGGTGAATGTGTATGGGTACAAAGTACACAATACCCATAGGATAGTAGTAGAATGCCTGTGTGGCAAGAGTAGGCCTGTGTGGCCAAATGTAACAAAGTGCCATTTGACGGCTACTGTGTGTAGCCTGGGAGAAAAACCTTTTTTTGGGTGACGACCCACAAATTGTAGTAGAGACTCATAGTGAGGACTCTAGATTGAGAGCATGGTACTCTCATGGACCTCTCAAGCCAGGAGAGGTAGAAGTGGCACAAATAATCCTTTGACAAAAATGACAGACAGATATGGACAGTGGTTAAGGAATGACACCAAGATCATTATAGGTTGGACTAAAAATAGAGCAGATCCAATTCCAACTGAAGAAGTTTACAATGTCTCAGTTCCGGTCTCTGTATATGTTAACTTTTATGGCAGACTGACAGAGTTGGATGAGGGTATTAAATGTGTACAATATTGGATTTTTGAAAGTATGCAACTTGATAGAATTTTAACTAGTTATAAGCCTGTCACAGTTTTTCTAACACATATCACTGATAGATCTAGCAAAAGAAAATTAGACCAGGCAATGCAAGTGTTATCTTAATGTTTAAGAAATGGTTGAAGCAGAGAGATAATGCTAAGCATGGCTGAGTTGTAAAATATGTTTTGCTTGCTGGTTTTTGCAGAATACCTCACGCCTCCCCTCACGTTTGTGTGTCTCTGTATAAGAAAGGAGTGAGGCGCCCCTCCCTTCACATGCCTGTCTATGAAGCCAGAGAGTTCGGAATATCTAAGAAAATAGCTGATTGCGGCTGACACCCTTTTAAATTCCTAAAAAGGTAGCTATGATTATTATAATTATTTGAATGTTTAGTCCTCCATTCTAGCCTACTGAGTGTGGAAAGGGAGAAGGTTCCACACAGATTGATTTAGTATCTTAGCATGCCACAATTAAAAAAAAAAACTGTGTGAGTTATGAGACAGTAGTTGGACAAAGAAGCACATGCCAGAAGAGAGAAATCAGAAGGTTATTGATGATTTAAAGAATCAGATAGGAAACATGACAGTGGAGAAAGAATGGACTGATAGAGCAGCTTATTTCTCAAGAGTCCGGAATGCAGGGCTTGGAAGGTGAATTGCATGAGAAAAAGAAAGTCTCTGTCCAGGAATCAACAAGGAAAAGGTTAATGGCAACAAAACCAAAATGGAGGGGATTTGGATGGGCTTTGCTAAGAGAAGTCTGCAGTAGCATTGAAGCCCAGGAAGAGGTGAGAAAAGAGAAAAGACTTAATGCTTTTATGGCTCAGGATGAAGTTCAAGGAGCAAATGTTTTTTCAAAGAGAAACCAGGAAATGTTTAAATCATTGTAAAATTGGCCATCTTGCCAAAAGTTGCAAACGCAAAGTAATATTGTGAACAAGATTATCTTTCTCTGTTGAAATATCTCAGTGAACAGAATTGCAGACTGTCAAAGAAAAAGGTACAATGATGCAGAACTCATGAAATTTCTTGGTCACTGTCTAGGCCCTGAAACCAGACACATTGACATTGAACGAAAATAGACAATAATAAAGATGCTTCAGTTGAAAAATCACAAACAACTCAGAGAATTCATCGGGATGGTGTCATATGTGAGACAATGGATACCAGATGTTAACACCAAATTGAAACCCTTGTATACTTCCCCAACAACACCCAAATTGCCTTACCAGAACAATCCCTTCCAACTGTGTTGCTCTGCCAAGGGAACCACAGGCAATGGAGTCTCCATCAAGAATACACATAGTGGCCTATGAATGCGTACAACTAGATCCAATCCTCCAAGGAACACCAACCTGTGTAAAAGCAGTTGCAGCCACTGCATTACTAGTTGAGAAGGTTTCCATTGTAAGAATGAATCAGCATGTGATAGTCTATACAACACATGCAGCAAATGAAATCCTGAAAAGAGCAAGGACAAAACATTTGTTCTCAGCAAGCCTGAGCAAGTATGAAGCAATCTTGCTTGAATCAGGAGAAATAGAAGTGAAAAGATGTACTACAATCAATCCTGCCAGTTTTCTCCTAGAGAGGAAAGAAGACCTCAAACAGGAGGGTCGCCACATCTGCCAAAAACTTATGGAAGAAGAAATGCAGCAAATCTCCCCAGTAAAGGACACTCCTCTTGAAAACCCTTATCTGATCCTGTTTTTAGACAGTTCACGCCTGTACAAAGATGGAGTCCCAAGAATGGTATATGCGGTGACAACATTGGAGGAAGTGATTGAGACCCAACTACTCCCTTCATCACTTTCAGCGCAGGTTGCTAAAGTGGTAGCACTCACCAGAGTCTGTGAGGCTGCAGGATCAAACACCCAACATCTACACTGATAGCAGGTATGCTCTTGGAGTAGTCCATAATTATGGATCCATATGGAAGAACAGAAGATTCACAACTGCTGCAGGAGAACCAATTCAAAACTGGAAATATGTTCAAGAACGTTTTGAAGCAGTCACCCTCCCAAAGGAAGTAATCATCCTGCAGGTCAAGGCATATACTGGAAGACCGCTGAAACACCATTGGAAGCAATCACGACTTTAATTACTGATTTTGCAAAGGAAGAAGAAGAAGCCCAAAAAAGATTGTAGGAAAAGAGGAGAACAAATACAGAAAGTGAAGGAACTGATTAAGAAATTGCAAGAATCTGCACCTGATGATTGGAATGAAATAATGGTAAGGGACAGAGCAAAGAAGGACCAAGATGGACTCTTGTGCAAAGAAAATGGAATATGTGTCCCATCTCAAATGGAAAAGCTGATCATGCAACTAGCCCATGGCCCAGGTCACGTAGGCCTAAGGCAATGGAGAGAAATATTAAGAGGGCTGGGTAGTTTATTCACTCCAGAAACACGTCAAGACTTTGTTGAGGAATGCATAATTGGTGCTAAAAATAACCCAGGAAAACGGACCAGAGTAACACAAAGACATTTGGCCAAGCAATTATTCCCTTTCCAATAGACACATGCAATTAGTTTCATTCCGAATTTGTTTTTTAACGAATTTCGACAAATTTGTTAATTCGGAAATATCCGAATTAACGAAAACCCGTTTAACAAACTTTTTCAAATATTCGTAAATCTGAAAATGTGTAAATTCATAAAAATTTGTAAATTCGTAAAAATTTGTAAATAATATTAATATTATTGTTATTTATTATTATTATTAATTTGTCCCATTTCATTTGTTTAGACGCGGCATTCGTTATTTCGGATAATTCGTAACTTTGGATAAATTTGTATTCGTTACGTTCACTAACAGACAAATTTGAAAGAAAATTCCAATACCTATAATTTAATAGTTTTTAATAGTTAAGTTATTATTAGTTAGATGACCTGGAGTGGGGAGGGGGACAGGTGATCTGTCATTGTGTGCAGTGCCTGCTGCAGCCTGGTCTATGGGTGGAGTGGGGAGCAGAACCCCGGGCGTACAGACACAAACACACCACACTGCTCCTTCCCCGATCACCTCCCCACATTGCCTGGACCGGGAACACCACTGCGTTGCCCCCCTCCTCCCAAGAAGAGGTGCTAGCCGGCTGGAGACCCATCACCCGATTGGCCAAAAGGAGAAGCGATCCTATTGGCCTAGGAGGAGGAGGGAGGAGATTCATGGCAGAAGCTGCCGTGATGCAGAGGAGGAGGAAACGCAGGCAAAGGACTGGTGACCGACTGACCGGGGGAGTTGTGGGTGATCTGACCGACCGACGAGGGGGGGGTGGCTGTAGGTGCATTGTTTGCCGCCCCCAAAATATTCCACCAGCCACCACCTGACTGTAACCAGAAAAGATTACAAATTAGGGACTGCAAAACATGCAAAATGGAGGGAGCAGTTTATGCTCCACAGCAAGGGCAGCCGGTCCATTGAGGGGGCTCAGGCGCCCCTACACAGTGCCCCCCCATCCATGCGTCCAGCCCCTTGCAGGATGCCGGGCACATGAATTCCTATGGCCGGGATGGGTGAGGGGTGTTTTTTTGAAGCACTGATTAGAGCCAGTGGCTTTAATAGGCTTCCAAAAAGGGTGGGCACAGGGTGCAGAGAGTGAGGAGAGAGTGTGCTCACAACCCACCCTGGTGTGTTAAAATAGCGAATGAATATTCACTATTGTAACACTGATCCTCCTCCCGACCAATCAGGAAGTGGATCTGAGACCCGTCACCCAACTGGATGAAAGGACAGGTGATCCTATTGGATGCCTAGGAGGAGGGGAGGAGACGCATGGGGAAGCGAGAAGGAGAGGACACAGGAGCCAATGCCCGCTGCCCGAATGCCCACAGAACACTGCCCGGATGCCCACTGCCCAAATGTCCACTGCACGGATGCCCGCTGCACAGATGCCCGCTACCTTGATGGGGTAAGTGTCAAACCGGGAGACATCGAGCGGGCGGGGGGGTTAACGTGCCGCCAAGGGGGTGGTTGTTTGCCCCCCCCAAAAAAAAACACCAGCCGCCAGTGCTCCCCAGTGTCCATGTCAGGAACAATATATTGGATGAACAAAACGCCCCATTTGGAAAACAGTTAGGGAGCACATTCAAAACATTATTGAAGGTTACTCAAAGAACAGATAAACATTCTGTGACCTACCATAACAAAGATCCCTTCACATTAAAATTTGGGGGAATGTAAAAATATCATGCCCATTGGAGGGGAAATAATAAAGTTCTTCACTCTTAGCCAACGCAAAACCAATTGGATACACAAGGTGAAAACCCTCCATCCGTCAGGTCGTCACATTGAATTTGATGTTAATTGTTTTATTATCAGCTTTTACTATTAGAAAGATGAGAGATCAGCTGGTATTAATATTAATATTATGTTTTTTTATATCTAGATATGCATCAATTACTTATATCCCTCTATTTTCTTTGTCTTTTAACAGGTTTAGGTTATTATGTTTTATGCAGTATAATCATTTGTAAATTTTTTATATAGTTTTTCACCTACTACATAGACAATCTAATACTTTACAAATTAGATATCTAGTTAACCTAAGGATGTATTCTTTGTACTTAGAACGGACTCTTCTCATATACATGGGTGTGGTTTGATTGCAGTATAGTACTCTCATTCTTGAATTACCTTTTACTTTAATGTTTATTTCTGTGTATTGAGGTATATATATTGATTATAGTTCTACATTAGGTTTTTATTGTTACTTATGTTTATTATTGTCTGCCCTTGTGGTCTCTTAACCAGCCATCATCTAGAAGTCCCGCTGAGTCTACCTCTGATGGCGGTCCGACGTAGCATTGTTCTAGTGCGCATGCGCGAGCTCCAATGACAGCTCTTGCTGTCTTGCGCATGCACGGACTGGATCAGAGATTATGGTGACGACCACCTTAACTATAAATCACATCTGCCACAGCTGCTCGATTTACTCCTGACGAAGACACGTGGCAGGGAGGCGTAACGCATAGAGGCAGATCCAAGCGGCGTGTGTTACCATTTGGAACATGAGATATACTGCTGGTTTTTATGTCATGCTGCATTTCCCTATATGCTTGTTTTTTATTAATACAATGTCAGTGCAATTCCATAAGCTGGGTTAGTGCATTTATGTTAATAACTGAGATACCACACTATTGAAGAATATTTCCTGAGAGCTGTATGGAGTCACTCCCACTGGAGATGTTATGCCATTAAGGAGGATCTGAGTGGAGGACCATTATCTGGTGTGCGTGATTGATTTCCTATATGCTATGTAGACCCAGTGGAGGCCGCTCCATAAGGGGCGCATTCGCGCTGTCCCCCCCTATTAATGCAACCGCCCTCTAATCTACATGCAGGTGCCGGATGCATGGATTCCAATGGGGGGGTGTTTTTTTGAAGCACGTGATTAGAGCCAGAGGCTCTAATAGGCTTCAAAATAGGGTGGGCTCAGGGTGCAGAGCACTGAGCTCCGATCCCACACAGTTGTGTGACACTAGCAAATGAATATTCGCTAGTGTCACACCAATTTTCCTCCTGGCCAATCAGGAAAAGGGTCTGAGACTGGCTGAAAGGAGAAGCTACGCTGGCTGAGGAGACGCAAGGAGAGGATGCGCAGGGGAAGCTAACTGGCCACCTGTCTGTCGTTCGGGGTAAGTGTTGCGGCTGGGTGACTGACCAACTGGCCGGGGGGGGGTGCTGGCTGTGCACTCTCCCCCCCCCCCAAAAAAAAAAAATGAATAAAAAGCACCGGCCGCCACTGTGTTGAGACCCATCTGTGGGTCTCGAATTATGGTGAGCGTGTATTTCACCGAATGTCGGAGCACTACTGTATGGTGTGTTGGAGCACAGAGTGGATTTAGGGAATAAAAACAAACTGTTCTTCCTGCGAAGAAGTACTGTTGGAGTACTTTCCTTTGGACTGTTGGGACTTTCTTCTTTTTTTACTTGATTTAGATATTATATGTTTATTATTTCCACAGATATGTAATACTTTTTGGCACTTTGCTTATATATGATAGTTATCAACAATGATTGAAAATTTACGGCAGCTATTTTATTTGTATTTATCATTTGGGCAGCGCAATCACTAATTGTTCATTTTTTCTTTGCACTTTATGTGGGAACACATTCAGTGATAGCAGCAGCCATAAGTTAGGTTTTGGAGCTAGGTGGCAGCGCACAGCATTTTTACTATCTAAGTCACAAAAAGTCATTGCTAAAGAAGCTGGCTGCTCACAGAGTGCTGTATCCAAGCATATGAATGGTAAGTTGAGTGGAAGAAAAAAGCGTGGTAAAAAAAAGGTGCACAAGCAACAGGGATAACCGCAGCCTTGACAGGATTGTGAAGCAAAGGCCATTCAAGAATTTGGGGGAGAGTCACAAGGAGTGGACTACGGCTGGTTTCAGTGCTTCAAGAGCCACCACACACAGACTTATCCAGGACATGGGTTACAACTGTCACATTCCTTGTGTCAAGCCACTCCTGAACCAGAGACAACCTCATAAGCGTCTTACCTAGGCTAAGGAGAAAAAGGACTGGACTGTTGCTTAGGGGTCCAAAGTCCACTTTTCGGATGAAAGTAAATTTTGCATTTCATTTGGAAATCAAAGACTGGAGGAAGAGTGGAGGGGCACAGAATCCAAATTGCATGAGGTCCGGTGTGAAGTTTCCACAGTCAGTGATGATTTTGGGAGCCGTGTCATCTGCTGGTGTTGGTCCACTGTGTTTTATCAAGTCCAAAGTCAGCACAGCCCTCCAAAAGGAAATTCTAGAGCACTTCATGCTTCCCTCTGCTGACCAGCTTTATGGAGATGCTGATTTCATTTTCCAGCAGGACTTGCCACCTGCCCACACTGCCAAAAGTACCAATACCTGGTCACATGATCATGGGATCACTGTACTTAATTGGCCAGCAAACTCATCTGACCTAAACCCCATAAAGAATCTGTGGGGTATCGTCAAGAGGAAGATGAGAGACACCAGACCCATCAATGCAGATGAGCTGAAGGCCACTATCAAAGCAACCTGGGCTTCCATAACACCTCAGCAGCGCCACGGGCTGATTACCTCCATGCCACGCCGCATTGAGGCAGAATTCATGCAAAGGGAGCCCCGACCAAGTATTGAGTGAATACTATACTGTACATCAGGGATATGCAATTAGCGGACCTCCAGCTGTTTCAGAACTACAAGTCCCATGAGGCATAGCAACACTCTGACAGACACAAGCATAACACCCAGAGGCAGAGGGACTTGTAGTTGTGCAACAGCTGGAGGTCCGCTAATTGCATATCCCTGCTGTACATGGACAGACTTTTCACTAAGCCAACAATTCTATATTAAAAATCCTTTTATTCATTGGTCTTATGTAATATTCAAATTTTCTGAGATACTGAATTTTTGGTTCACGTTTTGAATTAAATTACTGAAATAAGTTCATGCATATAGAGCAAAACACGTATTAATGTTACACTAGATAATTATAAAATACCTACCTTAATTCCTGCAGGTTGCAGCTTGGATGTCTGATTATATCACAAAGAATTTTTACACCAGAAACATCTATGTAATTTTCGCTCAGATCAAGACAAGTGAGTGACTTGTTTTTACTCATAAATGAGCCAATAGAAGCACAGGAAGATTCATTAAGACCACAACGAAAAAGTCTGTAAACAGAAGAGAAAAGACAGTTATTGTGGAAAACCGGTCGCAATAAAAAATGAAAGAAATCTCCAAAGCTTCCTAGATTAGATAGAATATTTCAATAAAAGAGAGGTATAGTAAAGCTCTTCTTCTCTTGTGGTTTACAAGGGTGCACTTACTTTTTGCTTTCCTGTACCCCAGAGTCAGTTGATTGTCAGGATCCACCCAGCTGCCCGATTGACAGCTGGTTCCGATGTTCACCGTGCGACTGAGAGCTGAAGGTAGCTGCTCCCGTCCCCTCTCCAGCCCAGCGCTTCAGCTGGCAGGGTAGAATGGAGAGCGGTGACTGACAGTCACTGCTCTCCGTTCTGAGGTGACCAAGTACTAAGCGATCAGTGGTCATGTGATCTCTCAGTTCTCTAGCTTGGAGCCGATGTGGGACAGTATAGATGTTTGCCTTTTTTTAAATAAGAAATGTAAGAAAGAGGAGTGAAAAGGTCAAAGAAAAAAAAAAGGGCTGAAGAAGATGATCCTTCAATGCAGATGAAAGACAACTGAGACTACAAGGAAACACTGAGCAGCTGGCAGAATCGGAACGCTAGTTTGAGGATCACTACAGAACAATACAAAGATTCCTCTTACGTTAGTTCTTCTATTTTGCTGTGTGACTTGACCAACCACGATAAGTTTTCCGAATCCTTCCTCCAAGGATCACAGAGGATTGAATAATCAAAAGTTTTTTCTTTTTCCAGGCAGTCTTCGCCACCTTTTCTTTGAAATTGGCTCATTTGGGGAAAACGACAATGCTGAAAACTGAAGACAATAAATTACAGAGATTAGTATTGAGAATGCATTTTCTTTGCTGAAAAGAAAAAACATGTAACCTTAAAGTGGTTATAACGTCTATTTATTTTTCTAAAATATTAAACATTTTATACTGAATTTTGCCAGGTATTACACAGAGCAGCCCTGATCCACCACCTCTGGTGTTCCCCATTCTTTGTTCCTCCTCTTCTATGCGCACCACCATAGCAAGCCGTTTGCCATTGGGGGTGCACATGTGGGCTCACTCCCAAACCAGGCTGTGTGCATCCATAAACACACACACACAGCAAGGCTTGGCCCCACTCTCTCCTAACAAGAATTGATTCATAGCAGCAGAAGCCAATGGCTCCTGCTGCTGCCTCTGTGTCCTGGGAGGAGAGCAAGAGACCAACATCACTGCAGACGGGCACAGCACTGGATCGAGAAAAGACTAATGCCCCGTAGACACGGTCGGATTTTCCTATGGAAAATGTCCGATGGGAGCATGTTGTCAGAAATTCCGACCATGTGTGGGCTCCATCGGACATTTTCCATCGGATATTCCGACACACAAAGTTGGAGAGCAGGAGATAAAATTTTCCGACAACAAAATCCGTTGTCGGAAATTCCGATCGTGTGTACACAAATCCGACGGACAAAGTGCCACGCATGCTCAGAATAAATAAAGAGATGAAAGCTATTGGCCACTGCCCCGTTTATAGTCCCGACGTACATGTTTTACGTCACCGCGTTTAGAACGATCGGATTTTCCGACAACTTTGTGTGACCGTGTGTATGCAAGACAAGTTTAAGCCAACATCCGTCGGAAAAAATCCTAGGATTTTGTTGTCAGAATGTCTGAACAAAGTCCGACCGTGTGTACGCCCTATAAGTATAAGGGGGGTGAGGGGGCTATACAAATGCTTGGGCATTTTTTTATCCTAATGTAGGGAATGCTTTAAGGTAAAATATGTCTTAGGGCACTTTCACACGGGTAGGACTCCACTTTGATCAGCAGGAGATCTGTCCGCTGTTTACAGCTGAAGTTGAAGTCATTAGATATGTGCAGAATGGTTAATTTTGTTTAGTTTTGGATAGATTTCTTATGTTAGTAATTCATTTTTATGAACCGTTTCGGAATTTGTTTAGTTTAGTTTCATTTAATTTCATTTTGTTTATTAATTTTCTAACGAATTACAAATTTTCTGACCGATTGGAATTCTGTGAAATGAAAAATAGCTGGTTGTTAAGGAACGGGGCCAGGAAGCCTCCTGCCATGTCCTTAATACGGGATGAGCTTCAAGTTCGAGTCAAACTCATGTTCAACTCGAACATCGCATGTTCGACCGTTCATCGAATTGTGAACATTATGGGCCATTCGTGCCAAATTCGAGTGGCGCGCCATGACCCATAATTCACTGCGGCATCGCAGTGCATTGCTTGCTGATGATTGGCCAAGCATGCACTATGACCCGCATGCTTGGCCAATCACAGCACCGTGTGTACAGAGAGCTGTAATTGGCCAAAGCCACGGTGGCTTTGGCCAATTATGGCTCAGGGGGTTTAGTACACGCCCCACACCATATAAGGCCGCCTGCGTGGCGGCCTTGTGTAGTGTGTTTCTGCGGCGGAGATATAGACAGAGAGACAGTGTCATTTGATTTAAGTTAGATAGAGTAGGCAGGCGAGTCAGTTAGTTGCACTTATAGAGTATTGTGTGTATATATATATATATATATATATATATATATATATATATATATATATACACTGTATTCAGTTGAGCTAGATCCGCTCCTGTTATTCTATTCCTACTGACAGGCAGGCAGGTTTTTTTACAGTATTTACAGCTACCTGAAGAAAATTGCTGGTGTTCTTCTGATCCTATTAGTACCACAGGCAGGCAGCTGCAGTATTTACAGTTAGTGTACTGCATCCTCTGCACAGTGTGCACCTAAAGCTACCTGAAGACAATTGCTGTTGTTCTTATCCTATTAGTACCACAGGCAGGCAGCTGTAGTATTTACAGTTAGTGTACTGTGTTCTCTGCACAGTGTGCACCTAAAGCTACCTGAAGAAAATTGCTGGTGTTCTTCTGATCATATTAGTACCACAGGCAGGCAACTACAGTATTTACAGTTAGTGTACTGTGTCCTCTGCACAGTGTGCACCTAAAGCTACCTGAAGACAATTGCTGGTGTTCTCATACTAATAATACTACAGGCAGGCAGTTGATTCTGCTAGCTGCAGTATCAGTATATATATATCTATATATATATATATATATAGATATATATATACACACATACCAGCTTTGTGCAGCTACATCTCACTGCAGGCCATTAATAGCCTGCACCATAGACATATTATCACAATTAAAACGGGTCTCCTGAGAACCCCAAAGCTCCACTGCAAGGACAATCAGAAACAGTTCCAAAAGTGCCAAATTCCTGGTAAACCCAGCCTCTCACCATTCCAATGGCCATGGGCTCGCACTCCACTGCCCCCAAAATATGCGCCATAACCCGCCGATTCTGCGGCTTCAGTAAATAGCTCAAAATCAAAACTGGATTCCCACACTCGCAGATCCGGCCTATGTTCCCGGGTCAGGCGAATGTGATACCCCAGAGCCTGAACCCCCCGCTGTAGCAGCCGTCAGCCGGCGGTTAAAAACCCGGCCCATCTGCATTATCCAACAAGCAAAGTTGAGTTTCCCTAGCAGCGACTGAAGTCGACACAGGGTCAATTTTCCAGCTCCCCACACTGAAACCGCCGCCTCCCGCAAGTCAGTGAACTTGTCTTCCAGGAGGCGGCATTCCATGGCCACAGTGTCAATCAAAATCCCCAGAAAACTCAGGACCGTAGCCGGACCTTCCGTTTTGTCTGCTGCCAGCGGAATGCCAAAGCGTTCCGCCATGTGCTGAAGAGTAGCTAACAAAATCCTACACTGATTAGAAGCGGCCGGCCCTATACACAAAAAATCATCCAAGTAGTGGATGATGGACCGAAGCCCGGTCACCCCCCTGACCACCCACTCAAAAAATGAACTAAAAGTTTCAAATAAGGAACATGAAATGGAGCACCCCATGGGCAAACATTGATCAATGAAATAACACCCCTGCCACTTACAACCCAACAAGTGAAAACTGTCAGAATGTACCAGCAACAAGCAAAAAGCAGATTCAATATCCGTTTTTGCCAAAAAAGCCCCCCAGACCATAGACCCGAACCCAATGCACCGCAGTATCGAAAGAAGTGTATGAAACGGAACACAGACCCGGATCTACGGACTCATTCACCGAACCCCCCCCTCCGGATCAATCTAAACTTGTTGGGTTCCTTCTTGGGGACCACCCCCAAAGGAGAAACCACCAAATTATCCAGCGGCGAAGAGGCGAACGGACTTGCCATGCAGCCCAGCTCAACCTCTTTTGCTAATTTCGCGGACACCACTTCTGGGCGAGCCAATGCCGACCTCAAATTGTCCGAAGGTTGGGGGGGTGAGTAAGCCTACACGGAATACGACAACCCTTGATGAATCCTGAAGCCAGCAGTTCCGTTGCCTCCCTCTGTGGATACCTACTTAGAAACGGACGCATCCTTGCTATGCTCACCAGAGTCCTCCCTTTTTCCCACAAGCTCCCCCGTTCTGCCCTTGCCTCTTTGTGTACATCTATTGAGAGTATGGGAGCCCCGCAGCTGGAGCACTCGTGTTTAAATTCCCTTCGGTAAATGCCCAACAACACCCCTTACATTTGCTGGCCGACTGTCCAGAGGAAGAAGATCTGCCGGCCCCTGACTGAAAACTGAAGTCCCAGACCGTGCCGAGGTCATGAGCCTCATCCAAAGAACAATGTCTTTGTGGTCCCAGCGCAAAGACAGGTGTAGGGCCTTGCGCTGACAGAACTGCTCATCGTACCTGAGCCAGGCCAGACCCCGATAAGCGCGATAAGCTTCCCCGATCGCAACCAAATAGCAAAAGAGATCAGAGCAATTTTCTGGCGTCCTTTGCTCTATAACACTAGCTAAAATAGCAAATGCCTGAAGCCAATTTGTAAAGGACTGAGGACTGAGCCTGTATCTCCTCTTCTTCTTTTTACTGTCATCTAACTTACCTCTATCCAGATTAAATTTTTCCAGCGGAAGCAGGGACAAAAATTTAGATGCACTCACCCCTCCAAATTTTGTCCCGCACTTCCTGCTTGAGGTGTGCTCCCAGCGGCCCCTCAAAACAAACGTACACCTCACATTTGGCCGAGTCCGCCAAACGAACCGGGTCCACCTCCTAATCTAGCGCCTTACCTTGTCCGCTGTACCATTCTCCCTTACTACTGGCACTTGCACCACCCCCGCTCCTGAGACAGTTGGTGCCCCTGGAGCTGCTTGCAACGGACTGGACAATGTCCAGGTGTTAATGTGCCACCGGCCGCCACCAGAGGCCCCGGTACACTTGTACCTGCATCAGGATGGGGAACCCAAGCTTCCATGGGCAACCCAGGCCGCCATGGGCAACCCAGCACCTGGTAACGGGGCCAGCCGCCCCAAAATGTCTTTCAAACCCACCAATAGCTGCACCAGATCCTGCGTGCCAGACCCTGACCTCCCAGAATCCACCGCCACCCCAGTCCCTGACACAGACACACCATTCAACACCCCCTAAGAACCCGTTCCTCCAACCACAGGCACAGACATGGAAGACAAAGAGAGTTGGCCTAACAGCCGCTTACCAGGCTGCTGCGGAATTGGACCTCCACGAGCCATCACCGTGCTCTCCACTGCTGCTGACACCTCCACTGGCTCCTCTTCGCTCTCATCTTCTAGCTCCCCTTCAGATAGGGTAGCGTCCTCACGATCATCCGTGCTGCCCCGGCCCGTTGCACCAGAAGTCTGATAGGTGCCACTGCGGCCGCCCGTGGCATCACCACTATCCATTTTCCAGGAAGGCCCAGGCTGTTCCCCATCATTGACCAGCTGGGCACTCACCCCCGCTCCTCTCGCTGTCCAACCCCGGACCCCACCAGCTACAGTGCCGCCATCAGGCCCCTGATCTCCCACCGGCTCTGACGTGGCAGGGACACTGGCTGCTCCAGGTACCAGGCTGCTTCCAGAGGACCAGTCTCTCCCCCGCCGAGCCGCCCGGGGGGCCACATAGCCATTCCTGGGCACCGCACTGTGAAGCTGACTGGTCGTTGAGGGATGGGCCACGCCGGCCCTCTCCGCCCCATCCTGCGAGTCCTGCCGAGGCAGAGGATTCCTCCTGGGCCACACTTACACTGCGTGGGACAGACGTTTCTGTGCAGGGGCCAGAGGGTCCCTGGAGGTAGCCTTAGGAGCCCCACGCTCCCAAGGCGGCGCTGGACCCCGGGTAGATGCTTCCGGGCTGAGGTGCTCTGGAGGCCTGGACCTCCGAGTCCATGTCACAGCGGGGGGGTGCAGGGACCTCACCCCCTTGTCTGGCTCCCATGAGCAGTCCCCCGACCTGGGCGTGCAGCCCGTCGGTGCCATGCACCGCTGCTGCCGCCTGTAACTGGGCCATTAGAGTCTCTATGTCCCCAATGCTAAGGATGAAATGAACGGAGCGTAACTGGGGAGAGAAGCTGCTTACCCTCTCTCTCCCTTGTGGTGACTGCCCCTCCTCTTCCTCTCAGGCTTACTTCCTCCCCCCAGCTCCACCCCCATTCCCCATACAACACTGAACAACCCTTCTTCCTAGACCCTCCCCCTTCACTTCTCTCCCTGTAATCAAGCCCCATTAACCCTGTCATGCCGGCCCTTTGTTAATTGCCTCTGGTAATACTCCGGGCCTCTATGTATCGTAAAACGTATATTCTATTAAAACAGCTTCAAACATTACACTCACATAAGCTCAAATCAATGAAGCCTAGAGGCATCCACTTGCAGCAGCAAGTACTGGTGTAATGTGGTCTCAGCAGACACAGCATAGGTGAACTGAATCTCACCAGCGAAAGATCGAGTACCTCTGAATGTTACTTCCAGTATAGTGTCAAGCGTGAAAAACTGGTTGCCGTACATCCACGTCTCTTACGGCAACCAGTTTTTCACGCTTGACGCTGTACGGGAAGTTAGCACCCACCCCCCATGTTGAGAGCATGCGGCCTGGTACGGTTCAGGAAGGGGGGGCGCTCACTCATCCCTACCCCCTTTCCTGACCTGCCAGGCTGCGTGCTCGGATAAGGGTCTGGTATGGATCTTGGGGGGACCTCCACGCTATTTTTTTTTGGCGTGGGGCTTCCCCTTAAGATCCATACCAGACCGAAGGGTCTGGTATCGTCTTGGGGGGGGGGGACCTCATGAAAAAAATTTTTTTAAATTTTCGCTGGGTTCTCCCTTCAAGATTCTCAGCACACAAGTCACACCACAAGCCGGATCATCTTGATCCGACTTCTGGTGCGACTTCTATTCAAAACAGAAACACCGGACGAGGCTTAACACAGCGTTAACCCTCGTTAAATCACGTTTAACACCTTTTTCCGGTGTCTGACATTTTTACAGCTCTAGCGCTGGAGCCTCAGAATGTGCTGGTCCCCGTTTTTTTTTCCGCTTAAAAACGGCTATGCCATTTACAGCTCAAAAACGCCATGGTGGGCATGAGGCTATAGGCTAACATGGAGAGGTGTTTTTAAGCTACAAAAAACGCTCATAAAAGCAGCTGTAAAAACATCCTTGGGCATGAGGCCTTAGAGCTGTGAAAATGTGGAATAGACTCCCTCCCAGGTGGTTCTGGCCAGCTCAGTAGATTGCTTTAAGAAAGGCCTGGATACTTTCCTAAATGTACATAATATAACTGGATACTAACATTTATAGGTAAAGTTACATAGTTACATAGTTACATAGTAGGTGAGGTTGAAAAAAGACACAAGTCCATCAAGTCCAACCTATGTGTGTGATTATGTGTCAGTATTACATTACATATCCCTGTATATTGCGGTCATTCAGGTGATTATATAATAGTTTCTTGAAGCTATCAATGCTCCCCGCTGAGACCACCGCCTGTGGAAGGGAATTCCACATCCTTGCCGCTCTTACAGTAAAGAACCCTCTACGTAGTTTAAGGTTAAACCTCTTTTCTTCTAATTGTAATGAGTGGCCACGAGTCTTATTAAACTCTCTTCTGCGAAAAAGTTTTATCCCTATTGTAGGGTCACCAGTACAGCATTTGTAAATTGAAATGATATCCCCTTTCAAGCGTCTCTTCTCCAGAGAGAATAAGTTCAGTGCTCGCAACCTTTCCTCATAACTAAGATCCTCCAGACCCTTTATTAGCTTTGTTGCCCTTCTTTGTACTCGCTCCATTTCCAGCACATCCTTCCTGAGGACTGGTGCCCAGAACTGGACAGCATACTCCAGGTGCGGCCGGACCAGAGCCTTGTAGAGTGGGAGAATTATCGTTTTATCTCTGGAGTTGATCCCTTTTTAATGCCAATATTCTGTTTGCTTTATTAGCAGCAGCTTGGTATTGCATGCCATTGCTGAGCCTATCATCTACTAGGACCCCTAGGTCCTTTTCCATCCTAGATCCCCCCAGAGGTTCTCCCCCCAGTGTATAGATTGCATTCATATTTTTGCCACCCAAATGCATTATTTTACATTTTTCTACATTGAACCTCATTTGCCATGTAGTCGCCCACCCCATTAATTTGTTCAGGTCTTTTTGCAAGGTTTCCACATCCTGCGGAGAAGTTATTGCCCTGCTTAGCTTAGTATCGTCTGCAAATACAGAGATTGAACTGTTTATCCCATCCTCCAGATCGTTTATGAACAAATTAAATAGGATTGGTCCCAGCACAGAACCCTGGGGGGACCCCACTACCCACCCCTGACCATTCTGACTACTCCCCATTTATCACCACCCTCTGAACTCGCCCTTGTAGCCAATTTTCAATCCATGTGCTCACCCTATGGTCCATGCCAACGCACCTTATTTTGTACAGTAAACGTTTATGGGGAACTGTGTCAAATGCTTTTGCAAAATCCAGATACACCACGTCTACGGGTCTTCCTTTATCTAGATGGCAACTCACCTCCTCATAGAAGGTTAATAGATTGGTTTGGCAAGAACGATTCTTCATGAATCCATGCTGATTACTACTAATGATATCATTCTTATTACTAAAATCTTGTATATAGTCCCTTATCATCCCCTCCAAGAGTTTACATACTATTGATGTTAGGCTAACTGGTCTGTAATTCCCAGGGATGTGTTTTGGGCCCTTTTTAAATATTGGTGCTACATTGGCATTTCTCCAATCAGCTGGTACCATTCTAGTCAATAGACTGTCTGTAAAAATTAGGAACAACGGTCTGGCAATCACTTGACTGAGTTCCCTAAGTACCCTCGGATGCAAGCCATCTGGTCCCGGTGATTTATTAATGTTAAGTTTCTCAAGTCTAATTTTAATTCTCTCCTCTGTTAACCATGTAGGTGCTTCTTGTGTTGTGTCATGAGGATAAACACTGCAGTTTTGATTACTGAAGCCCCCCGATTCACTTGTGAAGACTGAGGAGAAGAATAAATTCAATACCTTCGCCATCTCCCCATCCTTTGTAACCAGATGTCCTTCCTCATTCTTTATGGGGCCAATATGGTCTGTCCTCCTTTTTTACTGTTTACATACTTAAAGAATTTCTTGGGATTTTTTTTGCTCTCCTCCTCTATGTGTCGTTCATGTTCTATCTTAGCCGTCCTAATTGCACCCTTACATTTCTTGTTGCATTCTTTATAAAGTCTGAATGCTGAGGATGATCCCTCAACCTTGTATTTTTTGAAGGCCTTCTCATTTGCTTTTATATGCATTTTTACATTGGAGTTAAGCCATCCAGGATTTTTGTTCGCTTTTTTAAATTTATTACCCAATGGGATACATTGGCTAATGCCCTTATTTAATATGCTCTTAAAGCAAACCCATCTCTCCTCCGTATTCTTTGTTCTTAATATTTTATCCCAATTTATGCCTTTTAGCAAGGTTTGTAGTTTAGGGAAGTTGGCTCTTTTGAAATTCAGTGTCTTTGTGTTCCCTTCATGTTTCCTATTTGTGTGATTTATACTGAAACTAATTGACCTGTGATCGCTGTTACCTAAATTGCCCCGTATTTCCACATCTGTTATCAGGTCTGTATTGTTGGTAATCAGTAGATCCAGTAATGTTTTATTTCTAGTTGGTGCGTCTACCATCTGACCCATAAAATTGTCCTGCAAGACATTAAGGAACTGGCGAGCCTTAAATGAATGCGCGGTTCCAGTCTATGTCTGGATAATTAAAATCCCCCATTATGATAACACTTCCCATCCTTGCTGCTAATCCAATTTGTGATAGGAGATCCGTCTCCACTTCCTTCCTCAGGTTAGGGGGCCTATAGCATACTCCCAGTATTATTTCCTCTTAGCTTTATCCCTTTGGAGCTCTACCCATAAAGATTCCACCTCCTCTCTAGCCCCCTCAGTGATGTCATCTCTCACATTCGCTTGTACATTATTCTTGATATATAGGCAAACCCCTCCCCCTTTTTTACCCTCTCTATCCTTGCGGTATAGGGTATACCCTTGAATGTTTGCCAGCCAATCATGAGAGCTGTTGAACCAGGTCTCTGAAATTCCCACAAAATCCAAATCTCTAGTTCACCTATCTTGTCCACCATGCTCCTGGCATTAGTGAACATGCCACATAGTTTAGACCGGTCGCATATTGTCCTCGTATTGGGTGTTTCAAGATTGCAAAGAGGACTTGCTACTATACTCACCTTGTGTTTTTGTGCTTTGGTTAACCTACCACTAATGCCCCCAATACTACCCTCTGGAATATCTTCCGCGCTGGCTATCTCTGTCTCTGGACCCTCCCCCCCATCGCCTAGTTTAAAAACCCCTCTAACTTTTTGGCCATCTTCATTCCCAGCAGATCTGCACCCTCCTCATTTAGGTGCAGTCCGTCCCTTCTATAGTACCGGTTACCGACTGAGAAGTCGGCCCAGTCCTCCAGGAACCCAAACCCCTCCTTACTACACCAGCTCTTCAGCCACTTGTTTACTTCCCTAATCTCCCTCTGCCTTTCTGGTGTGGCTCGATGTACCGGTAGTATTCCTGGGAACACTACCTTGGAGGTCCTTTTCCTCAATTTAGCTCCTAAGTCCCTAAAATCGTTCTTTAGGACACTCCATCTGCCTCTGACTTTGTCATTGGTGCCAACGTGCACCATGACAGCCGGGTCTTCCCCAGCCCCTCCCAGTAATCTGTCCACAAGATCCATGATGTGCCGAAACCGAGCGCCCGGTAGACAACATACTGTTCGACGCTTCAGGTCTTGGTTACAGATTGCCCTCTCTGTCCTTCTAAGAATTGAGTCCCCTACCACCAGAATCTGTCTTTCCTTTCCCTGTGCTGCCCCCCCACTCTCACTGTAGGAGTTCTTCCCCTGGCAACTAGGAGAGTCCCTCACCTCCAGCAGTGCTGGTCCCTGACTGGTTTCACCAATGTCACTCAATGGAGCATACTTATTGGGATGCTCCAGTCCTGGATCGGCCTCTCTGGCACTTCCCCAGAAGTTGATCCAGGGAAAATCCGATTGCCTCTCTGGGATCAGGAAGGAATTATTTTCCTCTGCTGTAGCATATTGTATCATGCTTTACTGGGGTTTTTTCGCCTTCCTCTGGATCAACTGTGGGTATAGGATTGGGTATATGAGAATGTATGATATTTTTTGTTTATTTATTTTTTTTTATGGTTGAACTAGATGAACTTGTGTCTTTTTTCAACCTGACTAACTATGTAACTATGCAACCTTTGGGATGAATTAGAGCAGAGACTGCAAGCCAGGCCTTCTCATCCAACATCAGTGCCTGACCTCATAAATGCGCTTCTGGAAGAATGGTCAAACATTTCCATAGACACACTCCTAAACCTTGTGGACAGCCTTCCCAGAAGAGTTGAAGCTGTTATAGCTGCAAAGGGTGGGCCAACTCAATATTGAACCCTACAGACTATGACTGGGATGGCATTAACCGCTTCAGCCCCGGAAGATTTTACCCCCTTCCTGACCAGGCCCTTTTTTGCGATTCGCCACTGCGTCGCTTTAACTGACAATTGCTCGGTCATGCGACGTTACACCAAAACAAAATTGACGTTCTTTTTTCCCCACAAATAGAGCTTTCTTTTGATGGCATTTGATCACCTCTGCGGTTTTTATTTTTTGCGCTATAAACAAAAAAAGAGCGACAATTTTGAAAAAAAGCAATATTTTTTACTTTTTGCTATAATAAATATCCCCCAAAAATAAATAAACACATTTTTTCCTCAGTTTAGGCCGATGTGTATTCTTCTACATACTTTTGGTAAAAAAAGTTGCAATAAGCGTATATTGATTGGTTTGTGCAAAAGTTATAGCGTCTACAAAATAGGGGATAGATTTATGGCATTTTTATTATTATTTTTTTTTATCAGTAATGGCGGCGATCTGCGATTTTTATCATGACTGCGACATTATGTCGTACACATCGGACACTTTTGACACTATTTTGGGACCATCGTCATTTAAACAGCGATCAGTGCTATAAAAATGCACTGATTACTGTGTAAATGTCACTGGCAGGGAAGGGGTTAAACACTAGGGGGCGATCAAGGGGTTAAATATGTCCTAGGGAGTGATTCTAACTGTGGGGGGGATGGGCTACCACTGACATGACACTGATGACAGGGAGCCCTGATCTCTGTCATGACACTAGGCAGAACGTGGAAATGCCTTGTTTACGTAGGCATCTCCCCGTTCTGCGGCTCCGTGACACGATCGCGGGAAACTGGTGGACATCGAGTCCGCGGGACCTAGGGGCACGGTCACGCTGTACGCGGCGCGCGCGCGCCCACCAGCCCTGCCAATTAACCACCTCAATACAGGGCACTTACACCCCCTTCCTGCCCAAGCTAATTTTCAGCTTTCAGCGCTGTCGCTGTTTAAATGACAATTGCGCGGTCATGCTACACTTTATCCAAACAGAGTTTTTATCATTTCGTTCCCACAAATAGAGTTTTCTTTTGGTGGTATTTGATCTCCTCTGCAGTTTTTATTTTTTGCTAAACAAATAAAAAAAGACCCAAAATTTTGAAAAAAAAAGTTTCTTTTGTTTCTGTTATAAAATTTTGTAAATAAGTAAGTTTTCTCCTTCACTGATGGGAAGTGATAAGGCAGCACTGATAAGGCAGCACCGATGAGGTGGCACTGACACACCGCACCACCGATCGCCGCAATGCACGCCCCCACTGGCGCACAAGAGCGGTCGTTTTGGGAGGGCGTCATATGACGTACACCCAGAACGAGAGCTGCGCCGCCCAGCCATCATTTGACGGCCGGCGGATGGGAAGCAGTTAAAGGGGACATACGGGTACGCCCATTTGCCCACCGCTGCCATTGCGCCGACGTATATCGGCATGCAGTGGTCGGCAAGTGGTTAAAGTTCATGTACGTGTAAAGGCAGGCATCCCAATACTTTTCGTAATATTTTGTAGGTGGAGTGATTTTGACAAAATTGATTACCAAGTTTGTCTGTGCCAAAATGTAAACAAAATTAAAATCAAATTTTTTTCCATGCAGACTGCTTAAATGAAGCTAGCAAAATGTGACAAAAAGTGCACCAATATTCAGAACAAGGATCCTTGATTACATGAGCATGCTTCATTGCACAAAAATGTGCATGGGCACATTGAACATTTCTGCACATGCATATGTATAAACACACACTCCCGATTAAAGACTTGGTGCCAGAGGGCCTATTTGCTGAAACAAGGAGGTTGCTTTATGATCTTCAGCTGTTCTCTCTAACCTGAATTTCTATTTACTCCTGATATCCATTTGATAACCCGGCTTGTCTCTGGATTATTCTCGGCTCTGAACTTCTATTGTGACCCGGCTTGTTTCTGACCTTGGCTCATCGGTCTACCCATTCCTGAACTCAGCTTGCTTCCCGACCATGATCCTGCTGATTATCTGTTGCTGACCTTAGCTTGCTTCCTGACCATTAGTGATAGGATGAACATACCCGGGTTAGGTTCAAGGGGGGTTCGGCAATCATGAGTAAAGTTCTGGTGCTGAATCTGAACCCCATTGTAATCAGTGGGAACTACGTGTTAAAAAAAAAAAAACTGTTCTGACCATTTTACTAGGCTAATAGGCAAAGGATTCTCAAACAAATGACATGGGGCCTGGGAACTGCCCTGGCTAACATATACCAAAGCAAAGAATATATATATAAAAAAATCTGTTTAGCTGGGAGCAGAGATTTTAGTTTCCTGTTTAAAGTAAAACCTTAAAAATGCAAAACCTCATCAAACCCACCTTTGAAGTGACATATTTGTACGATGTATACAAACCAAACTGCCAGTAAAATGGCTGCTTCAGGCCTCTTAGTTCTCTTTGTACACAACGTGACCGGAGATTCTATTCAACTATAACATCCTTATCTTAGTTGAGGGTCTGGTAAAGATTTTAATGGGGTACCCTCAAAAAAAAGAAAAAAAAAAGCATGATGTTCCCATTTAATTTATACCATGGCCATAGTTTGGCAATTATATTACCCCTTATCCCAGCCCCTTTGATTCCCTGACATGCAAGTCAAAAGACCAGTTGAAGTAAGTGGTTGCTAGGGATACAACAGGTGTAAGCACCCACTGCTTCCTTAGCAACCAGTAACAGCAGAAAGTTGTAGCGTTCATCTGTTCTGAATGCCCTAAATGTTTCGTTTTTGGATGAACAACCTAACAGCTAGCATTTGGTTTGAATTTGTGTTCAGGCCGAACACTCAGCTCATCCCTACTGACCATGCCTTTGCCTTCTGTCCTGCCTGAAACATCCCTTCTGGGTTGTAAGCCACTGGCCACATCAAACTTTTCCTCCTGCCAGTCGAAGGGTTCTAGTGCCCCATTAGCTGTCGTTCCAGTTTGCTCCTCTGTGGTATCTTCACCCGGCACTTCAGTGATCTCCTCTGCAGTCCACAAGAGCCCCTCTCTGCCAAGTTACCTACCAGAAGTAACTGTAAACTAGACTCTTGGCCATCATGCCACTTTGTGCCCTTCACTCCCTGTCACCATTTTTCAAGGGTTTTTGGACCAGAGCTGTCTCGTCACTATAGCCTCTAGCCAGGTACATGATAGCATTTTTCCAAAATGTCCTCATGTTGACAAAGCCAAAACTCCCAATTTCACTCTATAAAAGAATTTACCTCTATAAAAGCCTTGGATATCTTCAAGAAAACATTATTTTTGATTTTGTTTGGCATTTGGTTATTATGATGTTGTCACAATCACTTACCAAAGTTTCTGACATTTGTGTAGGGATGGGGACAACCTCTCTGCATACTTGGGTCCCATTGTAAGACAGGTTAATTCGAGAGACTTAAAACCGTCGCAAGTGTTTAGGCAGTAGCTCAGCTCTTCTAAACAATTCCTGAATGAACTGGAGTAGTCATTCAAATCTCCTAATTCCAAACCTGAAATATGGGTCATAATTCCTGATATGAAATCCTCATCCTGAGTCTCATACAGGCAGAGAATGGCCTCAGCAGTATTAAAGTGCGAGCTCTGTCCCAGAAACCATTTTTTTATTGCAAATCTATAAGGGAAGGACAATTTAATTCCCGTTGACTTTAAGTACTCCTTAACCACCTGTTGATTTAAGAGTCCAAACAGGAATTGCACAGCCGCTGTTAAGTGTGGGTGATGTTTGCAGAGTGATGAGAAGGAATCCCCTTTACAGATCTCAGGGAGAGAAGGGTCTTCTTCATTATCTCCAGACTCACACTCCAGCCCATAGTACAGAGCAGCAAAAAACTCCTGTACACTCAGGTGGACAAAGCTGTAGCAGGTCTGGTTGTCAACATTTAGGTGGAAGATGTTCTCATTCAGAAATACAGATTCAGCTTCACATACAGAAAGTCCATGTCTTTCCAGATCTTCTTCCTCAAACAAGATTTGTTGGTTCAGGACTCCCTCTTTAGCTAGAGCACACAGCTTCTTCAGGGAGGTATGTACAGGAAGCTTCCGTCCATGGTAGTTTATTAAACTCTTCAGGTAGAGGAGATAGAGTGAAGTGGCTGTTTTGCAGGGATTTAATTCACAGTCCTTTTGTATTTCTTGCTTCATTACAGTGCATACAATCCAGCATATCATAGGGACAGCACACATGGTCAGCAGAATGTCGTTGTTTTTTATCACACTGAGAACTTTATCTGCTTCATCTTTATTTTTAAAGAAGCTGTAGAGAAAACGGACACGGTTTTCCCCTGTGAATCCGAGGATCTCCACACAGCGTGAATCTTTGAAAAATGTTTTCAGATTCTCCAGGGCCAGCGGCCTTGTGGTGATGATCAAATGAGAGTCTTTGAGGATCTGCTTTTTGAGTAGACTTTGAATAAGTGTCTCCTTGTTGGTTTCTTTAGAAAGATCCTTATAAACCTCAGACTCCTTCTCTACAGTCCACTTCAGTTCATCAAAACCATCAATTATAAAGAGAAGATTTCTGTGATTTCTGAAATCCTTCAGAAGCTGCTCCAGGTGATCATCTGAAAACTGTTGGCAGCAGGCTCTGGATAAAAGTCCAGCAAGGTTTATGTCTCCATTGACTTTGTTGATTTCTGTACAGCTCACATAGAACAGGAAATTAAACTTGTCTCCGTAGAGATTTCCAGAGGCCCAGTCCATCATAATCTTCTTGGAGGTCATTGTCTTACCGATCCCAGCAGGTCCTTGTAACACCACAATCTTTGGGACAAAGTTGTGTTCATCGGGATCAAACAAAGCCTGGATTGTGGTTGATGAACGTTTATCAGAAGATTTTATCCTCATGCTCTCTAGATGTTTCTTGCCTAAAGATGTTATTTCATACTTCTTTCCTTCTTTATTCTGGGGTCCCATTATCAGAAGTAACTCAGTATATCTATCCTGTAGGTAAATGGCCTCCCCTAACCGGGAATTGTATTCTGTAAAGCGCTGGTAACTCTCCTTCACAGATTCCATGTATTCTTTCCTCCATTCTGGTTAAAGATAAAAGAAAAGTGTTAATTGGACACATAAGGAATAATATTTGGAAAAAAAATGTTTATATATATGTAGCAAGGTCCCAGGCTTCCTTTAGTCTAATGAGAACCTGCAGAGCCAGAGATAGCTGACATCCTTCTGTATAGAGTGGGTTGCATGGCATAGTGGGTGTAAGGCTAGGTAGATTCTTCTTGAATGCAAAGAGATTTATTTTCTCTTGAACAGAACTGTGGGAGAGAGGGTTTAGGGCCAGGACACCTTTAGGTAGTTGCAATGTCAATTAGCCGACTCCGAGACTTCTACAGGTAGACAACCAATGCAGGTAAACGCATCCAGCAAGACACCACATCTGCATGTGTAGGAGCACTGTCTCCTATGGCAATAGTCTTAGAACAGTTCCTAACGCAAGTTGTAATAAACTCCTTTACTTTTTATATAGTCACTTCTTGTATGTTCTCAGCCCACTGAGCTCCCAGTCTCTCTCACTAGACTTGTTGATTCACTACCACTGAATCCTGTGAGCTCTTCTAATCTTCTTACTTTAGTATCTTCCTCTAGTATCTTCCTCAAGTGTCACCCACGCTTCCCTGCTGGGTCCCTGGCTTAGCACTCCAGATACTCTTCAAGCGTCACCCCACTGTCTGGGTCCCTGGCTTCGCACCTGCTGAAGTTTCCAGATTCTTCACCATCCCCGGTGGGTGAGAATACTGCACCCGGTACTCGCTTCAGCTACTCACAGGGGTCCCCGGTAACAAGGTGGTTGGCCTCTAAGTGGCAACAGCTTCCCCTCTACCTCCGACCACATCAGGTTCTTGGGCCGGCAGAACCGTCACTTCTGGTTGAACTGCAAGCCGCAATCCCAACCCTACTCTGCTCTCTTGCTTCTGGATAGGCCCTCAGACAGCCTAGCAGCCAGATGTCCCCGGGATAGGCCCAAACTCTGGCCTAGCAGCCCAGGCAGCACAACACACGTCCACCCAGACAGCCGTGCATGTGGCACGGAAGAAACCCCGATCACCTGACCTCACCCAAATATATAGGTTCTTCCAGCAGGCCAAGGGATTTAAGAAAACCCCTGACCATTGGTTGAGATACCCCATATACTCCTAATCTGTCCTTGCTTTGTTCTAGTCTTATCTAATGTCACCAGGTACCCGGCCACCTAGCGGCAGAAGAGACAAGTGCATCAATTCCAGAATTAGGGTGGAATCAATTGATCCCTAACAATAGGCCAAGGCAAATGCACCTGGCAGGTAAATTAAGGAGCAACCTTGCCTAAACATCAGGGTGCTACACACATATATATATATATATATATATATATATATATATATATACACATACACACACACTGTAGATCTCAAGTACGCATTAGTGCCTGCATTATAGAACTGTACTTTGTCGATTGATCCAGGAGCACCTAAGCAATGGCCACTCCAAAACACAAATAGCAGCTTCAGGTTGCATGAGTTTGCACTCCCTCCCCATCCTCATGTAGTGCCTCGCTTCTGATTGATCATTTTGATGGACTAGCTCACTGAACCATGGTATATTATGGGAGGCATATATAAGAGTTTCTCAGGATTTGGGGTTCTCGTGTATCTATAAGAGATATGTACACATATGTGCAGGCACCGTAGGGGCTTTCTGTTCATTTGTGGCAGCAGTATGGGACATTTTTCTTTTATAGGTCCATGTTTACTAACCTTCTAATATGTCTTCACATTTTATCTTCTTCAGTTTGGCTGCAAAAAAAATATTCATTATATTATTATACAGGAAGTAAGGCATGTGCAGGAGAAGAGTTTAAAGTGATTGTAAAGTCTCAGTTTAAAAAAATAAAAATAATAACAAACATGTGATACTTACCTCCTCTGTTGCAGTGGATTTGCACAGAGCAGCTCGGATCCTCCTCTTCTCGGGGTCCCTCTTTGGTGCTCCTGGCCCCTCCCTCATGTTGAGTGCCCCCTCAGCCAGCAGCTTGCTATGGGGGGCACCTGAACCGAGCTGCAGCTCCTTGTGTCCATTCAGACATGGAGCTGCCGCTTTGGCCTCACTCCCTCTGTCTCCTGATTGGCTAACTGACTGACACTGATCCATGCCTTCCAATAGTAAAAGGACCTCTCACAGTTTAGTAAAAAACTGGTTAGGCACACAGTTAACCCTTTGATCGCCCCTGGTGTTAACCCCTTCCCAGCCAATGTCATTAGTGCAGCGACACCGCAATGTCGCATTCCCGCCTGCAAGTCGCTGATCGCCAATACTAGTAAAAATAAATAAATGGATGCAAATTCCAAAAAAAATCCCCTATTTTGTAGACGCAATAACTTTTGCGCAAACCAATCTATATACACTTATTGGGATTTTTTAACCAAAAATATGTAGCAGAATACATATTAGCCTAAATTGATGAATAAATTAGATTTTTTTTTTCAATTTTTATTGGATGTTTTATAGCAGAAAGTAAAAAATATAGTTTTTTATTTGTTGCTCTTTTTTTTGTTTATAGCACAAAAAACTGCAGAGGTGATCAAATTCCACCCAAAGAAAGCTCTATTTGTACGGAATAAAGGACATCAATTTTACTTGGGTACAGCATCGCACGACCGTGCAATTGTAAGTTAAAATAACGCAGTGCCGTATCGCCAAAAATGGGCTGGTCATGGGGGGGGGTAAATCTTCCGGAGGTCAAGTAGTTAAGTTTGTAATATCCTTTTGTTATATTCACTAATTTTAGAATGATGTTTTCTTGGAATTTGTTTTGTATATTTAGATTTAATTTGGCTATTTCAGAAGATTGGCTATATTAGTTTTAACGTGTTAATGCGTTATTTTGGGAGATTACGTAATCACTCCTAGTCATCCCTGCTAGTCCAACACACATACAGAAATAGAATGAGCTGATTTTTTTTTTTTTTTTAATAATGAAAAATGTTAATGCAAAAAAAAAAAAATTGATCTGAATCAATTTGGATCCTTCGTTATGTCAGTACCTTATTTTGGATGCTTCAAACATTAAAGGGGTTGTAAGCCCTCATGTTTAGGATGCATTAAGGTGAAAAAACATCTGACAGTTACTGGCCCCCCCCAGTTTTACTTACCTGAGCCCTGGAAAGTGCCGCTTCCAGAACGAGCTGGATCTTTGGATAGATTGATAGCAGTGCAGCCATTGGCTCCCGCAGCTGTCAATCAAATCCAATGACGTGGGCGCCGGAGGGGCGGGGCCGAGTCCTGCACTCAACGGCTATGGACGCAGAATGCAGGACTCGGGAGCACGCCCGCAAGGTAACTCCCTTGGGAGAGCGCTTCCCATAGGGGGTTATCTGAAGTGAGGAGGAGCCGCGTGAGCCACCGAGGTACCCCAGAAGACCAGGTTCGGTGCCACTCTGTGCAAAACGAGCTGCACAGTGGAGGTAAGTATGACATGTTTGTTATTTTTTTTTTTTTTTTTTTACTTGAACCTTTAGTATCACTTTAACAAAATGCCCAAACTATTGTATCATGTCATACAAATGAATATCAATGAATTAAAAAATATATATATATATATAAATTATTTTGGAACTACTGAAATTCTATACTATTCTGATAACAAAAACTTAGTGCAAATTTCAATTTGTAATGAAACAAATTGCACATGTCTAGTCAGATATTGAACAGCAAATTCCGCAAAGTACATTCAGGTTCATCCATAAAGGGCACCTATTGGAGGCCTCTGGAACCAAGCCAGATATAATGGGGGCATCGCTTTAAGGCTTAAGGGGGTCATGGGGAGAGCAGTACATTTCCTTATTGAAAGTTGCCCTTATAATGGCTGTGGCATACTTGTGATCCTGACACTGGTGGCCAACATTACTGAAGATAGCAGAGGAAATAATTACCAGTTCATACAATGTCATCCCTCCCTGATACAGAATCTCCCTCATCCAACAGGGAGGGACGCCTTGCTCACCCAGCCAGCCAAGTAATGGCATTCTACAAATGGGTATTCTACTATCCTCTATAACAGGGGTCTCCAAAATTTCCAATATGGGGGGCCATTGTATATTAATACAAATATTTGCAGGCCAAAAAAAAAAAATCTATTTTATAAATCAATTAAAACATTTAAAGGAATTAATACATTTTGCTTGGAGTTTTTTTTTTTTTTTTTTAGTAATAATATGATTTAGAACAATAAAAACTTCAGTAAAACAAAGCAAAGAAATTCCAGATAAACTTGAGTCTACCAGAGTCCCCCTTTACGTCAAAGTCCCCATCAGTGTCCCACCTTACATCAGGGCCTCAATCAGAGTCTCCTTTTACATCAGAGGGCCACATAAAAATTTTGCAGAGGGCCAGATTTGGCCCACAAGCTGCAGTTTATAGACCCCTGCTCTATAACTATTCTGGTGAGTTCAATTGTCACTATTGAAATAATCCTAAGAAAGTATACTATTTCCATACAAGGGCAGTGGTGCAAGGATTCTCAGCTCACAACTCCCTGCTGCCTGATAGTGTATCCAGGTAGGTAATAAGAGGCCACCAAGAGGCAGGGATCCAATTTTCCCTTGCAACATGAGTTTCCTGTAGTAGAGCTGAGATATGCATTTTGCATGAATTCAGCTTATATGTGGATATATACTAATTCTCAGGCTTTTTTTCTCGGACAATAGGTGCAGGAACTCCCCCGGTCTGAGTCACCCCATGTCTCTGCCCTTACCCCTTGATTCCATCCCCTACCCACCTAGCAGTACTGCCCCTTTTAGAAAATACAGAACTAACTATCGTTTTGTGGTGGTAAATCAATTGTATGAAACATGTTGATGATAAAAAGAAAAGCAATAAAATAGATCCCCTGCAGTCAGTAAAAATAGACCTCTCCCTCAACAGTAGATCATTTCCAGCAACATAAGACCCCCCAGCAACAATAAATTCCCCATCAGCAACAATAGACCCTCACACAAAATCAGATGCCCACCAGTGACAATAGATCCCCCAGCAGTCAGAATCAATAGACCCTCCAGCACACCCCACACCCCATGCTATTACATACATTCAGTGCTGGAGGTGCCGGAACGATGTTCCCCTGCGTTCCCGCTGAAAAAAGTCCTGCTAATTCATATTTACCTGACAATGTAAATAGCAGGGTCCAAGCCACCAAATCAGCAATGTATTGGATGTTCTGTGTTCTGTGCTGCTCTGGGAACCTTAGAACATACTAGGTTTGCTGAGTCTACTGACCATCTCATATATAATTCTAGAAATGTTCAATGAATCTTCTACAAAGAGGCCAATTTTTGGTAACTGTTAGAATACATCAATTATAAACAGAAGCTCACCATTTTGCTTTATCCTTTCCTGAAGATCATTTGCAGGCCCAACTAGCTTAAGCACCTCTAATACTTCATATATGACTTGTATAGCTCTCGCCTCTCCATATGTACGTATCAGAAGGTCCTTTGTGTCTATCTTGTCTGCATTTTCTAGTTTTCCTCTCGGAACATTCTCTTCCTCAGGTAAATCAGACAGCTTGCTCTTAAATTTCTTGAAATTGTATTCTTCCAGATCTTCTAGAGACTCTAAAATAAGATCCCCTGATGTGTATGTCCTCTTTCCTGGGTCACCAGTGGTCGATCCTACAGAGAAGAAACCCAACATTTGTGAATATTTAGGTGGACATAATGGACAGTTCCAAAGTGTCCTGCCAGACAGGACTGTGCTACAAACTGATGTTCCAGAAAACCACAAGCCTGCTGTATTTTATATAAAGGGAAGAGGGAACCTGGGGTACAAATACTGAAGCTTAAAAAAGAACTCCGGTTTTAATTTTGTTTAACAATTTGCAGAATTGGAGGGGTTATAATCCTGAAATCTCCCTCCTGCCACAGAGCTCCTTCCTGTCTGTAGATAAAATTTGGATAAACAAGTGTTCCCTAAAGCTGGCCATAGATGAATCAAAATTTGGTCGGTTCAGCAGGATCCGGCAAAATTTCAGTCCATCAATGGCCATTTCCATTCAAGAGCAGTCATTCTATGGACCAACTACTCTTTAATGTGTTTGATGGAAAAGTATGCCTTGATCAGCACTGCAGCGGGGTGGTTGATCAAAAAGAAAAACAATCTATCTATGACCAGTCTATGTCTTGCTATGTTGGGCTTTGTTCTTTTTTTTTTTTGCAGCCTCTTGTGCTTAGGAACTTTCTAAATGACATTTTATGACAGGCCCCGTTAAGAAGGCTCCAGGGTTTCATGGCAGGTGTATGGTACAGGGAGTCTGTTAGCTGGCCAGTCCTGGTGAATTTGTCATCAGAGAGGTGGACCAGACTCTAACAAAACAGAGGACCCCTGTTCTAGAAGGGTCCTTTTGGAGGTGCTTTACCCCCCACCCTCTTTGAAGGGAAAGATTCTGCAGGGAAGAGGTTCCCTGTGTGTTCAGGCTGGGTACCTAGGAAGTAACAGGCTTTGTGCCTGCAGAAGAAGCCTGTGCCCTAAATTGTCCCATGTTAGAGTCAGAAAGTTGCTCCATTGGTAACAGTGTGCTCCGGGATGCTGAGATCCCCCCAGAGACTGTCTGGATCTCTGGATCAGACCTTATCCTGTCCTTTCCTTATCCTGTCCTTTCCTTCATCCAAGTTCTGCAATAAAATGTTTAAAGTTCATTCAAGGACTGCACCTGCATTGCCGCATGCTTCAACCATGTGAAGTGCCTGGAGACAAGGTGGTCTTAGTATGGACAGAATTCCAACTTGCAAGCTCCAGGCCCTTCTACATGAAGGCATTGTAAGAGAAAATTTTTGGAAAGTCTCTTATTGCCAACTTAGTGGTGGCTCAGGATTCCTAGTTTACACAGGTGCTGTAAGAGAGATACTTCCAGGAGATGGTCATCTCATGTGACTCACCTGTCAAAGGATTACACTTGTAATGTTTCAGTTTTCAGAACTGCCATCTCTTTTCTTCCAGCTGCATGGTTCTCAGCATCATACAGCCTCTTCCACTCCAGCCTGTCTGTCAAGGACAATTGCTACTGGTCATGATGTTGGAGCTGTTGCCCATGGGTGGTTCCCATTGGGACATGCAGTCCCTGACCACATGGAAGTGGCAAAGGAACCACAAAACCCCTAACCCATGGTCTGTGTAGACTTTCATTTTAAAGCAAAGTGGAATGGTTACATGATGGCATTTTGTCAGTATAAATAAAAGTGGCAAATAAAAGTAATGGGTAATTAATGGGACTAAGCAATGGAAGGGGGGCAGCTTCAATAATAAGTTTCTTTTTTTTTTTTATTATAAACTTTTATTGAAAAGATATTGTTAACAAACGTGACTTATATGAAAGGATGTAATTTACATATGATATACATATGTGTATAAATCATTGAAAAGGATAGACTTTCATGCATGTTATAGATATAATATATGATATGTTCTTCATACGTGTATTATCAAAGCTTCATGTTGGTTCAAGATTATAATAAATGAGTTTGGACATAATAGGAACTTAAAGGGTTTGTAAATACTTGTGTTCCTGATTCCTCTATATATATATTTATATCACTAGAGGGATCACCAGCAGGAGGAAGGAGGCCACAATTCCTCTATATAGATCTTTATATCACCAGAGGGGTCACCAGCGAGAGTAAGGAGGTCCTGAATCTTCTATATAAATTGGGTCACCTGCAGTAGGAAGAAGGTCCTGATTCCTCTATATAGATGTTTATATCACCAGAGGGGTCACTAGCGAGAGGAAGGAGGTCCTGATTCCTCTATATAGATGTTTATATCACCAGAGGGGTCACTAGCGAGAGGAAGGAGGCCCCGATTCCTCTACATACAGTTAATCTTTATATCACTAGTGGGGTCACCAGCAGGAGGAAGGAGGTCCTGATTCCTCTATATAGATCTTTATATCACTAGAGGGATCACCAGCAGGAGGAATGAGGTCCTGATTCCTCTATATAGATCTTTATATCACTAGAGGGGTCACCAGCAGGATGAAGTCGGTCCTGATTCCTCTATATAGATCTTTATATCACTAGAGGGATCACCAGCAGGAGGAATGAGGTCCTGATTCCTCTATATAGATCTTTATATCACTAGAGGGGTCACCAGCAGGAGGAAGGAGGTCCTGATTCCTCTATGTAGACCTTTATATCACTAGAGGGGTCACCAGCAGGAGGAAGGAGGTCCTGATTCCTCTATATAGATCTGTATATTACAAGAGGGGTCACCAGCAGGAGGACGGAGGACCTGATTTCCCTATATAGATCTTTAGTGAGACCTCATTTAGTATACTGTGTCCAGTTCTGGAGACCTCACTTACAAAAAATATATTGATAAGATAGAACAAGTTCAGAGACGGGTAACAAAAATGGTGAAAGGTGTGGGGGATAAAACATATTGAGAGTGACTTCAGGAACTTAATATGTACAGTCTGGAGGAAAGAAGGGTAAGGTGAGACATGAGTTTTGAGCAGACTGTAAAAGCTAGTCGTAGGCCCTAGGAGGATAGAGTGTTGAGCAGCCTATAGAACCTAGGTGTAGGTCCTTGGAGGAAGGAGTGTTGAGCAGTCTGTAGAACCTAGGTGTAGGCCCTTGGAGGGTGGAGTGTTGAGTAGTCTCTCTGCCCTAGCACTAGACCACAATGGCATGCGGCAAAGATCTTGCTCTGAAATGCATTTGTCTTGCTGTTCCACTGCTGAGTTTTTAATGTTGCTGCACCATTCTCCTTTGGCCTGCAGGGGGAGAGCCAAGGTCATTCAAGCTTATAAACCAGGCATCACTAAATGACGGATCGCAGCTCCGGTACCTAAAAGCACCGTCACTATGTTGAGGGTAAGTGGCCTGGTATGGTTTAGGAGGGGGGCACTCCCCCCCCCCTTTTCCTGGCCTGCCAGGCTGCATGCTCGGTTATGGGTCTGGTATGGATTTTGGGGTGGACCCCACACCTTTTTTTTTGCTACGGAGTTCCCCTTAAATCTATACTAGACCCAAAGGACTTGGTATGGATTTGGGGGGGGGGGGGATGCCATTATTATTTTACATTTTGTCTTGGAGTTCCCCTTAAAATCTATACCAGACCCAAAGCGCCTGGTATGGATTTTGGGGGGACCCCACACTGTTTTTTTTCTTAATTCTGTCATAGGGTTCCCCTTAACCACTTCAATACACTGTATTATATACTCTGCACTGCAATATATACTCTGCACTGCACTGTATTATATATGATGCACTACACTGTATTATATACACTACACTGACTGCATGCTCAATTCACTGACTATCCTGCCAAATCTCTCTCCACTATAACACACTACATCTGGCCGCCATTAGAAGCAGCCTTATATAGTGTGGGGCGTGGGTCTAGCCCCTGAGCCATGATTGGCCAAAAGCACCTGCCTTTGGCCAATCATGGCTCTGACACTACATCACGCTGTGATTGGCCAAACCATACAAGTCAGGTGCATGCTTTGGCCAATCAGCAGCCATCAATGCACTGCGATCTCGCCAGTGGGCGAACGTCCAGCGAGCGCCCCATTTTTTTGGGCCCATCCCTAGTCATATGACATATATGATATAAAAGAGTGCACTCCTGGTTGCATAATTACAATAGGCTGGGCGGAAGTGGTTGAAGGCTCTCAGATTCCAATAAATCCCCCTGCAACCACCCGGCCAGGGTTGTGGGGAAGAGGCCCTTGTCCTCATCAAGATGGGCCCTCACTATTGTTGTTATTATCATCATTATTATCACACCTTTTGAGGAGAATGAGTCAGCCATGACACTTGTAGATGAGTGGACCTGTCATCACCTAGAAGTAAAACAAATAACAAATAGAAAATTATTATAAAAGACACGTAGAGTATTGATGGCATTTAGTAATCTTCCGTTTATGCACTTTGTAGGGTTACTAATAACGAAAAACAGTACTGAAAAAAATTAAAATATAATATGAACAGATAATAAACACTGAGTGTACCATTATTAACAATTCTATAAGGAATTTATTAATTAACCACTTGCCGACCAGCCGCCATCATCATACTGCGGCAGGTCGGCATGATCCTGCGAGCCATCGTAGCTGTACATCGGCTCCTTTAAGCAGGATAGCAGGCGTGCGCCCGCTGCACTGCGGATATGCCGATGCGCATGGCCCGCGCAATTGCAGGCCCGAGAGCCAGAACAGGGACATGTGTGTGTAAACACACAAATCCTTGTTCTGTGAGGAGAGGAGAGGTAGATTGTGAGTTCCTAATAGCTATGAACAGTGATCTGTCATCTCCTCTAGTCAGTCCCCTCCCCCTACAGTTAGAACACACACTAGGGAACACAGTTGACCCCTTGATCGCCCCCTAGTGTTAACCCCTTCCCTGCCAGTGACATTTATACAGCAATGATCGCTGTATACCTGTATTTATCGGCGTATAACATGCACCGGCGTATAACACGCACCCCAATTTAGGAGGGAATTTTAAGGAAAAAAAAACTTTTAGGAGGGAAGTTGAAGGGAAAAAAAAAACTTACATTTAAATGCCCATCATTGCAGCCTTCTCAGTGCAGCCTTGCCCCAGTGCAGCCTTCCCCAGTGCAGCCATGTCAGTGCAGCCTTGTCAGTGCAGCCTTCCCCAGTGCAGCCTTGTCAGTGCAGTCTTCCCCAGTGCAGCCTTGTCAGTGCAGCCTTCCCCAGTGCAGCCTTGTCAGTGCAGCCTTCCCCAGTGCAGCCTTCCCCAATGCAGCCTTGCATCCTGTGATCCCTGCCATCCTGTCTTTCAAAATCGCCGACCACGATTTGAAAATGGCGCCGCCGGCGCCGAAATACACAGAGCCGGTCCTCGGCTCTTCTCGGCGGCTCTCGTTTACTTTCGGCTCCACTAGTAGTCCCGAGCGGAGATATCCGAACCTAGCCGAGTACACTCGGCTAGGTTCGGGTGGCGCTCGAGTGAAGAAGAAAGTGGGCGAGAAGAGCCGAGGACCGGCACTGTGTATTTCGGCGCCGGCGGCGCCATTTTCAAATTATGGTCGGCGATTTTGAAAATCTGAAAGCTCCGGATCGCAGGGGATCGGCGTATAACACGCACCCGCGATTTTCCCCTGATTTTAAGGGAAAAAAAGTGCGTGTTATACGCCGATAAATACGGTAATTGCCAATGGTCCCAAAAATGTGTCAAAATTGTCCGATGTGTCCGCCATAATGTCGCAGTCCCGATAAAAATCGCTGATCACTGCCATTACTAGTAAAAAAAAAAAAATAATAAAAATGCCATAAATCTTTCCCATAGTTTGTAGACGGTATAACTTTTGTGAAAACCAATCAATATACGCTTATTGCGATTTTTATTACCAAAAATATGTAGAAGAATACATATCGGCCTAAACTGAGGAAAAAATTTGCTTTTTTAAAAAAAAATTGGGGATATTTATTATAGCAAAAAGTACAAAATATTGTGTTTTATTTTTCAAAATTGTTGCTCTTTTTTTGTTTATAGCGCAAAAAATAAAAACTGCGGAGATAATCGAATACCACCAAAAGAAAGCTGTTGTCAGTTAAAGCGACAAAGTGCCGTATCGCAAAAAATGGCCTGGTCATTGAGCAGCCAAATCTTCCGGGGCTGAAGTGGTCAATCAATATCAGATACAATCTTGCAAAACTTCGGCCAGAAAATGAGGAAGATCTAACAAATACTATACAATCTTTAAGCACATGACACATGAAAGTGATTTTCTGTAGTGTTGAGTTTGATATGGACATTGGTAGCTGTAGTCATTATGATGCCCACCCCTCCTCTAGCACAGTCATTGGTCACTCCACCCTTCCCTGGTGCCCCCAGAATACTGCATCCTGCTGGGGAAAAACAGAGAACAGTGCAGACATATCAAAGAGACATGTGGGAAGAGTCTACAAATAGGTGGGAGGGAAATGATGACAAATGGGAGGGGTCTTATATTTTTTTTACATGGATGGTGACAGTGGACTGGTGAGAGGGGCCTACAGAAACACCAGCCAGATCTTGATGTCATGAAGGGGTCTGTAAACAGGTGGAAAGGACAGGGAGCTATGGGAGGGAAGGGATTGCTGACTGGTGGGAAGGACAGGGTACTACATTCGAGGAAACTGATGGTAGGTGGGAGAGTCCTGCAGACAGGGGAAAGACAGGAGAAAGGGGCCTGCATATACATGGAACGAATTGAGAACTGAGTTAATGACAGGCGGGAGGGAAATGATGACATGTGGGAGGGGCCTTTGGATACATGGTTAATAATTTGCCCCTTTTTCACTCCCTTGTTATCTCTCGACTATTAGAACTCTCTTCGCATAGGCCTATCTCTCCATAGGCTATCACCACTTCAGTCTATCATGAATGCTGTTGCAAGACTCCTCTACCTTACCAACTGCTCAGTGTCCTCTACCCCTCTCTGCCAATCGATCCACTGGCCTCCATTCAGTGTCCTCCACCCCTATTCGCCATTCCTTCCACTCGCTTCTGATCACCTAGTGAATTAAATTCAAAATACTAACTACAACATACTAAGTTAATTACAACTCTGCCCCGAGCTACATCACCAATCTTGTCTCCAAATATCACCCAAATCGCCCCCTCCGCTCCTCTCAAGACCTCCTACTCTCAAGCTCCCTCATCTCCTCCTCCCATGCTAGTCTCCAGGACTTCTCCAGAGTCTCTCCCATCCTCTGCAATGCTCTACCCCAATCTGTCTGGCTATCTCCTACTCTGGCGGCCTTTAGGTGATTCCTGAAAACTCATCTCTTCAAGGAAGCCTATCTAAGAACCGCTGCACCACCAAGTTAAGGACGTGAGCCAAACAGGGCACATGGGTCAGTTGTCCCTGTCGGAGGGCAGAGAGGAGGTTGGTGCCATTGTCGCAAACCACCATTCCTGCCTTAAGTTGGCGTGGCGTCAACCACCTCTGAACCTGCCCCTGCAGAGCTGACAGAACCTCTGCCCCAGTGTGGCTCCTGTCCCCCAAGCACACCAGCTCAAGCACCGCATGGCATCTTTTGGCCTGCGTACTTGCGTAGCCCCTTGAACGCCTACGGAGCACCGCTGGTTCCGAGGAAGAGGCCATGGAGGAAGAAGAAGAGGAGGGGGTGGAGGAGAGAGGTGTGTCACAATCAGCATTTTGGAGGCGTGGTGGCGGAACAACCTCCAACACTACTGCACCTTGTCCTGCATCCTTCCCAGCTGCCAGCAGAGTCACCCAATGCGCCGTGAAACTTAAGTAACGTCCCTGTCCATGCCTGCTGGACCATGAGTCAGCGGTAATATGCACCTTACCACTGACCGCCCTGTCCAGCGAGGCATGGACATTGCCTTCCACATGCCGGTAGAGAGCCGGAATCGCCTTCCGTGAGAAAAAGTGGCGTTTGGGTACCTGCCACTGAGGAACCGCACATTCCACAAACTCACGGAAGGGGGCAGAGTCTACCAACTGAAAAGGCAGCAGTTGAAGTGCTAGCAATTTTGCCAAGCTAGCATTCAACCGCTGGGCATGTGGATGGCTGGGAGCGAACTTCTTTCGGCGGTGCAGCAGCTGGGGCAGGGAAATTTGCCTGGTACAATCTGACGTCGGTGTACCAAAAGCAGATTGCCCACAAGTACTTGGCTGTGACACACCTAATTCTACACCTTCATTCCTCTCACTGCAGGTCTCAGAGAGGACTGAAGGTCTAGTGGGGTTGGAAATCTCAGCTGATGAGGAGCAAGGAGAGATCCTCTTTGTTCTTTGGTGTGGGTCTTTTAGATATGCTTGCCAACTAACTGCATGGCAGGTCAACATATGTCTGGTCAAGCATGTGGTACCCAAGCGGGAGATGTTTTGGCCACGCGAGATACGCTTGAGACATATGTTGCAAATAGCAGCGGTGCGATCTGATGCACTCGTCTCAAAAAAGGCCCACACCAAAGAACTTTTTGAATAATGCGCAGAGACTGCAGCGCCCTGCACATGTGGAGCTTTGGGGTGTGATGCAGTCAATGTGCTGCCCTTAGGCTGGCCCCTGGAGGGCATCCTGCCTCGTTGGTGATGTGCTGCCTCCTCCTCCTCCTCCTCCTCCTCTCTCCTATCAGGCACCCACGTTGAGTCAGTGACCTCATCATCCCCTCCCTCCTCATCACTGGAGCAAACCTGGCAGTATGCTGCAGCAGGGGGAGCATGACTGCCAGATTGCTGTCCTTCTTGGGCACCCCCTCTGTCCGTGCTCATGTTACTGCCTTCATCGAGCTCAGTATCATCATCAGAGCCTTCCAAACGCTGGGCATCCTCCTGGAGCATGTACCCAACACTGTGGTCAAACAGTTCGAGGGAATCCTCAGGAGGACATGGTGGAGCTAGGGAAGGAGTCACTGATGACATTGAGCTGAGGGAAGAGGCCGCTGCTTTGCCAGACAAAGCACCCTGGGCATGGGTGAGAGAGGATGAGGAGGATGAGGACGGCTTGGTCATCCACTCGACCAAGTTTTCTGCATGTTGCGGCTCAACACGGCCAGCTGCCGAAAAAAAGGCCAAGCGTGTCCCATGGCCATGGGCTGATGAGGATGCACCGTCTCCACGACCAGCACTAGACACAGAGCCTGCTTGCCCTCTCTTATTGGCTTGTGACTGTCTGCCTCTCCTTCTTGGCCTTCCAGACATACTAATGGCCTGTAGCTGCACTAAGCTGGGATAGAACACCTGTAATTTTCTTCAGGTAGCTTTATATACTGTAACCAGACAAGCCTGCCTGTCAGTAGGAAGATAACAGGAACGGATCTAGTGAGCAGGACGCACTGCACTAAATGTAAATAGCAGGAACAGATCTAGCTGAACACTGTGAGCAGGACGCACTGCACTAAATGTAAATAGCAGGAACAGATCTAGCTGAACACTGTGAGCAGGACGCACTGCACTAAATGTAAATAGCAGGAACAGATCTAGCTGAACACTGTGAGCAGGACGCACTGCACTAAATGTAAATAGCAGGAACAGATCTAGCTGAACACTGTGAGCAGGACGCACTGCACTAAATGTAAATAGCAGGAACAGATCTAGCTGAACACTGTGAGCAGGACGCACTGCACTAAATGTAAATAGCAGGAACGGATCTAGCTGAACACTGTGAGCAGGACGCACTGACTGCACTAAATGTAAATAGCAGGAACGGATCTAGCTGAACACTGTGAGCAGGACGCACTGCACTAAATGTAAATAGCAGGAACAGATCTAGCTGAACACTGTGAGCAGGACGCACTGCACTAAATGTAAATAGCAGGAACAGATCTAGCTGAACACTGTGAGCAGGACGCACTGACTACACTAAATGTAAATAGCAGGAACGGATCTAGCTGAACACTGTGAGCAGGACGCACTGACTGCACTAAATATAAATAGCAGGAACGGATCTAGCTGAACACTGTGAGCAGGACGCACTGCACTAAATGTAAATAGCAGGAACAGATCTAGCTGAACACTGTGAGCAGGACGCACTGCACTAAATGTAAATAGCAGGAACGGATCTAGCTGAACACTGTGAGCAGGACGCACTGCACTAAATGTAAATAGCAGGAACGGATCTAGCTGAACACTGTGAGCAGGACGCACTGACTGCACTAAATGTAAATAGCAGGAACGGATCTAGCTGAACACTGTGAGCAGGACGCACTGCACTAAATGTAAATAGCAGGAACAGATCTAGCCTAATCTAGCTAACTCAAATCAAATGACACTGTCTGTCTCTCTCTCTATCAGCACACCGGAACACACTACACAGGGCCGCCGTGCAGGCGGCCTTATATAGTGTGGGGCGTGTACTAAATCCCCTGAGCCGTAATTGGCCAAAGCCACCCTGGCTTTGGCCAATTACAGCTCTCTCTACTGACGGCGCTGTGATTGGCCAAGCATGCGGGTCATAGTGCATGCTTGGCCAATCATCAGCCAGCAATGCACTGCGATGCCGCAGTGAATTATGGGCCGTGACGCGCCACACGAATTTGGCGCGAACGGCCCATAACGTTCGCAATTTGACGGACGGTCGAACAGCCGATGTTCGAGTCGAACATGGGTTCGACTCGAACACGAAGCTCATCCCTACTGAAGAGATGATGTGCATGTTTAGTAGCTATGAACCTTCTCCTGCATCACCATGCAGACTATTGCTCCTCCTCTGCGTAACTCCCGCAGACTATTGCTTCCAGAACTTCCTCACTCAAGACCATGCAAGGATGAGGACATCACTCTTGACCGTGTAAGGGTGATGTACCCAGAAATCCTCTCCTCCTGCACAAAATTTATACTGTAGTTAGCACTGTAATGTCACATCTTCTTCTGTAAGCAAGAAGGACCCACTCTGAATAGTTCCTCAAGCTGGCTCTGATTGCACTCTGCTACTAGGCCAGAGGCCTGCAGCATCTCTCCCCAGATGCCTAGTAGTTTAAAAGCACATGTTGTGTGGTGGACTACTGTTCCCAGCTAGCCCATCTTGCAAATCCTGTGCACTCATGCCACATCGATTTGACACAATTCCCCACAGTCTCTCCTCTGATCCAGGACTCCTCACCATTGACCGTGTAATGATGAGGACTTCACTACTGACCATGTAGAAGTGAAGTTCCCTCACAGACTTCCTGGCACATCCAGCCCTCCACTGTGGTATACTCACCGACCTTTCTCTGCACTGAGTCCTTGACGGAGAACTTGACCGGACTATATGTTCCAACAGCTTCACCTGCCCCTCTGCTCAAGGAGTTCCTTAATAATGACCGTGTAATGATAAAGACATTGCCAATGACCGTGTAAAGGCAAAGTTCCCTCACAGTTCTTCCCGGGCCTCCTCCTGCGATCAGCACACCCCCCCCCCCTAAATGGGGGTATCCTCCTGCTGCTGTCTATTATTCCATTCTCTACTTCACTCGGCCAACAACTCCTCCCAGTGGCCTGTTACCTCAGCTTATATAGGAGGCCCGCCCCCTGCCAATACCAGCTTGGGATTGGTCAGGGCTCCCACATGAGCTGCCTGCCCAGGCCCTGCCCCTCTTCCAGAACATTCTCCCTGGAAGCAGGGGAGGCGCCTCAGGACCAGAGCACAGGTGGCCACACCCACTGCTACACTAACCACTAACCACCACCTGCCCCCCAGATCAAAACAGACAGGACTAGCCTAAAGCATAGGCCTGACTAAATTTACCCGTGCTGACATTCTATTTACCAAAAATCCTATTACTAGCGCCTACCTATTGGTAGAGGGTCCTACATAATAATAATAATATTATTATTATTATTATTAATAATAATAATAATAATAATAATTATTATTATTATTATTCTGCAGAAACATTAATGAGATCCTGATGTGATGAAGGAGCCTACAGACAGGTAGGGGGAGGACAGTGAACTACATGAGGTGGGGAATGCTGACAGGTGGGAGGGTCCTATAGACAGGAGAGAGGGACCTGCAGATACATGGCAATTATTTCAGACAGGTGGGAGGAGTTTTCAGACAGGTGGGAGGGGCAGGGAGCTACAGTGGAATGCAGGAGGGGCAGGATGACATGTGGGAGATATAGGGAGTAACATTGAATGGAATTGATGACAGGTGGGAGGGTCCTACAGACAGAAGGGAGGTACCTGTAGATACACAGGAAGCAGCTGCAGGCAGGTGGGAGGGGGCATGCAGATACATGGCAAAGGCCTGCAGATATGTGGGAG
Source organism: Lithobates clamitans (assembly GCA_037952925.1). Taxonomy (NCBI): domain Eukaryota; kingdom Metazoa; phylum Chordata; class Amphibia; order Anura; family Ranidae; genus Lithobates; species Lithobates clamitans. The sequence continues at coordinate 335,744 of JBBGZY010001494.1, forward strand.
GGACTTGTAGAAATATTAAAGAGATGATCATTTGAATGATGGGCTTGCAGATAGGTGGGAGGGATGATTTCCAAAAAGAACACAACAATAACTAGGGATTCCAATCTATTGCTACTCCAGTGAAAATGTTCATATGTTTCTGTTTGAGTACCTGCTTGGAGCCCCAGATAGCAATGCAAAATTGACAGGGCTTCTAATCCTTCTCCAAGCTACCCAACACAAAACGTTTTGCATGGACGGACACCTTAAAGTGTATCTATAGCCACAACTTTTTTGCTATAGAAAAACTGGACCCCCTGTCAGGTTTTTATTTATTTGCTACCTGAGTCACGCTCTCTATTTGTCCTGGTGACCGTTATCATTGGGATAGAAAATGATGGGAAATCCAAAATGTTACAGTTGTCACCAGAACAAGAAGAGAGGTGAAATCTTCCAATACAGACCTTTACTAGTGACAAGTGTCTAAGAGAGCATTTCCCTTACTTTGTAGAGATTTCCTCTCACTTCTTGGTGTGTTCACAGGACAGGAAGTAAAAAAGATCTTTAATGATTCAAAATAAGAAACCAACCATTCCTTATTCCATCCAAAATAGAAAAAAAAAAAAGTTTTGGCTTAGATATGTTTGAAGATCTGAGGTCATTGATTTCTCTGTCTGCAGGCTGACTCCTGACAGCCAGGAAACCGGCATTTGTAGAATGAAGACGTCAACAATCTTCCCATGAAGACAGGTCTAGGAATGTTAATGAGTTCTCTCCTGCCTGTTAAAGTTTACCTGTGCACTTCGCCTTTAATGGATAACCATAGAGGAATTCCAGTGGTGAGCTTTGTCTCTCGTTGTTTGTATAGACTGGACATTGTATCGGTAAACAGAGGCGATCCCGGGCTTTGTACGCCAATTGGAGTCAGAGGAGTGAATAGGAAGAGGTTACACTGCCTGGAATGGGCAGCAGCTCTGTTGAAGATTGTACGTACGTAGACACACAACCAGGATCAACAATCCCCATCCTCCATTCTCCTGCAACCTAAGCCCGATACCGACCTCTCTCACCTTCTTGTTAATCCATTTCCTGGCTCACATTTCTCCCGGCACTTTCTGGAAGACTTCTTTCACTTTGCCACCACAAGATCAGTTCCCTGGAAGAGCGTCGTTCAATGTGCAACAGGGAAGTTCTATTTACCAAGAATGAAGATGACTTCCTTCACAAACCACCACCTATAAACACTATGTTTGCTCTCTAGTATTATATATATATATATATATATATATATATATATATATATATATATATATATAATATATTTACCATGCATGTGATACTTACACACTGCCACATTCCATACTTCAGCTTCTCCCGCCAGGAATGGTTCATCTAGTGCCTCAGCCAATCACACGACAGCCTCCTACGTCATCAACAAGAGACAGATGAGCAATGAGAAAAATGGCGGCCGACCTCCAGTGCTGAAGACACAATACACCAATACTCGTACAGAAGATACATGAACAGTCTGCCCTCTAGTGTTCAAAAAAAAAAAACACAATACATTGTAGACAGAAACTCAAGATTAGGAGAGAGAAAATACAGATAATAAAATGGTACCTGAATTCTCGGTATTCGAGCTTCAAGTTCATAGGGTGTTCATATGGAATTTTTTATTTAGAGTTTCTATTTGTGTACAGCCAACCAGTTGTCATCCGGCATGTCTATTTATATTAGGTGTGTGCTCAGCTGCAGTCAGCTTAGGTGAAGTGATAGCTCAGCTTTCTTAGGCTGGCCGTACATTATACAATTTTCTTCTATAGATTTCCTTTAGATTCACCAAAACCATATAATATGAGGTCAAATCTAAACACTTTCCATTTGTGTGCAATCAGGAAGGCCCTTGTACAACACAGTTGAAGGTAAATCTAAAGGAAATTGAATAAGAAAATTGTATGGTGTATGATCAGCTTTAAGTTTCTCCTAGTGATGAGATATCAATGTGCTGTGATTATCTAGAGATGGGGTACCAATGTGCTGTGATTATATAGTGATGATATAACTATAAATATAGTTATATAATATATATATATATATATATATATATATATATATATATATATATATATATATATATATATATATAGTGTAGTCAGAGTAATGTAGACTATTTATACAGTGCAGGCAATGTATTTATATATATATATATATATATATATATATATATATATATATATATACACTTTTCATTCAGTGTAGACTATATATACAGTGCAGGCAGTCTAGTGTGTGTGTATATATATATATTCGCCGAAGTAAATCCAGCATCAATCATGATGAATGACGCCACTGCAGCTGAAGAAGAAGAAAAAAAAAGTCCAAACCCGACAAAGGCTTCTGCCGTCAGATAGTTCTTAAATAACTAAGGGGCGGGGCCACCCAATGACATCTGCCCCCTTCTGGCATCGTTGACTGGAGCATGCTGGGTCAATGACTCCTTAACAGCCAGCTATTCTTTACACAGAATTCGGTTTGGTCGCCAAGTTTTCGACCAATTTGAATTTGAATCATTCAGAAAATTTGGAATTCGTTAGAAAAGGAACAAACAAAATACATTTTAACAAAATTCATTACTATTGTTATTCATAAATTTGGATAAATCAGAATCTCTAAATAATCTCTGAATAAAATTTGTCCGAATTTAGACTGGGACCAAAACAAATTGCACATGTCTGCTCCACAGTTCAAATGAGCAGTGTAGGGCAAGCACATTTATATAAACCTAAATTGCCCAACACATAAGAGTTATTGTTGCAAGTGAGAGAAATAATTCTAGGGCCATAATTTGTGGGTGACTCTAAATTGATGACCTGTGAACTCAGAGGGAGGCATTGGGAGTAGTGCAGAATGCGGGAGGTGGAGACTTCCAATGACAGCGCTGATCACAGACTGTAGGAGGGAGCATGGAGCACATAGCTGGATAGGGAGGTGAAATCCAATGATGAACCTGTGTAAGGCAGTAGTGCGATTCAGAGTGTGCGGGGGGGGGGGAGATGGGGGCCGGAGCATTGTGTGTTTAAGGCAACAGTATGATCTGGGGGAGGGGGGACAGAGAGCCGGAGCATTGTGTGTGTATAAGGCAACAGTATGATCTGGGGGAGGGAGGACAGAGAGCCGGAGCATTGTGTGTATAAGGCAACAGTATGATCTGGGGGAGGGGGGACAGAGAGCCGGAGCATTGTGTGTATAAGGCAGCAGTGTGATATGGGGGGGGCAGAGAGCCGGAGCATTGTGTGTATAAGGCAGCATTGTGATCCAGGGGGAGGGGGGCAGAGAGCCGGAGCATTATGTGTATAAGGCAGCAGTGCAATCCAGGGGGAGAGGGGAAAGATAGCCAGACCATTATGTGTATAAGGCAGCAGTGTGATATGGGGGGGGGGACCCAGAGCATTGTGTGTATAAGGCCGCATTGTGATCCAGGGGGAGGGGGGCAGAGAGCCAGAGCATTATGTGTATAAGGCAGCAGTGCAATCCAGGGGGAGAGGGGAAAGAGAGCCAGACCATTATGTGTATAAGGCAGCGGTGCAATCCAGGGGGAGAGGGGAAAGAGAGCCAGACCATTATGTGTATAAGGCAGCGGTGTGATATGGGGGGGGCGAGACCCAGAGCATTGTGTGTATAAGGCAGCATTGTGATCCAGGGGGAGGGGGGCAGAGAGCCAGAGCATTATGTGTATAAGGCAGCAGTGCAATCCAGGGGGAGAGGGGAAAGAGAGCTGGACCATTATGTGTATAAGGCAGCGGTGTGATATAGGGGGGGGGGGGGGGAACCCAGAGCATTGTGTGTATAAGGCAGCATTGCGATCCAGGGGGAGTGGGGCAGAGAGCCGGGGTATTGTGTGTATATGGCAGCAGTGTAATTGAGGAGTAGGGGAGCCGGAGCATTGTGTGTTTAAGGCAACGGCGTGATCCAGGAGGAGGGGGCAGAGAGAAGGAGAATTGTGTGTGTATAAGGCAGCAGTGTGATCAAGGAGGACAGGGGCAGAGAGCCGGAACATTGTGTGTATAAGGCAGCAGTGTGATATGGGGCGGGGGGGGGGGGGCAATTGAATGACAATTGTGTGGTCATACAACACTTTACCCAGACTATATTGCTATAATTTTTTTCCCCTCAAATAGAGCTTTCTGTGGGTGGTATTTAATCACCACTGGGGTTTTTATTTTTTGCTAAACAAATAAAAAAAGCCCGCAAAATGTTAAATGTTGAAAAAAAAAAAGTTTTTCTTCATTTCTGTTATGAAATTTCGTAAATAAGCAAGTTTTCTCCTTCACTCATGAGCACTGATGAGATGGCACTGATGGGCACTGATGAGATGGCACTAATGGGCACTGATGATGAGGCACTAATATGCAGCATTCATGGGCACTGATATACAGCACTGATGGGCACTGATATGCGGCACTGATGGGTACTCATAGGTGGCACTGATAGGTGGCACTGATGGGCACTGATAGGTGGCACTGATGGGCACTGATGGGTGACACTGATGGGCAGCACTGATAGGCAGCACTTATGAGGAGCCACTGATTGGCATTCCTTAATGGGCACTGAATGACATCCTTGATGGCCATTGATTGGCATCCCTGGTGGGCACGGGTTGGCATCCCTAGTGGGCATGGGTTGGCATCCCTGGTGGGCTTTAGTGGGCATCCTTGATGGGTCCACACCGATAATCAATGCGCTGATTATTAGTGCAGACCCCCCTGTCAGGAGAACCCTGATCGGCTCTCCTCTACTCGAGCCTTGTCAGCACGAATGGAGGAAACTTCCTGGTTATGATGTGACAAGCTGTGATTGGACACAGCTGATCACATGGTAAAGAGTCTACTTCAAAGGCTCTTCACCAAGATTGGAGATGCGGTGTGTTGGAGTGACACACCGCACCACCTATCGCTTCTCTGCGCGCCCGAGAGGCTTATCCTGCTTGACGTCATATGACGCCCAGTTTTGATAACACAACCACCCTGCGGCCGTCATTTTGAATATTCGGCGGGAAGTGGTAATATTTAATAAGTGTTTGCATTATATGTAATTATTTATGCTAGCAGGATAGGTAACGCTTCACATTTATTTGATTTGATGTGGGAGCACAGTCGGTGTTCAGCAGCAAACATGAGTATACAGTACTTGTTTTGTTTATTTATTTATTTACACATCACACCACCCATAGTAGTGTGGAAGTTTTACCACATTTTTTATTTCAGAGTATGGAATGTGTGTTTCATGGTCTGGGATCAGGCTTAGAGGCCAGTGGCTGTAGCAGTAGAGGTGTTCACACAGGAGTCAGCTGGATGAATATGCAGGCAGATCCTTCTAGTGATAACGCAGGCTCATCTGAGGCATGAGTTCTAAACACTAGCTGGTTTTCACCAGAGCTCCTGATGGTGGAGATGAGTTTCACTGCATTCTATTGCCAAGTCACGGCACTCTGGATTACCCCTAGCAGAAGGAGAGCAAGCCAGGGGTCAGGTAGCGGATGAATCAGATAAGGGAACAAACAGAAGTGTAGCCAATGAACAAGCCTAATGGTCCATAACAAGTAATAGATGGATGGGATCAGATCAGATAGAAGCACAGTCAATGAACAAGCCAGGGGTCGATAACGAGTGGTAACAAAGATAAGGACTACAGCAGATATGAAAGGAGCACGATATCAGCTAGAGCACAATAATCTGGCAAACAGAAAGAGCAAGAACATGGCTTATATAGGAAATTCATGGGAGGAGCAAAGTTAAAGGTTTACCAAAAGTAAGACACAAAGTAACATTGTCTATGGGATCAGACAAGGTACTGTCCACTTGTCCAGCATCTCAGGTGGCACAGCGAGAAGTGCCACAGCCAGCTTATGTGATGCAACAACACGGTAATGATCTGTAAAACCATGTACAGTTTTAAAGCATTTTTTCATGCTGCCATTTAAGCCTGAAACGACCCCTCTTTTTTTTTGGGGGGGGGGCTTTGGCACATGCTAGCCAGGGCACTTCCCAGCTTCCCATTCCCTATGTTTGACAGTCTCTTGCCTATTAGCTTAGCACTTACAACTTGGTGGCAAAGAACCCAACACTTCTCAGGGGCAATGGCAACTACTTGGTTTTAGTCCTTTACACAGTTTGAGGAGTCATCCAGTATATTGAGTTCCTTGTGGTTCATCTTACTGCCACGGCTACCTCTAGCATAGGTGTTCAGGCACTATAGCTGGCTCTGTGTTCTTCACCTATAGCAGCCTCTTTCCCATACAGCTAGCAGGCCTATCAGTACTCAATTGCCCTCAGGTCTTTAACACAATGCTATAGTGCCTGGCCACCATGCCGGGGCAGGCGCGAGCTAAGCACAGAAAACAGGTACTTGCAGTTGCAGACAGGCAGAGGGGTCTCAAGGCAGTACAGGTTCAAGGCAGGCAATGTTCAGAGAGTAGTCAGGGTCAAATCTGTGGTCAGAGAGTAGTCCAAATTCCAATCTGAGGTCAATAGCAAGGACATTCAAACTAGCTTGCAGGGCGAGGATCGGGCACGGGAGCAAGGCAGGTAAACAGGAAGCTTGAAGCAAGTGTTGCAAACGCTATCACAAGCTTGACACTGAGGGCTTGGCAGGTCTAAAGCAGGTTTGGTCTTCACCCAGAGGCTGTGCCTACACCAATCACTATGCAGGTGGAAAGGCAGACAAGGAGAGAACAGCTCAGCCAAAACAAGGATGCTGGAATGAGATCATCTTTTGAGGCATACAACCTGGCAGCAATCCAGGAGGACGGAACACCTCCAGACCCCTGCGTTATTATTGTGGGAACTGCAGCCCACCCAAGCTAACCTGCTTACCTTTAATCATCAGATGTGATATACATTTGGGAGGCCTCTGCTCCTTGTTTGCTGTCCATCCGACTTCCTTTCAGATATATATATTTACCTCTGATCGCTGACAGCGATGCATTGATTAAATTCACTATTGTGAGCACTTTTCTTTTCTTCATAGCCATTTGAACCTCTAGCTCCTGAAGAAGCATTCCTCGTCAACGTGAAACATGTAGAGCAATTAGAGACTACACCACCTTGGAACACCAGACCTGCAGTACTCTCTTAAATTCAACTTCACAGGGGAAGTGTACCCTTTATTCTACCCGTAACTACTGGTTATACTGTCTATACACAATTATAGAGAATTATTTAGGAGACTGCAGGATAGGATTCATTATGGTGTATGTAACCGAGTTGTATGCCTATATCTGATGCGTTTTTAACCTTCATGTCTATTCTATGTGTTTTTTACGCTATTAATAAAAATTAAGTTTTTTATATATTTTTTGTAGTCTATTATGGTTGTGCTCTCAATGTCCCACTATTTAGCCCCTTGATGCCTTCTATACATTACCGGGGACGTTGGCATAAATAATACCCAAAGTACCTACAGAGTCACCCTGTATATTAGGTACTTTAACACTAGGATTTTTCTGTTGCTATGAGATCAGCATCTGTCATAGAACAGGAGAACAGCACGCTCCTGGCACTTACCTACATAATTGCTGATGGGGGTCTGCTTGGGGTTTCTTGAGATGAGGATCCTTTTGTTGGCTGACAGGATGCAAGCTCACATCAGCAGTATCCCACATATATCATATGATGCTGGGATCCTACATTAAATGTTATATTATGTTTAAATGTGGGACTTTGGGTGATGCAACTTACTGCACTGTTTGTAATTATAATTTATAGGTTTATCTCATATATATTTAAGGGAACTTTGTATAAATAATTATCAATTTTATTTGCATGTGCCCTATCATTGGAATGCCTGAAAAGTTCAAAATAATTTCTCTTTGTAGATTGTTGTTCCTAGAAAATGGCGTTTGCTGATTTCTAAGGTCTGACACTGACACCCAAAGGCACTATGACACCTCTAGAAGCAGGGGGCAGGCCAGTACATCACCCCAGGACTAAGTCCATGGCTAAAATGGGGTGTAGCTCACTACTCCCTTGGGAGCTGCTGATTTGTTCATTTTGCCTTTTCCCATCCCGCTTCCTTCTGACCTTGCCATGCAATTCCCATTTCACAACAGACAAGATGCTGAATTTTTATGTTGCTTTATTTGAAACTGATTGGTAGGACAGCTCAATGAAGAATATGAGATGTACTGATAAATCCCATTCTTAATGCGTGTGAGATATTAATCCATAGCCGTAGCTTTGTAGATTACACTCCCTCTGTTAACTGTCCTTTCCTGTTTTCTGAAGTACACTTCCTATATGGGCAGCTAAGCATCACTCTGAATAATGCCATGAAAGTTGAAACTCAAAGTCATAGGCCTCACCACCTATATCCGTGACTTGCAGTGTCCATCTTCTATCACTAACCCCAAGAAGTGTTTCCTACTGTGGTCCTTGGATACACAGCAAAGGATTTTTTGAATAGCTCCACTGGGTCTGCACTCCCTTTGCACTCTCCCAACAACAGTCCATGTTCTACTCACAGAAAGCTGTTTCCCAGTCTCCTTCTTTCGCTTAGTTGCTACTTCCTCCTCCTGCATTACTTGTTGACTTCTGCTCCAGGGAACCCGACCTTGGCTTCCCCAGAGTCTCTTCCGACTATCCAGCTCCAGGATCTCTGAACTCCCAAGCTTTCCAGCCACTTCAATCCTCCCGAACTTCCTCCTCCTGATGACTCCTCCATCCCTCCACTCCGCAGGGCACGTTCCCCTTCCTGGTAGGGGAACGCCCTCACACTCCAGCTACTCCATGCTTTCCTGATTTCTCCCTCCTCTACTCCCCAGGAATATGTGACCCCCCCCCCCCTTTTTTTTTTTTTAAATCAGAAAATTCTTTATTGAGCCACAAAAGACAAATTACATAGTAGACATTCGAGCATTAAATATGACATAATATATGTTTTGAACACAGATCATTCAACGCTGTCTTGACCATGTATATTCAATGAAAATAAAGATTGTTACAGCAGTGGCATCAAATAGGTTTTACATTTATATAACAACAAACCGTATTGCGTAAGAGAACAAAAATTCTCCCACCCAACACAGCTACCAGATGACAAACTGGTCATCTAACCATAAACCTTGCTCCTGGTCTACCCAATTAGGTTTAGTCTCCCGGATACACATCATAAATACACCAATTACCGCCTCTGTCAAGCAAGCTGTATACACTTAAACTTGAAATATTCTGTGCATAATTAATTGTGGGGGTGCCAATCCCGGGGAATCCAACCAAGGTTGCCATATAGAATTAAATTTTCGAGATGCATTTCTATGCTGATATGTTAGATGTTCTCTGATAAGGATATAATTTACTTGTTCTATCCATTGTTTTTTGGTAGGAACATTTACAGATAGCCAGAATCTGGCCACCAACTTACAGGCCAGATATAATAATCTGATTATTGCTATATTATTAGGAGGGGGATATATTTCTTCATCAATTGCTCCCAAAATACATATCAGAGGATCCAAGGGGACCCTTATTTGAAATACTGATGAAATTGTATCGGTGATATCACCCCAATAACGACATAGTTTGGGGCAGCGCCACATCAAATGGATCAGTGACCCCTCTTCTCCACACCGTTTAGGGCACAAGGGAGAATCCCTTCTGCCCCATCTATGTAGTTGTATTGGCGTACGATAAGCTCTGTGTAGCAAGAATAAGTGCGAAAGTCTATGTGTTTGTGATACAGAAGTTAATGGCCCTGTCTGAAGGCATGTGTCCCAGATATCTTCACTCACCTCTCCCAGGTCCTCTATCCATCTACGTCTGCATGGTAAATTTGTAGTGTCTTGTATAGCAAAAAGCAAATGTGAGTAAATGTGAGATATAAGACCCTTTTTTTCCTGACCATAGAAAATGTCATTAATTAGGGGATGGGTAACAAGTACAAGAGCAGCTGACCGGCCTTGAATCTGAAGGGCATGACGTAACTGAAGATATCGGTAAAATTGATGTCTGGGAAGCCCAAATTCCGATTGCAACTCCATAAAAGATTTTAAAATATTTTGGTGAAATAATTGAGAAATATTATGAATTCCGGCATTCCTCCACAACTGGAAACCCTCCAGTTTATATACTTCTGCTAGGTTCGGATTGTTCCATAGGGGAGTCTCTGCTAGGAAGCCCAGAACTTGTAATTTAGATTTGACCGTAGACCATAATTTTTTGAGAAGAACTATGGTGGGGGCCGTTTGTGGCAGGTGTGATAATCCCGCCTCCAAAATTGCCAGCACCGATGTATTTAATGTTCCAGTTCGCAGCATGCTTTCAACCGAGTCAGAGTCGTTTAGCAATCCAAGACCACTCAAGTGTTGCAATTGAGAGGCATAAAAATATAGTTTAGGGTTGGGAACCGCAGCTCCACCCCGATCTTTACCATACTGCAAGGTGGAAAGACTTATTCTAGCAACTTTTTTCCTCCAAATTAGGGATCTAAATAATGTCTCAATACGATTAAACCACTTTCGGGGTATCCATTGTGGAGAGTTGTGCATGATGTATAGAAGCTGAGGTCCCCAGACCATTTTGATTAGATTTATTCTACCAATTACTGATAAGGGGAGCTTACACCAAGTATTGCATGTCATTTGAAGTTTTTTGAAAAGAGGTAGTAGATTATCTTCTAAGTATTTTTTTGGGTTGACTGTCACATGTATTCCTAGATATTTAAATGAGGAGACCACTTTAAGTGGTCTTGCGCTAGCCGGCAGATCAATCATTGGCTCATCTACCGGAAGAATTACGGATTTACTCCAATTAATGGAGAATCCCGACAATGAACCAAAATGTTGTATTATCTTCATCACATTCGTAAGTGAAGCCTCCACATCCCCCAAGTAAAGTAAAGTGTCGTCCTCATAAAGAGAGATCTTATCAGAAATTGGGCCTCTGATAAAGCCCACAATAGACTGTGAAGATCTTACCACCTCTGCCAGTGGTTAAAGGGCCAGTGCGAATAGCAGGAGTGAGAGTGGGCACCCCTGCCTCGTACCTCTAAAAAGAGGAAATGAATCTGAAAGATCACCATTTATGCGGATCCTAGCTGTGGGGGCCGAACACAGCAGCTTAACCCATTGAATAAAATTAGCTCCTAAGCCAAAACGCTTCAAGGTTTCCCATAGGTACGGCCATTCGACACTGTCGAAAGCCTTGGCAGCATCCAATGATAGTATTGCTCTTTTGCCAGGGTTGTCGACAGGGATCTGGAGGTTAAGATAAAGTCTTCTTATATTAAGGGCTGTGCATCTCGACGGGATAAACCCGGATTGGTCCCTATGTACCACTTTGTGTATGACTTTAGCAAGTCTTGTGGCCAGCACCCTTGCCAGCAGTTTAACATCTGTTGTCAACAAGGATATGGGCCTATACGAGTCAGGTAGATGGGCCTCTTTACCCGGTTTAAGGAGAAGAACAATAATTGCTTCATTCATGGATTGGGGTAAACTTCCTATTTTTTTGGCATCCTCAAATACTTCCTTTAGGTGTGCTATTAGAGTTTCAGAGTAGCGCTTATAAACCTCCGCCGGCAAGCCATCCGATCCCGGAGACTTACCAGGAGAGGAAAGCGCCAACGCCTCCAGTAGCTCCTCAGCCTCAAGAGGAGCGTTCAGCTGTGCTACGTCTTGGGGCGGGAGCTGCGGTAATTGGCATTGATCTAGAAAAGAATTAATTTCCAACAGGCTAGGATTGACTTTCGTGGAGTACACATCAGCATAGAAATCTCTGAACGTGGACAATAGGGATGAGCCGAACACCCCCCTGTTCGGTTCGCACCAGAACATGCGAACAGGAAAAAAATTCGTTCGAACACGCGAACGCCGTTAAAGTCTATGGGACACGAACATGAATAATCAAAAGTGCTATTTTTAAAGGCTAATATGCAAGTTATTGTCATAAAAAGTGTTTGGGGACCCGGGTCCTCCCCCAGGGGACATGAATCAAGGCAAAAAAAAGTTTTAAAAACGGCCGTTTTTTCAGGCGCAGTGATTTTAATAATGCTTAAAGTCAAACAATAAAAGTGTAATATCCCTTTAAATTTCATACCTGGGGGGTGTCTATAGTATGCCTGTAAAGGGGCGCATGTTTCCCGTGTTTAGAACAGTCTGACAGCAAAGTGACATTTTGAAGGAAAAAACACATTTAAAACTACCGCGGCTATTGCATTGCCGACAATACACATAGAAGTTCATTGATAAAAACGGCATGGGAATTCCCCACAGGGCAACCCCGAACCAAAATTAAAAAAAAAAATGATGTGGGAGTCCCCCTAAATTCCATACAAGGCCCTTCAGGTCTGGTATGGATATTAAGGGGAACCCCAGCCAAAATTTAAAAAAAAAATTGACGTGGGGTTCCCCCTAAATTCCATACCAGACCCTTCAGGTCTGGTATGGATTTTAAGGGGAACCCCACGCCAAAAAAAAAAAAAAAACGGCGTGGGGTCCCCCTAAAGATCCATACCAGACCCTTATCCGAGCACGCAACCTGGCAGGCCGCAGGAAAAGAGGGGGGGACGAGAGTGCGGCCCCCCCCCCTCCTGAACCGTACCAGGCCACATGCCCTCAACATTGGGAGGGTGCTTTGGGGTAGCCCCCCAAAACACCTTGTCCCCATGTTGATGAGGACAAGGGCCTCATCCTCACAACCGTGGCCGGTGGTTGTGGGGGTCTGCGGGCGGGGGGCTTATCGGAATCTGGAAGCCCCCTTTAACAAGGGGACCCCCAGATCCCGGCCCCCCCCCTGTGTGAAATAGTAAGGGGGTACTTACCCCTACCATTTCACTAAAAAACTGTCAAAAATGTTAAAAATGACAAGAGACAGTTTTTGACAATTCCTTTATTTAAATGCTTCTTCTTTCTTCTTTCTTCCTTCATCTTCTTCTGGTTCTTCTGGCTCTTCTGGTTCTTCCTCCGGCGTTCTCGTCCAGCATCTTCTCCGCGGCGTCTTCTATCTTCTTCTCCTCGGGCCGCTCCGCACCCATGGCATGAGGGGGGAGGCTCCCGCTCTTCTCTTCATCTTCTTCTCTTCTTCATCTTCTTCTTCATCTTCTTCTTCTTCTTTTTCTTCTTCTTCTTCTTCCTTCTTCTCTTCTTCTCTTCTTCCTGTCTTCTCCGGGCCGCTCCGCAATCCATGCTGTGGCATGGAGGGAGGCTCCCGCTGTGTGACGGCGTCTCTTCGTCTGACGGTTCTTAAATAACGGGGGGCGGGGCCACCCGGTGACCCCGCCCCCCTCTGACGCACACATGACGGGACTTCCCTGTGGCATTCCCCGTGACGTCACAGGGAAGTCCCTCAAGTCACCGTGCGTCAGAGGGGGGCGGGGTCACCGGATGGCCCCGCCCCCCGTTATTTAAGAACCGTCAGACGAAGAGACGCCGTCACACAGCGGGAGCCTCCCACCATGCCAGCATGGCTGCGGAGCGGCCCGGAGAAGACAGGAAGAAGAGAAGAAGGAAGAAGAAGAAGAAGAAGAAGATGAAGAAGAGAAGAAGATGAAGAGAAGAGCGGGAGCCTCCCCCCTCATGCCATGGGTGCGGAGCGGCCCGAGGAGAAGAAGATAGAAGACGCCGCGGAGAAGATGCTGGACGAGAACGCCGGAGGAAGAACCAGAAGAGCCAGAAGAACCAGAAGAAGAAGAAGATGAAGGAAGAAAGAAGAAGCATTTAAATAAAGGAATTGTCAAAAACTGTCTCTTGTCATTTTTAACATTTTTGACAGTTTTTTAGTGAAATGGTAGGGGTAAGTACCCCCTTACCATTTCACACAGGGGGGGGGTCGGGATCTGGGGGTCCCCTTGTTAAAGGGGGCTTCCAGATTCCGATAAGCCCCCCGCCCGCAGACCCTCACAACCACCGGCCACGGTTGTGAGGATGAGGCCCTTGTCCTCATCAACATGGGGACAAGGTGTTTTGGGGGGCTACCCCAAAGCACCCTCCCAATGTTGAGGGCATGTGGCCTGGTACGGTTCAGGAGGGGGGGGGGCCGCACTCTCGTCCCCCCCTCTTTTCCTGCGGCCTGCCAGGTTGCGTGCTCGGATAAGGGTCTGGTATGGATTTTTAGGGGGACCCCACGCCGTTTTTTTTTTTTTTTTTGGCACGGGGTTCCCCTTAAAATCCATACCAGACCTGAAGGGCCTTGTATGGAATTTAGGGGGACCCCCACATCATTTTTTTTTTTTTTATTTTGGTTCGGGGTTCCCCTGTGGGGAATTCCCATGCCGTTTTTATCAATGAACTTCTATGTGTATTGTCGGCAATGCAATAGCCGCGGGTAGTTTTAAATGAGTTTTTTCCTTCCAAATGTCATTTTGCTGTCAGACTGTTCTAAACACGGGAAACATGCGCCCCTTTACAGGCATACTATAGACACCCCCCAGGTACGAAATTTAAAGGGATATTACACTTTTATTGTTTGACTTTAAGCATTAATAAAATCACTGCTCCTGAAAAAACGTCCGTTTTTAAAACTTTTTTTTGCATTGATCCATGTCCCCTGGGGCAGGACCCGGGTCCCCAAACACTTTTTATGACAATAACTTGCATATAAGCCTTTAAAATTAGCACTTTTGATTTCTCCCATAGACTTTTAAAGGGTGTTCCGCGGCATTCGAATTTGCCGCGAACACCCCAAATTGTTCGCTGTTCGGCGAACTTGCGAACAGCCAATGTTCGAGTAGAACATGAGTTCGACTCGAACTCGAAGCTCATCCCTAGTGGACAATATCTCAGTATGGGAGGAAACCAGAGTGCCCGATGGGCTCATGATTGATTCTATGTGGGACGATCCCTTTTGGGAGCGTATCATCATAGCAAGCATATGCCCCGTGGTTTCTCCCTCCTCAAAATATTTTTGTTGAAGAAAAAACCTCTTCTTTTCCGCAGTGGTTAATATTAGATGGTTGGCCATATGCTGCGCCTCAAGAAAAGACCTCTCGGTGCTCTCCGAGGGGGATTCGATAAAGGCAGATTCAGTCCTCTTAACCTCTTTCAACACAGTTTGTTCCCAGTTCTTGGTCTCGGTCTTAATGGTGTTTAGGGATGAGCCGAACACCCCCCGGTTCGGTTCGCACCAGAACCCGCGAACGGACCGCAAGTTCGCACGAACGTAGAACCCCATTGACGTCTATGGGACTCGAACGTTCGAAATCAAAAGTGCTCATTTTAAAGGCTAATTTGCATGGTATTGTCCTAAAAAGGGTTTGGGGACCCGGGTCCTACCCCAGGGGACATGTATCAATGCAAAAAAAACTTTTAAAAACGGCCGTTTTTTCGGGAGCAGTGATTTTAATGATGCTTAAAGTAAAAAAAAAAAAGTGAAATATTCCTTTAAATATCGTACCTGGGGGGTGTCTATAGTATGCCTGTAAAGTGACGCGTGTTTCCCATGTTTAGAACAGTCCCTGCACCAAATGTCATTTTTTAAGGAAAAAATCTCATTTAAAACTGCTTGCGGGTTTAATGTCATGTCGGGTCATGGCAATATGGATGAAAATCAGTGAGACAAACGGCATGGGTACCCCCCAGTCCATTACCAGGCCCTTTGGGTCTTGTATGGATATTAAGGGGAACCCCGCACCCAAATTAAAATAAGGAAAGGTCCCTATATACTCTGAACAGCAGTATACAGGCGGTGCAAACAAGACAGGGACTGTAGGTTTGTTGTTAAGTAGAATCTGTTTGTAATTTTGAACATTTTTAATGTGTTTAGCTCCAGCCAAAAAATCTTTTCTAAGCTTTTTGGAAAACATAGGGAAGGGTTATCACCCCTGTGACATTTGTTTTGCGTCTTTCCTCCTCTTCAGAAGATTTCACCTCACTTTTTTGTCCCAATGAAAAATGTTTTTTGAAAATTTGTGTTTTTTTGTGGAACAAGGATTGGAAAGCATCAGTGGAAAGGAAAAATTGTTTTCCCATATTAACTCTTACAGGAGAGAATTTCCCTTCCTTAGGGGTAGATTTCATCTCACTTCCTGTTGTCTCCTTCCGTTTGCAAGTAGGAGTCGTTTGTAAGTTAGATGTTTGAAAGTAGGGTCCTGCCCTATATACTCAGCAGAAATTTGGGCCTTAGGTGTTGCTGTGGCCAAAACACTGTAAGCCCTCACAGGGCCCTGCTGTGAAATATTAGATCAAGAATTGTAATTACATGCCCCTGTTGAACAGGAGCTGAAAAATTAGGCCTTAGGCACTGGTGCTGGTGCCACAACACTGCAACCCCTCACAGACACTCTAGTTGGAACGCAGGAACGAGCCCTGCTGCAAAGTATTGCATCAAAAATTGTAATTACACGCCCCTGTTAGACAGGGGCAGAAAAATTGGGTCTTAGGCACTGGTGCTGGTGCCACAACACTGCAACCCCTCACAGACACTCTAGTTGAAACGCAGGAACAAGCCCTGCTGCAAAGTATTGCATCAAAAATTGTAATTACACGCCCCTGTTAGACAGGGGCTGAAAAATTGGGTCTTAGGCACTGGTGCTGGTGCCACAACACTGCAACCCCTCACAGACACTCTAGTTGGAATGCAGGAACAAGCCCTGCTGCAAAGTATTGCATCAAAAATTGTAATTACACGCCCCTGTTAAACAGGGGCTGAAAAATTGTGCCTTAGGCACTGGTGGTGGCGCCCAGAACCAAAAATGTTCTTACAAGCTATCAGCGTGATGATTGAGGAGGAAGAGGATAATTACTCAGGGATAGTCACTCAGCATCAGCATAGGCAGTCTTTGAAGGGATCTGAGATTTCAAAAAAAATTATTCGGTTACATCTGCATCAGGTGCTTGGTAGCTGGTGGTGATCCAAGACTGATTCATTTTTATGAAGGTCAGCCGATCGACCGAGTCGGTGGACAGACGCACCCTGTGATCGGTTACCACGCCTCCAGCAGCACTGAATGTGCGTTCCGAAAGAACGCTGGATGCAGGACAGGCCAGTAGCTCAATTGCATACTGTGCAAGCTCTGGCCAGTGATCCATCCTCAAGACCCAGTAACCCAGAGGATTTTCGGTGGGAAAGGTGTCCAAGTCTGATCTTGCCCCTAGGTATTCCTGCACCATGTAAAACAGACGCTGGCGATGGTTGCTGGAACCGATCATACCTTGGGGCTGCGGACCAAAAAAATTGTCTGAACGCATCGGTCAGACGGCCACCTTCTCCACCGCTCCTTCTTTGACTGACCGAAGCCTCAGCAACACGTTGTCCAGAAACAGGAGTTTGTAACCTCCCAGTCTCTGGGAACGCGTTGCACAGACCTTTCTGCAAGGCCTCCCGAAGATGTTTCATCCTCTGCTCCCTCTGCGATGGCAAGATAAGGTCCGCAACCTTACCCTTGTAACGTGGATCAAGGAGGGTTGCCAGCCAGTATTGGTCCTTCTCCTTGATACCACGAATACGAGGATCCTTACGCAGGCTTTGCAGGATCAGGGAGGCCATGCAGCGTAGGTTTGCTGAGGCATTCGGTCCGGAGTCCTCTGGGTCACTAAGGACAACAACGTCCGCAGCCACCTCCTCCCAGCCACGTACAAGTCCATGTGTTCCTTGGGAC
Organism: Lithobates clamitans; assembly: GCA_037952925.1. Taxonomy (NCBI): domain Eukaryota; kingdom Metazoa; phylum Chordata; class Amphibia; order Anura; family Ranidae; genus Lithobates; species Lithobates clamitans. Next base: position 353,309 of record JBBGZY010001494.1, read on the forward strand.
TGATCCCTTAAAGACTGCTGATGCTGAGTGCCAGGCTCCACCTCCATACTGACACAATCTTCCTCCTCCTCCTCCTCCTCGTCCTCTTCCTGTGTGATCGGCGGGCACGCAGGAACACTGTCTGGATAAAGGGGGCCTTGAGAGCTAAGGAAGTCCTCCTCTTCCTGCCTCTGTTCTGCCTCAAGTGCCCTGTCCATTATTCCACGCAGCGTGTGCTCCAACAGGTGGACAAGGGGGACAGTGTCACTGATGCATGCACTGTCAGTGCTCACCATCCTCGTGGCCTCCTCGAATGGTGACAGGACAGTGCATGCATCCCTGATCATGGCCCACTGGCGTGGGGAAAAAAAACCAAGGTCCCCTGACCCTGTCCTGGTGCCATAGTCGCACAGGTACTCATTGATGGCCCTCTGCTGCGTGTGCAGCCGCTGCAGCATGGCCAACGTCGAGTTCCACCTGGTGGGCATGTCACAGATTAGGCGGTTCTTGGGCAGGTTAAACTCCTTTTGGAGGTCCGTCAGCCGAGCACTGGCATTATATGACCGGCGGAAATGCACACAGACTTTCCTGGCCTGCCTCAGGACATCCTGTAAGCCCGGGTACCTGCCCAAGAACCGCTGCACCACCAAGTTAAGGACGTGAGCCAAACAGGGCACATGGGTCAGTTGTCCCTGTCGGAGGGCAGAGAGGAGGTTGGTGCCATTGTCGCAAACCACCATTCCTGCCTTAAGTTGGCGTGGCGTCAACCACCTCTGAACCTGCCCCTGCAGAGCTGACAGAACCTCTGCCCCAGTGTGGCTCCTGTCCCCCAAGCACACCAGCTCAAGCACCGCATGGCATCTTTTGGCCTGCGTACTTGCGTAGCCCCTTGAACGCCTACGGAGCCACCGCTGGTTCCGAGGAAGAGGCCATGGAGGAAGAAGAAGAGGAGGGGGTGGAGGAGAGAGGTGTGTCACAATCAGCATTTTGGAGGCGTGGTGGCGGAACAACCTCCAACACTACTGCACCTTGTCCTGCATCCTTCCCAGCTGCCAGCAGAGTCACCCAATGCGCCGTGAAACTTAAGTAACGTCCCTGTCCATGCCTGCTGGACCATGAGTCAGCGGTAATATGCACCTTACCGCTGACCGCCCTGTCCAGCGAGGCATGGACATTGCCTTCCACATGCCGGTAGAGAGCCGGAATCGCCTTCCGTGAGAAAAAGTGGCGTTTGGGTACCTGCCACTGAGGAACCGCACATTCCACAAACTCACGGAAGGGGGCAGAGTCTACCAACTGAAAAGGCAGCAGTTGAAGTGCTAGCAATTTTGCCAAGCTAGCATTCAACCGCTGGGCATGTGGATGGCTGGGAGCAAACTTCTTTCGGCGGTGCAGCAGCTGGGGCAGGGAAATTTGCCTGGTACAATCTGACGTCGGTGTACCAAAAGCAGATTGCCCATAAGTACTTGGCTGTGACACACCTAATTCTACACCTTCATTCCTCTCACTGCAGGTCGCAGAGAGGACTGAAGGTCTAGTGGGGTTGGAAATCTCAGCTGATGAGGAGCAAGGAGAGATCGTCTTTGTTCTTTGGTGTGGGTCTTTTAGATACGCTTGCCAACGAACTGCATGGCAGGTCAACATATGTCTGGTCAAGCATGTGGTACCCAAGCGGGAGATGTTTTGGCCACGCGAGATACGCTTGAGACATATATTGCAAATAGCAGCGGTGCGATCTGATGCACTCGTCTCAAAAAAGGCCCACACCAAAGAACTTTTTGAATAACGCGCAGAGACTGCAGCGCCCTGCACATGTGGAGCTTTGGGGTGTGATGCAGTCAATGTGCTGCCCTTAGGCTGGCCCCTGGAGGGCATCCTGCCTAGTTGGTGATGTGCCACCTCCTCCTCCTCCTCCTCCTCCTCCTCCTCCTCTCTCCTATCAGGCACCCACGTTGAGTCAGTGACCTCATCATCCCCTCCCTCCTCATCACTGGAGCAAACCTGGCAGTATGCTGCAGCAGGGGGAGCATGACTGCCAGATTGCTGTCCTTCTTGGGCACCCCCTCTGTCCGTGCTCATGTTACTGCCTTCATTGAGCTCAGTATCATCATCAGAGCCTTCCAAACGCTGGGCATCCTCCTGGAGCATGTACCCAACACTGTGGTCAAACAGTTCGAGGGAATCCTCAGGAGGACATGGTGGGGCTAGGGAAGGAGTCACTGATGACATTGAGCTGAGGGAAGAGGCCGCTGCTTTGCCAGACAAAGCACCCTGGGCATGGGTGAGAGAGGATGAGGAGGATGAGGACGGCTTGGTCATCCACTCGACCAAGTCTTCCGCATGTTGCGGCTCAACACGGCCAGCTGCCGAAAAAAAGGCCAAGCGTGTCCCATGGCCACGTGCTGATGAGGATGCACCGTCTCCACGACCAGCACTAGACACAGAGCCTGCTTGCCCTCTCTTATTGGCTTGTGACTGTCTGCCTCTCCTTCTTGGCCTTCCAGACATACTAATGGCCTGTAGCTGCACTAAGCTGGGATAGAACACCTGTAATTTTCTTCAGGTAGCTTTATATACTGTAACCAGACAAGCCTGCCTGTCAGTAGGAAGATAACAGGAACGGATCTAGCTGAACACTGTGAGCAGGACGTACTGCACTAAATGTATATAGCAGGAACGGATCTAGCTGAACACTGTGAGCAGCACGCACTGCACTGAATGTAAATAGCAGGAACGGATCTAGCTGAACACTGTGAGCAGGACGCACTGCACTGAATGTAAATAGCAGGAACGGATCTAGCTGAACACTGTGAGCAGGACGCACTGCACTGAATGTAAACAGCAGGAACGGATGTAGCTAAACACTGTGAGCAGGACGCACTGCACTGAATGTAAATAGCAGGAACGGATCTAGCTGAACACTGTGAGCAGGACGCACTGCACTGAATGTAAATAACAGGAACGGATCTAGCTGAACACTGTGAGCAGGACACACTGTACTAAATGTAAATAGTCTAGCTGCCTGACCGTGGTACTAATAGGATCAAAAAGAACACCTGTAATTTTCTTCAGGTAGCTTTATATACTGTAACCAGACAAGCCTGCCTGTCAGTAGGAAGATAACAGGAACGGATCTAGCTGAACACTGTGAGCAGGACGTACTGCACTAAATGTATATAGCAGGAACGGATCTAGCTGAACACTGTGAGCAGGACGCACTGCACTGAATGTAAATAGCAGGAACGGATCTAGCTGAACACTGTGAGCAGGACGCACTGCACTGAATGTAAATAGCAGGAACGGATCTAGCTGAACACTGTGAGCAGGACGCACTGCACTGAATGTAAACAGCAGGAACGGATGTAGCTAAACACTGTGAGCAGCACGCACTGCACTGAATGTAAATAGCAGGAACGGATCTAGCTGAACACTGTGAGCAGGACGCACTGCACTGAATGTAAATAGCAGGAACGGATCTAGCTGAACACTGTGAGCAGGACGCACTGCACTGAATGTAAACAGCAGGAACGGATGTAGCTAAACACTGTGAGCAGGACGCACTGCACTGAATGTAAATAGCAGGAACGGATCTAGCTGAACACTGTGAGCAGGACGCACTGCACTGAATGTAAATAACAGGAACGGATCTAGCTGAACACTGTGAGCAGGACACACTGTACTAAATGTAAATAGTCTAGCTGCCTGACCGTGGTACTAATAGGATCAAAAAGAACACCTGTAATTTTCTTCAGGTAGCTTTATATACTGTAACCAGACAAGCCTGCCTGTCAGTAGGAAGATAACAGGAACGGATCTAGCTGAACACTGTGAGCAGGACGTACTGCACTAAATGTATATAGCAGGAACGGATCTAGCTGAACACTGTGAGCAGGACGCACTGCACTGAATGTAAATAGCAGGAACGGATCTAGCTGAACACTGTGAGCAGGACGCACTGCACTGAATGTAAATAGCAGGAACGGATCTAGCTGAACACTGTGAGCAGGACGCACTGCACTGAATGTAAACAGCAGGAACGGATGTAGCTAAACACTGTGAGCAGGACGCACTGCACTGAATGTAAATAGCAGGAACGGATCTAGCTGAACACTGTGAGCAGGACGCACTGCACTGAATGTAAATAGCAGGAACGGATCTAGCTGAACACTGTGAGCAGCACGCACTGCACTGAATGTAAATAGCAGGAACGGATCTAGCTGAACACTGTGAGCAGGACGCACTGCACTGAATGTAAATAGCAGGAACGGATCTAGCTGAACACTGTGAGCAGGACGCACTGCGCTAAATGTAAATACCAGGAACGGATCTAGCTGAACACTGTGAGCAGGACGCACTGCACTGAATGTAAATAGCAGGAACGGATCTAGCTGAACACTGTGAGCAGGACGCACTGCACTGAATGTAAATAGCAGGAACGGATCTAGCTGAACACTGTGAGCAGCACGCACTGCACTGAATGTAAATAGCAGGAACGGATCTAGCTGAACACTGTGAGCAGGAAGCACTGTACTGAATGTAAATAGCAGGAACGGATCTAGCTGAACACTGTGAGCAGGACACACTGCACTGAATGTAAATAGTCTAGATAGAAGATAACAGGAACGGATCTAGCTAAACTGAATACAGTGTATATATATATATGCAACACCTGGGATGCATATATATACACAATACACTGTAAGTGCAGCTAACTGACTGACTGTTCTGCCTAATCTATCTAACTCAAATCAAATGACACTGTCTCTCTCTCTCTCTATCGCTCAGCACACCGGAACACACACTACACAGGGCCGCCGTGCAGGCGGCCTTATATAGTGTGGGGTGTGTACTAAATCCTGAGCCATAATTGGCCAAAGCCACCCTGGCTTTGGCCAATTACAGCTCTCTCTACTGACGGCGCTGTGATTGGCCAAGCATGCGGGTCATAGTGCATGCTTGGCCAATCATCAGCCAGCAATGCACTGCGATGCCGCAGTGAATTATGGGCCGTGACGCGCCACACGAATTTGGCGCGAACGGCCCATATCGTTCGCAATTCGACGGACGGTCGAACAGCCGATGTTCGAGTCGAACATGGGTTCGACTCGAACACGAAGCTCATCCCTAATGGTGTTAATAGATCTGATAAATTGGCCTCTCAGAAATGCTTTTAATGTGTCCCAAAAAATTCCCAGGCTAGATGAAGGTTTGTTAAACCTAATGAAAGATTCTAAGTTATCAAAAATGGGGTCAGGTGTAGGAAACAATGACAACCAAAAAGGGTTGAGTTTCCAGTAGTTCCTCTTTAGAACACCCGATGTGGAAATCTCTATGCATAGGGGAGAATGATCAGAGACAGTTCGTACTTCATATTTTGTAGAAGTTACTAATGGGAGCATCAAATCATTACCCAGACCGAGATCAATCCTGGAGAGACCTTTATGTGTAGCAGAAAAACATGAATAACTTTTTGTCTGCGCATGACTCATCCTCCATACATCTCTCAATCCTAGTTCCGCAATAAGGCGGGCAAAGGATGTCTGTCCTCCTCTCACCCCACCCAAAGGGATCTTTGCGGTCATTTTGTCCAGCTCTGCATCTAAATAATTGTTAAAATCTCCAACAATAATTGCTGGTATCCCCGGATGCTGTGAGAGGAAGGAGGCCAACGTCTTAACGACCTCTATCGAAAAGGGAGGTAGTATATATATATTTCCAATAATGCATTGTAACCCATCTAATGAACATACCAGAAAAACATAGCGACCGTGAGGGTCAACAACCGATAATGTATGAGTAAAACTTATATTTTTGCCTATCAGAATGCTGACACCCCTAGCATAGGAGGAGAAGGCAGAGTGAAACTGAACAGTAAATAATTTTGTAGAGAATGGGGATTCCTGAGCAGGTAACATATGTGTCTCCTGGAGACACACTACTGAAGATCCCATGCGTTGAAGCATATGCAATACAGCTAGGCGTTTCACTCTGTCTCCCAGGCCCCTAACATTCCAGCTGGCAAGCATTATTTGTTTAGCCATAAAGCATTAAAACGTAAATAAATGAAGGTAAGTTATATAAGGCACGGGGCGTGGCTTGCCTTGTGAGAAGATGGCTGCTTAACCCATTAGCTCCGACAGACCGAGGCCGACTTTTCGATTACTCTGGGGTCTTCAGCTACACCCTCTCTCACAATTATGGGAACATCTTCCCGCACATCCTCGGCATCTAGATCTCGCTCTCCGAGAGACATTCAAGGACCTGCTAGCCAGAATATCCCGGAGATCTTCCGGACACAGAGATCCAACATGGCGGCATCTACCTCAGCTGCATCTCCCGCTCAGTCATTCGCAGGGATCACCCTCACCCCCACCGAACTACCCCCCGCTACTCCTGCTGACACTCAGCCATCGATACAACAGCCGAGCCTGAATGACCTCCGCACAGTAGCGGCCGATATTAAAAACACGCTATTTGCGGCCATCACGGATCTGCGACATGACATACAGGCCTTAACGGGCAGAGTACTTGAAGTAGAACGTACTACAGCACAACAACATACCGCTATCCGTAAAGTGAACCATAAAGTGGACACACATACCTTGCAGCTTCGGGATCTACAAAGACATGTGGAGGACCTCGACAACCGAGGACGACGTCATAACCTGAGAGTCAGAGGCCTCCCCGAATCCGTTGCGCCTGAGCGTGTGCGAGTAACGGTGACAGAGCTGTTCAATCAACTCCTCGATCAGCCCCGCCAGAAGCCCATTGCCATGGAGCGTATTCACAGAGCGCTGAGACCACGCGGCAGAGACTCTGACTCTCCGAGAGACGTCATATGCCACATAGATGACTTCCAGATTAAAGAAGACATCCTCCGGAAAGCCCGCACCAAGACTCCACTAATGTATGAACGACACACTATTCATGTATATCAAGACCTCTCGGCAATCACGCTCAGGCACCGCAAGGATCTTCGTCCCCTGCTAGATGCGCTGCGAGCAAAAGAAATACCATACCGATGGAAATTCCCATTCGGTCTTTCGGCCTCCCATCAAGGACGCACAGCCCTCCTACGAGTCCCTGAGGAACTGGAAGACTTCTGCCTGACTCTGGATATCCCGCTAGTAGAGGTTCCGAACTGGTACGCGGACTTCCACATCCCTGCTCCGCACTGCCATCAACCCAGAGAAGAAACGATGGAGACGCAAGACTCCCGGTTCCGGAGACGACGCTCGCCATCTACACCGAGATCAAACCCAGCGTTAATGTTCCAGCAACCATTTCCGAACACCATGACGACTCCGTTACCTCGCAGAGCACGCAGAGACCGCTAAGCTATCCTCCTGTCATATATGCCTAGGACTAGCAGATAAGTGTCTTTGCCGCCTGTTCTCTACTATTAACGTTTTTTCACCTGTATGCCTTTTTCCACCCTGAATATGTCAAAATCATCCCTGCTTATCCATACACCTACTTGATACCTTTACTATACATCCTTATAGCACAGTATAGCTTCTCAGTATATGCTAGGAGGGGTTACATGCCCCAGGTTAGCAGACCGACTTACTGGGCGGCTGCTGCATCTCTCCCCTATCCTGACACTGCCACCTACAGCCTCTACACCGTGTGTGCCTCTTATTTCCACATACATAATGAGATGTAGATCCTTAGTTCATAAACGAATAGGGTCCCACGTTCACATCCCTATTGGCAATGCTGTATATGTCCACACGACTTTTACTCTTGAGGACCACCTAACATGCCAATATTCTATATACCCAGCGCCTCTCTGACCCCAACCAAGAACACGATCGGTCGGTTATACATAAGTTGCAGATAAGTTTGCTCCCTGGTCCCACCTCCAAGATAACCCTCTCCTTAAGTCTGCGGCACCTACATGACTACTACACTTACACTGCAACACCTTCCTGGCTACGTGATATGGTCATACTGTTACTGACTTCAAACCCTCCTGGGTATTTATCAATATGCGTTCCCGGTTGGTTTTACATCTCTGTTTGCTCATTACTTTAGAGCTGTTACTACTTTACTTACTAATTTACCTTCTACCGTTATTGTTCATATATTGATAGGTTAATAGTCTCTACTCACAATACTACTCTATGGTATGGACACGATGCAGAAATAAAATTCAGAAATATGATAACGGACTACCCCACGCTTGACACCCACATCTGACTTCCACTGCACCCGTGCATATGCAGATCATGACTCAATGCACATTCTACTACCAATAACACGATCCAAGCCGTATTTCTCCATTCGACCCAAAACGCACTGATCCCCCACATGCACCCGTACATACGCAATGGCTTCTCACCTGTCGGTTCATCTTCTCATTTAGTCTCCTCTTCAAACATCAAGTCACTCCCCACACAGTGGTATTCCTGACGACACCTATAACATTGTAGTAACCTTTGTTATATACCACTGATCTTTTTCGGCTACTCCGCGTTTGCGGACGATACCCTACTTGGACACGTGAGAAGGTTCTCACCTGTCGCCGAAACCTACCCAGACCGTTTCCATACCCGCTCACCTTCATCCCTTGATCCTCCACCCCGACCCACAACAATAACTGACTCTAATTCCTAAGCTAACTTTCCAGAACATCTACCTATTACTCGCCACTTCCTCACCTCTAACACAACACTAGAGGCCTTCTTAAACCCAATCCGTAGGACGCTGGTTACAGTATTAACAATGACCCCTACAAAGGCCACTACCAACAAGCTCCCGATCAAGATCATCTCGCTAAATGCGAGAGGACTTAATATTCCAGAGCGACGATCCCAACTACTCCTCTCTATGCAACGCAGCAAAGCGGACATCATATTCCTACAAGAAACGCACTTCCGCACTGATGCGATACCAAAACTACAAAACCAATACTACCCTACTACATTTCACGCCACTTCCCACACATCCAAATCGAAGGGTGTCTCAATACTTTTGTCGAAGCATTGCCCCCTCCAACTCACGGACACACTGACTGACGTGGAAGGCCGATACCTCTTCATTAAGGGGGTGCTTTTCGGCAAAAAGATCACGTTCGCAAACATATATGCTCCTAACTCCCACCAAGTGAAATTCTTCCGTGATATCACCAATGCCCTCCTTACATTTCAAGAAGGCATTCTAATCCTGGGTGGAGACCTTAACGTCCCCTTAAACCCAATCCAAGACACCTCTACAGGTACATCCTCACTCCCCTATGCTGCTCTGAAAGCCATCAAATCACAACTCCAATTGTTGCTCTTACATGATTCTTGGCGTTTCCTAAACCCCAACGGCAGAGACTACACTTTTTTCTCGGCTCCCCACAATAAATATTCTAGGATTGATTACATGTTCATAACACAAAATGACCTAACTATCCTACAGCACGCATCCATAGATCCAATGTTTCTCTCTGACCACCATCCTATTTCCATGACCATTGCATTCCCAGAAATACACCCTCGCCCACAACACTGGAAATTGGACCCCTCCTTGCTCACGGACCCAGCAATGCTGGCGGAGGTCGAACTACACATCAAACAGTACTTTGCAGAGAACAAACCCACTGACACCTCCCCTATTATCACCTGGGAAGCCCACAAATGCGTAATAAGGGGCATCCTAATAGCAGCCGCATCCAGACGTCGTAAAGAAAAAAAACAACACCTCCTAGACCTCTTAAACAGAATAAAGACCCTGGAAAACGCTCATAAACGATCACAAGTATTAGCCACATTACAACCCCTTTTACAAGTTCGAAATGAACTGTTAGAACTATTGGATAAACAAATTAAACGTAAATACATTCTCTCCCAACGCGTATTCTACGAATATAGCAACAAAGCTGGAAGGCTATTAGCGAGAGCCTTACAGGCCAAAAAAACGACCACTACGGTGCATTCCCTGACAGATTCCAAAGGCCGTAAGTTAACCACTACCCCAGACATAGCCGAACACTTTGTCACTTACTACTCGCAATTATACAACTTGCCCCCTGCGGGCTCACCCACAGCAGTAGATTCGAGACGACAAGCTATCAGAGAATTCCTGCAGCAATACAGCCCCGCTCCAATCTCAACGTCCTTAGCGCAGCAACTAAACGACCCCTTGACGGCTGAGGAAGCTGCAGTAGCGCTGAAACAAATGAAATCAGGCAAAAGCCCAGGTCCCGACGGATTGACTACAGGCTACTACAAATCATTTGCTACTTTCCTTACACCCTTCTTTCTCACAGCGTTTAATTCCCTCGCATCACCTATCGAACCTCCTCGAGATCTACTCGCGGCCTACATAACAGTGATCCCAAAACCAGGAAAGGACCCCTCCACAGTCACAAATTATAGACCTATTTCACTGCTGAACGTTGACCTCAAGTGGTATGCCAAAATGCTTGCTAATCGACTACTCCCTCTGCTCCCCCATTGGATAGATTTGGACCAAGTCGGTTTCATACCAGGCAGAGAAGCGAGAGATAACACGCTTAAGGCTATTAATGTGCACCACTGGCTAACTACTCAGCAGCGACAGGGTTTTTTACTATCCCTTGATGCAGAAAAGGCATTCGATAGAGTGGCCTGGGACTACATGTCAGAAGCCCTGCGATTCCTGGGCCTCCCCCCACGTATGCTGCAATACATACTAGCCCTTTATGCTAACCCCACCGCTAAGGTGAGAGTGAATGGCCACCTATCGAATGCCTTTACAATCTCTAACGGGACGCGCCAAGGGTGTCCACTCTCCCCAATAATCTTTGTTCTTACTCTAGAACCGATGCTCAGACGTCTTAGGGCAAACCCTGACATAAAAGGGATAGATATCGGACCTCACACCTACAAAATAGCCGCGTACGCGGACGACATCCTCCTCTTTCTCACTGATCCTCTCACCACAATCCCAAACTTACTTAAAGACTTCCACACTTTCAATTATTTAACGAACCTCAAAATTAACTTTACAAAATCTGACGCCCTCAACATAACACTGCCCCATAACCTATGTACACAATGCCAAACTAACTTTCCATTTAAATGGAACAACCGTTCCATTACATATTTGGGTATCCAACTACCTTCTTCACTATCTGATCTATATTCGACTAACTATCTCCCTCTTCTACATAACATTGTGAACGATATGAAAAAATGGTCCACTGGGCTCTTTTCCTGGTTTGGCAGAGCCTCCATAATAAAAATGACCATCTTACCCAAACTCCTGTACTTGCTGCAAACAATCCCAATTAGGCTCCCACCTGCTTTCTTTACAACATATCGAAGAACTTGTTCAAACTTTATCTGGGGCAGACTACACCCTAGAATAAGCTATGCTAGACTCACCATCCCAAAACTCAAAGGAGGTATCGGCCTCCCTGACATTCACAAGTACCAACAAGCCTGCAATTTAACAAGAATTATTGACTGGAACGTACACCACAACACCAAAGCGTGGGTCCGCTTAGAACACTCTCTGTCACCTATCCCGCTCTCCCAGCTACCCTGGATTGCACCAAAACACATTCCACCAGCATGTAAAAAACACCCGCTCATCAACCCTACACTGACCTCCTTTCATATGGCCTGCACTAGGTCTAAAATCTCCTCCGCCTTAGGACCAATGACGCCAATTAGACAAAACCCGGATTTCACCCCAGGTACCTCTGCCTCCTTCTTATCGGACATCTGGCCTCACACAACCGTCCGCGCCGAACATTTCTTTGCACATGACCACATGATCTCCCACACTAACATAGCGGCCATAACGACATCTGGCACATTCCCTTTTTGGACGTATATCCAAATTAAACATTTCTTTGATAAAACTAAACCCGTACCTAATTGGTCAAGACAACTCACCCCCTTTGAAGCTCTATGTCAAAGTTCAACACCTCTAAAACATTTGATCTCCTACACATACACGCTTCTCTTCTCAGAACAACGACCCAAACTAAACTGGGCCAGTCACAAATGGGAAAACGAACTCTCCCTCGATCTGTCTGATCAGGAATGGGAAAAAATATACAAATGCATGCACAAAGGAACAGTAAACGTACACGCACAAGAAAATGCTTTTAAAGTATTCTCGAGATGGTACAAAACCCCCCTGAGGCTACACCACATCTACCCTTCCATCCCCCCACTTTGCTGGAGATGTGAAACTAACATTGGCTCCCTTTTACATATATGGTGGGCGTGCCCTAAACTGCAACCTTTTTGGAAGGAAGTGCACAGGCTAATCGAACACATAACAACCTACCCAGTAGAATACTCGCCTGCACAATTTTTGCTACATCACGCCAACTCAGCGACTAAAAACTATATACGATCCTTGGCAATGCATATGATCAATGCGGCTAAGATGTGCATCCCAGCAAACTGGCGTTCCTCAAAACCGCCGACTATAGCGGAATGGTTAAAAAGAGTACAAAAAATCGCAGAAATGGAGGAATTGATACATCAGGCTCACGATACACCATCTAAATTCTGTACAATTTGGTCGTGCTGGTTACACTTCACCACTACGGCCGAATTTCAACAATATAACACATGAATGCTTAATTCTTACACTGGTAGAAATAAGAAATGCTTGACGAAACATTTTGCTAACGTCCCTTCTCCCAAACACCAACCCAAATGTATTTTTCCTCCAGACGTAACCCCAGTTTTAAAACTTCCCCTAGACATCCTCCGGACAAACATATGCGAAACTCTCAGACATACATGTTCCCCCCCAGCATCCTGTCGTACCATAGTGTCCAGACGATATGCTCACATCCGGCACTCTCACGAACCAACTATGACTTCAGCTACAATAAACGATTTATTCTGCTTCTTGCTACTGACGGATATCCGATAATACTTTAACTTATGTTTTCACTAGCTTTGTTGTTGTTATTAACATTGACACACGCGAGGCCCTTAGCTTCGATATTGAGTAATCTACTCAACTCTGTCTGTATTTGTTCTATCTTATATACTATTGCATAGCGGCTGCGCCCGCAAACTCGCATACTTTGGCTTTGTTATGCTCTAAATACTTTTCAATAAAAACTTTTGCAACAAGTTATATAAGGCACATAGAGAATGCTCCAGAGAGCCGCCATTATTATGTCGAACAAGACCATAGAGATTAGGCAGTCTTTGGTGTAGCTTCCTCAGGCTAGGTAGAAATCGTTGAAGCAGTACCAGGACCAATGAAGTAACTGTGTCCCTGGGGACAAAAATCAAAAAGAAAACAACAAAATAAAACAGAAACTGTAGCGTCCACGTAGGACCCGCAACTGGCGGGCTAAATTCAGTAGCCAGCTTAGAAGAGCCAAAAGGCAACAGGCCTTGATTTACTTGCATAGACTTATCTATCATCAGTAAATTGTCCGTGCAGTATCCTCCGCCTTGAAGAAAATATTGCCATCTTGTGACTAGAACTATTATGAACGGATAATAATTGCACCGTCATTACATTACTAAAAGAAATTTTCCTTCTCAGAGAATAGGGAAGGGTATTGATCTTCAGGTATTTCTGCGTCTTCTGCCTAGATCTTCTCGTAAGGATTTTTCCTCTCTGTCCAGCCATTGCACCGTCATCGCAGGCCTCTCAAAAAAATGCACCTCGTCCCTGGCTACTACACGGAGACGAGCCGGATAAAGCATAGAATATTGTAAGTCCAGAGAGCGGAGTCTCTTTTTAATATCATTGAACTGGGCCCTCTGCTTTTGTACATCAGCCGAGAAGTCTGGAAACAGTGATATTTTGGAGTTTTCAATCACCAGGGCATCTCCCAGAGTGCGGGCTTTTGATAGAATTATGTCTCTGTCTCTGTAGTGAAGCATTTTGAAAAGAAATGCTCTAGGAGGATTGCCTGGGGGCAAGGGCCTAGATGGAACCCTATGCGCCCGCTCCACTGCAAACATGGGGGGAGAACGAGTCTTTCCCAAATTTATCCAGCAGCCATTTTTCAATAAAATCGACCGGATTCCTGCCCTCCATTTTTTCAGGGATGCCAATAGCTCTGACATTATTTCTGCGTAGCCTGTTTTCTAAATCATCGAGTTTCGCAGCATGTTTAGCTACCATTATTTGTTGAGCATGTGAGTCCCTTTGCATAGGGGCCCAGTCATCTTCTATGATGCTAATACGTCCCTCAATGGCAGAGGTCCGATCCCTTAATTTTTGCATATCCTGACGCAGGAAAGACATCTCTGTCTTCATCCCCTTAACCTCTGATGCAAGTGCCGTGATAGAGAGATTACATGAAGTGACCGCTGAGAAGATATCTCTCAGTGTGGGTCCTGTTCAGGCGAGCTCGCGGTTTGGGCCTTGTGTGATCTATGGGGCATAGGTAAATTACTCACAGTGTCCCAGGGCAGCAGAGCAGCGTGCGGATCTTCCAGGGGAACAGTGTCATCTGCCTCTGATTGCGAACCGCTTCGGCTCTCCGCTCCATTGCCGTTCGTTTCTGGTAAGTCCCATACTTCAGACTGAGGGAAAAGCTTCTGCACGGCCTCCCTGTGTTTTGCTGCAGCTGACTTGAATGCCGCGCCGCCATCTTGGGCCTCGTGGTCTGGAGCGGAGCGGACCGTAGAGCCGCGTCTGGGGTGTTTAGCAGCCATGCTGGTATATCTTCGTGAGCGATCGATCGTAGCTGGTGTACCGCGGGGTAGTTTGGTGCAAGGTTCGGTCTGTCAGCGGAGATTTGCAGGATTACTGTGCGGATTTTCGGCGGAGCTCACAAGATGTGCGACTGACTACATCCGCTGCCAAGCCACGCCCCCCCCTTTTTATGAGAGACCGCCTTTAAGACCAACAAAATTAACCATTGGTCACTTCTCTCACATGGGGTTTCCTGCCACTCAAGTCTCAGCCCATCCTCCCAAGCAGAGGAGGTATCCCTGAGCTTAAGTATAGGTGGCCACACCCCTTGCTATTCTAGCAAAACACCACTAATCCTCTACCAAATTTGGTAGGGGCGCTACAGGGGGATTGAGAGTCCCAGATACCATGCAAATCATTTCCAGACTCTCCAGATCCAGATCCATATCCAGCTTCACAGTGTCAGAATCTTTAAGCTGACCTGGCAACACTATATGCATGTGAATAGTATTTTTTAAAACTCAGAATCAAAATCAGAAAAAATGCAGTGCAAAAAATAAGCGGCGCTTAAATCACAATGCTCAAGTGATGTAATAAATGTCTATCTGAACATCTGCACACAAACATGTGAAAGCATAAACAAAATGATTAGTGCAATCAAATCACCCTGTGACAGATGTGAAAAATAAAATTTAGTAGCTAAAAGGTGGAGGGTGGAGGGACACCGAGAAGGAATACCCACCCAGTGAACAACAACAGGGGAAGAAGGCCACCTTATTACCCAAACAGGGACTTGATACCCTTCCAAAGAGAAGATGGGGATGCAGGGCAAGGAGACACAAACAATCCAAGAAAAAGAAGGAGGGATACATAAATACTGGTATTTACAATCTGAGTGAGGTTGAGCTTAATAAAAAGGAGCTCAACATATTAAACTTGGGTTTAAAGTGTGCACCAAGAAAACTATGAATACATTTGAGATATACATTAATACACATACATTTATAAGAACTTTGAATATAAAAAGGTATTTTCTAAGTCATCCTACTGGGCCTCTAAATAGAGAATAGAGCCAGCAATGTGCCAGATAGAATAGATAGGGGTCTCAAAAACAAGTCAATATGTAATCCCCAAAATTCAAATAATCACTTTATTGAAGTTTTTAAAAGCATGGTTTTGAAGGACATTGAAGAAATGACCCCCAAAAAAGAGAGTCAACCCAGATTATATTAAAGAAGGTATTAGATCTTTAGAAGATAGAAACAACATTATTATTCGACCAGCTGATAAAGGGGGGGGGTAGTGGCGACGGACAAAGTTTTCTACCACAATCAGTTGATGGAATTACTGGGAGACCAATCTACTTATAGGAGATTGGGATCTGATCCAACGGAACCCTACAAAACTCAATTAAACTCATTGGTGGATTGGTGGGGCTATAGAACGAATGCTTTAACCACTTCCTGCCTGCCTATAGCAGAATGATGGCCGGGCGGTGGTTCAGTTATCCTGACTGGGCATCATATGACGTCCAGCAGGATAACATACCGGCGCGCGGCCGTGGGGGTGCGCATCGTGGCGATCGGTGGTTTGGTGTGTCACTCTGACACACCGCTACACGGATCTCAGTAAGGAGCCTCCGGTGGAGGCTCTTTACCACATGATCAGCCGTGTCCAATCAGGCTGATCACAATGTAAATAGGAAGAGCCATTGATCGGCTTTTCCTCACTCGCGTCTGACAGACGTGAGTAGAGGAGAGCCGATCGGAGGCTCTCCTGACAGGAGGGGTATGCGCTGATTGTTTATCAGCGCATCCCCCCTCAGATGCCCACACTAGACCACCATAGACCACCAGGGAAGTCCCCCAGCATGTGGATGGCCAGATACATCCCCCATGGCCATCCACATGTAAAAAAAAAATGTTATAATGGGAAAAATACCGCGCTATAGTGAACAAATGATTTCTTGCAAATAGTGACACAGAAAATTAAATGATGTGAAAAACCATACAAACTCTCGAATCAATGATTACAAAATCTAGAAAAGCAGCTGCTATATGTGAGATACACACAACAACATAAATAATAACAAAAGTAGCAGCGCTGATATCCCAAGAAGTGAATAATTAGTGTTTGACTATAAGATTAACCTTAAAAAATTTACCAAAAAAATTGTATATACCCATGAACTTAATAAAATAAACCAACACTGAATGAATTATACAGCATTAATTAAATGAAAATTAGTCCATGAAAAGTGTGTGAAAAGGCCTTAGGCCCAAATCCCGGTCTTCTAAGTGGAATGAATATAACGATAAAGTGAATAATTCCTCCATCGCACCACCGTGATAGCTCAGTAAAAAATGCGCGCTTACCACAAGGCAAGCCCAAAGGAACTTGCGACCTTAACCCGGTCGGGGCCTTTATCTGGATGGAATGGTTGGACAACAATACTTCACTGCCTTTATCCAGAGGGGATGATGAAAACCGCTGCTCCACCAAGCCACAGGGGATCGGTCACACCATGGAGGGATGTAAATGCAACTCGAAGATAAAGGGATGGTTCTCATTCAGGAATTCCCCAGGAAAAGAAAGGGAAACACCATAGCTTAATCCTCAGCCACCAGCTTGTTGTATAACAAACTTCTCCATTACTTTCTGGATGACCCTTAGGGTAATGGAGAAGTTTGTAAGTCTTTGTAAGTCTTTGATGACGCCCTGGGGAGGGGAGAAACGCATCAACGAAACATCCGGCTCACGTCCAACCAGTGACTCATTTCCTGTTTCCGTGGAATGCACGCTGCAAGCGGCGATCGCGGAAGTATTCTGATATGCCTGATTGCAACCGGGGATTCTGTGAGTAGCGCTGTGATGCGCAAGTGATTTCCCAGCTCCACAGTATTTCACCATATTGCCTTTCTTTTTCTTTTGGGGTCAACATCCACAAGTATATGACTTATCTGCATGAACATCTATATCGGCTCCTACATTAGAGGCATCACTTCATAACATCCATGGTGATTGATTGACAGCGCAGGCTGAAGAGATGCTGTTTGCTTCTAGTGAGACTGCTAATGAGAGCCCTTTTTAGTAGCCCAGCCGGTATTTATTTAGGACTATCTATTAGCACTATACCAACTCTGTTAGCACATAAAATATATTTATTAGCACTATATCAACTCTGTTAGCACATAAAATATATTTATTATTTCACTAGCAATTGGGTAATACCGATTGCGGATCTATTGTAATTTGCACTTTATGTATAAAGTTTATGGGGAATTAGTAGTGTTGCACTCAGTGTACACTAATATTCACTACCCATGTCATTTATGGATTTAAGTATATCAGTATTGCACAGAGTACTTTATATATAGGATATTCATGGTATAGCACATCTTTTACGTGTTTGTTTTATAATTTTTAAGTACTAGTACTTTCTTACAGCAGCGGTAACATATTCATTATTTTGTTTATTGTCGCTAGCGCTGCTCTATTCACATAGTTTTCTGAGTACTAGGGTATACTTCAAACCCACGGATCAAAACAGCTATTTATCCATCATCCTGCTTGGATTAAAAATATCCCAAAAGGACAGATGCTTAGAGTGCGACGAAATTGCACCAAATGGGATTATCATACACAAGCTAATATATTAAAAAATAAATTTATACAGAAGGGATACCGAGAAGATACTCTGAAAGAAATAATTCAGGAAGTAGCAAATACCCCAAAGGAACAATGTTTTAAGAAAAGAGAAGTCCAAACATCAAGTGATCAACACCAATGGCGATTTATATCAAGTTTTCATTTTCAGTATAAAGAAATAGAGACCATTTTTAAAAAATACTGGTACATTTTAAGTAGAGATAGACATTTGGGGGAAGTTCTATGTGAACAACCAAAATTTATATACAGGAGAGCCCCTAATTTTGGTGACCAGGTGGTAAGAAAGATATTGGACCCGCCTGGCCAACAAACATTATCAATCGATTTAAAAGGATTCTACTCGTGCAGAAAGTGCATATGTTGTAGAACGATGAAGGTCAATAACAGGGGCATGACTAGGGTCACAAACATTGACCAGGAAATTTTTAAAATAAAGGAATTCATTACATGCAATTCCTCACATGTTGTGTACTTATTGTGGTGCCCCTGTGGATTGTTCTATGTGTGGAGAACAAAAAAGAGAAGCTCAATAGATATATATATATATATATATATATATATATATTGGTATTGTAATTATTAATCTGAATCTTTGGGTATTGTAATTATACCTGTACATTTTTTTTAGATATGGACCGTTTAAGGAATATAGCCATGTTTTAGAATGGTATCGTATTTAGGTGATACAGATGAGATCCACAGATACGACCTACCAGTGGATGTTGATTAGTAGAAAAAGATTTCATCTGTTTCTGTAATATTGGTTATTACTGTGCGGAACAGGCATCAGTTATAATGATCATATATTTACTTTCAGACATTAGTCCAGTAATGTTTTTTTAAATTACAGTGTGAATTTTAATTAGCCTAGAAACTGGGGCATTGTGAGCGTCTATACGCTTCCGCCTGTAACTGGCGTGGATGGTATAAGAGGAGTGGTTTCCGAGCCGTACAGCTAATCCCATGATTAAGTCGGTGTGACGAAACATGTTGGGGCGTGGTTGTATGGCAATCATCAGAGCTAGCGTGTGACGTGTGATGCATCAAGCTGAACCAGGAAGCAGAGATCCTGGTCTGAGGAGCGAGTGGGGGTGAGATAACATCCGCACACCTCTGGTCCGCCGTGAACGCAATACACCATTTTTTGGGCACCTATTGGAGAGTCTTGCTGTGTCATTTTTGGCTTGCTTGTAAAGGAATTGAGTGTAATGGTTGAAGTTTACACAGTGTTTATTAAACTGGTTTTACGTTATTACACTATCAGTGCACTCTTTATTATTTACATGTGGAAAGATCTGGTACATACATGGCTGGATTTTGGAGAGTCTTTTAAATCCTTTCTGTGAGGTTTACACGTATTTTTGCCAAGCACAAGAGTATAAGGCATATCAAGTTGGTGAGTGTATTATCTGACGGGAGAGGAATCACTGGCACACTGGTGTGGTGGATGAATAGAAAATTACTACACTAAATCAACTGGATCAAGTTTATGGACTTTTTGCTACTAGATTTTATTTTTTATCTGTCACAGGGTGATTTGATTGCACTAATCATTTTTGTTTATCTGATTTTGATAGAGTTTTACAAAATACTATTCACATTCATATTCTTTCACTTTTAAAGTGGCAGCTCCACTTTTATATAATTCACTTGATCTGTAAGCGCAGTGGTGGGACTTCAAGTGTGGCGGGTTGTGCTTGGTGACCATCAGTTTTCAAACACTTATAAGCATGTTCCCAAATTCAGTGTGTCCTTCAAGTGAGTAACCAGGCTCTGCGAGAAACCAGCCTTCCTCCAGGCTTTCTCCATAAAGAGGCCTCCCCTGGATCTTCTCCTTGGCATAACTTCCTCCACTCTAGGCAGGACAGCTTCAGGATCCAGCAGCACTTTCCCAGGCTTCAGCCCAGGGGAAGAGAGTGAGCACATGTCCTGTCCCACCTATTTATATCCTCCCCAATCATGCACCAGTGGCCTGAACCTATTACTAGGCTGGCTAAAGGAAATATATGGCCTATGCAGACGACCTGCTCTTTTCACTAACCAACCCAGGAGTGTCCCTACCGAATCTACTCGCAGAATTTGATATATAAGGGAAAATATCAAACCTTAAAATACATTTTTCCAAATCGGAAGCAATGGGGATATCACTACAGGCCCATACTCTTCTGAATTTACAATCAAATTTTAAATTTAAATGGACGTCCTCCGTCCTGACTTATTTAGGCATGAAAATACCACCAGATCTATCTCACATCTATGAGAGCAACTTCCCCCCCTCCTAGCTAAGACCAGGATATTACTAGAAAATTGGAATAAAGGGTTACACTCCTGGTTTGGGAGGTTCAACTTACTCAAAATGAGTATACTCCCAAAATTTTTATACCTCTTCCAGGCCCTACCGATCAAGATACCTCCCATATATTTCAAACAAGTACAAGCCCTTTTCACCCGTTTTGTTTGGGCTCATAAAAAGCCTCGCACCCCAAGATCTCAACTATCCACACCAAAACATTATGGCGGGCTAGCGCTACCAGACATAAGGAAGTACTATCAAGCTACTCACCTAGGTAGGGTTCTTGATTGGTGCCGTCACAGGGACTCTAAATTGTGGGCACAAATAGAACAACACCAAACCATTATACCTCTACGATCTGCGATATGGTGTAGTGACTCTCTCCCTGCAGAATTGAAATCCCATCCTATTATCGGAAACACTATAAGACAAGTGCATTCAAGCTACCTTACACACCTCTCTAACTACCAAAACATCACCTTTAACCCTGATTCTAGGTAACCCCAAGTTCTTTCCTGGACTCTCCTCTTCGCAATTTCAGACCTTGAGAAGATCCAATTGTGTTTTAGCGTCACAATTTGTGCAACAAAATAAATGGCCCTCCATCTCAGAATTAATGGACCCAGTAGGTCCATTTAAACCTCTGTTTTGGGATGCAGCACGAATTCACCATTTTCTCCAGACCTTCCCAAACCCTCAAAGTTACACCAGGCCTTTGACCACGTTTGAAGAATTTTTGTAAAGGCACAGAGCCATTGCCGCAAACCCTATCCAAGATGTACAGCTTATTGAACATCCCACCCCAGCCACCCAGATTACCATGCATTATGAAATGGGAAACAGACCTCCAACGTACTTTTACAACAGTCCAGAAACAAAACATGATTAGTCTCTCCCTTAAGTCCTCAATATGCACTAAAGTCCAAGAGACGAATTATAAGATCCTGACAAGGTGATACCTAACACCAAGTCGATTACATATCATTTTTCCTGATACTTCAAAGTATTGCTGGCGTTGTCACCAGGAAGAGGGAACGCTTCTACACATGTTTTGGTCATGTCCTATGTTGACAACTTTCTGGACTGCAGTTTGTACCATTTCCCAAAAATTCACTGACTTTCAAATCCCGAATGACCCGGCCTTTTTTCTACTCCACATTTCTTCCATACCAATCAAAACCTATAAGAAATCTCTACTGAGACACTTAACAAATGCAGCCAAATCCTGTATTCCCATGTTGTGGAAACAGCAATCCCCACCAACCACAGCAATGTGGTTGAGAAAAGTAGAAGACATAAATAAAATGGAAGACTTGATAATGACAGTTCAAGATAGACAGGAAACCATGGACTAATTGGAATATTCAAGTATTCAGAAGAGGGTAAATCCCTCCTTAGGAACTAAAACCCTACCATTTCATACTGATCAACAACCTACAATAATCATCGTACACAGGGATTCACGTATCTGAACGCCTAATACCCCCCCCCTTTTTCTTACCCCCCACCTGTTTCTTCTTCTTACTTCTTTTCCCCCTCTATCTATTACTTTCTCTCCTATCTCTTTTTTCTCTTCTCTGGTAGCTGCCTCCTGACTAGGGTATTTATACTCTCATATCATACTGGGACTCTAACTCAGAGAAACAAAGATACCCATATATATATTTAAAGATATGATAATGCTACATGCCTTGATGTATTACATGTACTATTATAATGCAATGTCGGGAGGCTGCGACCCCCTTTTGTTATATACCCCTGTGGTATGTTGCGGGCTCTGCCCCTCTCTTTTCTATTGAAAACGAATAAAATATATATTTGAAAAAAAAAAAAAAGAAATATACATTTCCATAAGAAGTGGAATATCCATTACTCAGTTCTGTTTGTGAAATCTCATGCTATTGCCAGGGGCACCAGTGATATCTACTGGCAGCAGTAAGGAATCACAACCCAAATTAAGCTTAGGGTAAGAACAAACGAAAAACTATAAATCAACCTGAGCTAACTACAGCCCACCCAAAAAGTTAATTTAGATAGTAGCCCTTGTAGTGATCGAATATATGAAAATGTATATTGGGTGATTAGATAATTAATATTTAGGTATTATTATAATGATGATGATGTAAGTACTCTTCCGCAGCAACCCAATTCTTCCAGAGAGATGCACTTTATTGACTTCCAACACAGAACAAAGTCCAAAGTCCACAGATGACAAAGAAATCCGACAGAGTAGATATAATTCAGAACCCCATGTTTTAGGTCTGGGTGTTCCCAGCCATACACAGACAAGCCTCACCCCATACACAGACAAGCCTCACTTCCCCAAACCATAGACTGAATGCCGTGTTATATTCACTAAATATTGAATGGCTGAGCAATTTGATTGGCCTTTCAATTTAGGACTTTGATTAGCTTTAGTCTTTCAAACAGACAACAACTCCCAGCCGTGAACAGTTGCAGTCATAAACCGCCCCAATTTGCACTCCCGCATATCAACATCAACAAGTCCGCTTTAGATATATGTAATTAGATTAGATTAACATACCACCTGAATACCCTTTGAAATGTTCAAATAGACTTGCATAAGATTAACACATCAAAGAGTCTTCAGCTGTTAAAATTCAGTTGGACAAATCAACCATTCTGTCATTGTCATTCTGGCCTGTTCAACATTGACTGCATGTGTACATACACACAACAATGTCCCACATAAATCGGTGAACATATACAACATATACCCCCACTTGGGTCAGTTCTAACTACTAGAACTGACCCATAAATCAAACAACAAAAAATATTATTACAATTTAAGGTACTGGATGCTTTACAATGGCTCATATAAAATATGAAGTTGAAACTGGTTACATCTCTCTTCGCCAGCCTCTAAAATATCCCCATGAAACAGTTATTAGATAATATAACTTTTAGACCATGACTGGAAAAGGATTTGGTAAACATCAGTGGCCCATATAGCTGTTAGGCCTTATTATATCACATCAAGATCTTGAATATTGCGAAAAGACGAGCTGATGTCACAGTCCATTCTTCGGTCTGACTTCATCACATCTCTCACCATCTCACTGAACGTAAACTTGGTATGCTCTGGGAACTCCAATCCACATAAGTCCAGGATTCTCTCATCTCCAGGCTCAAGCTTTTCATTTTTAAAGATGCTTTTACGCAAACACTCTACTTTCATCTTTATAGTAAGAAGAACCATCAATGTACCAGCACTCACTTTCAAGGTCAAAAGGTTTGGATATGGCAGTAAAAACTGTGCTTCAAACTATTTTCTTGCACTTGACATTCATGAGTCCATCTTGCAAGCATTTTACAATTCACATCTAGTTCTTTCCATTTCCACAATATGAAAAAAGATGACCGGGTTGTGTACCTGTCAAGTACCAGAATTTGTTGATTGCCAGCCACAATTTACTTTTGTAATTTGCTGTAGGCCGACCCCTCATTGCCTTCAATAAAGCAGTTACTTGGATCGCTCAGTTCATAATTACACTTGAATGGTATACCAACATATACATATAGATATACCCCCACACGATGGTTCAGATAGAGTCATCAGTGTTTATCAGATCTTCTATCCAGACAAAGCGGCAGTGGAAATTCTTGCCAATATCTTCACCATGAAAGGTAGAAAGGTCTTTTCCATCCATATATGTCATAGCCTTTAGCATATTATAAACAACTGAATCAACAAAGTTTCAAATCATGACTAGAGTGATGAATTTCACTCACCCCTCTTATAAATTTAGGAAAACCACCCAACATACTAAAATTTATGCTATGCCAAGCCATTGTGTAGCATCTCACCTTAGATGTCAAATATATTGATCAATACGCATTATGTAATATGTACAGATGTTCTGAAAATTATTTTAGGTTAAAATGCCTCTCTTTGGTTTTAAGATAAAGTTCAAGAAATAAAACATAAAGAAAATAAAAAATGAAAAGCAAAAGATATCAGGAAAAGGGAGAAAAATTAAAAATTAGGGCGTTGAAGAAAAAAGAAAAAAAGGTCCATTGCTTGATGAATTTCGAAAGAGTCCATGAATGCTTTATAATTCCATGTATAGTGATATATTGTCTATTCAGCATTTCTCCCATAATTCTCCCCCACTATTCAATTTCAGACTGTGCTTCTGCTATTCACATGCAAGCCTCTTCAGACGTCCCTGAAAGACAAAACTCTCCAACAAAACTAATTAGCAAGGTCTTTAAACGTTGTTTGAAGATAAAACAAAGCACTATTTACACGTTTACAGTTTGGAGCTAATTCACCCCCACTGCTAGAGAAGTGTCATTCGCATTCAAAAACAGATCTGGAGAATATACATCTTGTACATTCATGACACCCTGTACCCCCTTCAACTGCTGTAATAATTTATCACATTCCCCTCTCATCTTGTCATACTCAATTTTCAGGTGGTCATATTTCTGTTTTAACTGAGAAAATGGTATCCAAGTCTTGGACCTTTTCTTCTTATTATTTTGGTCAGCTCTGTTTTTCATATTAATATCACCTATGTTTGACCCGGAGTGTCCTCTCTGGGTGTTATCAAAGGATATTATCTTCTGATCTTTATGTTCAGTATTTGTCCTAAACAATGTGGCTAAATCAATTTTGACAGCCTGCTCATTTGACTTTCTCCATAAATGGTCTGCTCTCAACAATATGTCTTTTAAATCATGAGGATTTGGGGTAACTAATAAAATATTTTGTTTGATATCTTCATGCAACGCATCTAGAAACATACTCCTATGTATCAGGCCACCATGCTCAAATGCAAGATTATTACCGACCAATAATTCCATAATAGTCGCTATCCTGTGTGACAATTCATAGGGAGATTCATTTTGCATTTGTTGGATCTTTCCATGAATAGTAACATCAGAACGTACACCATACAAAACACATAATAATTCCAGTAATATGTCCCTTGTCCTCAGAGGCTGAATACAGATTTGTTTAATTCTCATCCACAGACCACTTCCTACAGAATGTTGCAAAACTCTTTCTAAGTCAGATGGGTTGAGATTGTACATATCTCTGACTTGCTGCACATCACAAAACCATTTTAAAAATCTGTTTAAATCAAAAAAAAAAAAAAAAAAAAATTTGTTTAAATCATGGTATGGAACCATTCCTATTTCTTTAAGAATTGCGTCTAATAATTTTGATTTCAAAGGCTTAATTACAAGCTGAACTTCACCTGTATTATTATTATTGTTATAAACTGTGGTAGTCACAGTGGGGGCAGCTGGTAATGAATTATCAGATTTAATATGGGGTTCTGTTTGCTGCAGATTGCTGAATCCAAGATTTGATGCATTTCTGCATTCCTGAGATCTCTTCTCTAATTCCATAATTCTTAATTTTAATCTCTCATTTTCCTCTGATAATTCATCACAACGTTTGGATTTCTCAAGTAAAGCTTCTCCAATGGTAACCGCATGCAATTTTAAATTTACTGTCTCAGTGTCTGATTGGTTTTGTAACCTCTCACAAACATTGTTGCTATTATCAACTGCCTTCTGTAACTGGGTAATTTCCTCAACCTTATAATTCAAAGAACTTTCCATTGTTAGACAGCAAGATAACAAGCCCTGTATAATACAACCTTTTCTTTTACTTTCTGAAATTTTGCTATCAAAAACATTTTTCTCTAAAAATTCCTTCATCATTGTCCACGTCTGCTTACATTTTTCTGGAATTTCATAAGGACCGCCATGGCGCTTAATACATTTTAATACCCATCTGTTAACTTTATCAGAACTGACACTAGCTTCACACTGAGTAAGCATTTTGACTATATTACTAATAATTTTTAGAAAAAGGGAATATTTTACTCACCGCATTAGTTACTCCTTCAGATTCCAGTTCAGGTCTTCTGGTACACGACACAGTCCTTTTTTTGTTGTTTCCAATCTCCAGAGAATAATCCTGGGGTTCCCAACTTGTTTAAATTTGTAGACCAGACTCTTTTATGTCACAACCAGACATTAGAGTCACAGCACAGCTCTTGGTTCTTCATCAGACTTCTGTCCAACTCACAGGATTGTTGTCACCACCGACTTCTGTTACTAAGTCCGAAAATGCTCTTCTGGTCGCTTGAACGGCACCAGTGTAGTGATCGAATATATGAAAATGTATATTGGGTGATTAGATAATTAATATTTAGGTATTATTATAATGACGATGATGTAAGTACTCTTCCGCAGCAACCCAATTCTTCCAGAGAGATGCACTTTATTGATTTCCAACACAGAACAAAGTCCAAAGTCCACAGATGACAAAGAAATCCGACAGAGTAGATATAATTCAGAACCCCATGTTTTAGGTCTGGGTGTTCCCAGCCATACACAGACAAGCCTCACCCCATACACAGACGAGCCTCACTTCCCCAAACCATAGACTGAATGCCGTGTTATATTCACTAAATATTGAATGGCGGAGCAATTTGATTGGCCTTTCAATTTAGGACTTTGATTAGCTTTAGTCTTTCAAACAGACAACAACTCCCAGCCGTGAACAGTTGCAGTCATAAACCGCCCCAATTTGCACTCCCGCATATCAACATCAACAAGTCCCCTTTAGATATATGTAATTAGATTAGATTAACATACCACCTGAATACAATTGAAATGTTCAAATAGACTTGCATAAGATTAACACATCAAAGAGTCTTCAGCTGTTAAAATTCAGTTGGACAAATCAACCATTCTGTCATTGTCATTCTGGCCTGTTCAACATTGACTGCATGTGTACATACACACAACAATGTCCCACATAAATCGGTGAACATATACAACAGCCCTTGTTTAGGACAAGAAGGCTACACCTCGAATGGATTTCAATAGGGTTTGGATTCAACATCCAAATTTTAGTGAAGTACCCCAAACCGAAACATTTTGGCTCATTGCAAATTATAACTGTGATGAATATTATCAGTGGATGCCAGATATTTGCAGTGTGGTGATTGTTCTTGGACTTACCAGATCACAGCTGCCACACTTATTGCCCCCTGTGCTAGGCTGAAAGGATTCAAAGGATCTCCTCTTTGGCTCTAACCCTTATTACCACCAACAAATACTTGAAGTAGAAGGAAGGGGTGAAAGGTGAATACAACTAACCAATTAGATGTCAAATTGTATAACAACGTGAAAACAGAAAGAATTCCACTTCTATATTGCTTCTATATATATTTTATTTTATATAGTTTATGTTAATATTGTTATAAGATTATAAGAATATACAACCAGGACTATTATGATACCATTGAGAAAATAAAAACTCCAATGATTTAGAATCCTGTTTACAGTTTTCATGTGTTTTAATTACACTATAAGATCATTGATTCATTGATTATTTTATCTAAACTTATCATTGTCAACCCTCATTATTTATGAGGATGACAAATACATCATCATTATCACTGTAATTCAGAAGCATCAGTTGGGATATCTTGAGAACGAAGTGTATATGATGAGCTCATTCGCTTTCACTGAAATTTGGGCTGGACAAGAACTTCCCCTTTGATCTCATAGTATAGAGATATCCAATTAATGACATTTCCATTGTGTCTGCCAGAGATTACTTTCTTGATGTCTTCTGGAGTCAGGACATAATCCCACATGTGGACGTCACTTATTTCACCAACCAATGACTGCTTATCATCAAACTTTCCACCAAAAGAGTCTTGGTCCTGTCCCAGAACAATGCTGGTCTCAGCTGCGATAGAAGACCCTTTCATGGAGCCTCTTCTGGGGAAGAGTTTCCCATTGACCCAAAGTTGGACCACTCCAGTGTCAGAGTCCCAGGTCACACAGATGTGCCTCCAGTCCAAAGACTCAGAGTCTGTCTTAAAACTAGTGATTTCCTGGTTGATATATACAGAACAAGTGTTTGGAGGCTGTAAGTAGATCCCAAAGGCATTGTCTTTCCCGGGAGTAGCAAGAGAGAATGGAGTATAGGGGCGGAAAAGGTCGGTATAAGAACGTAGACAGACTTTCTGCAATGGCCTTGTAATTGTAGGTCTTAGAATGACATAATCTGTGTCCGTTTCTTTGGGGAAGACAAAGACTTTATCCTCCAAATCTAGGGAAGAAAACAGACAAAGATTATTACTGGTTCATATCAAGCTTTAGATGCTGAACAATAAATTCATAAATTATTTATAGATGCTAGAAGTTAAAAAACACACACACACACACATACAGTATATATATAATTATATGTGACGGATCAGAACACAATAGTCTAAGTTGGTGAAGTAAAATTAGAAAAATATATACATAAAACTATTTTTCAGAAATAAAAAAACTGATAATTGGCATGTGCGTAATTGGTATGTATTCACTAGGGATGGGCTGTCTGTTCGGGTCGAACGCGAGTTCGAGTTCGCGAGTTCGACTCGAACATTGGCTGTTCGCCCGTTCGGCACATCACGGATCTTATGGACAGATTACTGGGAGGGGCTGGGGAAGACCTGGCTGTCATGGTATACGTTGGCACCAATGACAACGTCAGAGGCAGATGAAGTGTCCTAAAGAATGATTTTAGGGACTTAGGAGCTAAATTGAGGAAAAGGACCTCCAAGGTAGTGTTCTCAGGAATACTACCGGTACATCGAGCCACACCAGAAAGGCAGAGGGAGATTAGGGAAGTAAACAAGTGGCTGAAGAGCTGGTGTAGTAAGGAGGAGTTTGGGTTCCTGGAGGACTGGGCCGACTTCTCAGTCGGTAACCGGTACTATAGAAGGGACGGACTGCACCTAAATGAGGAGGGTGCAGATCTGCTGGCAATGAAGATGGCCAAAAAGTTAGAGGGGTTTTTAAACTAGG
This sequence comes from Lithobates clamitans, assembly GCA_037952925.1. NCBI lineage: Eukaryota > Metazoa > Chordata > Amphibia > Anura > Ranidae > Lithobates > Lithobates clamitans. Next base: position 382,716 of record JBBGZY010001494.1, read on the forward strand.
CGATGGGGGGGAGGGTCCAGAGACAGTGATAGCCAGCGCGGATGATATTCCAGAGGGTAGTATTGGGGGCATTAGTGGTAGGTTAACCAAAACACAAAAACACAAGGTGAGTATAGTAGCAAGTCCTAGTTGCAATCTCGAAACTCCCAATACGAGGACAATATGCGACCGGTCTAAACTATGTGGCATGTTCACCAATGCCAGGAGCATGGCAGACAAGATGGGTGAACTAGAGATACTGTTGTACGAGGAGGATTTGGATTTTGTGGGAATTTCAGAGACCTGGTTCAACAGCTCTCATGATTGGCTGGCAAACATTCAAGGGTATACCCTATACCGCAAGGATAGAGAGGGTAAAAAAGGGGGAGGGGTATGCCTATATATCAAGAATAATGTACAAGCGAATGTGAGAGATGACATCACTGAGGGAGCTAGAGAGGAGGTGGAATCCTTATGGGTAGAGCTCCAAAGGGATGAAGCTAAGGGGAAAATAATACTGGGAGTATGCTATAGGCCCCCTAACCTGAGGGAGGAAGTGGAGACGGATCTCCTATCACAAATTGGATTAGCAGCAAGGATGGGAAGTGTTATCATAATGGGGGATTTTAATTATCCAGTCATAGACTGGGTGGAGGGAACCGCGCATTCATTTAAGGCTCCCCAGTTCCTTAATGTCTTGCAGGACAATTTTATGGGTCAGATGGTAGACGCACCAACTAGAAATAAAACATTACTGGATCTACTGATTACCAACAATACAGACCTGATCACAGATGTGGAAATACGGGGCAATTTAGGTAACAGCGATCACAGGTCAATTAGTTTCAGTATAAATCACACAAATAGGAAACATGAAGGGAACACAAAGACACTGAATTTCAAAAGAGCCAACTTCCCTAAACTACAAACCTTGCTAAAAGGCATAAATTGGGATAAAATATTAGGAACAAAGAATACGGAGGAAAGATGGGTTTGATTTAAGAGCATATTAAATAAGGGCATTAGCCAATGTATCCCATTGGGTAATAAATTTAAAAGAGCGAACAAAAATCCTGGATGGCTTAACTCCAATGTAAAAATGCATATAAAAGCAAAGGAGAAGGCCTTCAAAAAATACAAAGTTGAGGGATCATCCTCAGCATTCAGACTTTATAAAGAATGCAACAAGAAATGTAAGGGTGCAATTAGGACGGCTAAGATAGAACATGAAAGACACATAGCGGAGGAGAGCAAAAAAAATCCCAAGAAATTCTTTAAGTATGTAAACAGGAAAAAAGGGAGGACAGACCATATTGGCCCCATAAAGAATGAGGAAGGACATCTGGTTACAAAGGATGGGGAGATGGCGAAGGTATTGAATTTATTCTTCTCCTCAGTCTTCACGAGTGAATCGGGGGGCTTCAGTAACCAAAACTGCAGTGTTTATCCTCATGACACAACACAGGAAGCACCTCCATGGTTAACAGAGGACAGAATTAAAATTAGACTTGAGAAACTTAACAATAATAAATCACCAGGACCAGATGGCTTGCATCCGAGGGTACTTAGGGAACTAAGTCAAGTGATTGCCAGACCGTTCCTAATTTTTACAGACAGTCTACTGACTGGATTGGTACCAGCTGATTGGAGAAAAGCCAATGTAGCACCAATATTTAAAAAGGGCCCAAAATACATCCCTGGGAATTACAGACCAGTTAGCCTAACATCAATAGTATGTAAACTCTTGGAGGGGATGATAAGGGACTATATACAAGATTTTAGTAATAAGAACGATATCATTAGCAGTAATCAGCATGGATTCATGAAGAATCATTCTTGCCAAACCAATCTATTAATCTTCTATGAGGAGGTGAGTTGCCATCTAGATAAAGGAAGGCCCGTAGACGTGGTGTATCTGGATTTTGCAAAAGCATTTGACCCAGTTCCCCTAGTAGGGATGAGCCGAACACCCCCCTGTTCGCTTCGCACCAGAACATGCGAACAGGAAAAAAGTTTGTTCGAACACGCGAACACCGTTAAAGTCTATGGGACACGAACATGAATAATCAAAAGTGCTAATTTTAAAGGCTAATATGCAAGTTATTGTCATAAAAAGTGTTTGGGGACCCAGGTCCTGCCCCAGGGGACATGGATCAATGCAAAAAAAAAGTTTTAAAAACAGCCGTTTTTTCAGGAGCAGTGATTTTAATAATGCTTAAAGTCAAACAATAAAAGTGTAATATCCCTTTAAATTTCGTACCTGGGGGGTGTCTATAGTATGCCTGTAAAGGGGCGCATGTTTCCCGTGTTTAGAACAGTCTGACAGCAAAATGACATTTCGAAGGAAAAAACCCATTTAAAACTACTCGCGGCTATTGCATTGCCGACAATACACATAGAAGTTCATTGATAAAAGCGGCATGGGAATTCCCCACAGGGGAACCCCGAACCAACATTTTTTTAAAAAAATGACGTGGGAGTCCCCCTAAATTCCATACCAGGCCCTTCAGGTCTGGTATGGATATTAAGGGGAACCCCGGCCAAAATAAAAAAAAAATGACGTGGGGTTCCCCCTAAATTCCATACCAGACCCTTCAGGTCTGGTATGGATTTTAAGGGGAACCTCGCGCCAAAAGAAATAAAAAAAAATGGCGTGGGGTCCCCCCAAAAATCCATACCAGACCCTTATCCGAGCACGCAACCTGGCAGGCCGCAGGAAAAGAGGGGGGGACGAGAGTGCGGCCCCCCTCCTGAACCGTACCAGGCCACATGCCCTCAACATTGGGAGGGTGCTTTGGGGTAGCCCCCCAAAACACCTTGTCTCCATGTTGATGAGGACAAGGGCCTCATCCCCACAACCCTGGCTGGTGGTTATGGGGGTCTGCGGGCGGGGGGCTTATCAGAATCTGGAAGCCCCCTTTAACAAGGGGACCCCCAGATCCCGCTCCCCCTGTGTGAAATGGTAAGGGGGTACTTACCCCTACCATTTCACTAAAAAACTGTCAAAAATGTTAAAAATGACAAGAGACAGTTTTTGACAATTCCTTTATTTAAATGCTTCTTCTTTCTTCTATCTTCCTTCATCTTCTTCTTCTGGTTCTTCTGGTTCTTCCTCCGGCGTTCTCGTCTAGCATCTCCTCTGCGGCGTCTTCTATCTTCTTTTCCTCGGGCCGCTCCGCACCCATGGCACGGGGGGAGGCTCCCACTCTTCTCTTCATCTTATTCTTCTTCTCTTCTTCTCTTCTTCTTTTCTTTTCTTCTTCTCTTCTTCATTTTCTTCTCCGGGCCGCTCCGCATCCATGCTGGCATCGAGGGAAGCTCTTTTGGCCATCAAAGAAAACGCTATGTCTGCCGCAAGCCCAACACATCACATCACCCAAAGAACACCATCCCCACATTGACCACATGGTGGTAGCAGCATCATGCTGTGGGGATATTTTTCAGCAGTCAGGACTGGGACACTGGTCAGAGTTGAGGGAAAGATGGATGGTGCTAAATAGAAGGATATTCTTGAGCAAAACCTGTACCACTCTGTGTGTGATTTGAGGCTAGGATGGAGGTTCACCTTCCAGCAGGACAATGACCCCAAACACACTGCTAAAGCAACACTTGAGTGGTTTAATCACTTAAGCCCCGGACCATTTTGCTGGCCAAAGACCAGAGCACTTTTTGCGATTCGGCACTGCGTCATTTTAACTGACAGTTGCGCGGTTGTGCGACGTGGCTCCCAAAGAAAATTGACATCCTTTTTTTCCCACAAATAGAAATTTCTTTTGGTGGTACAGTATTTGATCACCTCTACAGTTTTTATTTTTTGCGCTATAAACAAAAAAAAGAAATACTTCTACATATTTTTGGTAAAAAAAATTGCAATAAGTGTTTATTGATTGGTTTGCGCAAAAGTTATAGTGTCTACAAAATAGGGGATAGATTTATGGCATTTTTATTATTAATTTTTTTTTACTAGTAATGGCGGGGATCAGAGGTTTTCATCGTGACTGTGACATTATGGCGGACACATCGGACAATTTTGAGTCTTTTTGGGACTATTGGCATTAATACAGCGATCAATGCTAAAAAATTGCATTGATTACTGTAAAAATGTCACTGGCAGTGAAGGGGTTAACCTCTAGGTGGCACTGTAGGGGTTAAGTGTGTCCTAGGGAGTGTTTCTCACTGTGGGGGCTAGGGGCTGTGTGTGACACTACACTGATCGCCGCTCCCGATTCTGTGCATAACACACTCCTGATCCCTGCATTCTGAGTGTAACACACTCCTGATCCCTGCATTCTGAATCTAACACACTCCTGATCCCTGTTTTCTGTGCATAACACACTCCTGATCCCTGCATTCTGTGCATAACACACTGCTGATCCCTGCATTCTGAGCGTAATGCACTCCTGATCCCTGTATTCTGTGCGTAACGCACTCCTGATCCCTGTATTCTGTGCGTAACACACTTCTGATCCCTGCATTCTGAGCGTAACACACTCCTGATCCCTGCATTCTGAGTGTAACACACTCCTGATACCTGCATTCTGAGCGTAACACACTCCTGATCCCTGCATTCTGAGTGTAACACACTCCTGATCCCTGCATTCTGAGCGTAACACACTCCTGATCCCTGCATTCTGTGCATAACACACTGCTGATCCCTGCATTCTGAGTGTAATGCACTCCTGATCCCTGTATTCTGTGCGTAACGCACTCCTGATCCCTGTATTCTGTGCGTAACACACTTCTGATCCCTGCATTCTGAGCGTAACACACTCCTGATCCCTGCATTCTGAGTGTAACACACTCCTGATACCTGCATTCTGAGCGTAACACACTCCTGATCCCTGCATTCTGAGTGTAACACACTCCTGATCCCTGCATTCTGAGCGTAACACACTCCTGATCCCTGCATTCTGAGTGTAACACACTCCTGATCCCTGCATTCTCAGCGTAACACACTCCAGATCCCTGCATTCTGAGTGTAACACACTCCTGATCCCTGCATTCTGTGCGTAACACAATCCAGATCCCTGCATACAGAGCGTAACGCACTCCCAATCCCTGCATTGTGAGCGTAACGCACTCCTGATCCCTGCATTGTGAGTGTAACACACTCCTGATCTATGCATTGTGAGCGTAACGCACTCCTGATCCCTGTATTCTGTGCATAACACACTCCTGATCCCTGTATTCTGTGCATAACACACTCCTGATCCCTGCATTCTGTGCGTAACGCACTGCTGATCCCTGCATTCTGAGCGTAATGTACTCCTGATCCCTGTATTCTGTGCGTAACGCACTCCTGATCCCTGTATTCTGTGAGTAAAGCACTTCTGATCCCTGCATTCTGAGCGTAACACACTCCTGATCCCTGCATTCTGAGTGTAACACACTCCTGATCCCTGCATTCTGAACCTAACACACTCCTGATCCCTGTATTCTCAGCGTAACACATTCCAGATCCCTGCATTCTGAGCGTAACACACTCCTGATGCCTGCATTCTGTGCGTAACACACCCCAGATCCCTGCATACAGAGTGTAACACACTCCTGATCCCTGCATTCTGAGCGTAATGCACTCCTGATCCCTGCATTCTGAGCGTAACACACTCCTGAATCCCTGCATTGTGAGCATAACGCACTCCTGATCCCTGCATTGTGAGCGTAACGCACTCCTGATCCCTGCATTCTCGGCGTAACACATTCCAGATCCCTGCATTCTGAGCGTAACACACTCCTGATGCCTGCATCCTGTGCGTAACACACTCCTGATCCCTGCATTCTGTGCATAACACACTCCTGATCCCTGCATTCTGTGCATAACACACTCCTGATCCCTGCATTCTGTGCGTAACGCACTCCTGATCCCTGCATTCTGAGCGTAACGCACTCCTGATCCCTGTATTCTGAGTATAATGCACTCCTGATCCCTGTATTCTGTACGTAACACACTCCTGATCCCTGTATTCTGTGCATAACGCACTCCTGATCCCTGCATTCTGAGCGTAACACACTCCTGATCCCTGCATTCTGAGCGTAACACACTCCTGATGCCTGCATCCTGTGCTTAACACACTCCTGATCCCTGCATTCTGTGCATAACACACTCCTGATCCCTGCATTCTGTGCGTAACGCACTCCTGATCCCTGCATTCTGAGCGTAACGCACTCCTGATCCCTGTATTCTGAGTATAACGCACTCCTGATCCCTGTTTTCTGTACGTAACACACTCCTGATCCCTGTATTCTGTGCATAACGCACTCCTGATCCCTGCATTCTGAGCATAACACACTCCTGATCCCTGCGTTCTGAGCGTATTACACTCCTGATCCCTGCATTCTCAGCGTAACACACTCCACATTCCTGCATTCTGAGCGTAACACACTCCTATTCCCTGCATTCTGTGCGTAACACACCACAGATCCCTGCATACAGAGCGTAACGCACTCCAGATCCCTGCATTCTGAGCGTAACGCACTCCTGATCCCTGTATTCTGAGTATAACGCACTCCTGATCCCTGTATTCTGTACGTAACACACTCCTGATCCCTGTATTCTGTGCATAACGCACTCCTGATCCCTGCATTCTGAGCATAACACCCTCCTGATCCCTGCATTCTGTGCGTAACACACTCCTGACCCCTGCATTCCCAGTGTAACACAATCCTGACCCCTGCATTCTCAGCGTAACACACTCCAGATCCCTGCATTCTGAGTGTAACACACTCCTGATCTCTGCATTCTGTGCGTAACGCACTCCTGATCCCTTCATTCTGAGTTGAACGCATTCCTTTAAATAAACACAAAAAAAAGGTATGTGCAGAATTGTAAATTTTTGGTCACTAAGGGCTTATTCAGAGGGATGATCAGTCCCATCCTCTGTACAGAGCCGCTGGTAGGTTTAATTTAGTGTTGGCACTTTGAAGAAAATAAGTTGGTTTTGTGTCGCTGTTTGGGCACTAGGGCTCAAAACGGTTTACCATCACTGCTCTAGGATCTCTGCTAAAAATAAAATATATAATGTTTGGGGGGGTCTAAGTAATTTTCTAGCAAAAAATACTGATTTTAATTTGTAAACAACAACTATCAGAAATAGGCCGGGTCCAGAAGTGTAAAGTGCCTTTTATTGCTCGTTCAGAATCTGTGAATACATAAGGGCCCTTTCACACTGGGGCAGTTTGCAGGCGCTGTTGCGCTAATAATAGCGCCTGTAAAGCGACCTGAAAGTGCCGCTGCTTTCACACTGGAGCGGTGCGCTAGCAGGACGGGGAAAAAAAGTCCTGCTAGCAGCATCTTCGGAGCGGTGAAGGAGCGGAGTATATACCGCTCCTTCACCGCTCCTGCCCATTGAAATCAATGGGACAGCGCGGCTAACACACTCCTGATCCCTGCATTCTGAGTGTAACACACTCCTGATCCCTGCATTCTCAGCGTAACACACTCCAGATCCCTGCATTCTGAGTGTAACACACTCCTGATCCCTGCATTCTGTGCGTAACACACCCCAGATCCCTGCATACAGAGCGTAACGCACTCCTGATCCCTGCATTGTGAGCGTAACGCACTCCTGATCCCTGCATTGTGAGTGTAACACACTCCTGATCTATGCATTGTGAGCGTAACGCACTCCTGATCCCTGTATTCTGTGCATAACACACTCCTGATCCCTGTATTCTGTGCATAACACACTCCTGATCCCTGCATTCTGTGCGTAACGCACTGCTGATCCCTGCATTCTGAGCGTAATGCACTCCTGATCCCTGTATTCTGTGCGTAACGCACTCCTGATCCCTGTATTCTGTGAGTAAAGCACTTCTGATCCCTGCATTCTGAGCGTAACACACTCCTGATCCCTGCATTCTGAGTGTAACACACTCCTGATCCCTGCATTCTGAGTGTAACACACTCCTGATCCCTGCATTCTGAACCTAACACATTCCTGATCCCTGTATTCTCAGCGTAACACATTCCAGATCCCTGCATTCTGAGCGTAACACACTCCTGATGCCTGCATTCTGTGCGTAACACACCCCAGATCCCTGCATACAGAGTGTAACACACTCCTGATCCCTGCATTCTGAGCGTAATGCACTCCTGATCCCTGCATTCTGAGCGTAACACACTCCTGAATCCCTGCATTGTGAGCGTAACGCACTCCTGATCCCTGCATTCTCGGCGTAACACATTCCAGATCCCTGCATTCTCAGCGTAACACACTCCAGATCCCTGCATTCTGAGCGTAACACACTGCTGATGCCTGCATCCTGTGCGTAACACACTCCTGATCCCTGCATTCTGTGCATAACACACTCCTGATCCCTGCATTCTGTGCGTAACGCACTCCTGATCCCTGCATTCTGAGCGTAACGCACTCCTGATCCCTGTATTCTGAGTATAATGCACTCCTGATCCCTGTATTCTGTACGTAACACACTCCTGATCCCTGTATTCTGTGCATAACGCACTCCTGATCCCTGCATTCTGAGCGTAACACACTCCTGATCCCTGCATTCTGAGCGTAACACACTCCTGATGCCTGCATCCTGTGCGTAACACACTCCTGATCCCTGCATTCTGTGCATAACACACTCCTGATCCCTGCATTCTGTGCATAACGCACTCCTGATCCCTGCATTCTGAGCGTAACGCACTCCTGATCCCTGTATTCTGAGTATAACGCACTCCTGATCCCTGTATTCTGTACGTAACACACTCCTGATCCCTGTATTATGTGCATAACGCACTCCTGATCCCTGCATTCTGAGCGTAACACACTCCTGATCCCTGCATTCTGAGTGTAACACACTCCTGATCCCTGTATTCTCAGCGTAACACATTCCAGATCCCTGCATTCTGAGCGTAACACACTCCTGAATCCCTGCATTGTGAGCATAACGCACTCCTGATCCCTGCATTGTGAGCGTAACGCTCTCCTGATCCCTGCATTCTCGGCGTAACACATTCCAGATCCCTGCATTCTCAGCGTAACACACTCCAGATCCCTGCATTCTGAGCGTAACACACTCCCGATGCCTGCATCCTGTGCGTAACACACTCCTGATCCCTGCATTCTGTGCATAACACACTCCTGATCCCTGCATTCTGTGCGTAACGCACTCCTGATCCCTGCATTCTGAGCGTAACGCACTCCTGATCCCTGTATTCTGAGTATAATGCACTCCTGATCCCTGTATTCTGTACGTAACACACTCCTGATCCCTGTATTCTGTGCATAACGCACTCCTGATCCCTGCATTCTGAGCGTAACACACTCCTGATCCCTGCATTCTGAGCGTAACACACTCCTGATGCCTGCATCCTGTGCGTAACACACTCCTGATCCCTGCATTCTGTGCATAACACACTCCTGATCCCTGCATTCTGTGCATAACGCACTCCTGATCCCTGCATTCTGAGCGTAACGCACTCCTGATCCCTGTATTCTGAGTATAACGCACTCCTGATCCCTGTATTCTGTACGTAACACACTCCTGATCCCTGTATTCTGTGCATAACGCACTCCTGATCCCTGCATTCTGAGCGTAACACACTCCTGATCCCTGCGTTCTGAGCGTATTACACTCCTGATCCCTGCATTCTCAGCGTAACACACTCCACATTCCTGCATTCTGACCGTAACACACTCCTATTCCCTGCATTCTGTGCGTAACACACCACAGATCCCTGCATACAGAGCGTAACGCACTCCAGATCCCTGCATTCTGAGCGTAACACCCTCCTGATCCCTGCATTCTGTGCGTAACACACTCCTGACCCCTGCATTCCCAGTGTAACACACTCCTGACCCCTGCATTCTCAGCGTAACACACTCCAGATCCCTGCATTCTGTGCGTAACGCACTCCTGATCCCTTCATTCTGAGTGGAACGCATTCCTTTAAATAAACACAAAAAAAAGGTATGTGCAGAATTGTAAATTTTTGGTCACTAAGGGGTCATTCAGAGGGATGATCAGTCCCATCCTCTGTACAGAGCCGCTGGTAGGTTTAATTAAGTGTTGGCACTTTGAAGAAAATAAGTTGGTTTTGTGTCGCTGTTTGGGCACTAGGGCTCAAAACGGTTTACCATCACTGCTCTAGGATCTCTGCTAAAAATAAAATATATAATGTTTGGGGGGGTCTAAGTAATTTTCTAGCAAAAATGATTTTAATTTGTAAACAACAACTATCAGAAATAGGCCGGGTCCAGAAGTGTAAAGTGCCTTTTATTGCTCGTTCAGAATCTGTGAATACATAAGGGCCCTTTCACACTGGGGCAGTTTGCAGGCGCTGTTGCGGTAATAATAGCGCCTGTAAAGTGACCTGAAAGTGCCGCTGCTTTGTCTCCAGTGTGAAAGCCCCAGGGGCTTTCACACTGGAGCGGTGCGCTAGCAGGACGGGGAAAAAAGTCCTGCTAGCAGCATCTTCGGAGCGGTGAAGGAGCGGAGTATATACCGCTCCTTCACCGCTCCTGCCCATTGAAATCAATGGGACAGCGCGGCTATACCGCCGGCAAAGCGCCTCTGCAGAGGCGCTTTACAGTGGTTTTTAACCCTTTTAATCGCCCCGCTAGCGTCCGAATACCGACGGTAAAACGCCGCTTACAATAGCAACGCTTTACCGCCGACGCCGACGCCGCCCCCGCCCCAGTGTGAAAGGGGCCTTACTGCTGGGCACAGGTTTTAAGGCAGCTGATGTCAATACGTATAGATGACTGATTTTAAACAGAAGGTTATTGAGAAATGTGCAAGCCAGATAGAAAGGACAGCAAAATGTACTTTCTAATAGTACTACTAGCCAGTGATAAGACAACTTCACAGTGTGTGTGTGTGTGTGTTTTGCCTTGAAAAAAGTATTCATACCCCTTGTCATTTCCCACAATTTGTCACGTTACAACCAAAAATGTAAATGTATTTTATTGGGATTTTATATTTTAGACCAACACAAAGTGGCACATAATTGTAAAGTGGAAGGAAAATGATAAATGGTTTTCAACATTTTTTACAAATAAACAGTAGCGGCCCTTCCTTAGGGGGCGCACGGGCCCCACCCCCCTTCCATGCATCAGGTTGTTCCCTGTTCTAAATGCGAGGTGCCGGACGCATGGATTCCAATCAGAGTATTTTTTTTATTTGAAGCACGTGATTAGAGCCAGAGGCTCTAATAGGCTTCAAAAAAGGGTGTGCTTGGGGCGCAGAGCACTGCGCCCTGAGCCCACCCACTTGTGTGACAATAGTGGGTCAATCAGGAAGTAGGTCCTGAGACCCGTCACCCGATTGACCGAAAGGAGAACCGATCGGATGGGCCACCAGGAGGAGATGCAGGGGATGCAAGGATGCAGCAGCCCGGAGAAAAGTCGCTGCCGCCTGCCGCCCTCAGAGCTGCCCGCAAGATGGACTACTGACTGACCGGGGGGGGGGGGGGTTGGTGTGCCTTCCGTGACCCCGGTGACCCGACCGACCAGGGGGAGGGTGGGTGCCGTCCGTGACCCGACTGACCCGGGGGGGTGGTGGCAGGTGGATTGTTTGCCGCCACCAAAAAAAACACCAGCCACCACTGCAAATAAATATGTGAATGTGGCGTGCATTTGTATTTAGTCACTGACTACAAATGCACACCACATTCACATATTTATTTGTAAAAAAAATTGAAAACCATTTATCATTTTCCTTCCACTTCACAATTATGTAATAATAAATAATAATATATTTTATTTATAGTGCGCTTTTCATCCAAAGATCTCAAAGTTCTACATGTTAAAACAAGAAAGAAAAATTGAACAATTTATATAATGAAACAAACATCTAAAATGGAAAAAAGGCTTTGCTAAAAAGAAATGTCTTAAGACCTTTTTTAAAACAGTCAGTAGATTGAGAAGCCCTCAAGGTATCAGGTAGTGCATTCCACAGGCGTGGGGCAGCTGCACAAAAGGCCCTGTCTCCCATTGTCCTGAGTCTAGTTCTGGGTATATGAAGAAGGTTTGAGTGAGTTAAGCGGAGGGGACGTGTTGTGTTTTGTGGTTTGAGAAGTTCTTTAAGGTAGGGAGGGGCATATCCATGGATACATTGGTGTGTAAGGGGAGAAACCTTGCAATCAATCCTGGCAGAGACAGGAAGCTGGTGGAGTGAGTGGAGAATGGGGGAAATGTGCCACTTTGTGTTGGTCTATCACATAAAATCCCAATAAAATACATTTACATTTTTGATTGTAACATGACAAAATGTTGAAAATTTCAAGGGGTTTGAATACTTTGTTAAGGCATTGTACCTTGATTGCTTTGTTTGCCCCCCCCCCCAAAAAAAAAAAAACTTTGAGCACCAGCCGCCACTGAGCCCTTGTAAAGGTTCAGATTTTTTTTCAATAACAAACATGTTATACTTACCTGTTCTGTGCAATGGTTTTGCACAAAGCAACTTGGATCTTCCATTTCTCGGGCCCCCTGCCTATGCTCCTGACACCTTCCCCCTGCTGAGTGCCCCCATAGCAAGCTGCTTGCTCTGAGATCACTCGTGTGTGCTCTCCCGAGCCACTTCTATGTGTATATGAGACAAACAGAGCATGTCTCGGCTCCGCCTCCTCCTCCATCTTCACATATTGCTTTATCGGGATCGGGCTCAGGTGAGTATAATGGGGGGGGGGGGGGGGGCTGAGAGTGGAGCTGCACACTGAAGGTAAAAATGAATGCATGAAGGTAAAAAAACCTTCAGACTTTAGAACCACTTCAAGGGAACCTTTCAAAATACTAAGGAAAAGGAAAAGTTATGACCTGCAAATGATAATTCTGTTTTACACAAGAGATAATGGACTGGACTTAAGGTGGACCTCAGTCTTCAAAGCCACAATCCTACGTCATTATGACCATCTTTCACTTATAATTGTCATTGTCACCTCTCATTGCTGCATGGCACATACAATCGTCTTCATTGTAATTCTGTACTGAAAGTTGAAGGATCTTATTAATTAATAAGGTGTATATAGTAAGATGATAGACTTACATTGAGGTTCGGGCACAAGAACTTCTCCTTTAATTTCACAACGTAAGGACTTCCAATTCATAACATTTCCATGGAGATCACCAGAGAGGACCTTCTGGATGTCTTCCTGAGTCAGGATATAATCCCACATGTGGACGTCACTTATTTCACCAACCAATGACTGAGAAGCGTCAAACCCTCCACCAAAAGAATCTTGGTCCTGTCCCAGAACAATACTGCTTTCAGCATCCATATGATTAGCATCGTTATAGTATCGTGTCAAGTAAACCCTTTTGGGAGAAAAGCTTTCCATTGAGCCAAAAATAGATGGATCTTGGATAGCCGTACTCCCGGGTCACACAGATGTGCCTCCAGTAAAAAGGCTTCCAGTTTGGTGTAAAAGCAGACATTTCATTATTTATGAACACCTTATAGGTGTTTGGAGGCTCTAAGTAGATATGAAAGGCATCTGCGTATCTTGGAGTAGCCATAGAGAACAAAGAATAGGGACGGGAAAGTTCACTGTAGGAACGTAGACAGACACTGAGTTGCCCCAATGGTCTTGTAATTGTAGGTCTTAGAATGACATGAGATGTGTTGGTTTCTTTGGGGAAGACGAAGACTTTACCCTCCAAGTCTAGGGAAGAAAACAGACAAAACTCATTACTGCTACATATGAAAGTTTTAGGTCCAGAACAAAAAAGTGAGAATTTGTTTATGAATGGTAGAATCCAAAATAAAAAAAGACCCACTGATAAAACTTAAAGGGGTTGTAAAGGTAAAAATGTTTTCACCTTAATGCATTCTATGCATTAAGGTGAAAAAACTTTTGACAGTACCGCCGCCCCCAGCCCCCCCGTTTTACTTACCTGACGCCTCGAATCTTCGCTCCTCGTCCTCGTCAGCTTCATTGCAGCTCAGCCTGGTCGCTGATTGGCTGCAGTGGATGGATTGAAAGCAGCGCAGCCATTGGCTCGCGCTGCTGTCAATCACATCCGATGACGCGGCGCGCCGGGGGGGGGGGGGGCCGAGTGATACAGCGAGCGGCTATAGCCGCCGGCTGTATCACGGGAGCGCGCCCGCAAGCACTCACCACCGTGCGAGGGAGCTCGCATGAAGGTGGTAAATGCTTGCGGGGAGGAGCTGAAACAGCCGCCGAGGGACCCCAGAAGACCAGGTTCGGGGCCACTCTGTGCAGAACGAGCTGCACAGTGAAGGTAAGTATAACATGTTTGTTATTTAAAAAAAAAAAAAAAAACAACTTTACAACCCCTTTAAGAAGGTAATTATATTTATTTTTCATTGTGTATAAATATGTACTTTGTAGATCCTGAACCATGTGTTTGTTTATTTGTTGCCATTGCTCTGGTAATATGGTGGGTGGAGTCAGTGCCCTTTTAATACCAGTTATGGGTGGGGCCTGATAGTTCAGGTATGGGAACAGGTCACTCCTGGCCCACACCATGTAGGCCTGTAGCCTGTATACCTGAGTGGAGGAGACGGCCCTCTGCAGGACTGGACTGCCAGGAGGAGTAGTTATAGACTCACAATGTAGAAGGGGCCTCAGGGCCTGAAACTAAGGGTGTCAGGGTCCACATCTGAACCTGGGAGCTCTGCAATTTCTGTCTGTAGCTCTTCTTGCTGTTCCACCTGAGATACTAGACAGCTACTTGTCTGATCTCTTGGACAACATTGCCTTGTATCTTGTTCCTGGTGAATCTTGAACTCTTTGCTCCCCCCATGAACTTTCTATCTAAGCCATGTTTCTGCACTTCCTGTTTGCCAGAGTATTGTACTCTCTCCAGCCAATATCTTGCCCCTGTTCATATCTGCAGCTGTCTGTATCTTTGCTGCTATTTGTTTCTGATCTTTGGCATGTTCCTCAACAACACTTTAGCTTGATCCAAACCTGGAACCACTTGTTACTGACCTTTGGCCTGTTTACTGACTACATGTCTGCTTGATCCCAACCTACAACCACTTGTTGCTGACCTTTGGCTTGTTTACTGACTATGCTTCTGTTTGATCCCTATCTACTATATCTGCTACTGGACCCTGGCTTGCTCACATCCTGGTGGGACAATCCTGGAGACCAGGATCTGGCACTATCATGCAGCAAAATACATCTCTACCATCAGGAGCTCTGATGTAGACCAGATTTTTGGACCAGTTAGTGCTGGTTGGTGTGAACCTCTCTACTGTTATAGCTACTGGTCTCTGAGCCTAAATTCTGACTGTGACAGAGGGATACCTTATGTGAAAAACCACCTTTGGGGGGATCACTAAAGAGAACTGGGAAGATGGATAGAAACTATGGTACTGTTCTGCGCTCATACTGTGTGTCATGAGAAATATATATTGTTGTGTGTTCCAATTCTGATGCAGAAAAGCATTGAAAAGCATCTGGACTGGACTTTCTTTAATCCTGGGTAACCGAACTCAGGCCAAGAATATGTAAAAAAGCTGGCTTCAGACCAGGAGAGTGAGTGACATAATATAGGGGTTTCTTCAAAAATATAGTTATGTGCATATCCTATCTGGGGAAGAAGCAAGACCCGGACCAGCTTGGTGGGAACTGCTGTCCAATCCAGGTCTCAGACAAAGCTTACATTTTCCATCATCTCAAATCGCCAATTTGAGTTTCAAGCTGTGATTCTGGCAAACTAAAGGCAGCAGGGATCCTGAACTTCATCCCTATTTATAGTTCAGTATATTGTGTTCACGTTAACCACTTACCGACCACTGCACGCCCATATACGTTAGTGCAATGGCAGTGGTGGACAAATGGGTGTACCTGTACGTCTCCTTTAATTGGCGGGGCTAGCGGGCACCGCGTACAGCGTGACCATGCCTGCGAGTCCCGCGGACTCGATGTCCGCCAGCGTCCCGCGATCGTGTCACGGTGCCGCAGAACGGGGAGATGCAAAACAAGGCAAAACAAGGCCCCTAGTGTTTAACCCCTTCCTTGTCAGTGTCATTTATACAGTAATCAGTGCATTTTTATAGCACTGATCACTGTATAAATGACAATGGTCCCAAAATAGTGTCAAAAGTGTCTAATGTGTCCGCCATAATGTCACAGTCACGATAAAAATCGCAGATCGCCGCCATTGCTATTTAAAAAATAAATAATAATAAAAATTCCATAAAACTATCCCCTATTTTGTAGACACTATAACTTTTGCGCAAACCAATCAATAAATGCTTATTGCGATTTTTTTTTTACCAAAAATATGTATAAGAATACGTATCGGCCTAAATTGAGGAAAAAAATGTTTTTTTTAAATATTTTTTGGGGATATTTATTATAGCAAAAAGTAAAAAATAATGCATTTTTTTCAAAATTGTCGCTATTTTTTTGTTTATAGCGCAAAAAATAAAAACCGCAGAGGTGATCAAATACCACCAAAAGAAAGCTCTATTTGTGAGGAAAGAAGGACGTCAATTTTGTTTGGGAGCAACGTTGCACGACCGCCCAATTGTCCGTTAAAGCGACGCAGTGCCGAATCACAAAAAGTGAAGCGGATAAAAGAAAGATTGTTAACAGAAATCACAAAAAAAAATGTTATAATTAGCTATCTCGTTCACAATTTTTCACTTTTCTAGTTACTCCATGAGAACGTTGGATCTTTGTTGGGTAATATTTCACTTATAATTGTCATCGTCACCTCTCATGATTAATGGGCAAATACAGTATATCATCATTTCAATGTAATTATATACTGATAGTTGGAGAATTTTATATATTAAAAAGCTGTATATAGATAGATGACAGACTTACGCTGGTGTTTAAGCTGGACAAGAATGTTCCCTTTGATTTCATAGTGTAGAGATAGCCAGTTATAGACATTTCCATGGAGATCACCAGAGATGACCTTCTTGATGTCTTCTGGAGTCAGGACATAATCCCACATGTGGACGTCACCTATTTCACCGACCAATGACTGAGAAACATTAAAAGAGTCTTGTTCCTGTCCCAGAACAATGCTGGCTTCAGCTGCGATAGAAGACCCTTTCACGGAGGCTCCTTCTGGGTAGAGTTTCCCATTGACCCAAAGTTGGACCACTCCAGTGTCGGAGTCCCAGGTCACACAGGTGTGTCTCAAAGACAAAGAGTCTGTTTTAAAACTAATGACTTCCTGGTTGATATGTACAGAACAAGTGTGTGGAGGTTGTATGCTGATTATAAAGGCATTGTCCTTCCCGGGAGTAGCAAGAGAGAAGACCGTATAGGAGCGTGAAAGATCTGAATAAGAGCGTAGACAGATGCTGACTTTCTGCAATGGCCTTGTGATTGTAGGTCTTAGAATGACATGAGATGTTTTGACTTCATAGGGGAAGACGAAGGCTTTACCTTCCATGTCTAGGGAAGGAAACAGATAAAGATCATTACTGCTTCATATCAAATCTTTAGATGATTAGCAATAAACTCAGAATGTATTAATGGATGCTAGAATCTAACATTGAAAAATGACTGGAGCTCTTGTTTATATAATTGTTAAAATTGATTGTAACACCTTAGTCTTTCTAAAACATATAGCCTATTTAAGTCTTTCATTGTTTGTAACTACAAGAAATCCTAAGATCTGATATGTAAATTCAACTAATGCTACCATTTAATGTAATCAATGTTTTGTTAATTGTACCAATGTTTATATTTTCAAAATCAATAAACAAATTTGACAAGAAAAAAATGACTGGATACTTTCATACATCTCAGAGAGATCAGTATATTCCACTTTATTTTGTTTATAAATATTTGGTTCAACTTCAGAAACGAATGTGCATTGGCCCATTCATCTTCCAAGAGACCCAATAAAGGATATGACTTAGTTCTAAATGTTCTGTTCACATTTTAATAAAACTGGAGGTCTCAATTGTAGAAGTATGGGGGTCCTAACACTATCAGGTATAAAAACTGTCTATCGTGTTTGTGAATGTATTATTAAAGCTGAACTCCAGAAATTGAGCTCCTTTGTAACAAGTGAATGCACACTATACATTAGTCCAACAAGATGCATGATATCTCCTGGACTTATCTCTATTATTCACATTGGGCAGCTTTATCGTACTACCGAAAGATAACTATCGCTGTAGGTCTGGGAGCCTGACACTTGCGCATCTTCAACAGTAGAGTCACCTGCAGCTGTTATGGCTGCCCCTCCACTACTCCTGCCCAATCACAGAAGCCTTTGTATTATGTGAACTCATTAAGAAAGTACAAAGGCTTCTCTGAGTGGGCCCCAGAAGGGAGGGGTGAGCATTGCTGCTCTGTGTGCTTCTCTCCACTCTCACATTTCTAGATTGCTCAGTGTATTCTCTGGGAGAGCCATAAAGCTGTCAGATATAAATAATAGGGATAAGTTCAGGAGGTGGCATGCACCTAATTGGACTTAACTCATACTTTTTTCAAAGTGGCTACATTTCTGTAAATCAGCTTTGATGATGATATAATTTCATTGGTATGCTAATGCTTGAAGGTTCCCCTATAACATCAAATGACAATTGTACCTTTGATAGCAACTCCTTTTAATTTTTTAGATTTCGTTTTTCTACCACTGAGAGTTAAATAACGTGGCGCAGACACAGAAAGAGTTGGTATATAGATTATATGTATCTATCTATATGTAACTTTTGTTGTATCATTTATTATTAGTATATTGTTGACATTTTTTTTAGCAAAACTATAAAATTAAAAAAAAAACTTTTATTTTAGCCCTCAGAAAAACTCTCATCATTAGGAATCTAGTTTACAACTTTTGGTTGCTCTACAGTAGTTACTCCATGAGAACATGGAGTCCCTCTTGTGTGATTTTTCACTTATAATTGTCATTGTTACCTCTCATTGTTGATGTGCATGACAAATAAATCATACTTTCCGAAGTTATTCTGTACTGAATATTGAAGGATCTTAATAATTAAAGTGTAAATAGTTAAGATGACAGACTTACGCAAATTTATAGGCTTAAGAAAAACGTCCCCTCTCATTTCATAGACTAGAGCCTTCCAATTAATGACATTTCCGTGGTGATCACCAGATATGACCATCTGGATGGCTTCTGGTGTCAGGACATAATCCCACATGTGGACGTCACTTATTTCTCCAACCAATGACTGAGAAGCATCAAACCCTCCACCATAAGAACCTTGTTCCTGTCCCAGAATAATGCTGGCTTTAACTGCATTAGAAGACTGTCCCCAAACATTTCCTTTGGTGGAGTTCTTCCCATTCACCCAAAGTTGGATCATCCTAGTTTTCGAGTCCAAGATCACACAGATATGGCTCCAGTCTGGAGGCTCTGAGTCTCTCTTGAAAACCCCTCTTTCATGCCTCATGTATACAGTGTAGGTGGTTGGAGCCTGGAACCTGATTAGAAAAGCATTTCTATCTGTTGGAGTAGCGAAAGAGAAGAGAGAATACTGGCGTGAAAGTTCACTGTAGGTACGTAGACAGACGCTGACATCCTGCAATGGCATTGTAATTGTAGGTCTTAGAATGACATGAGCTGTGTTGGTTTCTTTAGGGAAGACGAACATTTTACCCTCCAAGTCTAGGGAAGAAAACAGACAAAACTCATTACTGATAGATATCAGAGCTTAGATGCAGAACAATAAACTCAACATTTATTTATAAATAATAGAATACAAAATGAATATAATTAGATACACGTATATCTCAGGAAGATTGTTATATTTCTTTTTATTTCGTCTATAGACATATCGTTTTCAGATCCAGTTTTGTGTATGAAAAGAAAACAAATGTGTTTTGATAGCTTACATTTTCCATCTTTTCATTTAATAAGTTTACTACTAATAATTAATAATAAATATAATAATAATCATAATAACAACAGTAATAATAATAATAATAATAATAATAATAATAATAATAATAATAATAATAATAATATTAATAATTATTATTATTATCTCCAAACATTCCTCTAAAATTTTAATTAACGACCCATTTTGTAGATTATAGGAATGCTAACACTGTCAGGTATACAAACTGGCTCTACATTCCTTAACCACTTGCCGCCTGCCCACCGCAGGAGCGGTGCGGCTCTCGTTCTGGGAGGACATGACATGAATGCACCCCAGAATGGCCGCTCTTGTGCTCCCGAGGGCACAGCGCGGCGATCGTGGCCGCACGTGTTCCTAGGACACGACGTGACCCTGATCTCTGTAAAGAGCCAATGACATGGCTCTTTAACCATGTGATCAGCTACAACCAATCAAAGCCGGTCACATGTAAATGCGGAAGTGCCGTTAATGGGCTCTCATCACCTCACACTGACAGAGTGTGTGGGGAGGAGTGCCGATCAGCAGCATCTCCTCGCAGGGGACACTAGGGCAGGTAATCGGGTCATTGATCATCAGTGCCCTGATTACAGGACCAATCAGTGCCCATCATTGCCATCAATCAGTGCCCATCAGTGACACCAATCAGTGCCCATTAGTTCCCCATGATTAAGCTCTGGGGGTGGAGTGAAACGTGTTGGGGGCATGGCCTGGTCGGAGTCCAGGCTGAGGTTGCCACTCCCTTTATTGCAGTAGGACATCATAGATGTGTGACTTCCAGGGGTTACCCTTCCTTTCTTGCCCATTTGTGATGCCAGTCAGTGCAGCCTTTCAGTGCCAATCAGTGCCTGTTCATCAGTGCTGCCCATCAGTGCCTGCTCATCAGTGCTGCCCATCAGTGCCTGCTCATCAGTGCTGCCCATCAATGCCCATAAGTGCCTCCCATCAGTGCAGCCTTATCAGTGCACATCAGTGAAGGAGAAAAAATACTTATTTACAAAATTTACTGACAGAAGTAAATCATGATCAACATCCGCCCGCCCTAGTGTGAAAGCAGTCTAAAGGTTTTTTTTCTTTTTTTTAACCATACTTTTTTTTATTGATTTTAACATATCAAAATGCCAAAGAAAAGTTCCATCAGGAGGACCGTGCATACTAAAGCAAGACCAACAGTACCATATCTCTACAGGAATATCAGGGACCTGCCAAAGCCTGAAGGAAGATCGAACTCTATCCATGGGGACCAAGTATATTCAAACGTTCAAGTCCCCTCATTCAGTACCACAGCCATTTTTTCTTGGGTCATGTACCACATCATTTTCTGTTTCACCTGGGTGATTGTTGGTGTGGAAGACCACCATGCTTTGGCCAATGTCTGTCTGGCTGGTGAAAACAAAAATTTCAAGAGGCAAAACTCTCTTGTAGTATAGTCCAGTCATTTTTGGTTCAGTAAAGCCTCCTTTGGTGACTTGAGCATACCCTTGCCTAGCAAGGTACACTATATTGTCAAAGTATTGGGACACCCTCCTTTACACACACATGAAATTTAATGGCATTCAGTCTTAGTCCGTAGGGTTCAATATTGAGTTGGCTCTGCCCTTTGCAGCTATAACAGCTTCAACTCTTCTGAGAAGGCCGTCCACAAGGTTTAGGAGTGTGTCTATGGGAATATTTGACCATTCTTCCAGAAGCGCATTTGTGAGGTCAGGCACTGATGTTGGGCGAGAAGGCCTGGCTCACAGTCCCCACTCAAATTCATCCCAAAGGTGTTCTATCAGGTTGAGGTCAGGACTCTGTGCAGGCCAGTCAAGTTCCTTCACCCCAAACTCGATCATCCATTTCTTTATGGACCTTGCTTTGTGCACTGGTCTAAATCATTTGGTGGAGGGGGGATTATGGTGTGGGGGTTGTTTTTCAGGGGTTGGACTTGGCCCCTTTGTTCCTGTGAAGGGAACTCTTAAGGCGTCAGCATATAAAGACATTGTGGACAACTTCATGTTCCCAACTTTGTGGGAACAGTTTGGGATGGCCCCTTCCTGTTCCAACATGACTGCACACCAGTGCACAAAGCACGTTTTGCTTTACTGCATATACACCCTATGCTTTGAAATTGCGCACACTCGTGGAATGGCAACAAACTACGGTACCTAAAAATCTCCATAGACGGTACTTAAAAAAAAAATAACAGTTACCAGTTTAGAGTTACAGAGGAGGTCTAATGCTAGAATTATTGCTCTTGCTCTGACAATCGCGGCGGTACCTCACATGTGTGATTTGAACTGTTTACATATGCAAGCGCAACTTACGCGTGCGTTTTCTTTGCTACGTGATTTTATTTTTTTACATTGTTTCTTTAAAAAAAAAGTGATCACTTTAATTGCTGTCACAAGGAATGTAAGCATCCCTTGTGACAGTAATAGGTGGTGACAGGTACTCTTTATGGAGGGATCAGGGATCTCAAAGACCCCAAATCCCTCCTTTGCACTTCAAAGTATTCAGATCGCCAAAAACTGCGATTCTGGACACTGTAATTTTTTTTAAAAACTGCGCCATAGGCAGCCGAGTAAACTGGATGTGACGAAGTGACGTCGCTTCCGTGTTTACAGAAAGAAGACTGGAACAAAGCCGTTTCTGGATTTGTTCCATTCTTACTCTAGCCAGCAGAAGTGCTGGATCATGTTTTGGGTCTCTCGGTGGGACAGGAGGCCCAGGAAGAGCGGTGGAAGGCGGTGGGGGGTCGGCCCCTCTCGCTCCTCTGGTATAACAGCCGAGCGTGTTTTAGCCGCATCGATGTTATCCCTGAAAAGCCGAACGCCCGGTCTAAAAACGCTGCATGCATCATCCTGGTATAACCCCTGAAAGCCGAGGCCACATATTTGCGTACGCAGGAAGGAGTTAAAGGAGCAATATTCTTATTTTCTTTTTAGGTTAACAAATGCTTTAACAATGGATGAGTCATCAGCTGTCAACGGGCTTCTCCGCTGACTGCAAAAAAAAACATTGCCGGCAATAGAAAAAAGTGAAAGAAATGGCGTGGGTGTCCTCCAAGATCTATACCAGACCCTTATCAGAGCATGCAGCTCGGCAGGTCAGGAAAGGGGGACAAGTGAGTGATTTATTTTTGACACTTTTTTTGGATGAATGAATAGAGGCACAATGTACTCCATACACATTTGCATGGGGGGGCCAGAACTGGGGGCCCCCTTGTTAAAGGGGGCTCCCAGATTCTGATAAGCCCCTTGTCCACAGACCCTCACAACCACCGCCCAGGGTTGTTGTGGAGAGGTGCTTTGGGGTGTGGGCAGAGCCCCCGCACCAAAGCACCCCCTCATGTTGAGGGCATGTGGCCTAGTATGGCTCAGGAGGGGGGCTCATCCCCACCTTTCCTGACCTGCCAGGCTGCATGCACAGATAAGGGTCTGGTAGAGATTTTGGGGGGTTCCCTTTAAAATCCATACCAGACCCAAAGCACCTGGAATGGATTGGGGGGGCATTTAACATTTTTGGATTGCCAGAAATGGTATTGTATTGTCTGCAATTTAAATGTATTTTTTTTTATAAATGTCAGTTTTGCTGCAGTTGGTTCTGTACATGGTACAGATGTGCCACTTTACAGGCAGACTAAGGGGACCTCCCAGACACGATATATAAAGGAAATTTTCATTTGTATTGTTTTCACTTTAAGCATCAATAAAATCACTGCTCCTGTAAAAACAATCTTTTTAAAAAAATGGTTTGCATTGATACATGTCCCCCAGGGTAGTACCTGGCCCCCCATACCCTTTTTTTATAGCCAATAACTTGCATCTAAGCCTTCAAAATGGGCACTTTTGATTTTCCAAGTTTGTGTCTCATAGACTTTAATAGGGTTCGTGGTTCATTACCAAACTTTTGCGATGTTCAAGAGCTCTGCCGCAAACCGAACCGGGGGGGGGGGGGGGGGGTGGGCAAGTAAAACCTTCCTTGTCTTTCCCTCCTACATTGTGACTTTACCAAGCTGTTTACTGTACATTCTGTCCAGCCACTGTACAATAATTGCGGCTAATTTCTATTTCAAGATAAAATCTGTCTCTTCTACCCCTCTTATATTGCTGCCGAGCAAACCTGCTTACACACTGTCTAGATACTGAACAATATTTGTGGATATTGTCTCTCTCTCAGATAATACACTCTAGTTTTTATCAGAAGATTAAACCTGTTCACCTACTCTCCTGACGATAGCCAATTTCTACCAAACACATACTTGAAGTCTATATTTGGAATAATTTGAGATTCATTCTGGATAGGAAACTCATAAACTATGAAACTGTTTTGCCACTGGCCAATTTATGTAAACTTCCCTATAACTTTGAGATCCTCTATTGTGTAACAATGTGTTTCCACATGCTGGGCTGCTTGGCCTCCACATGTTCTCTTTAACCCATTCGTGCCTGGACATGGGATTGGATATGCTGATCATACTGAGATCCTCTGAACCTGGGGCTCCATGGGATATCCAGAGATCCTGGATGTCTCTATTGCTCACCCATTTGTGTGAGCCCAACCCTTTGGAGACACCTGGCCCTGCTTAACCAGTATTCTCCAACTGTGCAACTCCAACATACTCTCTATAGGACTTACAGCAAAGAGCCCAACAGCTGCCCACACTGACACAAGCCCTTTGCTAGGAAATGTTCCAAAGAGAGAGACAGTGTGGGTTGAGGAGTATTTGCTACCTTTACAGAGGTTGCCCAGAGCCCTACAATCCCTAGCCAGGGGTGGAAAGTAATCCAGAATGTTCTGTTCCCCTCCTTCCCTTGCTTCCCTTCTCAGTAGAAGCTCTGTAATAGATCCTTACATCGTACATTCTTGCTGTAGCTTGGTCTTCAGCCATTTCGTATAACCAAAAGAGGGAGAGGCAGATTCCTGCCCAAATATTTATATACAACAATTTATATACTACCCCAGATGTCCCACTGCTGGCAGTAGCAAGTTTGCATTAACTTTAAGTGATCCTTTAAATCATTGCTATCTAACATATGGAGACTTCTATGGCACCTACACTGACCATCAAGTCAAGTGGTCCTCTGAAAACACCTTGTGGCCAGAAATGGGAACTACACAGAGCACATTGGCACACAGTGGTGTTTAGGTTTTCTGAATTTCAAGCAGGGTTTTCCTGCAAATCAGTCTCAGGCAGCTTTGCTATTCCCCAAAGCACAGCAATCAGAACAAAATCATATTTTTGGTTAAACTTTTTTATTGAGTTTTATCACGAAAAACGATCAACAGACATTGACTGACATAAATTATATGTCGAAAATAATCATCTGAGTCCATATGACAGGGTAGAAAAATTAAGCAGAACTGAACGATAAACAGCAGATTTTCTACCAAGTTCTGATGAACATTATGGCAATGGGTATTGTCTCCATCTGAGCCTAAGCCTGGGGTTAAGGCAACAGTCTTGGGTCTGTCGAAGCATCTGTAGTTCCCTCTAAATTGGTGGGAAGAGGTGTAGGTGAAGAGGGGAAGGGAGAAGGGGAAGGGGTAGGAAAAAAGAAAGAAAAAAAAGGGGGGGGGTGGGGGAGGGGGGTTATACTGGAGGTGTTCTGTGGGTGTGGGTCCCAGTGAACAATGTTCGTCTGGTATGGTACATATATTTATAAGAGCCAGTGTGTGTAGTCGTTGGGGCCCAGGGACAAGGCCCAAGTCTCTAGCCTCTTTCTTGCAGCGTGGTGAGACCGCCGACCGCTACTAAGGATTTCAACTCTTAGAAGCTTTGTGTATTCTGCTGTTTCTGTAAAGTGTCTCCAGCAAGCCCAAGTTTTGCTGATTTTGCAGGGGTTTTCCGGGGCCTGATGTATTAAGTCCTCCATTCCCTCAGTTTTGTTAATGCGTCTGAGCCATTCTGCTATTGTTGGGGGGGAGTTTGTCTTTCCAATGTGTCGGGGTGCACAATTTGGCCGCGTTGATGAAGTGGAGGGTCAAGGACTTTCGGTACGAGATTGGGGGATTGAAGTGTGATGAAGAAGGTATTGCGCAGCTCTGTATTTTAGAGAATAGGATGTGATATTTGTAGTGAGACGGTGTACTTCTCTCCAGAAAGGTTGGATGAGTGGGCAGTCCGACTAAATGTGCAGCAGTGACCCGGGGTCGACATTACATCTCCAGCAAAGTGGGGAAGTTGTAAGGTAACACTTATGGAGTTTGATAGGGGTTCTATACCCACTCAAATAGATTTTATATCTATTTCCTGTACCAAAACGTTCATAGAGCCCTTATGGATGTGGAAAAAAAAACAGATTCAGATTCATCATTCATACTTTGTTGTATTTAGGGTCACTGTTGGTGAACATGAGCGAGTATATGTCCGAATTTAGATGTCTCTGGGGTTCGGATCTGGTGCATAATGTTTCAAAGGGGGTAAGGTCTCTCTGCCATGGTGTTAGAGGTTTAATTCTGTTCAGAAAATGTCTGATTTGTAGATAGGTGTCAAAAGGGATGGGTCAGTCTGGGAAATGTGATAGTAAGGTGTTGTAGGGCAGGAATTTATTCTTATCAAAGAAGCTTCTAGCGTACAGCGATTAGAACAAAATATTTAATCTCTATGTTCTGATGTGTGAACGTAGAATTGCAGCCTCTTTGACACAGTAGCACAATGGAGTGAACAGCAAAACACACTTCCTTCTGTCTTTCTGTGGCCATTGATCCCAGTTCCGCTTGCTTGCACAATACTAGCCCACCTGGCTGCCACCGGCCACACCTGCCTATTTTGCTTTCCAGTCCTGCCCGACTGAAACATACTGTACACATGGAGATTCCACAGGGCAAAGTTGGATGAAGACTTGGCACAATGCTATCTTCAAGAGAGACCAGACATGTGCAGGATGAAAAAATTTGTTTAGTTTAGTTTCGTTTCGATTCGTTATTTAACTAAATTAGTTTAGTTAAATTTGTTGCATTCATTACATTCGTTTTCGGAATTTGTTTCGTTTCGTATTCGAATTCGAAAAAATTCGACCGCATTCGAAAAAATTCGACCGTATTCGAAAAAACTATCAAATTCGAAAAAATTCTACCACATTCGAAAAAAACTATCAAATTCGAAAAAATTCTACCACTGTTGTTTTTCTATGCTATTCTTTTATATTATTCAAATTTCGTATAGAATGATTTCGCATTCAAATAGAAAAGATTAGAATAAAATAGAAAAGAATAGAAAAACAATAGACCAGCATAGAAAAAAATAAAATAAATATATATATATATATATATATATATATATATATATATATATATATACCGTATTTATCGGCGTATAACAAGCACTTTTTTCCCCTTAAAATCAGGGGAAAATCACGGGTGCGTGTTATTGCGATCCTGAGCTTGGCTCTTCTCGGCCACTTTCGGCTTCACTCGAGCGCCGCCCGAACCTAGCCGAGTGTACTCGGCTAGGTTCGGATAGCTCTGCTCACAGTCACGCCCATCCCGGACGGGACTACGAGTGGAGCCAAAAGTGAACGAGAGCCGCCGAGAAGAGCCGACACTGACAAGGCTGCACTGGGGCATAGCTGCACTGAGAAGGCTGCAATGAAGGGCATTTAAATGTAAGTTTTTTCCCTTCAACTTCCCTCCTAAAAGGTTTTTTTTCCTTAAAATTCCCTCCTAAACTTGGGGTGCGTGTTATACGCCGGTGCGTGTTATACGCCGATAAATACGGTAATTTTTTTTGTTTTATTCTCTTCTATTGTTTTTTTATGCTTTTCTTTTCTATTATTTTATATTCTATAATAGTCTTTTCAATTCAAATTCATTCTATTCGAATTTCGGTACATGGCTTCTGAAGTTTGAATTTCGTATAGAATGAATTTGAATTTGAATAGAAAAGATAGAAAACAGAATAGAAGAAAATATAATATATATATTATATTTTCTTCTATTCTGTTCTATTGTTTTTCTAGTCTATTCTTTTCTATTATTTTCTATTCTATTCTAATCTTATATATATATATATATATATATATATATATATATATATATATATATATATATATATATATCCATATTCCGAAATTTGAATTTCTTATAAAATGAATTCGAATTTGAATAGGAAAGATTAGAATAGAGTAGAAGAGAAAAGACTAGGAAAACAATAGAACAGAATAGAATAAATTATATATATTATATTTTATTCTGTTCTGTTCTATTGTTTGTCTAGTCTATTATTTTCTATTCTAATCTTTTCTATTCAAATTCAAATTCATTCTATACGAAATTCCACTTTCAGAAGCCATCTTCCGAAATTATATATATATATATATATATAAAAAACATCTTCCAAAATTCGAATTTCATTTAGACCGAAATCAAATTTGAATATAAAAGATTAGAATAGAATAGGAAATAATAGAAAAGAATAGACTAGAAAAACAATAGAACAGAATAGAAGAAAATATAATATATATATATAATATTTTCTTCTATTCTGTTCTATTGTTTTTCTAGTCTATTCTTTTCTATTATTTTCTGTTCTAATCTTTTCTATTCAAATTCGAATTCAAACTTCAGAAGCCATGTACCGAAATTCGAATTTCATATAGAATGAATTTGAATTTGAATTGAAAAGACTATTATAAAATATAAAATAATAGAAAAGAAAAGCATAAAAAAACAATAGAAGAGAATAATAAAAATTACATATATATATATATATATATATATATATATATATATATATATATATATATATATATATATATATTTATATATATATATTCTATTGCTTTATTATTTTATATTCTATCTTGTTTTTTTTAGAAAAACGTTTTCTATTTTTTTCGAATTCGATTTGAATATAGTTACATAGTTACATAGTTACATAGTTAGTCAGGTTGAAAAAAGACACAAGTCCATCCAGTCCAACCATAATAAAAAAAAAAAAAAAAAACGTACAAGCCAATATACCCAATACTATACCCACAGTTGATCCAGAGGAAGGCAAAAAACCCCAGCAGAGCATGCTCCAATTTGCTACAGCAGGGGAAAAAATTCCTTCCTAATTCCAGAGAGGCAATCGGATTTTCCCTGGATCAACTTTACCTATAATTGTCAGTACCCAGTTATATTATGTACATTTAGGAAAGTATCCAGGCCTTTCTTAAAGCAATCTACTGATCTGGCCAGAACCACCTCTGGAGGGAGTCTATTCCACATTTTCACAGCTCTTACTGTGAAGAAACCTTTCCGTATTTGGAGATGAAATCTCTTTTCCTCCAGTCGTAAAGAGTGCCCCCTTGTCCTCTGTGTTGACCGTAAAGTGAATAACTTAACACCAAGTTCACTATATGGACCCCTTATATATTTAAACATGTTGATCATATCCCCCCTTATTCTCCTCTTCTCAAGAGTGAATAAATTCAGTTCCTCTAATCTTTCCTCATAGCTGAGCTTCCCCATGCCTCTTATCAGTTTGGTTGCCCTTCTCTGTACTTTCTCCAGTTCCCCGATATCCTTTTTGAGAACTGGTGCCCAAAACTGAACTGCATATTCCAGATGAGGTCTTACTAATGATTTGTACAGGGGGGCAAAATTACATCTCTCTCTCTGGAGTCCATACCTCTCTTAATACAAGAAAGAACTTTGCTCGCTTTGGAAACCGCAGCTTGGCATTGCATGCTATTATTGAGCTTATGATCTACCAAAACCCCCAGATCCTTCTCCACTACAGATTCCCCCAGTTGTACTCCCCCTAGTATGTATGATGCATATTCTTAGCCCCCAAGTGCATAACTTTACATTTCTCAACATTAAACCTCATCTGCCACATAGTCGCCCAATTAGACAGAGCATTGAGGTCAGCTTGTAAATTGGAGACATCCTGTAAGGACGTTATTCCACTGCATAGCTTGGTGTCATCTGCAAAGACAGAAATGTTACTTTTGATCCCAGACCCAATATCATTTATAAAGATATTAAAGAGTAAGATTCCCAGCACTGAACCTTGGGGTACACCACTGATAACCTTAGACCATTCAGAGTAAGAATCATTAACCACTACTCTCTGAATTCTGTCTTTTAGCCAGTTTTCTATCCATTTACAAACTGATATTTCCAACCCTGTAGACTTTAACTTACACATGAGCCGTGTGTGCGGAACTGTATCAAACGCTTTTGCAAAATCCAAATAAACCACGTCCACAGCCACCCCTCTGTCCAAGGTTTTACTTACCTCTTCATAAAAAGAAATCAGGTTTGTCTGACAACTTCTGTCTTTCATGAATCCATGCTGTCTGTTGCTTAAAATGTTTTTTTCCAGCAAGAACTCGTCTATGCGGTCTTTTATTAAACGCTCCAGTATCTTCCCGACTATAGAAGTTAAACTAACAGGTCTATAGTTACTTGGTAAAGACTTTGATCCCTTTTTAAATATAGGCACCACGTTCGCCCTGCGCCAATCCAGTGGTACCATTCCTGTCATTAATGAGTCCCTAAAAATTAGATACAATGGCTTTGAAATTACAGAGCTCAATTCTTTTAGGATCCGTGGGTGGATGCCATCAGGTCCAGGTGCTTTATCCACCTTTATTCTGTCTAAATATTTCTGGACCATATCCCTTTTGAGCCATTGTGGATCATTGGGGGCTGTGTCAATACCACCCCCATTATGGACATGAACTTCCCCATGCTCTTTTGTATACACAGAGCTGAAGAAAGTATTTAATAAATTAGCCTTCTCCTTGTCCCCAGTCACCCACTCTAGATTATTTTGTAAAGGGCCTACATGCTCAGACCTGACCTTTTTACTATTAATATATTTGAAGAATTTTTGGGGGTTTGTCCTACTATTTTTTGCGATCTGTCGTTCATTTTGAATTTTTGCACCCTTGATTTCCTTTTTACATATTCTGTTAAATTATTTGTAGCATTTAAATGACACTAGTGTTCCTTCATTTTTATATTTTTTTAAAAGCTCTTTTCTTATTGTTTATAGTTTTTCTAACTTTGACCGTGAGCCACATAGGTTTTCTTTTTAGCCTTTTAAACTTATTGCCCATGGGAATATACTTTGCAGTGAGGTCCCAAACAGTCTTTTTGAAGAATTCCCATTTCTGTTCTGTGTTTATCGCAGCCAATATTCCCTCCCAGTCTAAGTCCTCGAGAGCAGCCCTCATCCTTGGAAAATTTGCTCTCTTGAAGTTAAGTGTTTTTATCTTTCCCTTATGTATGTTTTCGAATATGTTTTCGAATTCGATTCGAATATGTTTTCGAATTCGTTCGTTTTTTTTCGGATACGTTTAAATTCTTTACTTTTGTAATTTGGAAATTCGGATGCATCCGAATTTCCGAATAATGAAAAATTCGTCCGAATTTCGATTCGGAATGAAACGAAATGCACATGCCTAAGAGAGACCTACAGATAGAGATCTCTCCATTTGTCTGTACCTGCACTGTGCTGATCTACTCAACGCCTCACCTTGCCTCTGCAAGACAAATCCTTTCACTGCCCCTTGTGGTAGGATCCTGCCAGGCCAGCTTTCCTGAGCTCCTAGTCTGAGGTAACTCCCCCTCCCCCGTCACTAAGGAGTCCCTCCATGGCCACCAACAGCCTCTCCTCAGCGCTGCTTCTCTATATTCCACCCAACTTTTCTGATGGTTTGGCCCACGACTATTTAAAGGCTTTTTTAGCTCCGTGCCAGACTCCCAACCTGGGGGTTGGCTTAAGGCCTCTAAATACTCAAGGCTCCTTCTCACCCACGCCCACTAGTTCCAGAACATTCTCCAATGATCCAGATACCCGGGGGGGGGGGGCACCAGAGAGCTGCCAGAAAAAGTCACCCAGGCCTGGCCTCTAGCAACTCTGACCCAGATTCAGTGACTTAGGTTTATTCCTGGCCAGACAAATGCCTTTAACTGCACTACACTTCTAGTAGCACACACTAGAGGGTGCTACAAAATAAAAAGCTTTGGGTCCAATACTGACCTATTCTTGGTGCTGTCCCCCACAAACTCATTGTTACTAAATCCTAAGTGGGTCCTTTGTAGGCGTAAGAACCTCCTACTGCCGCCAAAAGAGATATTGAGGGCCTGTGATGTCACCAGATAAAAGTTTTACATAATTTGTATTATTTAATAGGTCAGGGGGGCTCCAGGGGGGTTGGGCTTTAAAGTGGTTGTAAACCTCTGAAACGAGAAATGAACAAAGCATATCCTTCTATAGTGTGTACTTGCCTCAATCCAAAGCACCTCCTGTGATTTCTGTCTGCTCTCTCATTCCTCTGCTATCTGAATGAGTCCCTTTTGACAGGTAATACACCAAGGGATACTGGGAATGGCCCCTCCAGCACACAGCAGGTGACTGAGAGCCTAAACTGTGCAGTTTTCCCTATGAGACTATGTTGAAGAGGACGTGTCCATTCCCTCCACTCAGGTCTCAAATTACACTCAGCTCTATGCTCTATGCTTTGCAGTGTGTTTTATCAGATCCTCAGCGCCTGCCTTCTGGAGCTGGGAAATAGCTTTTGCTCTGGGCACTTTGAATGGCTGCAGAGAAGAAAGGGCCACAGATAAACAGGTGCAACTTATGTAGGGGGATTTGATTCATCTCTATGTATCACCTGAGGACAGTCACTGCACTGGGGATAGGGAAGGGTTTACAATCACTCACTGTTCTAGATATGGCACTTACTCATTCTACTCCATCCAAAACTAGCGAAAATGTTTTGCCTGATATCTATTTTAACAAGTTAAGCACATTTTGGAGGAACTTTATGACTTTCATTTGTTTCTGGTTCCAAAATGAGAAGAGAATTGCTGCACTGGATAGTTGACTCCAAAACTTGTCCAATACCAGCCCAGTATTCCACTCACTACGTACTACAAATGGATGTCTATGACAGCTTCACCCTTAAAGTATAACTTTATTTTTGGACATAGTAGTGGATAAGGATTAGGCCCCCTGTCAGGTTTTATTGCTGTCTCTGTGCAGAGAATTCAGCTTATGGCTCAGACCTCACCCAGCCCCGGCTCTCCAATTGAACCCAGAGATTTAAAGGCTTTAATTCAGTGAGCAGAGCATCCTATTGGTCGGGGTTGGGTGGGGGGCTGGGGAGAAGACAAGCTCTTCCCCTGTGGAACCTCTTTAAATAAAGGAGAAATGGAAAAGCAGAGGAGTGTTTGAATAGCAGAGAAGATGGAATATTACAAGTCACTGATTTCCACTAGCAGTAAGTGTATACAGGTTCTTCCACCTACCTTCCTGTGCAAGAGACATGGGGACCACCAACAGTAACACCAGAACACTCAGCTCCATCTCCCTGAGAACATAGAAACAAGAATGAGAAATAATAAATCTCTGCTCAGCATTTGTTAGTAGAAACAGACAAAAATTTTACAGCCAAAGGCATCTGGACACCGTGTTCAATGAGTGGTCACTTAAGTCACAACTAGAGATGAGATGAATGTTCAGTCTAAACATAAGTCTGAACACATCTCATTCCATCGCTTCCCTCATGCCGAATGACAGGTCTGGCTGAGGACAGCTGATACAGTTGTGCTCATAAGTTTACATACCTTGGAAGAATTTATGATTTCTTGGCCATTTTTCAGAGAATATGAATGATAACACAAAAAACTTTTCTTCCACTCATGATTAGAGTTGCAAGCTTGGAGGTGCAGGCAGAGAATCCGGTAAGGAGCTGGCCCCCCCTGGGAGGCTGAGAAGATGGACAGCCAGCACAGGCACTCGGAGACAGCGTTGAGCCAAGCAGGAGACAGGAGCAAGGTAAGTAGGATAGCCGGGTTCAGTAACAGGCGGGCAGCGAGGTAACAAGGCATAAGCAGAAGCAAGGTCAAATGGGAAGCCAGGATCAGGAACTGGTAATCAGAGTAATCAGGGTCCAAAAGCAGGGTCGAGGAAAGCCAAAGTTCAGCAACAGGAATCAAGCCAGGTTTAACAGGGTTAAGAATATCAGGACACAGCTGAAGACCAGTCAGCACTTTTCAGAAGTCAGGGCATCCTTTAAATAGGCTGTCTGGCGCCAATTGTGGCTAGGTCTGCGCTCCTGCGTGTGCACGCAATGCGATGTGCACACGCATGTGCATTGGCGCGTGTGGGAATCTGCCGTTGCCCGTGAATGTGCGCATGCTACAGTTTCATTCTACAGTTTCCCAGCAGCCAGAATCAGGTGGAGTCTAATTATTGCATTCTTCTGGCTGCTTGGAGACACTCGCTGGTGGCCTCCAGAGCTGTGCCCTTCAGCTCTCGGAACCACAGTGCCACCAGCAGGTGATCCAGGTATTGACAATAACATGACAGTGAAGTACAACTAAACCAACAACTTAACTATAATACACTATATATAATAGGGGGGGGGGGGGCTCTCATAAACAGGACATAAGCAAGACTGGGACTGGGAACAAGGGAAGCACATATGGGGAACAGGATACAGAACAAAGCAGGGATCAAGATAATCAGCAAGCAGACATAAGGCTAACTCTGAAGCACTGTTGAAAATTCAAGGAAGGTATTATATACCTTCACAGCAGCTAGCATCGGGTGGAGCCTACTTACTGGGATCTGCTGGCTGCTATAAGACACCTGCTGGTGGCCACTGGAACTGGGCCCTTCAGCTCTGGTAACCACAGTGACACCAGCAGGTGGTCCAGGTCCTGACAGCCTCCCTTTTATTAAAGGGGGCTTCCAGACTCTAATAAGCTCTCTGCCCACAGACCCCCACAACCACCCGGCCAATGTTGTGGGAAAGAGGCCCTTATCCTCAACAATATGGTACAAGGTGCTTTTCCAGTGGGGCCCCCCTTGGCAAGGCATCCTCACCCCCTCTTTCCTGGCCTGCCATGCTCTGATAAAGGTCTGGTGTGGACCTCATGCTTTTTTTTATTTTTGCATGGGATTCTCCTATAAAATCCATACCAGGGAGGAAAAAAAAGGACCACGATGTGAATCCACCATCAGTCACATTGTTCAGCAATGTAGATCCATGTCAATCACAATGCCTGACAACCACCAACACGCCATAAGAAAAAAAAGAAACACCCATCAACACTTTTTTCAGCCAGAACAATGCTTGTGAGGACATGGAAAGCTAATGTGGCACCTAATATATCTGAAGTGAGGAGGTGTGTGGACTTGATATACTGTATACATAAAAAAAGATACAGCTCACTAAATGGGCCAACACAAGAAATTTCATAAGCATTGGGACTTGTGGTTAACCTATTTTAAAGATGAGACTTAGAGGGCCAAACCCTGCCCATCAGTGACATCAATCAGTGTCTATTAGTGATGCCAGTCAGTGCTGCCTTTCAGTGCCCATCACAGTGCCGCCCATCAGTGCCCATCACAGTGCCACCTATCAGTGCCCATCAGTGCCGCCTATCCATGCCACCTATCATTGCACACCAGTGCCATCTATCAGTGCCCATCAGTGCAGCATATTAGTGTCTCCTCATCAGTGCCACCTAATCAGTACCCTTTAGTGCCGCCTCATCAGAGCCACCTCATCAGTGCAACCTCATCAGCGCACAGCAGTGAAGGAGACAAATTATTTTTTTACAACATTTTCTAACTAAAACTACAAATGTTTTTCTTTTTTCAAATTTTTGGCCTTTTTTCGAAACCCAGTCGTGAATAAATTCCACCAAAATAAAGCTCTAATTGTGTGAAAAAAAATCATATAGATACAGTGTTGCATGACCGAGTAATTGTCATTCAAAGTGTGACAGTGCTGAAAGCTGAAAATTGGCCTGGGCAGGAAGGGGGTGAAAGTGCCCGGTAGGCAAGTGGTTACGGTCAGTGTGTTTTAGGTAGGATACAATAAAAGCTCAAAATACACACCATTGTTTCTGGACCGTACATATATGGCATCACTGTAATTGTCAGAAGCAGAAGAATTTATTTTGGATTGTTCTTTGGTGGTAAGTTATGGTAACAGCAAGAAATATACAGCTACATTTTTTGGGGGTCAGTTTTCCTTTGATAATGATAAAAAAAAAATCAGGAGATATCTGTAAAGGAATATGTGGGCAGCTGTGGCTTCATTTTAGATTCCCTTTCATTTTACATAAAGTAGAAATGAACTTGTATGTATGGGTTTTGCCATGGACAGCTTGACTAACAGTTTGCATAGAACCACAGCCTTTGGGATACTGTGGTTAAGCCGATTCCTGGTGCAACATCCTGTGTCAGCAAGTCATCAGCTATTTCTTTTTATCTAGTCAGCAGTCTAACTCTTGATAAGAAAGTACTGAGTGTAAGTTTGTATAACCCTTAGACATGTATTGTTACTGGTATATAAGGCACTGTTGTACTCAATAAAAACTGGAGACCATGTGAAAACACTCAAAGCTTGTTTCCTGTGTCTCATGTGGTGTCTAATGGATCTGAGGGTCCCGGTGGTCTGCCTGCATAAACCAGGGTGGTCGTCAAGGTGTATAATTCCTTTCCATTTCCATAATATCCATTACCATTTACTACCAAATAAAAGTCCAATCTATCCTGAAAAAACACACAATATAATCCACCTGGATACACTAAGCAGTTGTGTGATGATATATTCAAATATACTAAGTCAAAGTTGCAAAACTGTGTTCAGGCGTTATGATTGGCTTTTCCTTCATCATGAAGGGGTTAGGAAGAACGTTTCGATGGGTCCTTGTGTAGAGTCAACAGAAATAAAAATGACTCAACAGATTCCTAATCTGATTATTGAGCCTCGTTGTCAATAAACAAAATCGAGTATAGAGAATAGAGAAACATCTGCAGCTGCCATTTGTATCCCCGGGGATATGTGATTTGGAGATCTAACGCTGTACGTTGATGTCTCGTATTGCTGGAACTTTTCTAACAAAACAATTAAAATGTATTCTTCAAAATAAATAAATAAATAAACAAAACTAATAATAAATGCACATTTTTCCTGCAAAAAATTTGTGAATGTATTCATTTTTGCAGTGTACAATAAATGCATCTTTTCAAACAACCCACAAAGAATTTAACAACAATTGGGTACTTTCACACTGCACCCTTGAAAAAAAGCGGTAAAAATGTGTATGTGTATTTGCAGTGTTTTTGTCGCTTTTGTACCTTGTTTTTGCCATGTTTCCCGCACTTTATACACCTGTGAAAAAAGGGCGTGTGACTCAAAAACTTCACCAAAACCACAACCGTGGTTGCATTTTTGATGCACTTTCCATTCATTTTAATAGGGTGGTGTATTTTTAGGGGCTTTTTTTTTTTTTACCACACCGAACATGCACCAAAACTGCAGCAAGCAGGATCTTACAAAACGCTGATTTTACAAAACAACTGATCAGTGTGAAAAGTTTCGTAAGATTTCATGGTCTTGTGTTTTTCTTCCGCATTTTTTTTATGTAAAAGCGTAAGAAAGACAGATCAGTGTGAAAGCAGCATAAAGTAGACTCCATGGAGTGAAGAAGATGGAGATGAAAGGATGTTCAGACAGACAGATATTTCCTAGGAGTACAGATATCAGGATAAAAAATTTCTGTATATGGTGACCCCTTCTTCTAAGAATACAGATATCGGGATAATAGATTTCCGTATATGATGAACCCTCCTCCTAGGAGTGCAGATATGAGGATAATAGATATCTGTATATGGTGACCCCTCCTCCTAGGAGTACAGATATCAGGATAATATATTTATGTATATGGTGACCCCTCCTCCTAGGAGTGCAGATATCAGGATAATAGATTTCTGTATATGGTGACATCTCCTCCAGGGAGTACAGATATCAGGATAATAGATTTCTGTATATGGTGACATCTCCTCCAGGGAGTACAGATATCAGGATAATAGATTTCTGTATATGGTGACTCCTACTCCTAGGAGTGCAGATATCAGGATAATAGATTTCTGTATATGGTGACATCTCCTCCAGGGAGTACAGATATCAGGATAATAGATTTCTGTATATGGTGACCCCTCCTCCTAGGAGTACAGATATCAGGATAATAGATTTCTGTATATGGTGACCCCTCCTCCTAGGAGTGCAGATATCAGGATAATAGATTTCTGTATATGGTGACCCCTCCTCCTAGGAGTACAGATATCAGGATAATAGATTTCTGTATATGGTGACCCCCTCCTCCTAGGAGTGCAGATATCAGGATAATAGATTTCTGTATATGGTGACCCCTCCTCCTAGGAGTGCAGATATCAGGATAATAGATTTCTGTTTATAGTGACCCCTCCTCCTAGGAGTGCAGCTATCAGGATAATAGATTTCTGTTTATAGTGACCCCTCCTCCTAGGAGTGCAGATATCAGGATAATAGATTTCTGTATATGGTGACCCCTCCTCCTAGGAGTGCAGATATCAGGATAATAGATTTCTGTATATGGTGACCCCTCCTCCTAGAAGTACAGATATCAGGATAATAGATTTCTGTATATGGTCACCCCTCCTCCTAGGAGTACAGATATCAGGATAATATATTTCTGTATATGATATATATATATGTACTATGTACCCAATGTAGAAGAAAAGGAATAGTAGGGCGCTGAGGTCAGTATCAAATAAAAAACACTTTAATAAAATAAGCAGTACACTTACATTGAAGTTAGCATGAAACAGCATTTATAGGGAATACCTGAGACCAAGCAGCTGTAATCAGTGTGAGGCTGTAGGCCTCACTGAGCAAACAGAGACCAAAGATGACAACGAGTCAGCCAACTCAAAGTATGGATATTTGCGGCATTCTAGGCTGCACAGGAGGATGGCAGCTGTCAAAATGCCTGGTGGATATCGGGAAAGGGGGTGTGCATGCGCGTTTCCAGAGACTTTGCCCTCTTCATCAAATGTACCCAATACTCATTAACATGGGGGGATCTTGTTAAAGGGGGCTTCCAAATTCCAAGTCAACCCCCTCCCATCTTTACAACTACCAGTCCAGGGTTGTGGGGAAGATACCCTGGTTCTCATCAGTATGGTGGCAAGATGCTTTGGTGGAGCCCCCCTCCCCCAAAGCCCCTCCCCATGTTAAGGGCATGTAGCCTGGTATGGTTCAGGAGGCAGGCGCTATCTCGTCCCCCCTTTCCTGGCTTTTTCCGATAACTGTCTGGTATGGATTTTGGGAGGGCCCCACGTAATTTTTTAAAAAACTTGGTGTGGGGTTTCCCTCAAAATCCATACCAGAACTTACAAGCCTGGTATGGATTGGGGGGGGGGGGGGGGCACGCTGTTTTTTGTTTTCTTAATTTTTTAATGCTGCACTTCTTTTGTCATTATTCTTTTGTCAGCGGTGAATCTCTGACAGCAGATGAGTCATGGTTGGTAAGGATTTGGCGGCCACCCGCTCCTTAACAACCAGCTATTTCAAATTAAACAAAACAAATGGCGGAGATACGAAACAAATTCCGAAAAAGCATTGGTTCAATTAATGAAAACATCCAAAATTGAATTCTTCATTTAACAAATGCATCCGAACCGAAGCAAAAATTTCTAGCATGCACATGTCTATAAAACCTTCATCTTCATATTTCATAATGGAAGCACTGATGAGACTGGAATCAAATAGCACTATGGGGGTCTATTTCCAGTATGTAAGAAATGTCTTCAAACAGCTTTCCCCTGGGATTCTCACATTTTTTCATTTAAATCTGATTAAAACAATGAGTGAGTCTTGGGAGAACGCTGTGCGAAAAACCTTTATAGATGGACCCCTATGAGTTTTCTAGAGACAGAGAATTAGGTGCTTGCCTTCAGTCTGTCTCTCTTTAATTGAACCTCTATTACTGTCTGAACAGAGAAGTCAGGGAAAGGGAGGGAGGGTTTGGGGTCTATTATTCAATTGGTGGTTTCATATGTTTGCCTTTTCATTTGTAAATATATTGTGTAATGCAAATTTCATACCTGTAGGTCTTTTCCACCAACAAAGAAGCCCGGATGATATACACCCAATGTTTCCTTTCCTACGTCCCCACTTTTTTCCAGGACAAAGCAGACATTGAGCACCCCCATCCCCTTAACATCACATGAATGAGCTTGCCTGATATAAAAGCCATCCTTGCACAGTGCACTCTCTCCTCTCGTATCCCAGCGGTGGCTGAGCTCAGTGGTGACCTTCCTTCTAAGGGTGTTGGGTTCCTGACTGTCCTGGCCTGACTTCTGGCTTTAATGTTGTTGGTCACCGACCGGAATCAAGAATGATTAGGATTGCTTATTTTTCTCATCCTCATACCTATCCAGGACAATCAAACATATTCAGCTTAGTTCCCCAGCTTTGTGTGTTACCTGCGATCTCTGGTTACGGTGTTGTTGGTCTGGTTGAAGCCTTTTCCCTTTGTCCAGTCTCAGCCCTCAGAAGTTCCTCCTGGTAATGGTGAGATGAGAGGATGGAAGTGTGTTATAAAGTTCCGTCCTCAATAGTAACTCCTCCTACGACCTCTAGCAGCGAGATCGGCATTTTTCAAAAACTGAAATTGTACAAGAACCTCATTGTTCACCACAAAAAAGAGAAATGAAAACCTACACAATGTGTACTGTAATCAAAGTGACATACAATCTACTTTTATCTTTAGTCCCTCAATTACACAGCTCAGATATCTTATAAAAAAACACCCCAATAGAACTACGGACTAGGAATTTCCCAAGAACGCAAACAACATATAGTATATCTCCCTATTAAATCTCCTCCTTGTTCTCCATCAATGAGATCTCCATTATGGCAAGGAAGGTCATAAAATATTAAAATAATCCACTTACGTATTTACTCTGTGCGTGCCGAATTTACTTTCCTGACAAGGCTTTCATAATGTGTCATGTATTTTGTTATACTGTTCCAAACATCTAACTATTGATCCTGATTGCAGGGACCCCAGAACTAAACAGATTTTGATACATAAACAAACAGAAATTGCACTAACAGATGAATAAATAGTAGCTCCAATATGTAGAAAATAGGAATATTAGTCCCAAACAAGTGAATCATGTGATGAAAAGGATCCTATTGACTGGATGCTCTCAACAACAAAGTGGGCCACCACCACCACATGAGCTTGTGTATCATTATACCATCTGTTGGGGAACATGTGTCGCCTCCAGGTCTCCACATACGATCACCAAAACATCACATCCAATAATGCAAGGTCTTCAGCCATGACATACAAAGGGAATCGGGAAGGCCAACATAGTGTAAAACTGTATACAAACTTTTATTGAACAAATGCTAGCCACGCATATTGATAAACAAAAAAAAAAACATCAAGCGCTTATCAGTATAAAAAAAGTCCCAAGATTCGATCTAGTCAGCTCCTACTTACAGCGTGCATTGTGACGTCACGAGTGATAGCTCCGCCCTACGCGTTTTAATCGTCATACTATGTTCGCCTTCCTGATTCTCTTTGTATGTCACGGCTGAAGACCTTGCGTTATTGGATGTGATGTTTTGGTAATCATATGTAGAGACCTGAAGGCGACACTTGTACCCCAACAGATAGTATGATACACAAGCTCATGTGACTTTTTCATATAAAGAGTCCATTCGCACCGATAAGAGTCTTCTACAGTGCCCTGAAAAAGTATTCATACCCCTTGAAATTTTCCACATTTTGTCATATTACAACCGAAAAGGTAAATGTATTTTATTGGGATTTTATGTGATAGACCAACACAAAGTGGCACATAATTGTGAAGTGGAAGGAAAATGATAAATGTTTTTTAACATTTTTTACAAATAAATATGTGAAAAGTGTGGTGTACATTTGTATAGTGCTCCCCTGAGTCAATACTTTGTAGAACCAACTTTCTCTGCAATTACAGCTGCAAGTCTTTTTGAGGATGTCCCTACCAGCTTTGCACATCTAGAGAGTGAAATTATTGCCCATTCTTCTTTGCAAAATAGCTCAAGCTCTGTCAGATTGGATGGAGAGTGTCTGTGAACATCAATTTTCAAGTCTTGCCACAGATTCTCAATTGGATTTTGGTCTGAACTTTGACTGGGTCATTCTAACACATGAATATGCTTTGATCTAAACCATTCCATTGTAGCTCTGGCTGTATGTTTAGGGTCTTTGTCCTGCTGGAAGGTGAACCTCTGCCCCAGTCTCAAGTCTTTTGTAGACTCTAACAGGTTTTCTTCTAAGACTGCCCTGTATTTAGCTCCTTCCATTTTCCCATCAACCCTGACCAGCTTCCCTGTCCCTGCTGAAGAAAAGCATCCCCACCACATGATGCTGCCACCACCATGTTTCATGGTGGGAATGGTGTGTTCAGGGTGATGTGCAGTGTTAGTTTTCAGCCACACATAGCGTTTTGCTTTTAAGCCAAAAAGTTACATTTTAGTCTCATCTGACCAGAGCACCATCTTCCACATGTTTGTGTGTCCTTCACATGGCTTTGTGTAAACTGCGAACAGGGCTTTTTATGGCTTTCTTTCAACAATGGCTTTCTTCTTGCCACTCTTCCATAAAGGGCAGATTTGTGGAGAGCACGACTAATAGTTGTCCTGTGGACAGATTCTCCCACCTGAGCTGTGGATCTCTGCAGCTCCTCCAGAGTTACCATGGGCCTCTTGGCTGCTTCTCTGATGAATGCTCTCCTTGCTCGGCCTGTCAGTTTAGGTGGAACGGCCATGTCTTGGTAGGTTTTCAGTTGTTCTATACTCTTTCCATTTTCAGATGATGGATTAAACAGAGCTCCGTGAGATGGTCAAAGCTTTGGATATTTTTTTTATAACCTAACCCTGCTTTAAACTTCTCCACAACTTTAAAAAAAAACAACAGGAACAGATCCTTGACTTTTTCAAGGATCTGTTCCTTGAAAAAGTCACGTGACTGTGATGTAACGCGTGGGAGGAGCCAAGGACGCTCTGTGCAGATCAGCAGTTTCACACAGTGTACTGCACTGAATCTGCTCCTGTCTAAGGCGGCTGACTGCTATAGTAAAACCTGCATTTGCCTTATCATTATAAGGCACACGTGAGTGGATTGAAGTTTGCCTGTGTACCTTGGTATCCTAACTATTGCACAATGATTGTTTTTTTCTCTTATTTGCCTGTTTATGATTCTCACATTGGTTGTGAATAGAAGCAAAAAACACTTTGGTACTATTAAGATCAATGAGCACCTTAATTAAGCAAGTGTTTTTAAACAGCTTTGCTAGTGATCAAAAGCTCTATACCAATCAGGATTCCACACCTGTATAATTGAACCTTCTGAATACATCCCTATATATTTATTTTTATGTGGATTTTTTATGTGAATTTTTTACACATTTGGTGTCACTAATTTTTTATAGTTTTACACTATTTTGATTGTTGGATTTTTTAGGAATTTTTACTCACCGCTGGATTTATTTGACTATTTATATTTACTTTTATATTCATTTTCATGCACATTGTGAAGCGCTTCAAATATCATTATTTATTCATTACTAGAGATGAGCCGAACACCCCCCGG
Source organism: Lithobates clamitans (assembly GCA_037952925.1). Lineage (NCBI taxonomy): Eukaryota > Metazoa > Chordata > Amphibia > Anura > Ranidae > Lithobates > Lithobates clamitans. The sequence continues at coordinate 425,883 of JBBGZY010001494.1, forward strand.
TTCGGTTCGCAGCAGAACTTGCGACCAGGCAAAAAATGTGTTCAAACACGCAAACACCTTTAAAGTCTATGGGACACGAACATGAATAATCAAAAGTGCTCATTTTAAAGGCTTATATGCAAGTTATTGTCATAATAAGTGTTTGGGGACCCGGGTCCTGCCCCAGGGGACATGGATCAATGCAAAAATAATTTTTAAAAATGGACTTTTTTTCGGGAGCAGTGATTTTAATAATGCTTAAAGTGAAACAATAAAAATGTAATATTCCTTTAAATTTCGTACCTGGGGGGTGTCTATAGTATGCCTGTAAAGGGGCACATGTTTCCCGTGTTTAGAACAGTCTGACAGCAAAATTACATTTCAAAGGAAAAAAGTCATTTAAAACTACTTGCGGCTATTAATGAATTGTCGGTCTGAAAATACACATAAATGTTCATTGACAAAAACTGCATGGGATTTCCCTGTGTGTCAGAGGAGGGCGGGGTGACTGGGTGGCCCCGCCCGCCGTTATATAAGAAATGTCAGATGAAGCGAAGAGTCACGCGGCTAAAGACTCCCACTTAGGCAGATCGTGCGGGCGGAGCGGAGAAGAAGCCTGGAGAAAGATGCGGGATGAGAAGAGCAGAGGGATAAGAAGATGGAGAAGAAGAAGATGAAGAAGAAGATGGAGGAAGAAGAAGAAGACCGAAAGAACACCAGAAGAAAGAAGATGGAAGAAGAAGCCGAAAGAAGAAGAAATTAATAAAGCACTTCTCAAAAACCGTCTCTTGTGTTTTTTAACCTTTCTGACACTTTTTTTGTGAAATGGTAGGGGTACATTTGTACCCCATTACCAATTCACACAGGGGGGCCGGAATCTGGGGGTCCCCTTGTTAAAGGTGGCTTCCAGATTCTGATAAGCCCCCGCCCGCAGACCCCCTCAACCATCGGCCAAGGGTTGTGGGCATGAGGCCCTTCTCCCCATCAACATGGGGACAAGGTGCTTTGGGGGGCTACCTCAAAGCACCCTCCCAATGTTGAGGGCATGTGGCCTGGCACTGTTCAGGAGGGGGGGCGCTCTGTCCCCCCCTCTTTTCCTGTGGCCTGCCAGGTTGCGTGCTTGGATGAGGGTCTGGTATGGATTTTTGGGTGGACCCCACGCCATTTTTTTTAAAATTTAGGTGCGGGGGTTCCCCTTAATATCCATATCAGACCTGAAGGGCCTGGTGTGGAATTTAGGGGGACCCCCACGCCATTTTTCTTTTAAATTTTGATTCGGGGTTCCCCTGTGGGCAAATCCCATGCTGTTTTTATCAATGAACTTTTATTTGTATTGTCGGACCGGCAATGCATTAATAGCCGCGAGTAGTTTTATATGAATTTTTTTCCTTTGAAATGTCATTTTGCTGTCAGACTGTTCTAAACACAGGAAACATGCACCCCTTTACAGGCATACTATAGACACCCCCCAGGTACAAAATTTAAAGGGATATTACACTTTTATTGCTTGACTTTAAGCATTATTAAAATCACTGCGCCTGAAAAAATGGCCATTTTTAAACCTTCTTTTTGCATTGATCCATGTCCCCTGGGGCAGGACCCAGGTCCCCAAACACTTTTTATGACAGTAACTTGCATATAAGCCTTTAAAATTAGCACTTTTGATTTCTCCCATAGACTTTTAAAGGGTGTCCCGCGGCTTTCGAATTTGCCGCGAACACCCCAAATTGTTCGCTGGTCGGCGCACTGGCGAACAGCCGATGTTTGAGTTGAACATGAGTTTGACTCGAACTCGAAGCTCATCCCTATTCATTACCCAATCAAGACCTTGGATATTCTTATCCCCGATCTCTCTGTCAGGCATTGGTTTGAGGTGTGCATAAAATAGGTAGGAGACCTTTTCCAAAATGATACCCTTACGCTTACAAAGGCTCTAGTAGCAGAAGATGGGATACCCAAGGTATCCTACTGTCATGAACCAAGTGTGACCAGACTGTGTGGACTACAAAGAGAGAATCAAAACGCATGTAACGTGTAAATAAATGTTTATTAAGATGAGTGATATATAAGTACACAACACCTCCAATACCAAACAGGGACAATTAACCCAACAGTGATATACAAACAACAAACAATATATACAGTAGCTGGGGAATACCGTAATCAAGAACGTAAGCCAGGCCAGGGTCATACACAGAGGATAAGCAGATAAACAAGGGCAGTTCCAAAATCATAAATGTAAGCCAAGCCAGGGTCATACACAGGAAATCAGCAGATGGGAAAAGGTGAATGGGAATTGGTGCACAAGGCAAGGATGAAAGGGAACTGGAACACAGGAGGGACAGGATTAGGACAGGCTCGGGATGGAAATCAGATATAGGCTCAGGATCGGGTATGGGACACAGGCTAGCAGGTCAGGGCACAAGGACGATACCAAGGCAAACATGTGAGTGCTTGCCGGGTATTTATATGCATGCCTCTGATTAGCTTCATGTGACACCTGAACGCAGGAGTTGCTCTCTACTCCACACTGCTGGGAAACTGGCGGCCACCGGTACTACAGCCCAAGGATCCAACAGTGCCACCAACTGGTGAATCCCTCTACTACAGATCCTGAGTGTTGGAAGACACCCGCTGGTGGACACTGGTACTGCGATCCAAGAGACCGACAGCGCCACCAATAGAAGAACCCTTTCCTGACACCTACTTTACCCAAAGAACAAAGAAAAAGACAGGCGCCTTTGAGTGCAGACTGTTAAAATATTTATTCCAGTTATAAAGAATAAAACTCACATAGGGAAGGAGAATACAGGCACTTCATAATAGAATATCACCCGAAAGAGACGTCCGGAGGCGTTGGGGCTCAGGTATGCCCATGGTGAGGCTGTCACCACCGCTCCTAGAGCACATTCTGGATGGCTGGATGGTGGAATAAGGGAATAGCCAGGATGAGGGGTGGACATGGTATGTGTTAGCTTCCCGATCACGGCCGGATTTGGGAGGCAGCTGTATCACTAGCAGATTGTCTATTTCTTTGTAAGTGGATATTTTAATAAAATGTATTTGATTTTAACTACTACACTATGGAGTGCATCCTCCCCTTGTCTTTCATGATCCTTATTATCTGATTGGGGCGTCCTGAGAGTGGAGGTCGTTATAGATAGGAGACCCCTAAGGAAATCACTGATTAGGAGAGTGCGGATCTGATGGAATTGTAATGATTTATTTATAAATGATTAATGATAATTGATTTATCTTGCTTTCTGGCACTGGGAATCTTCTGATGAACTACTTCTTCACTTGTCTTTACTTATAAATTAATATTATCACTCAGCCTTGAGGTGAGAGGATGGAACACATTTTCATCTACACCTTGAATTAATTGATGGCACTGGAAATTCTTTGATGAACGATCTCCTTCAGGTTTTTTATTGAGATCGTCACAATCTGGATTGTATATGGGACTCATACCATTTTGGCACTTTAGTTTCACTATTGGAATATCTAATACTGGATTTTTATTACCGATTTTTTAATTTTTATTTGAGTGTATTATTAAGTTTATTAAGTGTTGCAAGATTGGATTTTATGCTATATTTACTTTTATGTCCCATTTAACTTTTTACACTTGTTCAATTTGCACAATTATTGCGCATCACGGTTTACATATCAAAATTATTGTAAGGGGGTATTCATTGTTTTTTATTTATTTATTCACATTAATATGTCATTAATTATGTCAGGTTTATTTTATTTGATATATATTTAGTAATTTCATCGACAGATTCTCGTCCAGATACATTTATTCTCCGTCTGCAAGGCTCTATTATTAGTCATTTTTGGGAGTTAGCCTTTTAGGACCCATTTTTTGAAGTAACTCTGATTTATGTTTATCTTAAGTTGCTCAATGTAATGGAAGATTATTGATATAGACATGAGTATTCATTGGATTTTCCGTCACTGAATTTCCATTTATATTTAGTTGTTTTACATTTATAAATTGATTTGATTAAGCGCCATTTTCCATTTTTTTTGTCATAGTTCCTTTATTGGTGTGAGAACACCTTTATGGTGGCAGCTGTATCATTTATTCTCTTATTTACTTTTATTATTGGTCTGAGGTTTATGGTTTGCGCATTAGTGCTTGACACCATCTGTAATGCAGCACTTGTGATGCCACGCATTTCAGAGCATGCGCAGTAGATAGGATACACACCTCACTCAAGCTCCTTTCTCAAGCTCTTTAAAAAAAAGCTATCTGGACTTCATTTTATAAGGACTGCAATAATGCAATTGTTCTGTTTTGCAGCGCCAGACTTTTCTTTTGTTTATTGTTTTCTACTTTACCCATACCATAATACTGAGTTTCCTGGCTAGGTATCCCCCACCCCACATACCAATTTCATGGGACATCTGTCAATTTTTTACTTACCCCCCATAGTACACAAAATGGCAACTTCCTATTCAACAACATTCTCCAAAAAAAAAAAAAAATTCTTTAAGATGATCCCTATGCTAAAATGGGAACCAGATCTCAACAGTTCATATTCCCCTTCTCAATGGACTTTGGCACTTTGCTGTAACAACTACTTATCACACTGTGTCACTGATTGGGCACTATCACAAAAACTTGTTACCCGACGGTACCTAAACCTATACCTAAATTCTCTGCCTCTAATTCCTCTCTTTGCTGGAGAGGTTGTGAACAGGTTGTAAACCTACTCCACATCTCTTGGACCTGCAAGAACCTCACCAGCTAATGGAGGAAAATCTTCATTATTATATCTGATATCTCAAGCTTTTTGGACACGGCCTGACCCAGTGCTGGTAATTTTACATTTGGGAATTAATCACTTTCTCCACCCTTACTGGTCATAACCCACATACGCAGTTGACAGAAAGGTAGGACAGGTTCAGGGCAGGCAATGTTCACAGAGTAGTCAGGGTAAAATCTGTGGTCAAAAAGGCAGGCAGAGTTCAGGAAGTCCAAAGTCCAATCTGAGGTCAATAGCAAGGAAGTTCAAACTAGCTGGCAGAGCGGGGATCGGGTGAAGGTAAAAGTCAAGGCACGAGAACAAAGGCAGGTGAACAGGGAGCTTGAAGCACGTGTTGCAAACACTATCACAAGCATGTCACTGAGGGCTTGGCAGGCCTAAAGCCGGTTTGGTCTCCTCCCAAAGTTTGTGTCTACACCAATCACCCTGGAACTTACCTGCATGATTGCTGATGGGAGTACACTGGGTTCTTGATATGATTATGTAAGATCACTCTCTATCTATATGAATAGTCTCTCTCCTCAAAAAAGGATTTGAAACACATCAGCAGTATCCAACATACATCACATGATCCTGGGAACCTACATTAAGTGTTATTTTATGTTTAAATGTGGGATAATAAAGATGTGACTTTGGGTGATGTAATTTACAACACTGTATTGTCAGCCTATAGGTTTTATCATATATATTTTAAAGGAACTTTGTATAAATAATTATCACATTTATTTACATGTGTTCTATCATTGGAATGTCTCAAAATTTCCAAATAATTGTTCTTGGTAAAAAAAAAAAGGGGGCACAATCATATAAGATTGTGTAGGTGATTATGCGCAACACAAAATGAAATAGGTGAAATAAATGCATAAACTATACACCTTAGAGATGAGATAGCAATCCCCAGATGGGGTAGAGCAATATGTGCAGATTAAAAAACATACAACAGGTGCATCATAGTGAATAAGTGCTAATCATTAAAAGTAGTTCAGTAAAAACACAAAACATAAACTGTGACTGGTGGGTGAACATGCGTTGCTAGGTGATCTGGTGACTGTTCGTGGTAACGGATACCCACTTAGGGCTCCCAGAACTCTCACCTCTATGGCACAATAAAAGTGCCTGTGTACTTCCAATGGATCTGTGGTCACTCTGGTGCAGTGATGACAATGGCGTCCTACTCCTTCTGGAGGGGGGGGGGGGGGCGTCACTTCCTCCACTTGACAGAGCCTCTGTTCCACAGTAGGGATGCCTATGGGTCTGTAGTCACTCTCGTGCAGTGATGGTGATGGCGTCCTAATCCTTCTGGGGGAGGGAGCCGTCACTTCCTCCGACTGTTAAGCTCCATATAGGGGTAATTGAAAAGACTCCAATAGTGTAGTATGGTTAAAGCCAATGGATTTATTAAAAGTAAAAGTCAGCTTACATAATAGGTAAATAAAAACGCCAAAAAAGCGGTGGGTACAGCGTTATAGCGATACTCGCTACGTCACTTCCGGTCCGCACTAACGTATTTCCGGTAACATGCCTACGCGTTGCGTCATATCACGTGACTTCTTCAGGGCCCTGAAGAAGTCACGTGATATGACGCAACGCGTAGGCATGTTACCGGAAATACGTTAGTGCGGACCGGAAGTGACGTAGCGAGTATCGCTATAACGCTGTACCCACCGCTTTTTTGGCGTTTTTATTTACCTATTATGTAAGCTGACTTTTACTTTTAATAAATCCATTGGCTTTAACCATACTACACTATTGGAGTCTTTTCAATTACCCCTATATGGAGCTTGACAGTCGGAGGAAGTGACGGCTCCCTCCCCCAGAAGGATTAGGACGCCATCACCATCACTGCACGAGAGTGACTACAGACCCATAGGCATCCCTACTGTGGAACAGAGGCTCTGTCAAGTGGAGGAAGTGATGCCCCCCCCCTCCAGAAGGAGTAGGACGCCATTGTCATCACTGCACCAGAGTGACCACAGATCCATTGGAAGTACACAGGCACTTTTATTGTGCCATAGAGGTGAGAGTTCTGGAAGCCCTAAGTGGGTATCCGTTACCACGAACAGTCACCAGATCACCTAGCAACGCATGTTCACCCACCAGTCACAGTTTATGTTTTGTGTTTTTACTGAACTACTTTTAATGATTAGCACTTATTCACTATGATGCACCTGTTGTATGTTTTTTAATCTGCACATATTGCTCTACCCCATCTGGGGATTGCTATCTCATCTCTAAGGTGTATAGTTTATGCATTTATTTCACCTATTTCATTTTGTGTTGCGCATAATCACCTACACAATCTTATATGATTGTGCCCCCTTTTTTTTTTTAGTTTTTCAGTAGTGTAGGGTGTTCACTATTTGATTTTGCAGCATCACTTAGAACACATCATCAATACCTTTTCATCCTTTCACTTAGTTTCAGTTAGTAGCGCAGAAGTCTTTCTTTTTAAATTGTTCTTGGTAATTTGTCATTCCTAGAAAATGGCCTTTGATGATTTCTAAGGTCCGGCTGTAGCACCCCACTGACACCCCAAAGGTGTGATGACACCTCTAGAGGCAGGGGGAGGCCATCATGTCACCCCAGGGCTGAGTCCATGGTTCAAATGGGGGATTGAGAGGAACATTGGGTTCCAGTCACTTTTTTTTAAAAAAAACTTTAATTTTATAGTGTTGATGTAGGTGAGGTTTAGGGGTCCAAGATACCATGCAAATCACTTCCAGACTCTCCAGATCCAGATCCATATCCAGCTTCACAGTGTCAGAACATTTAAGCTGACCTGGCAACACTATAAGCATGTTCCCAAATTCAGTGAGTCCTTTAAGTGAGCCACCAGGCTTTGCGAAAAACCAGCTTTCCTATGGGCTTTCTCCCTGGATCTTATCCTTGGCACAGCTTCTTCCACTCCAGGCAGGACAGATTCAGGACCACTTCAACACACGTTATGCTACTGGGCCTAACAGCAGAGCTCCATCCAGCAGTACCTCCCCAGACCTCAGCCCAGGGGAAGAGAGCGAGCACATGTCCTGTCTCACAAATGTATATCCTCCCCCAGCATGCACCAGTGGCCTGAACCTATTACTGGGCTGGCTAAAGGAATGTTTGTGAAATCTCATTCTATTGCAACCAGTGACACCTGCTGGCAGCAGTTAGAAATCACAACCCAACTTGAGCTTAGGGAGAGTCCAAATGAAAAACTATAAATCAACCTGAGCTGACTACAGTCCACCCAAAAAGTAAATTTAGATAGTAGCCCCTGTTTAGAACAAGGGGGCTGCACTCCCATGGATTTCAATGGGGTTTGGATTTGACATCCAAATTTTGGGGAAATACCTCAAACCGACATTGTTTTGGCCCATTGCTAATTATAATTATGGTGAATATTATCAATGGATGCCAGATATTTGCAGTGCGGTTATTGCTCTTGCATTTACCAGGTCACAGCTACCACACTTATTGCCCCCTGTGCTAGACTGGGAGTGTTCTCTTTGGTTCTAACCCTGATTACCTCCTACAAATACTTGAAGTAGAAGGAAGGGGTGAAAGGTGTTTGAAAGGTGATTAAAACTAACCAATCATATGTCAAATTTTATAACAAAGTGAAAACAGAAAGAATGACACATGTATATTGCTTCTATATAGATTTTATTTCAGATAGTTTATGTCAATATTGATTAGGTTAAGATTATTAAACAACCAGAACTATTATATTACCATTGACAAAATAAAAACTCCAATGATTTAGAATCCTGTTTACAATTTTCATGTGTTTTACACTATAAGATCATTGATTATTTTAAACTTATCATTGTCATTGTCAACCCTCATTATTTATGGGGATGACAAATAAATCATCATTATCACTGTAATTCAGAATCAGCAGTTGGGGTATCTTAAGAACAACGTGTTTATAAGGATTTCATTTGCATAAACGGAAATTTGGGCTGGACAAGAACTTCCCCTTTGATTTCATAGTAAAGCGATGTCCAATTAATGACATTTCCATTGTGTCTGCCAAAGATGACTTTAAGGATTTCTTCCTGAGTCAGGACATAATCCCACATGTGGACATCACTTATTTCACCAACCAATGACTGAGAAGCGTCAAACTTTCCACCAAAAGAGTCTTGTTCCTGTCCCAGAACAATGCTGGTTTCTGCTGCTATAGAAGACCCTTTCATGGAGACTCTTCTGGGGTAGGGTTTCCCGTTGACCCAAAGTTGGACCACTCCAGTGTCAGAGTCCCAGGTCACACAGATGTTCCTCCAGTTCAAAGATTCTGAGTCCGTCTTAAAAATAGTGCGTTCCTGGTTGATATGTACAGAACAAGTGTTTGGAGGCTGTAAATAGATCATAAAGGCATTGTCCTTCCCGGGAGTAGCAAGAGAGAAGAGAGAATAGGGGCGGGAAAGGTCAGTATAAGAATTTAGACAGACGCTGACTTTCTGCAATGGCCTTGTAATGTTAGGTCTTAGAATGACATGAGATGTGTTGGTTTTTTTGGGAAAGACAAAGACTTTACCCTCCGAGCCTAAGGAAGAAAACAGACAAACCTCATTACTTCTACATATAAAAACTTAAGATGATGAACAATAAATTAATAAATTATTTATAGATTCCAGTAATTTTTAAAAAAATGCATACACTCATATATCTCAGGAAGATCATTAAATGTATTAGCATTTTGTGAATACTGTAAATACATGGTTTTCAGATCCAGTAATGAATGAGTTTTGGCACTTTTTTTCATTATTATTATTATTATTATTATTATTATACAGGATTTTGTATAGCGCCAACAGTTTTTCATTGTCTCAGTTATCTAGTCAAGGGTGTTATTTTGATCTACAAATGTCCTGCTAATATTTTGATTAAAATGGAGGCCTCAAATGTTGAAATATTGGAGCCCTAACACCACCAGGTGTCATACTGGCTGCCATATTGTCCGGAGCGTCTAGTGCTCCTGCTCTTCATTCAAGCATCCCGGTTTTGGCTGTGGCATTCTTCTTGTCTGTCTGTCCACCTGATAGGTGATTGATGTGGCCAGACTCTGGGTGGAGACCAAACATGATTTAAGCCAGCCAAGCCTGCAGTCTCATGCTTGTGATACTGTCTGTGTAAGACCTGATCAAGCTACCTGTTTGTCTGCCCTGCTCTGCTAGATTGGATTACCTCTTTGATGACCTTGGATCGAATATCCACTATTCTCTGAAGTTCGCCTGCCTTTTGACCTCAAATTTTGACCCCGACTATTATAAACCTTGCTTGTCTGCCAACCACAAGTACCTGTCTGCTTTGCTCAGTTCGTGCCTGCCCTGGCGTGGTGGCCAGACACTATAGCATTGTGTATAAGACCTGGGGTCAACTGATAGGCCAGCTAGCCTTTTGGGAAAGGGTGCTGCTATAGGTAAAGACCCAGAAGCCAGCAAAAGTGTCTGACTACCTCTGTTAAAGGTAAGCGTGACACATATTCATTAATATATGAAACTAGGGGGAAAGTAATACTGGGAGTATGCTATAGGCCCCCTAACCAGAGGGAGGAGGTCGACATGGACCTCCTATCACAATTTGGATTAGCGGCAAGGATGGGAAGTGTCATCATAATGGGGGATTTTAATTATCCAGACATAGACTGGGCGGAAGGAAGATAGACTGGGCGCTCTCTCGTCCCCCCTTTTCCTGCGGCCTGCCAGGTTGAGGGCTTGGATAAGGGTCTGGTATGGATTTTGAGGGGGACCCCCACGCCATTTTTTAAAACAATTTTGGCGCGGGGTTCCCTTCTACCCCTTAGCACCGATCGTATGCACATATGTGGCCTCGGCTTTCAGAGGTTATACCGGGGCGATATGCAGCTGCAGGCATTACCCCCGTACCGTTTTTTAGAGTGGGCGATCAGCTCTTTAGGAATAACAACCAATGCGGCTAAAAGCTGCTCGGTTGTTATCCCACAGGAGCGGAAATGGACATCCTCCCTTCCCACCGCCTTCCGCTGCTCTTCCCAGGCCTCCCAGGAGACCCGATCCGGCACTTTCGCGGCATGAGAGAGACTGAATCAAGGCTGGAAATGGCTTCAATTGAGTTTCCTATATGTAAACACGGAATTCAGAATTGCAGTTTTTGGCGATCTGAATACTTTGAAGTGCAAAAGAGGGATTTGTCTCTCCATAAAGAGCACCTGTCACCAACTATTACTGTTTCAAGGGACGTTTACATTCCTTGTGACAGCAATAAATAAATAATTTTTTTTTTAAAAGCGCCCCTGTCCTCGCGTGCTCGCACAGCAAAGAAAACGCACAAGTAAGTCTCGTGCCCGCATATGTAAACGGTGTTCAAATCACACATGTAAGATATCGCCATGATCGTTAGAGTGAGAGCAATAATTCTAGTACCAGACCACCTCTCTAACTCTAACCTGGTAACCGTTTATTTTTTTTTAAGTGTCGCCTGTGGAGATTTTTAGGTACCGTAGTTCATCGCCATTCCACGAGTGTGGTATCTATTTACTCGGCATAACATCATCTTTCACATTACACAAAAAATTGGGCTAACTTTACTGTTTCGTTTTTTTATTATTTCATGAAAGTGTATTTTTTCTCAAAAAATTGCGTTTGAAAGACCCCTGCGCAAATACCGTGTAACATAAAATATTGCAATGATCACCATTTTATTCTCTAGGGTCTCTGCTAAAAAATATATATAATGTTTGGGAGTTCTAAGTAATTTTCTAGCAAAAAAAAATGATTTTAACTTGCAAGCAAGAAATGTCAGAAATAGGCTTAGGCATGAAAGGGTTAAAATCCATACCAGACCTGAAAAGCCTGGTATGGATTTTGGGGGGGACCTCAGCACCATTTTTTTTTTTTTTTTTGGCGTGGGGTTCCCTTTAACTTCTTCAATACACTGTATTGTATTCAGTCTAGACTCTATATTGAGTCAATGCAGGCAGTGCAGTAAATATAACTGCACTGCCTGCATTGACTCAATATAGAGTCTAGACTGAATATCTAGTCTACGCTAAATGCCCTTGGCCTTTTACCTACTTTGTTACATTACAGCCTTTAGTTCAATGTTTTTTTAATCTGAATTATATGTGATGATTCAGAACACAATAGTCTAAGTTGGTGAAGTAAAATTAGAAAAATATATACAAAAAACTATTTTTCAGGAATAAAAAAATGATAATTGGCATGTGCGTATGTATTCACCCCCTTTGTTATGAAGCCCATAAAAGCTCTGGTGCAACCAATTACCTTCAGAAGTCACATAATTAGTGAAATGATGTCCACCTGTGTGCATCAGATGATCTGTCATTACATAGACACACCTTTTTAAAAGGCCCCAGAGGCTGCAACACCTAAGCAAGAGGCACAACCAACCAAACACTGTCATGAAGACCAAGGTACTCTCCAAACAAGTAAGGGACAACATTGTTGAGAAGTACAAGTCAGGGTTAGGTTATGAAAAAATATACAAATCTTTGATGATCCCTAGGAGCACCATCAAATCTATCATAACCAAATGGAAAGAACATGGCACAACAGCAAACCTGCCAAGAGACAGCCGCACACCAAAACTCACGGACCGGGCAAGGAGGGCATTAATCAGAGAGAAGCACAGAGACCTAAGGTAACCCTGGAGGAGCTGCAGAGTTCCACAGCAGAGACTGGAGTATCTGTACATAGGACAACAATAAGCCGTACGCTCCATAGAGTTGGGCTTTATGGCGAAGTGGCCAGAAGAAAGCCATTACTTTCAGCAAAAAGCAAAATGGCACTTTTTGAGTTTGCGAAAAGGCATGTGGGAGACTCCCAAAATGTATGGAGGAAGGTGCTCTGGTCTGATGAGACTAAAATTTAACTTTTTGACCATCAAAGAAAGCGCTATGTCTGGTGCAAACCCAACACATCACATCACCAAAAGAACAAAATCCCCACAGTTAAAAACATGGTGGTGGCAGCATCATGCTGTGGGGATGTTTTTCAGCAGTCGGGACTGGGAAACTGGTCAGAGTTGAGGGAAAGATGGATGGTGCTAAATACAGGGATATTCTTGAGCAAAACCTGCACCACTCTGTGTGTGATTTGAGGCTATGACAGAGGTTTACCCTTCAGCAGGACAATGACCCCAAACACACTGCTAAAGCAACACTTGAGTGCTTTAAGGGGAAACATGTAAATGTGTTGGAATGGCCTAGTCAAAGCCCAGACCTCAATCCAATAGAAAATCTGTGCTCACACTTAAAGATTGCTGTTCACAAGCACAAACCATCCAACTTGAAGCAGCTGGAGCAGTTTTGCAAGGAGGAATGGGCAAAAATCCCAGTGGTAAAATGTGGCAAGCTCATAGAGACTTATCCAAAGCGACTTGGAGCTGTGATAGCCGAAAAAGGTGGCTCTACAAAGTTTTTTTGTCCTATATGTTTGCTTCACTATAAAAAAAACAATTGTGGGCATGTTCTGTAAACTAAATGATGCAAATCCTCAAACAATCCATGTTAACCTGTCTGCCTAAACTACCTTAAAGGAGAAGTCCAGTCTGAGCTTTTTTTGCTGGACTCCTCCTATGGGTCACAGGAGTGCAATTCATTTTGTACTCCTGGGAGAGCGGTCTGAAGTTTGAGAGCGGAGAGTGGAGAGCGGTCTGAAGTTTGCTCCCTGCTGACGTCACTGCTATCAATCGAGGCAGCGCATCAATCCCGACTTGCCAAGTCTAGATCCGCCAGCTGCCTTGACTAATGGCAGTGTCAATGTCAGTGTCTCAGCAAGCCGCTCCCTGCCCCTCCACGGCTCAGTGCTCCAATAAGCGTGGAGGATTAGAGCAGGAGAGGTGCTGACTGACAGGCAGCATCACTTTGCTCAGGGAGGGGAGACCGCTAATGGTTTGGTTCTCAGTGCAGAGATGCCGGGGGACTGAATATTTAAAAAAAACAACATACTTCTCTTTTAATCTATCTCCATCCACACACTATACACGACCGCTATGTAAGCAGTATAGTGTGGGGCATGGACTTAGTCCCCCTGAGCCATGATTGCCTGAAGGCACCCCGCCTTTGGCCAATTATGGCTTTCTAAGCAGAGGGCACTGTGATTGGCCAAAACATGCAGGTCAGGTGCATGCTTTGGCCAATCATCATACAGCAATGCACTGCGATCTTGCAGTGCATTATGGGGTGTTCCGCGGCACTCTGGATTTTCCCGCGAATGCCACATAATATTCGCTATTCTGTGAATGGGCGAACGCCCGATGTTCGAGTTGAGTTTACGTTCAATTTTTACATCGGGCTCATCCCTACTCTCTAAATGTGCAAAGCTGGTAGAGACATCCTCAAATAGACTTGCAGCTGTAATTGCAGAGAAAGGTGGTATTGCCTCAGAGGGGCGCTTTACAAATGCCCCCCGCACTTTTCACATATTTATTTGTAAAAAATGTTGAAAACCATTTATCATTTTCCTTCCACTTCACAATTATGTGCCACTTTGTGTTGGTCTATCACATAAAATCCCAATAAAATACATTTACGGTTTTGGTTGAAACATGACAAAATGTGGAAAATTTCAAGGGGTATGAATACTTTTTCAAAGCACTGTATATATCATTGACTTTATGTAAGTAAATTGCTTTGTAAGAACTTGAAAGTGTCATCCTTATGATTGATATTATCTTTCATATTACTATTGGCCCATCAATACAGCCTGATCAGTGTTGCCAACCGTCCGTTAATTTATGGGCAGCCCGTAAATTTCAGCCCGTTTTCGGGCCGCCCGTAAATGTCAGTTACAGGCAACTGTGTCCGTAAAAAAGATGGCTGCTGTCTGACAGCGCAACTGCGCATGTGCCATTCTGAAGCCTGCCTAGCTTGGGAAATCTCGTACATGCTTGGCAGGGCGGGCGCATGCACAGTAAAGTGATGGCGCCGCCCGGCGCCATTTTTGAATGTCAGGCGCTCCGTTCTCGTTGGCATCTCGCCACAGTGACAACAGAGGAGGAGGAGGTCGGTCTGTTTCTGCCTGGAACGGAGGGAGTGCTGAACAGAGCGCCACTGCGCTGGCTTGACTAATCATCCACTCTCCACTACAGGTCAGTCAGAAACTGATTTGAATTGTGCTGATCAGCCTGAGCCGAGGAGGGAGGACAGCTAGAGCAGAGCTGACCCATTCAATAGGAGAACACTACACACGCAGCCTCTGACTTACTGTGCCATGTCCAAGCAGCCTCTGACCCCCTGTGCCATGTCCAAGCAGCCTCTGACCCCCTGTGCCATGTCCAAGCAGCCTCTGACCCCCTGTGCCATGTTCAAGCAGCCTTTGACCCCCTGTGCCATGTCCAAGCAGCCTCTGTCCCCCTGTGCCATGTCCATGCAGCCTCTGACCCCCGTAATATGTCCATGCAGCCTCTAACTCCCCGTACCATGTCCACGCAGCCTCTGATCAACCGTACCATGTCTACGCAGCCTCTGACCCCCCGTACCATGTCCACGCAGCCTCTGATCCCCTTACCATGTCCACGCAGCCTCTGACCCTTGTACCATGTCCACGCAGCCTCTGACCCCCTGTACCATGTCCTCACAGCCTCTGACCCACTGTACCATGTCCATGCAGCCTCTGACCCCCTGTACCATGTCCACGCAGCCTCTGACCCCCCGTACCATGTCCACGCAGCCTCTGACCCCCTGTACCATGTCCAAGCAGCCTCTGACCCCCTGTACCATGTCCACGCAGCCTCTGACCCCCCATACCCTGTCCACGCCTGTTCCGTGTGAATGGAGAAATATGGTTGTTGACTTTTGTTTAACTTAAATACATTGCAAATAGCACTAGCAACATGTGTATCGTTTAAATATTGATATTTGCACAGTTTAGAGAAAACAGGCATTTTAGGTACTTTTTTGCAGTGCCAGAAAAAATGCAGCTCTGTCAGTAAATTTCACGTTTTTTCCCAGTAAAAAATTGGTGCCGTTTGTAAATTCTGGCGTCCTCCCAGTAAATTTCACTTCGGGGGGTTGGAAACACTGCCTCACCCTAGCCCATCTGCAGCCTGATCAGTGCCCATCTGCAGCCTCACCATTGCCCATTTGCAGCCCACATCAGATTACTGCTGCCTCGGAGGGGGCAGGACGAGCTCCATCAGATTACATACAGCGAGAATCTCCTGTTTACTCAGCGGTCTCTTTAATACATAGTCCTACCTCCTGGACCTTCTCTGATAGACAGAACACTGGTCCAATGCCAGTCCAGGAGACCAGACTACGTACTACAGCTGCTGCCGAGTAAACAGGAGGTTCTCGCTATATGTAATCTGACGCCACTCATGCCGCCCCCCTCCCCGTCCTCTAAGAGGCAGCCCAAATGGAAGAATCGAGGTATAACATACATGCACTATTTGCACCTGATTTTCAAGGTGAAAAAATGTGTGTTATACGCCGATAAATACTGTAAGTCTTACAAATAACAACTTGGGGGTATGCTGTAGAGCAGTGGTAATTAATAAAAATTCAGGGAGGTCCGATCAATAAACTTTTCTTCCAGCAGAGGTCCTAATTGCATGTTTGTCCATTGCCTCAGGTCCTTCACATCAAAGCCCCCCTCCTCTTATATCACAGTCCTGTTCTTACATTAGTGTCCTTTGTAGTGTTGCCCCCACAGCAGTGTCCTCTGCCCCTCTCACATCACCCCCCACAATAGTTTCCTCTGCCTCTCTCCCGTAACCCCCACAGTAGTGTCCTCTTCCCTCCCCAGTAGTGTCCCCTACCCCCTTCACATCACTTCCCCCTTTACAATACCCCTCAAAAGCACTGCCCCCCTACACCCCCCCTAAAGCAGTGTCCTCTGCCCCTCTCACATCACCCCCCACAATAGTTTTCTCTGCCTCTCTCAAATCACCCCCACATTAGTGTCCTCTTCCCTCCCCAGTAGTGTCCACTGCCCCTTCACATCAGTTCCCCCTTTACATTACCCCCTCAAAAGCACTGCCCCCTACACCCCCCCTAAAGCAGTGCTATCTGCCCCTTTACATCACCCCCACAGTAGAAATCTTTGGCCCTTTACTTAACCCCCCTAGTAGCCCATTCAGCCCCTTTACATAACCCTCCACAAACAGTAGCCTGCTATGCTCCTTTACCTCACCCCCCCCTCCAGTAGCCCTTTCTGCCCCCTGGGTCGCATGGGATAGTGACTCGGTCTGGATCCGGACCACGGTCTGCCATTTAGTGATGCCTGCTGTAGAGTATGCAGTCAGTATAAGCAAATATAAACATTAAACAGGAGGAAACTAGAACTCTGAGTTGGAGTACAAATTGCAGTTGGAAGTGTCTCTGTCAGGGTTTAAGGGTTGTTGGTTTTCCTTAAACACCAAGGCTTCCAAATTTCATCTATCTCTGTAAGCCTTCCCATGCTAGCGACCGTGATGTGTTCGAATCCGTAGTGTAGTAGTGTTAATTCCAGGATCTCCAAGAGATTTGGGGGTGAAGTGGATTTCCATTTTCTGGTGATGCACAGCCTTGCTACCAGGAGGATATGGGTGATTGTGTACCTAAAGTATGGAGGTACTGTAGTGTTTCTATGCCCAGGTTTAATAGAGCTAAGTCAGGGTATGGGTGAATGTGGGTTTGAGTAATGGTGGAAATTAAGTTAAAGATAGATGACCAGAATATCAATTTCTCTACATTGCCTCCAACATAGGTTGGACTGGTGGCCTTGAGAGCCTGTTCGGAGGTCAAGTACCATCTAAGGGTAATTTTCTGGGGTAGTTACCAGAGTGTGGAGCAACGGGTGACCTTACATGTAATTTTATTCACCTTAAGCCATTGATCATCTGTGTATGTGGTTCCGAGGTCTGATTCCCATTGTTTGAGGTGTTCTGCTCTGACAAATGTGGTATTTTGTTGTAACATTGTGTACATAAGCAAGATCCCTTTCGATTTAGACTTAGGATCATTGAGGTAGACCCAGGATAGGCAAGGTTTTTTGTAGGGCCAATTGGGGAGGGATGCTATACAGTGAGATATACGCAAATATGTAAATAGGGTAGGTCTCTGTTCTCCAATCGGTATTCCCTTTGGAAGTAGGGTAATGTTTTGATGCAAGGTGTGCACAAGTCATTTAGGTAGTGAATGCCTTTATGCGACCAGTGTGTAAGGGAAATATCCGCAGTGAGGTTATGTAATGTTGAGGGATTTTAAGGGTTTCATTGTCTGAGTAGTCCTTAGATAAAGAGATGAGTTTCTGCCATGCTTTTACTATGTGATAACTTTTCAATAAAAGTACATTTAAGTAAAAATAAAGTGTACCTCCTGTAATGTGGTATATCTCATTTAGTACAATTGCAATTAGGAAGGTTATTCTAATGAAACAGGACAGAAATTACAAAAGAAAGGATGAATATACACAGACACAGCATAGAAGAACATTTTGAGGATTTCTGTACATCAGTGGAATCTCATGTCTCGCAACCAGGCCATTCCAGGGAAGATACAAAGTTTTTGATTCTTAAAGCATTTGTAAAGGTTCAGATTATTTTTTATATGGAGGACAGGCCAGGAAAGGGGGGGCCAACGAGCCCCCCCCCCTCCTGAACCATACCAGGCTGCTTGTTCTCAACATGGGAAGGGTGGTTTGCGGTCCCTCCAAAGCACCTTGTCCCCATGTTGATGGAGACAAGGGCCTCATCCCCACAACCCTTGCCCGGTGGTTGTGGGGATCTGTGGGCTTATCGGAATCCCCATCCCCCCCTATGTGAATGGGTATGGGATACATTGTACCCCTAACCATTCATCAAAAAAGTGTCAAAAAGTAAAGAACACAAAAGACAGTTTTTGACAATTCATTAATTAAAAAAAAATGTCCCACAATTGTTATCCATCTTCAATCACGTCACCCGACGGACCTGAAAAATAGAAACAAAAAAAGCTCCATCTCGATGGAAGGTGTCCTGCCAACTGCTGTCTTTTCACTGTGACAGCTGTTATAAAGGCAAGGTCATGTCATGTGCCGTCAGAGGTAGGTGGGGTCATCCGGTTACGTCAGTTGAGTATTTTCTGTTTTTTTTTTCTATTTTTCAGGTCTGTCGGGTGGGTGATTGACGATGGATGTACATAGCGGGACAGTTTTTTTTAAATAAAGGAATTATCTTTTGTGTTTTTTACTTTTTGACACTTTTTTGGTGAATGGGTAGGGGTACAATGTACCCAATACCCATTTACATGGGGGGGCTGCGATCTGGAGGGCCCCACTTGTTAAAGGGGCTTCCAGATTCTGATAAGCCAACCACCCGCAGACCCCAAAGCACTCCCCATATCGAGGGCATGTGGCCTGGTATGGTTCGGGGGGGACCCACACCAATTTTTTTTTTCATTTTGGTGTGGAGTTTCCCTTAAAATCCCGAAGGGACTGATTTGGATTTTTGGAGGGACTCCACACTGTTTTAAAAAAAAATAAAAAATTTGCGTGGAGTCCCCATTTTTACCAATACCAGACCCAAAAGGTCTGGTACGGACTGGGGGGGTGGGGGAATGCCGATTTTTTTCCCCCTGATTTTTATCTATATTGCTAGGAGCCAGCAACACATTACAGCTGCAAGCAATTTTAAATGACATTTTTTCCTTTAGAAAAGTCATTTTGCTGCGGCACAGTAATACACATCAGAAAGATGCGCCACTTTACAGGTAGACTAAGGGGACCCCCCCCCCCACAGACAGATATTTAAAGGAATATTTAATTTTTATTGTTTCACTTTAAGCATTATTAAAATCACTGCTCCTGAAAAAATGGTTATTTTAAAAACTTTTTTTTTTCATTGATACATGTCCCCTGGGGCATGACCCGGGTCCCCAAACACTTTTTATGGCAATAACTTGCATATAAGCCTTTAAAATGAGCACTTTTGATTTTTCATGTTCTTGTCCCATTGACTTTGAAGTGGTTGTAAACTCTTACAATCCACATTTGACTACAGGTAAGCCTATAATAAGGCTTACCTGTAGCTACCGTGGATATCTCTTAAACCACGGTTTAGGAGATATACCCTGTATCAGCATGTGCCGACGTCATCGGCACATGCACACTGAAGCAACGGCTTACTTGTGCCACTGCTTCAGCTGGTGTGCTGTTACCAGTGGCTCCCGTGCCCATGCGCAGGAGTGACGTCATCGCGGCTCCAGCCAATCACAGCGGCGTGGACCATGATACCCAGAAATAACTCCGGGAGCGATGTCCCCAGCCAGAGCAGTGTGCGGGGACCGCAGCGGGGGCTTTGATCTAGGGTGAGTATTTCATAATGAGCTAGTATGCTATGCATACTTGCTCATTATGCCTTTGTCTTGCAGGTTTTTTTTTCTTGTAGCGGGTTTACAACCACTTTAATAGGGTTTGCATGTTCGCACACAATTTTTGCCTTTTCGCATGTTCTAGTGCGAACCGAACGGGGGGGGGGGGGGTGTTCGGCCACACAGAGCATGGCTCCCCCACCCTCCTTATTGGCTGTGATTGACCACAACAGAAACCAATAGATCCTGCTGCTGTGTCTCAGCCAATGAAGAGGGAGAGCTTCTACTCTCATGCACATTGCTGTATCGGGATAAGGCTCAGATGAGTATAAGGGATGGGGTTGAGGCGGGTAGCTGGACACTGAAGGTAAAAATGAATACATAAAGGTAAAAAAACTTTGGCCTTTAGATCCACATTAAAGTGTAGAGTGTTTAAAAATACTCAGGAAAAGGAAAAGTTATGAACTGCAAATGATAATTCTGTTTGAAACAAGAGCTAATAGACTCAATGTTTCATCTTTCACATATAATTGTCACTGTCACCTCTCACTGCTGATGTGCATGGCACATAAAGTCTTCTTTATTGTAATTCTGTACTGAAAGTTGGAGGATCTTAATAATTAATAAGGTGTATATAGTAACATGATAGACTTACGTTGAGGTGCGAGCTTGACATGAACATTCCCTTTAACTTCATAGCTCAAACTCTTCCAATTAATGACATTTCCATGGAGATCACCAGAGAGGACCATCTTGATGTCTTCTGGAGTCAGGGCATAATCCCACATGTGGACGTCACTTATTTCACCAACCAATGACTGAGAAGCATTAAACCCTCCTCCATAAGAATCTTTGTCCTGTCCCAGAACAATACTGCTTTCAGAATCGATATAATAAGCATCACGATGATATTGTGTCTTTGGAGGTCTTTGGAAGGAGAGCTTTCCATTGAGCCAAAGATAGACCCCTCTATGGATGGAGTCCCAGGTCACACAGATGTGCCTCCAGTAAAAAGGCTCCCAGATTGCTGTAAAAACAACCGTTGCTTTGTTTATGAATAACTTATAGGTGTATGGAGGCTCAAAGTAGATGTGAAAGGCATCAGGGTTTCTTCGGGTAGCCATAGAGAACAAAGAATAGGGACGGGAAAGCTCACTGTAGGTACGTAGACAGACGCTGACTTTCTGCAATGGCCTTGTAATTGTAGGTCTTAGAATGACATGAGCTGTGTTGGTTTCTTTGGGGAAGACGAAGACTTTACCCTCCAAGTCTAGGGAAGAAAACAGAAAAAACTCATTACTGATTCTTATCAAAGCTTTGGGTCCAGAACCAAAAAGTCAGAATTTATTTATGAACGCCAGAATCTAAAATAAAAAAGATACACTGATAAATCTTAGAAAGGTAATTATATTTATTTTTCTTTATGTATAAATATGTAGTTTGTAGATCCTGAACCATGTGTTTATTTGTTGCCACTGCTCTGGTAATGTGGTGGGTGAAGTCAGTGCCCTTTTAATTCCAGCTATGGGTGGGGCCTGGTAGTTTAGGTATGAGAACAGGTCATCCCTGACCAACACCATGTAGGCCTGTGTACTGTGTAGGGATGAGCTTTCTGTTCGGGTCGAACATGAGTTCGACTCGAACATTGGCTGTTCGCTCGTTTGTCGAAAACCAAACATTATGGGCCGTTTGCACCAAATTCGAGCGGAGCGTAATGGCCCATAATGCACTGCAGGAGCGCAGTGCATTGCTGTATGATGATTGGCCAGAGTATGCACCATGACCTGCATGCTTTGGCCAATCACAGTGCCCTCAGCTAAGAGAGCCATAATTGGCCAAAGGCAGGGTGCACTGGTCCACTGGTCCATCCTCGAGACCCAGCAACCCAGTGGATGCTCTGTTGGAAAGGTCTCCAAGTCTGCTCTTGCCCTTAGATTCTCCTGCACCATGTAATGCAGAAGCTGGCGATGGTTGCTTGAACTGATCAGACCTTGGTGCTGAGGACTGAAAAATTGTCCAAAGGCATTGGTCAGCCAGCCACCTTCTCCACTGCTCTTTCTGAACAAAGCTGTCATGGTTATGCAGTAATCTTCTTCTGTCAGCTTACTTCTCCTCCATGTGTTCACCTTTAGAGGCCAGCCACTCTCACCTGGCTACTTAAATAATCTCTCCTCAAAGCATGGCTCCATCCCCGCCCCTATTAGGGAACTCTATATTAACCTGTGCACTGCAAGCCTGCCTTGCTGATCAACCTTTGTGTGTTTAGCTTCCATGTGCATCTTGCTGTGTCTTCTACGTCTGATTCCAGTTACCGATCTTGGCTTGTTCTATCCCTGCCTGCTTGTGACCCTGACCTTTGGCGTGTTCTGTGTTTATCCTTGTCTGCATGTCGCCCCGCCATTTGGCTTATTCCCTTACTCTCTCTGTCCTCTACTGTGGGCGTGAGCTGGGAGACCCTGGGGGTCGTGATCTGGAGCCAGTTGCAGCCCAGTCCATCCTCACCACTAGAGGCTCTGGTGAACACCTGATGGCTCTTAGACTCCGCGCCCTGGGGAATCTTACGCTATAGCCCCTGTGGGATCTGTGTTGGTGTTCCAGCAGACCTGCCTTCCTTAACCACCTAGACTCCCATCTGCAGCAGCCAGCCGTAGGGTCCACTACCTTTGCGGTGCACTCCTGACCCCAATGGTGTGCATCTCTCACCTGGCCTCAGGTGACCTAACAGAAGCCTCAGCAACACGTTGTGCAGCACCAGGAAATTGTAACCTCACAGGGTCTGGAAATGCATTGCACAAACCTTTCTTCAAGGTCTCCTCAAGATTTTTCATCCTCTGCTCCCTCTGCGAAGGCAGGATGAGTTCTGCAACCTTACCCTTGTAACGTGGATCAAGAAGGGTTGCCAGCCAGTAATGATTCCTTCTCTTTGATACCACGAATCCTAGGGTCTTTATGTTGCATGGCCTCCCTGATTCTGCAAAGCCTGCGAAAGTTTGCAGAGACATTCAATTCTGAGTCCTCTGGGTCATTAAGGATTACATGATCCGTAACAACCTCCTTCCAGCCACGTACAACTCCTTGGGTTTCTGGGGACTGAAAACCATCCCTAGAAGACTGCTGCTGAGTGTTATCCTCCATGTCCATGCTGACACAATCCTCCTCCTTCCTCCTCCTCCTCTTCCTGTGTGTTTGGCGGGCCTGCAGGAATAATATCTGGATAAAGGGGGCCTTGAGAGGTAAGGAAGTCCTCCTCTTCCTCACACTCTTCTGCCTCAAGTGCCCTGTCCATTATTCCATGAAGCGTGTGCTCCAACAGGAAGACAAGAGGGACAGTATCACTGATGCATGCATTGTCGCTGCTTACCATCCTCGTGGCATTCATCAAATGGTGACAGGACAGTGCATGCATCCTTGATCAGTAGCCACTGGCGTGGCAAAAAGAAGCCAAGCTCCCCTGACCCTGTTCTGGTGCCATACTCACACAGGTACCCATTGATGGCCCTCTGCTGCATGTACAGCCGCAGCAGCATTGCCATCGTTGACTTCCACCTGGTGGACATATCACAAATGAGGCGGTTGGTGGGCAGGTTGCATTCCCTTTGAATGTCAGCCAGCCAAGCACTGGCATTGTATGACCGTTGGAAATGACCACAGACTTTTCTGGCCCGCCTCAGTAGATCTTGTGAGCCTGGGTACCTGCTCAAGAACCACTGCACCACCAAATTCAGGATGTGTGCCAAACATGAAACATGGGTCAAGTGTCCCTGTCGGAGTGCGGAGAGAAGGTTGGTGCCATTGTCGCATACCACCATTACTGGCTGAAACTGGCGTGGCGTCAACCACCTCTGAGCCTGCTCCTGCAGAGCTGACAGAATCTCTGCCCCAGTGTGGCTCCTGTCCCCTAAGCAGTGATTTAACCTTAAACTACGTAGAGGGTTCTTTACTGTAAGAGCGGCAAGGATGTTGAATTCCCTTCCACAGACGGTGGTCTCAGTGGGGAGCATCAACAGTTTCAAGAAACTATTAGATAAGCACCTGAACGACCGCAACATACAGTGGGGATGGAAAGTATTCAGACCCCCTTAAATTTTTCACTCTTTGTTATATTGCAGCCATTTGCTAAATTCATTTAAG
Source organism: Lithobates clamitans (assembly GCA_037952925.1). Classification (NCBI taxonomy): domain Eukaryota; kingdom Metazoa; phylum Chordata; class Amphibia; order Anura; family Ranidae; genus Lithobates; species Lithobates clamitans. The sequence continues at coordinate 450,027 of JBBGZY010001494.1, forward strand.
TTCATTTTTTTCCTCATTAATGTACACACAGCACCTCATATTGACAGGAAAACACAGAATTGTTGACATTTTTGCAGATTTATTAAAAAAGAAAAACTGAAATATCACATGGTCCTAAGTATTCAGACCCTTTGCTGTGACACTCATATATTTTACTCAGGTGCTGTCCATTTCTTCTGATCACCCTTGAGATGGTTCTACACCTTCATTTGAATCCAGCTGTGTTTGATTATACTGATTGGACTTGATTAGGAAAGCCACACACCTGTCTATATAAGAACTTACAGCTCACAGTGCATGTCAGAGCAAATGAGAATCGAATCATGATTTAAAAGAAACTGCCTGAAGAGCTCAGAGACAAAATTGTGGCAAGGCACAGATCTGGCCAAGGTTACAAAAAAATTTCTGCTGCACTTAAGGTTCCTAAGAGCACAGTGGCCTCCATAATCCTTAAATGGAAGACGTTTGGGATGACCAGAACCCTTCCTAGAGCTGGCCGTCCGGCCAAACTGAGCTATTGGGGGAGAAGACCAGTGAATTGTATATAAGCTGCGCTTAGGATAAGTCTATACGGCGAGAAACTACAGGTTTCTGCCCCCCTTACCCAGAGTGCCCAATGGGGTACCCTGTCAAACGTGTATAAAAATAAAAGATGGGTTTGTTTGGCGCTACCTGAAGACCTAAATGATTAGGTCTGTATCGGGATAGCCTGGTGAAGTGCTTAAACCATTACACTTTATATATCTATATGGTATACATTAGCATGGAGTCCATGCCTCCTAAATGTTAGATTTGGGGATGGAATGCTGTATATCAGTGTATTCACACAGGTATGTGATTAAAGGTGTACAATTAGAAAGCCAATGTAATTATATCCAACTATCTGCCCAACAGTGAGAGGTTTGCAATATAACGGTCCCTAATAGGACTAAAAGCTGCACCTCTGCATGTACACCATGGATCTTAATGGATGTTCCTTATATTGCAAAACATCTCCAAATAAAGATCAATTATATATCCATAAGTATAGTGTGCATCATGGAGTAGATATTACTCATAAATCAATAAAGATACCATATTTAATGCACCTCGATTCAATAGCTTTAGACATAAACCATGTATATATCAGTTTATGGAGTAGAAATCGCATAAACGCATAGCATTTTGTATTGTTAAAAGTTGCAGCCAGTACATCTCAAGCAAGATATATTAGTCCCATGGATTAGGTTAATAGTTTTCAACAGGTGACTTTGGTGCAGAGTAGGGATGAGCTTCGTGTTCGAGTCGAACCCATGTTCGACTCGAACATCGGCTGTTCGGTCGTTCACCGAATTGCGAACGATATGGGCCGTTCGCGCCAAATTCGTGTGGCGCGTCACGGCCCATAATTCACTGCGGCATCGCAGTACATTGCTTGCTGATGATTGGCCAAGCATGCACTATGACCCGCATGCTTGGCCAATCACAGCGCCGCCTGAACAGAGAGCCGTAATTATGGCTCAGGGGATTTAGTACACGCCCCACACTATATAAGGCCGCCTGCACGGCGGCTCTGTGTAGTGTGTGTTCCGGCGTTGAAAGAGATAGACAGAGAGACAGTGTTTGATTTGAGTTAGATAGATTAGGCAGAACAGTCAGTCAGTTAGCTGCACTTACAGTGTATTGTGTATATATATGCATCCTAGGTGTTGCATATATATATATACACTGTATTCAGTTTAGCTAGATCCGTTCCTGTTATCTTCTAGACTATTTACATTTAGTGCAGTGCGTCCTGCTCACAGTGTTCAGCTAGATCCGTTCCTGTTATCTTCTAGACTATTTACATTTAGTGCAGTGCGTCCTGCTCACAGTGTTCAGCTAGATCCGTTCCTGTTAAATTCTAGACTATTTACATTTAGTGCAGTGCGTCCTGCTCACAGTGTTCAGCTAGATCCGTTCCTGTTATCTTCTAGACTATTTACATTTAGTGCAGTGCGTCCTGCTCACAGTGTTCAGCTAGATCCGTTCCTGTTAAATTCTAGACTATTTACATTTAGTGCAGTGCGTCCTGCTCACAGTGTTCAGCTAGATCCGTTCCTGTTAAATTCTAGACTATTTACATTTAGTGCAGTGCGTCCTGCTCACAGTGTTCAGCTAGATCCGTTCCTGTTATCTTCTAGACTATTTACATTTAGTGCAGTGCGTCCTGCTCACAGTGTTCAGCTAGATCCGTTCCTGTTATCTTCCTACTGACAGGCAGGCTTGTCTTGTTACAGTATATAAAGCTACCTGAAGAAAATTACTGGTGTTCTTTTGATCCTATTAGTACCACGGTCAGGCAGCTAGACTATTTACATTTAGTGCAGTGCGTCCTGCTCACAGTGTTCAGCTAGATCCGTTCCTGTTATCTTCCTACTGACAGGCAGGCTTGTCTTGTTAAAGTATTTACAGCTACCTAAAGAAAATTACTGGTGTTCTTTTGATCCTATTAGTACCACAGTCAGGCAGCTAGACTATTTACAGTTAGTGCAGTGCGTCCTGCTCACAGTGTTCAGCTAAACCTACAAGTTAGTGGGGTGCGTCCACCTCACAGTGTTCAGCTAAAGCTACCTGTAGAAGGTTGGTGGTGTTCTTATACTACAGGCAGGTAGTTGATTTTGCTAGCTGCAGTATATATATATATATATATATATATATATATATATATATATCCCAGCTTAGTGCAGCTACAGGCCATTAGTATGTCTGGAAGGCCAAGAAGGAGAGGCAGACAGTCACAAGCCAATAAGAGAGGGCAAGCAGGCTCTCTGTCTAGTGCTGGTCGTGGAGACGGTGCATCCTCATCAGCACGTGGCCATGGGACACGCTTGGCCTTTTTTTCGGCAGCTGGCCGTGTTGAGCCGCAACATGCGGAAGACTTGGTCGAGTGGATGACCAAGCCGTCCTCATCCTCCTCATCTTCTCTCACCCATGCCCAGGGTGCTTTGTCTGGCAAAGCAGCGGCCTCTTCCCTCGGCTCAATGTCATCAGTGACTCCTTCCCTAGCTCCACCATGTCCTCCTGAGGAGTCCCTCGAACTGTTTGACCACAGTGTTGGGTACATGCTCCAGGAGGATGCCCAGCGTTTGGAAGGCTCTGATGATGATACTGAGCTCGATGAAGGCAGTAACATGAGCACGGACAGAGGGGGTGCCCAAGAAGGACAGCAATCTGGCAGTCATGCTCCCCCTGCTGCAGCATACTGCCGGGTTTGCTCCAGTGATGAGGAGGGAGGGGATGATGAGGTCACTGACTCAACGTGGGTGCCTGATAGGAAAGAGGAGGAGGAGGAGGAGGCGGCACATCACCAACGAGGCAGGATGCCCTCCAGGGGCCAGCCTAAGGGCAGCACATTGACTGCATCACATGTGCAGGGCGCTGCAGTCTCTGCGCGTTATTCAAAAAGTTCTTTGGTGTGGGCCTTTTTTGAGACGAGTGCATCAGATCGCACCGCTGCTATTTGCAACATATGTCTCAAGCGTATCTCACGTGGCCAAAACATCTCCCGCTTGGGTACCACATGCTTGACCAGACATATGTTGACCTGCCATGCAGTTCGTTGGCAAGCGCATCTAAAAGACCCACACCAAAGAACAAAGAGGATCTCTCCTTGCTCCTCATCAGCTGAGATTTCCAACCCCACTAGACCTTCAGTCCTCTCTGAGACCTGCACTGAGAGGAATGAAGGTGTAGAATTAGGTGTGTCACAGCCAAGTACTTGTGGGCAATCTGCTTTTGGTACACCGACGTCAGATTGTACCAGGCAAATTTCCCTGCCCCAGCTGCTGCACCGCCGAAAGAAGTTTGCTCCCAGCCATCCACATGCCCAGCGGTTGAATGCTATCTTGGCAAAATTTCTGGCACTTCAACTGCTGCCTTTTCAGTTGGTAGACTCTGCCCCCTTCCGTGAGTTTGTGGAATGTGCAGTTCCTCAGTGGCAGGTACCCAAACGCCACTTTTTCTCACGGAAGGCGATTCCGGCTCTCTACCGGCATGTGGAAGGCAATGTCCATGCCTCGCTGGACAGGGCGGTCAGCGGTAAGGTGCATATTACCGCTGACTCATGGTCCAGCAGGCATGGACAGGGACGTTACCTAAGTTTCACGGCGCATTGGGTGACTCTGCTGGCAGCTGGGAAGTATGCAGGACAAGGTGCAGTAGTGTTGGAGGTTGTTCCGCCACCACGCCTCCAAAATGCTAATGATTGTGACACACCTCTCTCCTCCACCCCCTCCTCTTCTTCTTCCTCCATGGCCTCTTCCTCGGAACCAGCGGTGCTCCGTAGTCGTTCAAGGGGCTACGCAAGTACGCAGGCCAAAAGATGCCATGCGGTGCTTGAGCTGGTGTGCTTGGGGTACAGGAGCCACACTGGGGCAGAGGTTCTGTCAGCTCTGCAGGGGCAGGTTCAGAGTTGGTTGACGCCACGCCAACTTAAGGCAGGAATGGTGGTTTGCGACAATGGCACCAACCTCCTCTCTGCCCTCCGACAGGGACAAATGACCCATGTGCCCTGTTTGGCTCACGTCCTTAACTTGGTGGTGCAGCGGTTCTTGGGCAGGTACCCGGGCTTACAGGATGTCTTGAGGCAGGCCAGGAAAGTCTGTGTGCATTCCCGCCGGTCATATAATGCCAGTGCTCGACTGACGGACCTCCAAAAGGAGTTTAACCTGCCCAAGAACCGCCTAATCTGTGACATGCCCACCAGGTGGAACTCAACGTTGGCCATGCTGCAGCGGCTTCACACGCAGCAGAGGGCCATCAATGAGTACCTGTGCGACTATGGCACCAGGACAGGGTCAGGGGAGCTTGGTTTTTTTTCCCCACGCCAGTGGGCCATGATCAGGGATGCATGCACTGTCCTGTCACCATTTGAGGAGGCCACGAGGATGGTGAGCAGTGACAGTGCATGCATCAGTGACACTGTCCCCCTTGTCCACCTGTTGGAGCACACGCTGCGTGGAATAATGGACAGGGCACTTGAGGCAGAACAGAGGCAGGAAGAGGAGGACTTCCTTAGCTCTCAAGGCCCCCTTTATCCAGACAGTGTTCCTGCGTGCCCGCCGATCACACAGGAAGAGGACGAGGAGGAGGAGGAGGAGGAAGATTGTGTCAGTATGGAGGTGGAGCCTGGCACTCAGCATCAGCAGCAGTCTTTAAGGGATCAGTCCCAAGAAACACATGGACTTGTACGTGGCTGGGAGGAGGTGGCTGCGGACCATGTCGTCCTTAGTGACCCAGAGGACTCCGGACTGAATGCCTCAGCAAACCTACGCTGCATGGCCTCCCTGATCCTGCAAAGCCTGCGTAAGGATCCTCGTATTCGTGGTATCAAGGAGAAGGACCAATACTGGCTGGCAACCCTCCTTGATCCACGTTACAAGGGTAAGGTTGCGGACCTTATCTTGCCATCGCAGAGGGAGCAGAGGATGAAACATCTTCGGGAGGCCTTGCAGAAAGGTCTGTGCAACGTGTTCCCAGAGACTGGGAGGTTACAAACTCCTGTTTCTGGACAACGTGTTGCTGAGGCTTCGGTCAGTCAAAGAAGAAGCAGTGGAGAAGGTGGCCGTCTGACCGATGCGTTCAGACAATTTTTTGGTCCGCAGCCCCAAGGTATGATTGGTTCCAGCAACCATCGCCAGCGTCTGTTTTACATGGTGCAGGAATACCTAGGGGCAAGATCAGACTTGGACACCTTTCCCACCGAAAATCCTCTGGGTTACTGGGTCTTGAGGATGGATCACTGGCCAGAGCTTGCACAGTATGCAATTGAGCTACTGGCCTGTCCTGCATCCAGCGTTCTTTCGGAACGCACATTCAGTGCTGCTGGAGGCGTGGTAACCGATCACAGGGTGCGTCTGTCCACCGACTCGGTCGATCGACTGACCTTCATAAAAATGAATCAGTCTTGGATCACCACCAGCTACCAAGCACCTGATGCTGATGTAACCGAATAATTTTTTTTGAAATCTCAGATCCCTTCAAAGACTGCCTATGCTGATGCTGAGTGACTATCCCTGAGTAATTATCCTCTTCCTCCTCAATCATCACGCTGATAGCTTGTAAGAACATTTTTGGTTCTGGGCGCCACCACCAGTGCCTAAGGCACAATTTTTCAGCCCCTGTTTAACAGGAGCGTGTAATTACAATTTTTGATGTAATACTTTGCAGCAGGGCTCGTTCCTGCATTCCAACTAGAGTGTCTGTGAGGGGTTGCAGTGTTGTGGCACCAGCACCAGTGCCCAAGGCCCAATTTTTCTGCTCCTGTCTAACAGGGGCGTGTAATTACAATTTTTGATGCAATACTTTGCAGCAGGGCTCGTTCCTGCATTCCAACTAGAGTGTCTGTGAGGGGTTGCAGTGTTGTGGCACCAGCACCAGTGCCCAAGGCCCAATTTTTCTGCTCCTGTCTAACAGGGGCGTGTAATTACAATTTTTGATGCAATACTTTGCAGCAGGGCTCGTTCCTGTGTTCCAACTAGAGTGTCTGTAAGGGGTTGCAGTGTTGTGGCACCAGCACCAGTGCCTAAGGCCTAATTTTTCAGCTCCTGTTCAACAGGGGCATGTAATCACAATTCTTGATCTAATATTTCACAGCAGGGCCCTGCGAGGGCTTACAGTGTTGTGGCCACAGCAACACCTAAGGCCCAAATTTCTGCTGAGTATATAGAGCAGGCCCCTACTTTCAAACATCTAACTTACAAACGACTCCTACTTGCAAACGGAAGGAGACAACAGGAAGTGAGATGAAATCTACCCTTAGGAAGGGAAATTCTCTCCTGTAAGAGTTAATATGGGAAAAAAAATTCTCCTTTCCACTGATGCTTTCCAATCCTTGTTCCACAAAAAAACCCAAATTTTCAAAAAACATTTTTCATTGGGACAAAAAGTGAGGTGAAATCTTCTGAAGAGGAGGAAAGACAGCAAAACAAATGTCACAGGGGTGATAACCCTTCCCTATGTTTTCCAAAAAGCTTAAAAAAGATTTTTTGGCTGGAGCTAAACACGTTAAAAATTTACCCGTTCAAAATTACAAAGAGATTCTACTTAACAACAAACCTACAGTCCCTGTCTTGTTTGCACCGCCTGTATACTGCTGTTCAGAGTATATAGGGCCTGGTGGCCCCACACCTTTCCTTATTTTAATTTGGGTGCGGGGTTCCCCTTAATATCCATACAAGACCCAAAGGGCCTGGTAATGGACTGGGGGTACCCATGCCGTTTGTCTCACTGATTTTCATCCATATTGCCATGACCCGACATGACATTAAACCCGCAAGCAGTTTTAAATGAGATTTTTTCCTTTAAAAATGACATTTGGTGCAGGGACTGTTCTAAACACGGGAAACACGCGTCTCTTTACAGGCATACTATAGACACCCCCCAGGTACGATATTTAAAGGAATATTTCACTTTTTTTTTTTTACTTTAAGCATCATGAAAATCACTGCTCCCGAAAAAACGGTCGTTTTTAAAAGTTTTTTTTGCATTGATACATGTCCCCTGGGGTAGGACCCGGGTCCCCAAACCCTTTTTAGGACAATACCATGCAAACTAGCCTTTAAAGTGAGCACTTTTGATTTCGAACGCTTGAGTCCCATAGACGTCAATGGGGTTCTAACGTTCGTGCGAACTTTCGGTCCGTTCGCAGGTTCTGGTGCGAACCGAACCGGGGGGTGTTCGGCTCATCCCTAGTGCAGAGACAGTTGCCAGTACAAGCAGCCTGATAGGCATCAGTGTCAGGCTGGAATATCCCCCATCTCGCTGTTTTGCTCTATAAGAGTGAATTTTTAAACTTTACCTGTCTGTCAGTAAGCAGTATCCTATCCCAGTCATCTACTGGGTAGGAGAAATACATATGGTGCTCTTACTTTCTTTCATATTTTTTTTACTTTTTATATTTTTTTATGAATTGGTTACACATGTTTTTTAAATAAAGTGGTTTTACTTTATCACGCTATGGAAGGTCTTCTCATTATGTTTTGATACACGTGGGATCGTAACACCTCCACTAATCGGAACACACAGGAGGCATTCATCGCAATCAGCAGGAAGCGTAGGTGCACTAAAGGGGATGGGGATCTGATCACACTGAAGTGACCCACCGCAACAGGCAACAAGCAGCGAGTTCCATTCTAACACACTACAGGCGTATTACCCCTGCAGGGGTTCCGGGAGCTGGTGAGAAGACAACCATCAGGGGGAGCACCAAAGTCACCTGGCAACTGTCTCTGCACCAAAGTCACCTGTTGAAAACTATTAACCTAATCCATGGGACTAATATATCTTGCTTGAGATGTACTGGCTGCAACTTTTAACAATACAAAATGCTATGCGTTTATGCGATTTCTACTCCATAAACTGATATATACATGGTTTATGTCTAAAGCTATTGAATCGAGGTGCATTATATATGGTGTCTTTATTGATTTATGAGTAATATCTACTCCATGATGCACACTATACTTATGGATATATAATTGGTCTTTATTTGGAGATGTTTTGCAATATAAGGAACATCCATTAAGCTGGTGCACATGCAGAGGTGCAGCTTTTAGTCCTATTAGGGACCGTTATATTGCAAACCTCTCACTGTTGGGCAGATAGTTGGATATAATTACATTGGCTTTCTAATTGTACACCTTTAATCACATACCTGTGTGAATACACTGATATACAGCACTCCATCCCCAAATCTAACATTTAGGAGGCATGGACTCCATGCTAATGTATACCATATAGATATATAAAGTGTAATGGTTTAAGCACTTCACCAGGCTATCCCGATACAGACCTAATCATTTAGGTCTTCAGGTAGCGCCAAACAAACCCATCTTTTATTTTTATACACATATTGGGGGAGAAGAGCCTTGGTGAGAGAGGTAAAGAAGAACCCAAAGATCACTGTGGCTGAGCTCCAGAGATGCAGTCAGGAGATGGAAGAAAGTTGTAGAAAGTCAACCATCACTGCAGCCCTACACCAGTTGGGGCTTTAAGGCAGAGTGGCCCGACGGAAGCCTCTCCTCAGTGCAAGACACATGAAAGCCTGCATGGAGTTTGCTAATAAACTCCTGAAGGACTCCAAGATGGTGAGAAATAAGATTCTTTGGTCTGATGAGACCAAGATAGAACTTTTTGGCCTTAATGCTAAGTGGTATGTGTGGAGAAAACCAGGCACTGCTCATCACCTGTCCAATACAGTCCCAAAAGTGAAGCATGGTGGTGGCAGCATCATGCTGTGGGGGTGTCTTTCAGCTGCAGGGACAGGACGACTGGTTGTAATCGAGGGAAAGATAAATGCGGCCAAGTACAGAGATATCCTGGATGAAAACCTTCTCCAGAGTGCTCAGGACCTCAGACTGGGCCGAAGGTTTACCTTCCAACAAGACAATGACCCTAAGCACACAGCTAAAATAACGAAGGAGTGGTTTCACAACAACTCTGTGACTGTTCTTGAATGGCCCAGCCAGAGCCCTGACTTAAACCCAATTGAGCATCTCTGGAGAGACCTAAAAATGGCTGTCCACCAACTTTTACTATCCAACCTGACAGAACTGGAGAGGATCTGCAAGGGGGAATGGCAGAGGATCCCCAAATCCAGGTGTGAAAAAATTGTTGCATCTTTCCCAAAAAGACTTATAGCTGTATTAGATCAAAAGGGTGCTTCTTCTAAATACTGAGCAAAGGGTCTGAATACTTAGGACCATGTGATATTTCAGTTTTTCTTTTTTAATAAATCTGCAAAAATGTCAACAATTCTGTGTTTTTCTGTCAATATGGGGTGCTGTGTGTACATTAATGAGGAAAAAAAATGAACTTAAATGATTTTAGCAAATGGCTGCAATATAACAAAGAGTGAAAAATTTAAGGGAGTCTGAATACTTTCCGTCCCCACTGTATATACAATATATTACTGACAATCACACACATAGGTTGGACTTGATGGACTTTTGTCTTTTTTCAACCTCACCTACTATGTAACTATGTAACTCATGCACCGCATGGCATCTTTTTGCCTGAGTGCTTGCGTAGCCCCTTGAACGCTTACGGAGCACCGCTGGTTCAGAGAACAAATCTGCAGAAGAGGCCATAAAGGAAAAGAACAGGAGGGGGTGGAGGAGAGAGCTGTGGCAGAATCACCGCTAGCATTTTGGAGGCGTGGTGGCGAAACAAGCTCCAACAATACTGAACCCTGTCCTTCATCCTTCCCAGCTGCCAGAAGAGTTACCCAGTGCGCCGTGAAGGAAAGGTAACATCCCTGCCCATGCCTGCTAGACCATGAGTCTGCGGTAATATGCACCGCCCTGTCCAACAAGACAAAAACATTGCCTTCCACATGCCGGCAGAGAGCTGGAATGGCCTTCCATGAAAAGAAATGGTGTTTTGGAACCTGCAACTGAGGTACAGCACATTCCACAAATTCACGAAAGGGGGCAGAGTCTACCAGCTGAAAAGGCAGTAGTTGCATTGCTAGCAATTTGGCCAAGCTGGCATGCAAGCTAACATTCAGACCGTGAGCATATGGATGACTGGGACTGAATTTCTTTATACGGTTTAGCAACTGGGGTAGGGACCATTAAGAAAATCTTGGACAGCAGATCATTGGACAAAAGAGCCCACAACAAGTTTATTGTGGAAATAATGGAGTTTTTGTTACAGAACAACAACACGTCTCACCCGCTTACACTATTACATGATTTGATTTTACCGGAGGGTACCCTTTTAGTTACATTGGACATTGAAGCTCTTTATTCCTCCATACCCCACGACAAAGGTTTACATACCATTAAGAAAATCTTGGACAGCAGATCATTGGACAAAAAACCCACAACAAGTTTATTGTGGAAATAATGGAGTTTTTGTTACAGAACAACAAATTCCAATTTGACGGCAAGTCCTACCGTCAGGCCCAAGGCATGGCCATGGGCACTAAATGACCTCACCCAGCACTCCAATGGAACCCAGAGATCTAAGGGTCGTAATTCAATAAGCAGAGCTGGGTGGGGAGTGGGAGGCAAGCTCTTCCTTGTGGAACCTCTTTAAATAAAGGAGAATGGAAAAGCAGAGGAGTGTTTGAATAGCAGAGAAGATGGAATATTACAAGCCACTTATTTCCACTAGCAGAAAGTATACGCAGGTTCTACCACCTACCTTCCTGTGCAAGAGACATGGGGACCACCAACAGTAACACCAGCACACTCAGCTCCATCTCCCTGAGAACATAGAAACACAAATGAGAAATAATTCATCTCTACTCAACATTTGTTGGTAGAAACAGACAAAAATTTTAAGGCCAAATGTATCTAGACCCTGTCTTCAATTAGTGGTCACATACGTCACAACTAGAGAGGAGCTGAATGTTCAGTCCAAACATAAGTCTGAAAACGTCTTGTTCCTTCGCTTCCCTCATGCTGAATGACAGGTCTGGCTAATGACAGCTGATATACACAAAGGCTTGTGGCTTCCAGGGTGACAAGGTGACAACATTGAGCATATATGGGTATGAGAATATTTGATCAATGATGTCACGGGATACCAGTTACATCATTGACCATATATGGTCATGTCCACATATAGTCAATTGTTTATAACCCCTGTAATCCTCCGGACCCATCATTCTTGTTCCTTCGCTTCATACATGCTGAATGACAGGTCTGGCTGATGACAAGTGATATATACAAAGCGGCTGGGCCTCTTGGGTGATGTCATTAACCATATATGGGCAGAACCATATTTGGTCAATGACATCTGGGGGTACACGAGCAGACTTTTCGACAGACTAGGTCCGGTGGACCGGACTCCGTTGGACAATTTGACCGTGTGTGGGCTCCAGCTGACTTTTTTTTCCCAAAAGTCCGACGGTCCTAGAAATAAAACATGTTTCAAATCTTTCCGACGGACTCGAGTCTGGCTGAAAAGTCCGCTCGTCTGTATGCTAGTCCGATGGACAAAAACCGACGCCAGGGCAACTATTGGCTACTGGCTATGAACTTCCTTATTTTAGTGTGGTCGTACGTCATCACGTACGAATCCGTTGTACTTTGGTCGATCATGTGTAGGCAAGTCCGTTCATTCGAAAGTCCATCGGAAAGTCCATCAAAGTCCGCCGGACCTAGTCTGTCGAAAAGTACGTCCGTGTGTACACTGCATAACATCAGTGACCATTTATGAAAATGTCCAAAATTGGTCAATGATGTCATCAGGGTAACCCAGCTCTTAATGTTTACAACCCCTCTCATCCTCCAGACCCATCATTCAGCACAAGGGATGTGACAAACAAGATGTGTCGGCGGGCAGCATTTTTTTTATTTAGGCCAGGTCAGTGGGTGTTGGACTTCATAACTGATGTGGATCTATCTTTTAATTAAATGACTTCCCAAAGTCTATGTCTTTTATATATTCTTTACATTTTGCTTGTGAAAGAGTAGAAGTACAATGTACTCCTTACTTATTTACATAAGGGGAGCAGTATCTGGGGGCCCCTGTCAGGACCTGGGTCGCCTGCTGGTGGCACTGTGGTTCCCAGAGCTGAAGGACACAGTTCCAGTGGCCAACAGTGGCTGTTTTCCAGCAGCCAGCATCAGAGGGAGTCTAATTATCGCATTCTTCTGGCTTCTGGGAGAACTGCGCCCTTTAGCTCTGGGAACCGAAGTGATCCACCAACAAGTGATCCAGGTATTGACAATAACATGACAGTGAAGCAAAACTTAACCAACAACCTTACTATAATACACTATATATAATGGGGGGGGGGGGGGGACTCCCATAAACAGGACATGAGCAGGACTGGGACTGAGAACAAGGGGAACAGAGATGGGGAGATGGGGTAACAGGATACAGAATAAGGCAGGGATCAAGATAATCAACAAGCAGGTATAAGGATAACACTATAGCACTGTTGAAAAGTCAAGGAAGTGATTATATACCTTCCCAGTAGCCAGCATCAGGTGGAGCCCACTTACTGGGATCTGCTGGCTGCTATAAGACACCTGCTGGTGGCTGGAACTGCGCCTTTCAGCTCTGGTAACCATAGTGCCACCAGCAGAGGATCCAGGTCCTGACAGCCCCCCTTTTATTAAAGGGGGCTTCCAGATTCTAATAAGCCCTCTGCCCACAGACCCCCACACGCACCAGGCCAGTGTTGTGGGAAAGAGGCCCTTGTCCTCAACAATATGGGCACAAGGTGCTTTTCCAGTGGTGCCCCCCTTGGCAAGACACCCTCGCCCCCTCTTTCCTGACCTGCCATGCTCTGATAAGAGTCTGATGTGGACCTCATGCTTTTTTTTATTTTTGCATGAGGTTCTCCTATAGAATCCATACCAGGGAGGAAAAAAAAGGACCACAATAAGCATCCACCATCAGTCACGTTGTCCAGCAATGTAGATCCATATCAATCACAATGCCTGACAACCATCAACACACCATAAAAAAACAAAAACACCCGTCAACACTTTTTCATCCAGAACAATGCTTGTGAGGACATGGAAAACTAATGTGGCACCTAATATATCTGAAGTGATGAGGTGCGTGGACTTGATATACTGTATACATAAAAAAATATACAGCATACTAAATGGGCCAACACAAGAAATTTCATAAGCATTAGGACTTGTGGAAAGATGAGAATTAAAGGGCCAAACCCTGTCTTTCAGTGACACCAATCAGTGTCCACTAGTGATGCCACATCAGAGCCACCTAATCAGTGCCCTTCAGTGGCGCCTCATCAGTGCCCATCAGTGAAGGAGAAAAATTACTTATTTACAAAAATTTTTACAAAAAAATAATAAACCCAGTGGTGATTAAATACAACCAAAAGAAAGCTCTATTTGTGCGGAAAAAAATATAAAAATGTCATATAGGTACAGTGTTGCGTGACTGAGTAATTGTCATTCAAAGTGTGACAGCACTAAAAGCTGAAAATTGGCTTGGGCAGGAAGGGGGTGAAAGTGCAATTGATTAGGGACAGTGTGTTTTAGGTAGGATAAAAAAAGCTCAAAATGTGCACCATTGTTTCTGGGCTGTACTACAGAACATACTGTACAACAACTAACATCCTTCCACATATGTGATATCACTGCAATCGTCAAGAGCAGGAGAATTTATTTTGGATTGTTTTGTGGTGGTAAGTTATGGTAATAGCAAGAAATGTAAAGCTACATTTTTTTTTGGGCCAGTTTTACTTTGATAATGATACAAAAAAAAATCAGGAGATATTCATTACCATTTACCAACACATGAATGTCCAATCTATCCTGAAAAAAAAACTTGGTAATCATAGCCTTCCAGACCAGACCTAATGTGGAAGATTAAATTTTTTTCCAGTATTTGGATCTCCTCCTCACCCCACCTTAACTTACCTGACTCTGATGGGGACGTCACCAGGTGGGGTACAACAAGGTAGGGTTAGGAATGTTTGACTGTCATTTAGCAAGTGTCTCTTGACAGGACCAGTTGAGTTTGGTGGGCGCCCGGTTTGTGGGTTGGCATTCATCAAGATTGATGTTGGATCCACTTCAGGGGACATTTATACATTTTTTCATAAAGGACTTGCCAAACACTGTCTCTGGGTTTTTTTTTTCGTTTGCCCATTTTTTGTTGAATGAGTAGGGGTACTATGTACCCAATGTATAAGAAAACGAATAGCAGGGCTCTGAGGTCAGTATCAAATACAAAAAAAACACTTTATTAAAATAAGCAGCACACTTACATTGAAGTTAGCATGAAACAGCATAGATAGGGAACACCTGAGACCAAGCAGCTGTGATCAGTGTGAGGCTGTAGGCATCACTGAGCAAACAGAGACCGAGGATAACTGCGAGCCAGCCAACTCAAAGTATGGATATTAGCGGCGGGGTTCAAGGCTGCACACGAGGATGAGAGCTATCAAAATGCCTGGTGGATGTCAGGAGAGGGGATGTGCATGATGCGTTTCCAGGGACTTTGCCCTCTTCTTCAAATGTACTATATACCCAATACTCATTAACATGGTGGGATCTGGGGGGCCCCCTGTTAAAGGGGGCTTCCAAATTCCAATAATTCAACCCCCTCCCACCCTTACAACTACCAGGCCAATGTTGTGGGGAAGAGCCCCTGGTTCTCATCAGCATGGTGGCAAGATGCTTTGGGGGGAGCCCCCATCCCCCAAAGCCCCCCCATGTTGAGGACATGTGGCCTGGTATGGTTCAAGAGGGGGGCGCTAGCTTGTCCCCCCTTTCCTAGCCTTCTCAGATAACTGGATTTTGGGGGGCCCCATTTCATATTTTTTTTAAATTTGGTGTAGGGTTCCCCTCAAAATCCAAACCAGATCTGACAGGCCTAGTATGGATTTTGGGGGGGGGCATGCTGTTTTATGCTTTCTTAATTTTTTAATGCTGTACTTCTTTTGTTTTTATTCCTCTGTCAGCGGTAAATCTCTCTGACAACAGATGAGTAATGGTTGTTAAGGATTTGGTGGCCACCCGCTCCTTAACAACCAGCTGATCCAAATGAAATTAAACAAATGCCAAAGATACAAAATTAATCCTGAAAAAGAATCGGTTCAATTTACGAAAGCATCCGAAATTACATTCTTCAATTAAAAAATGCATCTGAAACTAAACAAAAATTTCCGGCGTGCACATGTCTATAAAGCTTTCATATTCATATTTCATAACAGAAGTACTCATGAGACTGGAATCACGGAGCACTATGGGGGTCTATTTCCAGTATAAATGTCTTCATACAACTTTCTCCTGGGATTCTCACATTTTTTAAAATTTTAATTCAATTAAAGCAATGTGTGAGTCTTGGGAGGAAGCTGTGGGAAAACCTTTATAGATGGACCCCTATGGGTTTTCTAGAGACAGAGAAGAAGTTGCTTGCCTTCAGGCTGTCTCTCTTTAATTGAATTTCAGGGAAATGGCCATAGGAGAACTGGCAATAGTGCCAGTACTGGTAATGGATGCTTCCGGCACATTGCCATGTGCACTAGTGCAAGAAGTGCGAACGAGCGCACGCAGGTCCGCAATCGTTGTAACATGCGAACGAGCATGCGCAACTGCGCTAATTGGCGAACACGCTTACAAACAATGTGACAGATGCTGCCCCTTACTGGCCTATATAAGACTGCTGCTGAGCCCATTACACTGCTGGGTTGTCATCAGCCTTCCCATGTTCCTGAGCCTCTGTGCATATTCTACTTGGATTTCCTGTTGTGACTCGGCTTGCTCCTGGCCTGTCTGATCTGCTCTCCTAGTTTGAACCCCTGGCTTGCTTTACCGACTTTGCTGCTATCTCCAGTGTCTGAACCCGGCTTACATCACAGATTTTGCTACTGCTTCCTGTTCCTGGCCTGCCTACCTGTATTTGACCTTGGCTTGACCCTGTTCCTGCTACCTGCCTCTTCGTCCTGTCGTATCTACAGTGTTTGGCCCCTGGCCTGGTTTGCACTACCGTCTCCTGCACACACCATTGCTAAGTGTTACTGAGGATTCCTAGAGACTTTGGCCTAGCTGTGTATCCTGCATTACCCAGTATACTTCAGGTGACTACAAGCTCTACTCTCCTGTACCAATCTGGCAACCTGTGCTTTTTTGAGCACTACACCTTCTGTACCATCTTCAGGGATGTACTGCACTTAGTCGCAAGGGGAGCCCTCTCAGAACTTTGGCCTCTGACCAGGTACGTGATATTGAACCTCTATTACTGTCTGAACACAGAAGTCAGGGAGGGGGAGGGAGGGGTTGGGGTCTATTATTCAATTGGTGGTTTCATAAGTTTGCCTTCTCATGCTGCATCCAAAATCTTTCTTAGATTTCTCACACAATTCCAATATATACCGGAATGGTAACCATCCTCTGGAGGACAGGGACTGATGAGACTGGATCTATCTATTCTCTACAATAAAGGCTACGTTTAGATTTTCCATAAACCGGTCCATGCAGACAAGGGCCCCCGCTGGTTTAAAAAGCACTGCGTCATTTGTAAATATATTGTGTAATGCAAATTTCATACCTGTAGGTCTTTTCCACCTACAAAGAAGCCCGGATGAAATACTCCCAATGTTTAACTTCCTATGTCCTGACCTGTTTCCAGGACAAAGCAGACATTGAGCACCCCCCCACCACCACCACCTCCATCCCCTTAACATCACAGGAATGAGCTTGCCTGATATAAAATCCATCCTTGCACAGTGCACTCTCTCCTCTAATATCCCAGCAGTGTCTGAGCTCAGTGGTGACCTTCCTTCTAAGGGTGTTGTGTTCCTGACTGTCCTGACCTGACTTCTGGCTTTAATGTTGTTGGTCACTGACCAGAATCAAGAATGGACTTCCCAATTTCATTTGTATGACACGGCTGAAGACCTTGCGTTATTGGATGTGATGTTTTGGTGATCATATGTGGCGATGGTATAATGATACACAAGCTCAAGTGGTGGCCCAGGATTGCTGATTTTTCTCACCTTCATCCTTACTCCAAGGACAACCAAACATATTCAGCTTAGTTCCCCAGCTTTGTGTGTTACCTGCGATCTCTATGTACAGTGTTGTTGGTCTGGTTGAAGCCTTCTCCCTTTGTCCAGTCTCAGCCCTCAGAAGTTCCTCCTGGTAATGGTGAGATGAGAGGATGGAAGGGTGTTATAAAGTTCCGTCCTCAATAATAACTCCTCCTCCGACCTCTAGCAGCGAGATCAGCATTTCTCAGAAACCGAAGAGCCTCATTGTTCACCACAAAAAAGAGAAATGAAAAAGTACACAATGTGTACTGTAATCATAGTGACATATAATCTACTTTTATCTCTGGTCCCTCAATTATACAGCTCAGATATCTAATAATAAACACCTCAAAGACTGGCAATGAAGGTCATAAAATAATAAAATAATTCACTTACATATTTACTCTGTGCGTACCGAATTTACTTTCCTGACGGGGCTTTCACAATGTGTCATGTATTTTGTTATACTGTTCCAAACATCTTAACTAAATGTTATTCTCCTATTGGTCCTGATTGCATGGACCCCAGAACTGAACAGATTTTAATACATGAACAAACAGAAATTGTACTGACAGATTAATAAATAGTAGCTGGCAAAAACTATTAGAAAAATTTTGCACCAAAATCGAAATTGACATTGCTGCCCTAAAAACTTGTGAATATCGTGAATCAAACATATACTGTATGCCCCAATATGTAGAAAATAGGAATATTAGTCCCAAACAAGTGAATAATGTGATGAAAAGAATCCTATTGACTGGATACTCTCAACACCAAAGTGGGCCACCACCACCACTTGAGCTTGTGTATCATTATACCATCGCCACATATGATCACCAAAACATCCCATCCAATAACGCAAGGTCTTCAGCCGTGTCATACAAATGAAATTGGGAAGTCCAACATAGTGTAAAACTGTCTACAAAATTTTATTGAACAAATGCTAGCCACGCATATTGATAAAAAAAAAATCAAGCGCTTATCAGTATAAAATAACAGTCCCAAGATTCAATCTAGTCACCTCCTGGTTACAGCATGCATAGTGACGTCACAAGTGATAGCTCCGCCCTACGCATTTTCATCATCATACTATGTTGGCCTTCTCGATTCTCTTTGTATCTCACGGCTGAAGACCTTGCGTTATTGGATGTGATGTTTTGGTGATCATATGTAGAGACCTGAAGGCAACACATGTTCCCCTACAGATGGTATGATACACAATCTCTCATCTGACTTTTTTCCTATAAAGAGTCAATTCACTCTGATAAGAGTCTTCTACAGTGCCCCGAAAAAAGTATTCACACCCCTTGAAATTTTCCACATTTTGTCATGGTACAACCAAAAACGTAAATGTATTTTATTCGGATTTTATGTGATAGACCAACACAAAGTGGCACATAATTGTGAACTGGAAGGAAAATGATAAATGATACAAATATGTAAAAAGCGTGGGGGGGGGGGTGCATTTGTACAGCGCCCCCCTGAGTCAAAACTTTGTAGAACCCCTTTCTCTGCAATTACAGCTGCAAGTCTTATTGGGTATGTTTCTACCAGCTTTGCACATCTAGAGAGGAACATGTTTGCCCATTCTTCTTTGCAAAATATCTCAAGCTGTCATAAAAAGGTTCACCCATTGGTGGCATTATCGGTCTCCTGGATCGCAGTACCAGTGTCCACCAGCGTGTGTCTTCCAACACCTAAGACCCGTAATAAGAGGACTCACCTGCTGGTGGCACTATTGCATCCTTGGGCCATAGTACCGGTGTCCACCAGCAGGTGTATTCCGGCAGTGTGGAGCAGACAGCACCCTCTGCGCTCAGGTGTAACGTGAAGTCAAATCACTGCAGTCTGATAAATACCCGGCAAGCCCTCACATCCTTGCCTTGGTGTCTTTCTCCCTATGTCCTGACCTTGCTGCTTGTATCCTGACCTTGAGCCTGTTCCTGATCCAATCCCTATCCCAAACCCATCCTGGACCTGTCCCTCCTGTGCCCTGTTCTCCTTGTATCCCTGCCCTGCAGCCTATCCATCCATCCTTTCCCTGTCCTGTTGGTTTCCCATCCTTACCCATTTGCTGACCTCCCTGTGCATGACCTCGGCCTGGCTTGGTTACAATTCCGGTATCTCCAGTTATTTGTATATATTATTTGTAGTTTGTGGGTCTGTGGTTGGTTTTTCACTGTTTAAATTTCACTTATTTGTCACCTATTTAATAAACACCCTTATTTTTCACTTACATGTGTTTCTGGTTTCCTCTGTGCAGTCCACACAGTCTGGTCTACTAAATTCCGTGACAGTACACCAAGGCCATCCCTGACCAGACGTGGCTGCATTGAGGAACCATCTTGGTTGTTAGTTCTGCTAATATGGATTTCAATGAAATCAGTTATTATTCTCTGCTGGCAGAAGGGGATGGTGAATATTGTCGCCAGATTTTGAAAGGGTGGACTAGTGACCAGCTGATGGAAACTATCCGATCAGCTCATTCTCTAGTGGATCAGTGGTATATGTCATTTGAAGATGTTCAGCCCCTGATCCAGTTATGTGCAAAACCAGCCCTGTCATGCATTCCTGAAGGGAGCGATGATTTTTCTCCCCCCTTCAATTATGGCCAAGTGGAATCCCTGGTATGTTTATTAGAAGATGATCCAGCCTTTTTTATGGAACATTATTCCGCTTGTTCACAGCAGGTGTTGTCTGATTGCATCCATTCAGTGCAATCCCTGGTTAGTCAGGCCGGGTTTGAATCAGCATTTGTTCAACCTGTGCTACGGACATTGCCAGATCTCTTGCACTTAGCTAAGCCTCAACATTCCAGCCCTGCCATTAATCACCTGCCTTCCCAAAAATCTATCTCCCTGTCACCTATGGCAACCTCAGCTACAGCTCAGTTTACTCAGCTCCCTACCAAATACTACTACCCAGTCTCCAAGTGCTGCACCTATCCCACCTTTAATTCACCTGTCTCTTCTCCTCCACCTATAACACCCCCACAGAACCCTCCTCCAGCCACTGTTCCTTGGTCTTCCTTTTGCCCAGCTACATACATTTCTTACGACCCTGCACCTACGTAAAAAGCTGCAGTGGCTAAACCAAAAAAGAAACGAAAGTTCTTCCCGACCCACACCATCCTGCCAGTAACCCAACCTGCCTCCACACCAACCAACCTGTTCCAGCCTGCATTCATACCAGTTGAACTTGATGACCCACCTAAACCTGCCAACCCTGTGCCTGCTATCCAGCCTGATGTGCCTGCCTTCCAGCCTGATGTACCTATTTTCCAGCCTTATGTGCCCAGTTTTCAGCCTGATGTGCCTGCCTTCCAGTCTGATGTGCCTACCTTCCAGTCTGATGTGTCTGCTTTCCAGTCTGATGTGCCTGCTTCCCTGTCTGATGTCTTGATGTCTGCCTTCCAGCCCAAGTCTCGGTGCCTGCCTTCCAGCCTGATGTGCCTGCCTTCCAGCCTGATGTGCCTGCCTTCCAGTCTGATGTGTCTGCTTCCCAGTCTGATGTGCCAGCTTTCCAGTCTGATGTCCTGATGTCTGCCTTCCAGCCCAAATTCTCGGTGCCTGCCTTCCAGCCTTATGTGCCTGCCTTCCAGCCTGATGTGCCTACAATCCAGTCAGATGTGTCCGCTTTGCAGTTTGATGTCTTGATGCCTGCCTTTCAGCTTGAAGTCTTGGTGCCTGCCTTCCAGCCGGATGTCTTGGTGCCTGCCTTCCAGCTTGATCTCTCTACTTCCCCGTCTGATGTGCCCGCTTCTCAGTCTGATGTCTCGGTGCCTGCCTTCCAGCCTTATGTCTCGGTACCTGCCTTCCAGCCTGATGTCTCGGTGCCTGCCTTCCAGCCTGATGTCTCAGTGCCTGCCTTCCAGCCGGATGTCTCGGTGCCTGCCTTCCAGCTTGATGTCTTCACTTCCCAGTCTGATGTGCCCGCTTCCAAGTCTGATGTGCCCGCTTCCCAGTCTGATGTGCCCACCTTCCAGCCTGATGTCTCGGTGCCTGCCTTTCAGCTTGATGTCTCCACTTTCCAGTCTGATGTGCCCGCTTTCCAGTCTGTGCTCGCCTTCCAGCCTGATGTCTCGATGCTTGCCTTCCAGCCTGATGTCTTGGTGCCTGCCTTCCAGCCGGATGTCTTGATATTGGTGTGTCAGCCTGAAGTTTCGGTGCCCTTGTGTCAGCCTGGAGTTTCGGTGCCCGTGTGTCAGCCTGGAGTTTTTCAGTGCCCGTGTGTCAGCCTGGAGTTTCGGTGCCCGTGTGTCAGCTTGAAGTTTTGGTGCCCGTTACCCAGTCTGCTGAACCGGTGCCCGTTACCCAGTCTGCTGAACCGGTGCCCATTATCCAGTCTGCTGAACCGGTGTCCGTTACCCAGTCTGCTGAACCGGTGCCCGTTACCCAGTCTGCTGAACTGGTGCCCGTTAAGCCAGTGCCCGTTATTTGGCTTGCCGGACCAGTGCCCGGTGTCCAGCTTGCTGAACCGGGGCCCGTTACCCAGCCCACTGGGCCAGGGCCCATTACCCAGTTTGTTGAGCCGGTGCCTGTGATCCAGCCTGCCCTTATGGTGCTCGCTGTTTTGCCTGATGACCTGAAGCTTGCTGCCCAGCTCGACGACCCGGAGCCTGCTGTCTGCTCGGATGTGCCTGCTGTCTGCTCGGATGTGCCTGCTGTCTGCTCGGATGTGCCCGCTGTCCGGTTTGATGTATCCGCTGCTCAGTCTAAGGTGCCTGATGCCCAGCCTGAAGTACCCAATGCCCAGCCTGACGTGCCCTCATCTGTTGTTCAGTTTGAGGCCGTGAACTTTGGACAATTTCATCTAGTTGGAGCGTCCGGAGGCCGCTCCTTGGTGGGGGGGTACTGTCATGAAAAGGTTCACCCATTGGTGGCACTATCAGTCTCCTGGATCGCAGTACCAGTGTCCACCAGCGGGTGTCTTCCAACACCTAAGACCTGTAATAAGAGGACTCACCTGCTGGTGGCACTATTGCATCCTTGGGCCGTAGTACCGGTGTCCACCAGTGGGTGTATTCCGGCAGTGTGGAGCAGACAGCACCCTCCGCTCTCAGGTGTAATGTGAGGTCAAATCACTGCAGTCAGATAAATACCCAGCAAGCCCTCACATCCTTGCCTTGGTGTCTTTCTCCCTGTGCCCTGAACTTGCTACTTGTATCCTGACCTTGAGCCTGTTTCTGATCCGATCCCTATCCCGAACCCATCCTGGACCTGTCCCTCCTGTGCCCTGTTCTCCTTGTATCCCTGCCCTGCAGCCTATCCATCCATCCTCTTCCTGCCCTGTTGGTTTCCCATCCTTACCCATTTGCTGACCTCCCTGTGCATAACCTCGGCCTGGCTTGGTTACGATTCCGGTATCTCCAGTTATTTGTAGTTTGTGTGTCTGTTGTTGGTTTTGCACTGTTTATATTTCACTTATTTGTCACCTATTTAATAAACACCCTTATTTTTCACTTACATGTGTTTCTAGTTTCCTCTGTGCAGTCCACACAGTCTGGTCTACTAAATTCCGTGACACAAGCTCTGTCAGATTGGATGAAGAGTGTCTTTGAACAGCAATATTCAAGTTTTGCCACAGATCCTCTATTGGATTTAGGTCTGGACTGTGACTGGGCCATTCTAACACATGAATATGCTTTGATCTAAACCAGTGGTCATCAATCCTGTCCTCAGGGCCCACTAACAGGCCAGGTTTGCAAGATAACACAGATGATATAATTTTCTGCTCAGTGATTGCAGCATTCTAGTCTGCATCTCCCCAAGGTA
Source organism: Lithobates clamitans (assembly GCA_037952925.1). Classification (NCBI taxonomy): domain Eukaryota; kingdom Metazoa; phylum Chordata; class Amphibia; order Anura; family Ranidae; genus Lithobates; species Lithobates clamitans. Next base: position 473,292 of record JBBGZY010001494.1, read on the forward strand.
ATACATAAAACCTGGCCTGTTAGTGGGCCCTGAAGACAGGGTTGATGACCACTGATCTAAACCATTCCATTGTAGCTTTGGCTGTATGTTTAGGGTCGTTGTCCTACTGGAAGATGAATCTCTGCCCCAGTCTCAAGTCTTTTGCAGACTCTTATGCCGCGTACACATGGGCGGAATTTCCGACAACAAATGTTCGATGTGAGCTTGTTGTCGGAAATTCCAACTGTGTGTAGGCTCCATCAGACATTTGCTGTCGGAATTTCAGACTACAAAAATTTGAGAGCTGGAGCTCAAATTTTCCGACAAAATCTCGGAAATTCCGATCGTGTGTACACAATTCTGACGCACAAAATTCAATGCATGCTCGAAATCAAGCAGAAGAGCCGCACTGGCTATTGAACTTAATTTTTCTCGGCTCATCGTACGTCTTGTACGTCACCGCGTTCTTGACGTTCGGAATTTCCGACAACATTTGTGTGACTGTGTGTATGCAAGACAAGTTTGAGCCATCATCCGTCGGAAAAAAATCCATGGTTTTGTTGTCAGAATGTCCGATCGTCTGTACGCGGCATAACAGGTTTTCTTCTAAGACTGCCCTGTATTTGGCTCCATCCGTTTTCCCATCATCTCTGACCAGCTTCCCTGTCTCTGCTGAAGAAAAGCATTCCCACAACATGATGCTGCCACCACCATGTTTCACGGTGGGGATGGTGTGTTCAGGGTGATGTGCAGTGTTAGTTTTCTAAAGGAGAGCTTCAGTTGAAGTGTTTACAGAAGATTGTAGTGATTTGTAGTCCGAGATGGAGTATGATAGTTGAGTGGGCAAACAATCGATCAGGGAGGACTGGAATCTCTTGGAAACATCTCTGGACCAGATGTAGGAAACCGCCTGATGATAGTAGAGAAATTGCGACTGAGGGAGATGGTATTCTGTAGCTAGCTCACTGATGGATTTGAGTTTCATAATGTCCAAATGGAACAAAGAGGACTCTTTAGTCAGTCCCACATCGTGCCAGATGTCATATGTTTTCTGATCCATGGCTTGCAGAAACATTGGGTTTCCATGTAGCAGAAGGTAGTGTGAAATATACAGTGGTAGGTTGAGTTTCTTCCTGATCTCCCTCCAAGCAATGATGGATAGTGCCCCGAATTAGAACATGTTTTTGCAAGTTTTTTTTTATTTATTTTTTGCTCATTAGTCACACTTAAATAACTTAAATCATCAAACCAATTTTATTATTACACAAAGATAACCCGAGTAAATACAAAATGCAGTTTTTAAATGATGGTTTAATTTATTAAGGCAAAAAAGCTTACCAAACCTGCCTGGCTTTATGTGAAAAAGTAATTGCCCATTGGCAATGGATCTTTCACATTGCTGTGGAGCAATTTTGGCCCACTCTTCTTTGCAGAATTGTTTTAATTCAGCCACATTGGAGGGTTTTCCAGCATGAACGGCCTGTGTAAGGTCATGATGCAGTATCTCAATTGGATTTAAGTCCGGGTTTTGACTAGGCCACTCCAAAACCTAAATTTTGCTTTGTTTGAACCATTTGGAGGTGGACTTGCTGTTGTGTTTCGGATCATTGTCCCGCTGCATACCCCAAGTGCACTTGAGCTTGAGGTCACGAACTGATGGCCGGACATTCTCCTTTAGGATTTTCTGGTAGAGCTCAGAATTCCTGGTTCCATGAATGCAAAGCAGCCCCAGACCATCACGCTACCACCAACATGTCTGACTGTTGGTATGATGTTCTTGTTAAGAAATGCTGTATTAGTTTTATGCCAGATGTAACGGGACACACCTTCCAAAAAGTACATTTTTGTCTCATCAGTCCACAGAATATTTGCCTAAAAGTCTTGGGGATAATCAAGATGTTTACGAGTAAATGTGAGATGAGCTTTTTTTTTTTTGGTCAGCAGTGGCTTTGGCCTTGGAACTCTCCCATGGATTGCATTTTTGCCCAGTCTCTTTCTTATTGTTGAATGATGAACACTGATCTTAGCTGAGGGAAATGAGGCCTGCAGTTCTTTATATGTTGTTCTGGGTTCTTTTATGACCTCCTGGATGAGATTTCATCATGCTCTTGGAGTCATTCTTGTAGGCCGGTCACTCCTGGGAAGGTTCCCCACTGTTCCAAGTTTTCTCCATTTGTGGATAATGGCTCTCCCCGTGGTTCACTGGAGTTCCAAAGCCTAATGCCGTGTACACACGAGCAGACTTGCCAACGGGCTAAACTCCGCATTTCCATCGGAAAGATTTAGAACATGTTCTATATATGAGTCCGTCGGAAATAGAAAAAGTCCAATGGGGCATACACACGGTCGGGAAGTCCGGCTGTGTGTACACGGCATTAGAAATGGCTTTGAACCCCTTCCTAGACCGATATATGGACATTACTTTGCTTCTAATCTGTTCTTGATTTTTTTTTAGATTGTGGCATGATGTGCGGCTTTTTGTGATCTGTTAGCGTACTTCACTTTGTCAGACAGCTTCTATTTAAGTGATTTCTTGATTCAACAGGTCTGGCAGTAATCAGGCCTTGGTGTGGCAAGTGAAATTGAACTCAGATTTCCAAAAAATTGTGGTTAATCACAGTTCATTCATGATTCAGTAAGGGAGGGGGCAATTACTTTTTCACATAGGGGCCAGGCAGGTTCGATCAGCTTTTTTCCCTTATTAAATGAAAATAATAATCTAAAAACTGCATCTTGGATTTACTAGGGTTATCTTTGTGTAATATTAAAATTTGTTTAATGATCTGAATCATTTAAGTGTGAGAAATCTGCAAAAAAAAAAAATCAGGAAGGGGCAAATACTTTTTCACACAACTGTACATCCACATCCTGATATCAGGTAGACAAGCTCCTCTTGCACTCTTTGGAAGATGTAGCTTCACTAGGGCAATACGAGGTCTCTTTGTGCACCATAAAAAGGAGGAAATGGCTTTGTTGAGTGTTTCTACATCTTTGTGTTTTAAAAGGATGGGAATTATTTGTAAAGGGTATAGAAGATGAGGGAAGCTCCTCATTTTGACCAGATGACATCTTCCAAAGAGCGTCAGGGGCACAGTTTTTCAAGCTTCCAATTCTTTCCTGATTTGTAAAAATAAGAAATTAAGATGATATAATGAGGAGGGTTCCTTCCTTATCAGAATGCCTAAATAAGTGATACCATGCTTTGCTAACGGGAATAGGGAGAAGGGGTCCCACTGCAATGAGGTAGCCAATGTGAAAGATAGTACTTTGCTTTTGTCATAAATGACACGGAGCCCTGTAAAAGTCTGGAATTTGTCCAATAGGGAGCATAGGGTGGCTAGATTGGAGGAGGGATTATATGTGAAAATGAGCAAGTATTCAGCAAACAGTGCCGTACGAAGCTCCTCTATGCCTATATGGATACCGTGTAGGGGGGGCTGAAGTCAGCAGAAATCTTGAAAGGGGTTCTGGATCAAGGTTGAAAAGCATAGGGGATAATGGGCAGCCCTATCTTGTGCCTTTATGTAGGGGTATGGGGTCTGACATACCTGTCGAGGTGATAATGCGTGTCAATGGGCCAGCACACATGGTATGTAGAAATTTCACTATGGGGCCGCCGGTAAAGCCTTGCTTTGTCGGGACTAGGATGAGCCAATGAAAGTTAACATTGTCAAAGGCTTTTGACAGTGTTTTGTCACGGAGCGACCTTTGACAAAGCCTGCCTGTGTGGGGCGGATTAGTGAGGGGAGGATAAGTGTTAGCCTCGATGTTATGATTTTGGAGAGAATTTTGGCATCTTGTGTATTTTTAACAATGAGATCAGATGGTATGAGCCTGGCAGGGTGGTGTTTTTTTCCGTTCTTGGCGAGAAGTTTGATATACACCTGGGATCCCATGGGCATGTATTTATTTACCTCCCAGATTGCATTGTACAAGTAGGCTGAGTAGAAGTGTTTCACTGCTTGCCTTATAGAACCCTAATTGTGTCCAGTATTTTGTCTGTGGAGATTGATGCATTCAGATCGTCAAGTTGTGACATTGAGAGATTGGGAAGTGTTAAGTAGTCCAGAAAATGAATGGGCGGCTTCCTGATTTATAAAATCCTCAGAATATAAATTAGTTTAATAATCTTACAGGATATGAGCAATCTCCATAATCTCCATTGGGGACTAGGTGAGTTGACCAGCTTTGTCTCTGAGAGCCAATATATGGGTCGGGTTACACTCACTGCCCACTTTATTAGGTCCACTTTGCTAGTATCGCTTTGGACCCCTTTTTGCCTTAATTCTTCGTGACATAGATACAACAAGGTGTTGGAAACATTCCTCAGAAATTTTGGTCTATATTGACACAACAGAATCACACAGTTGCTGCAAATTTGTCAGCTGCACATCCGTGATGCCAATCTCCCGTTCAACCACATCCCAGAGGTGCTCTATTGGATTGAGTGTGGAGGCCATTGGAGTACAGTGAATACATTGTCATGTTAAAAAAAAACAGTGGTGAGATGATTGGAGCATTGTGGTGTATTATCCTGCTGGAAGGAGCCATCAGAAGATGGGTACACTGTAGTGATAAAGGGATGGACATGGTCATCAACAATATTCAGGTAGGCCGTGGTGTTTAAACCATGCTTAGTTGGTACTAAGGGGCCCAAAGTGTGCCAAGAAAATATCCCCCACACCATTAGACCACCACCACCATCCTGAACCGTTAATACAAGCCGGGATGGATCCATGTTTTCATGTTGTTTAGGCCAAATTCTGACCCCACCATCTGAATGTTGCATCTGAAATTGAGACTCATCAGACCAGGCAACGTTTTTCCAATCTTCTATTGTTGAATTTTTGTAAGCCTGTGTAAAATGTAGCCTCAGTTTCCTGTTCTTAGCTGATAGGAGTGACACCCGGTGTGGTCTTTTGCTGCCGTAGCCCATCTGATTTAAGGTTTGATGTTTTGTGCATTCAGAGATGGTATTCTGTATACCTTGGGTGTAACGAGTGGTTATTTGCATTACTGTTGTTTTTCTATCATCTCAAACCAGTCTGCCTATTCTCCTCTGACATCAACAAGGCATTTTCCTCCACACAACTTCCACTCACTGGATATTTTCTCTTTTTCGGACCATTCTCTGTAAAACCGAGAGATGGTTGTGCGTAAAAATCCCAGTAGATCAGCAGTTTTTTTTTAAGGGGGAGCATAGCCAAAGCTTGTTTGGTTGTACTTCTCCTATGGATCACAGGAGTGCAACTATTTTTGTACTCCTGTGACCCGTTTTCAGCTGACATCACCAATGTCAGTCCAGGTACCGTGTCATCCCGACCACGGAGCCTAGATCCGCCAGGTGCCTGGACTGACACCCCGCTCAGCGAGCCGCTGAGATCCTGAGACGGCCGCTCCGCCCCCTTAACATCCCAGCCCTCCAATGAGCGAGAAGGGAGAAGAGCAGAGAGCTGTGACAGACAGTCTACAGCTTTCTGCTTTCTGAGAAAACCGAGCGGTCGGCGATGTTTGTTCTCTCAATTCTGCACCAGGGGACAGATGGAGCATCGAACCGATGCTGCATCCACTTAGATAAGTATGATGGAGTAAAGAAAAAAAAAAAAAAAACCTTTACTTCTCTTTTAAATACTCAGAGCAGCCCGTCTGCCACCAACAACCATGCCACGTGCAAAGTCAGTTATCTCCTCTTTGTTCCCCATTCTGAGGCTGCCATTTGATTGGCTGATTAGCAATTTGTGTTAACAAGCAATTGAAGAGGTGTACCTGATAAAGTGGCCTGTGAGTGTATGTGGGTCTTGCCCGGTTTGTTACCAAATCTATGTAGTTGCACTTCCAAGTATGATTGTTATATCTTTTCTTGTTCTGCCTAAAGGTCAAAATGACGTTTGGCTGCATAGCAGACTTTCTTGTGCTCCAGAGAGTCAGAGCTGGTCAAGTGACGTTGTGCTCGGCGTAGCGTTTCACTAGCCTGTTTGTAATGGTGTAGTGAGGCTTTATTAAAGGAGGTTGCGTATGCAATTATCCTGCCCCGGAGGACAGATTTGCCTGCTTCCTAAAATAGTATTGGGTTACTTGTGTATTCCTGATTGTGCATTTCATAGTCCATCCAGGTTGTGCAGAGGTGGTGTAAAAAGTCTTTATTGTGGGCCAAATATGTGGGGAACCTCCATAATTTGGGGGTTGTGTGCAACTGTAGTGCATCTAGCGTTAAAGATATGGGAGAGTGGTCTGAAACAACCTGCATATGTATATAGGATTGACGGATGGTAAGGAGTAGTAATGAGGAGCAGAAAAGGTGGTCTAGCCTAGTCTAGCCAATGAGTCGTGTGAAGGTGAATAGAAGGTATATTCCTTGTCTGTAGGATGGGTAAGGTGCCAAGAATCTATCATATTCAGTGCTGACATCATGGATGATGGTGGGGATTCTCAAGGGAAAGGCAATTTATCTGTGTCTGCAGATTTGTACTTGCGGGTTTTACGATCTTCACCTGGGTGCAATACAGTGTTAAAATCACCCCCCACTATATGTAGCCATTTGGTCATGTCCTGAAAAAAGGTCACGTTGGGGGAGTTGGGTGCGTATACTTGTAAACTATGTTCAGTGCAGCAGAGTCTGCCACATCCTTCCCACTGCAGATGTTAGTAGCCCATGTTGTCACACTCCGGAAACCAGGCAAGGATCCGAGTACCCCTACCAACTTTCATCACATATCCCCATACACCAAACTTTTAGCCAGATGGCTCCTAGACATCCTTCCCACACTGATTAAACCAGACCAACTAGGTATTACTAAAGGTAGGCAAACCTCCGTCATCACCAGATAAATATTAAACATCATACACCACGCAGAATCTGGTCGAAAGCCTTCTCTTCTCTCTATTGACGCAGAGAAGGCGTTCAACAGGGTACACTGGGGTACATGTCAACGGTCCTGTCTAAATTCGGCTTTCAGGGCATGATCTAATCAGCAATTTTGGCACTTTACATCAAGCACTCTTCCCAGGTTTACATCTTCACCCTCCTATCTAAGACATTTAGGATCTCCAATGGGACTTGCCATGGTTGCCCTCTTTCTCCCCCAATCTTCAGTCTTATGATTGAACCCCTTACAGAAACTATTCAAACCCATCTTCCATATATATGGGTTTCAGGTCAAATGCAGACCCCACGTGTTCAGCCTCTTCACGGACGACGTGATCTTCCTACTGACCAACCCACTACCCTTTTACCCTGACCTCTTTTAGCTTTGTGTCTTACTACAAGGTTAACGTTGCAAAATCTTTAACTCTCAACCTGGGTGTACACACAGAAACTTGTAAACACCTATCAACAGAACTACCTAACTTGTGGGCAGAGTTTAGTATCCCTTACCTAAGGATAACTCTGACTCCTACCATGGCCAAATTAGTGGAAGCCAACTACAAGCTTAAAGCAGCTATACGCCAGGAACTGCAATGACTATCCCAAATAGAGCTGTCCATGATAGGGAGACTTGCAACATTTAAAATTCTGATCCTATCTAAGATCCTTTATCTATTTTGTACATTACCAATCCCAGTTTACTCCTCATGTCTCTCGTCCTGAAGTCTATATTGCGATCCTTCCTTTGGCATAACATATAGGCTTGCTGCTCTTGCCAATACCTTATTAGGCACATGAGGGAGGGCAGAGTAGGATTGCCAGACATTGCTCTTCTGTGCAACACAATTGACTCAGAGCTCAGGCACTGATTTCAGACTTCAATCGACGCACTGTGGGTAGATATTGAGACCCCCCTGCCCATTCCCCTAGTTTATCAATTGTTTTGTTAGCAAACACATGGACACCGTTGAACTTACTTCCATTGACAACACAGGCTTCCATACTGGCTGGGAGAACCCTGATCCCTCAACCAGACCAGGGACCACAAAAGCATACTATTCATTACCCTATCAAGACTTTGGAGATTTCTATTTCCTATCTCTCTATCAGGCATTGTGTTGAGGTGGGCATAAAATGGGTAGGGGACCTCCAAAATGATACTCCTAAGTCCACAAAGTGGTAGAATATGGGATACCCAAGGTATCCTACTTTACCCATACCCGAGTATTGAGCTTCCTGGCTAGGCATCCCCCACCCCACATACCAATTTCATGGGACATCTAGCAATTTTTTACTTACCCCCCCCCCCCCCCCATAGTACATAAAAAGGCATCTTCCTATTCTGCAACATTCTCCAACAAAAAAACAAAATTCTTTAAGATAATCCCTATGCTAAAATGGGAACCAGATCTCAACAGTTCCTATTCCCCTTCTCAATGGACTATGGCACTTTGCTGTAACAACTCCCTATCACACTGTGTCACTGATTCGGCGGTATCACAAAAACTTGTTACCCGATGGCACCTGACCCTATACCATCTATTGAAATTCTCTGCCTCTAATTCCTCCCTTTGTTGGAGAGATTGTGAACAGGTTGGAAACCTACTCCACATGTTTTGTACCTGTAAAAACCTCACCAGATTCTGGAGGAAAGTCTATTATATCTGATATCTTAGGCTTCCTGAAATGGCCAGACCCAGCGCTAGCAATTTTACATTTGGGAATTGACCACTTTCCCTACTCTTGGCAGACAGGCAGAGTGGTCTCAAGGCAGTACAGGTTCAGGGCAGGCAATGTTCAGAGAGTAGTCAGAGTCAAATCTGTGGTCAAAAAGGCAGGCAGAGTTCAGAAAGTAGTCCAAAGTCCAATCCAAGGTTGACAGCAAGGAAATTCAAACTAGCTGGCAGGGTGAAGGTAAAGGTCAAGGCATGGGAAATAGGCAGGTAAACAGGGAGCTTGAAGCACATGTTGGAAACACGATCTCAAGCATGTCACTGAGGGCTTGACAGGCCTAAAGCAGGTTTGGTCTCCACCCAGAGGCTGTTTATACACCAATCACCCTGCAGGTGGACAGTGAGACAGGAAGAGTGCAGCTCGATCAAAACCAGGATGCTGGAATGAGACCAGCATCTGTCTTGGAACAGGAGTGTTACACGCTCCTAGCACTTACCTACATGATAGCTGATGGGGGTACACTGGGTTCTTGAGATGAGGATACAAGATCACCCTCTATCTATATGAATAGTCTCCCTCCCCGAAAAAGGATTTGAAACACATCAGCAGTATCCCACATAAATCACATCATCCTGGGAACCTACATCAAGTGTTATTTTATGTTTAAATGTGGGATAATGGAGATGTGACTATGGGTGATGTAACTTACCGCACTGTATCGCCCGCCTATAGCTTTTAACATGTATAGTTACATGTGTTCTATCATTGGAATGCCTGCAAAGTTCCAAATTATTCTTCCTGGCAGTTTGTTACTAGTAGAAATGATTTCTAAGTTCTGGTTGCTGTAGTAACCCACTGACACCCCACAGGAATGATGAGACCTTTGGAGGCAGGGGGCAGGACAGCACTTCACCCGAAGGTCCATGGTCCATGGCTAAAACGGGGCATTGAGAGGAACATCGGGTTCCAGTCACTTTTGTCTTATTAAACTTTTTTTTTAGAACGGTGATGGAGGTGAGGGTTAGTTGTCCAAGATACCAGTGCAGATGGCTTACAGACTCTCCAGATCAATGTCCAGCTTCACAGTGTCAGAACCTTTAAGCTGACCCGGCAGCACTATAACCATTTTTTCAAATTCAGTGCTTCCTTCAAGTGAATCACTCGGCTCTGTGAGAAACAAACTTTCTTCCTGGCTCTCTCTAGCAAATGGCCTCCCCCGGATCTTCTCCTTATCACAGCTTCCTCCACACCAGACAGGGTAGCTTCAGGACCACTTCAGCACACGTTATGCTAGTGGGCCTGATAGAAGAGCTCCATCCAGCAGCACCTCCCTAGGCCTCACCCAGGGAAAGAGAGCGAGCACATGGCCTGTCCCATGTATTTATATCCTCCCCCAGCATGCACCCTTGACCTGAACCTATCACTGGGCTGGCTAAAGGAAATGTAAATATTCATAACTCAGTTTTGTTTGTAAAATCTCATTCTATTGTCAGGGGCATCAGTGACACCTACTGGCATTTGTAAGGAATCACAGCTTAAAGTGGTTCTAAAGGCAGAAGGTTTTTTTTTAACCTTAATGCATTCTATGCATTAAAATGTTACTAAACCCTGATTTTTTTTAAATTAAAATAACAAACATGTTAAACTTACCTGCTGTGTGCAGTGATTTTGCAAAGATCATCCTGGATCCTCCTCTTCTCGGGTCTCACGCTGATGCTCTTGGCCCCTCCCTCCTACCGGGTGCCCCCACAGCAAGCAGCTTGCTGTGGGGGCACCCAGGCAGGCACACTCCTGAGCCGCGGTGTCCATTCACACAGAGAGCCATGGCTCGGCCCACCCCCTCCATCTCCTGATTGGCTTACTGGCTGTGATGGACATCAGCGGGAGCCAATGGCTCCCACTGCTGTTAAAAGCCAATCAGTCCCTGGAGAGCCAAGGTTCCCATGGACATTGGTGGATTGAGAGGGGGCTCAGGTAAGTGTTAGGGGGGCTGGGGGAGATGCTGAACACAGAAGGTTTTTTACTTCCATGTATAGAATGCATTAAGATAAAAAACTTTCTGCCTTTACAACCACTTTAAGGTAAAAAACCTTCTGGGTGCAACTCCTCCCCCAGCCCCCCCCCTTAAACTTCTAACAGAGAAAAATTGCTCCTGCTCACAAGTGGATAACTAGACAAGTAGTGCAAAGACACAGGCCTTGCTGCCCTCAAGAATGGGGAATCCTAATAGTCAACAATAGAAAAAGAAAAAAGGGCGCACCAGCCATGTGCATTATCCTTTGGTTGTATATTTATTAAAAACATTAATAAAAAGGAGCTACTCACAAGCAGTTGTAGAAGATTTCGTAATGTGAATATTCATTGACTAGCAGCATGCGATCTAGGATGAGCGGAGCCCTCCAGAGGTCATAGAGGAACTCACAGAGATCACTGCCAGCTGATGAGTTTCAAAGGGAACATCCCTTCTTCCTCAGAGCTCGGCCGGTACGTCACCCCTCCCCAACGCATGTCGATACGGGGTGATGTACCTTCCTCAGTGGGAAAAATTAAAGTTTCATCATTTCCCCCTGAGGAAGGTACGTCTCCCACGTGTTGGGGAGGGGCCAGGATGGAACGAGAGGTTGTTTTACCAGCCTGTGATGTGACACATATCATAACACACATTTCTATTTTTCTGTGTATACATATTTTTATTATCCAAACGTCTGGCACGTATTCTGTGACAGGTACACAGCAAACTGCCATCCCTCCAGCAGAAGTAATCTGCCTGTAATACAGGCCCAAGCCTGGTGACAGTAAGTACCAATGGCTATATTTCCTTATAGGCACACTCCTGAGCCGCTATCAGTAACTGTCTTTATTTATTACAGCTAATTTGTATACAAAATATAAGATCAATGACAACATCAAGCACTGTCTGTTTGCTCTCTCCCTGATTGGGTACCCTGGGCCTAGGCCCCACCTACAAGCCTGTTCAACATACATGTATACACTGCATTGGACTCCATAGATCTAAATCAACCCTAAACATTATTTGCACATTTAATGGGCAGAATATTTACTGGTATTGTATGATGAATATTAACCCCTTCAATACCGCGCAGTTTCACCCCCTTCCTGCCCAGGCCAATTTTCAACTTTCAGCTCTCACACTTTCAATGACAATTGCGGGGTCACGCAACACTGTACCCAAATTACATTTCTATCTTTTTTTTTAGACAGATAGAGCTGTATTGGTATTCAATAACCAATGATTTTTATTTTTTATGGTTTGCTTCAAAAAAAAAAATAGTTTTTCTTAGTCGCCGTTAGGAAACTTTGTTAATAAGTAATTTTCCTCCATCACTGATGTGCACTGATGAGGCGGCACTGATGGGCACTGATGAGGTGGCACTGATGGGCACTGATGAGGATGCACTGATGGGCACTGATGAGGCTGCACTAATGGGCACCTTTGGGGCTGCACTGATGGGCACTTATGGGGCTGCACTGATGGGCACTTGTGGGGCTGCACTGATGGGTACTGATAGGCTGTACTGATGGGTACTGATAGGCTGCACTGATGGGTACTGATAGGCTGCACTGATGGGCACTGATGAGGATGCACTGATAGGTACTGATGAGGCTGCACTGATGGGCACTGATTAGGCGGCACTGGTGGGCACTGATGAGATGGCACGGATGGGCACTGATGAGGCGACACTGATGAGATGGCACTGATGAGACAGTACTGATGGGCATTGATGAGGCTGCACTGAAGGGCATGAATGAGCCGGTACTGATGGGCACTGAAGAGGAGGCACTGATGAGATGGCACTGATGAGGCAGAATTGAAGGGCACTGATGGGGCGGCACTGATGAGGAGGCACTAATAGGCAGCACTGATGAGCACTGATAGGCGGCACTGATGGGCACTGATTGGTGACACTGATGGGCAGCACTAATGGGCACTGATAGGCGGCACTGATAAGCAGGCACTGATGGACACTGAAAGACAGTACTGATTGGCATCACTGGCACTAATTGGCAACACTGATGGGCACTGACTCACTGACTGGCATCACTGATGGGCACTGTTGGGGCTGAACTGATGATCAGTGCCCTGATTATCTAAGCAGTAAGTAATTTGAAGTGATTGAACACAGCTGATCACATGAATGAATGAATGATTTGTATAGCGCTGCAAATGCAAACTGAATCGCCTCAAGGCGCTAGATGCATCCTGTGTTGTTCAGCTTCTTAGAAGAGGTAGGTCTTGAGTTTTTTTCTGAAGGCCTGATGGTTTTCTTCCATGCGGATGTAAGTCGGTAGAGTGTTCCATAGCCGTGGTCCTTGGACTGTGAATGTTCGTTCTCCCTTTGATTTGTAGCGGGATTTGGGAATAAGGAGGAGGTTTTGGTTAGAAGATCGAAGACTGCGATTCGGTGTGTAGTGTTTTATTTTCTCGCGTAGGTATTGAGGAGCGTTTCCTTTTATGCGTTTGTGGGTGAGGCAGAGGGTCTTGAATGTGATTGAATCCTTACAGTTAGCCAATGTAGGCTCCTCAGGGAAGGGGAGATGGATTCCCAGGGTTTTTTTTTCCTGTTAGCAGTCTTGCTGCCGTGTTGTGGATGAGTTGTAAGTGCGCAAGCTGATATTGGGGTAGTCCTATGTAGAGGGAGTTTGCGTAGTCGAGTCAGGAATTAATGATTGTTCCAACTACTGCTGCTTTGTCCTCTTCTGGAATGAAGGGGATGAGTCTATGTAGCAGGCGGAGGAGATGGTGAGATCCACTAACTACTGATCCTATTTGTGCATCCATTGACATTTCTGAGTCAAAAATGACTCCGAGACTCTTGGCTTTGGTGCTTGGAGAGATGGTCTGTCCAAAGATGGTGGAAGGTGTCCATGGGGTCTTAGTTTTGGAATTTTGGTTTGCGTGTAGGAGCAGAAGCTCTGTTTTTGATATTTGTTATTTTGAGTTTGAGGGAGCTAGTGGTCACCAAGTCGTCTATCAAAGTGATTCATTTTTCTAGTCGCTGATGATGGTCTTTTTGTGCGGTGATGCGAAAGTAGAGTTGAGTGTCATCAGCGTATGAGTGGAAGCAGAGGTCCGATTTTCTGATGATTTTGAGGAGTGGGCAGATGTAGATGTTGAAGAGCACTGGTGACAAGGGTGAACCCTGAGGGACTCCACAAGAGATTGCACTGGTTTTAGAGGTGAATGCTCCTAGTTTCACTGTCTGAGAACGATTTCCTAAGAAGGATGCGAACCATTGTAGATCTGAATCTGTGACTCCTGCTACTTCTGTGAGGCGGATGAGTAGAGTATTGTGGTCCACTGTATCGAACGCTGCACTGAGGTTCAACAGTACCAGGAGACATGATTCTCCGTCATCAGCTGCTTCGAGGGCGTCGTCCCATATTTTGAGAAGTGCCATTTCTGTGTCATGTTCTGGGCGGAAGCCTGATTGCAGAGGGTCTAATGCCGCGTACACACGAGCGGACTTTACGGCGGACTTTGCCCGGCGGACTGGATTTCGTCGGACAATTCGATGTGTGTGGGCTCCAGCGGACTTTGTTTTCTCAAAAGTTGGACGGACTTTGATTTGAAACTTGTTTAAAATTTATCCGTTGAAATCGAGTCCGGTCGAAAAGTCCGCCGTCTGTATGCTAGTTCGACGGACAAAAAGCCACGCTAGGGCAGCTATTGGCTACTGGCTATGAACTTCCTTGTTTTAGTCCGGTCGTACGTCATCACGTACGAATTCGACGGACTTTGGTGGATTGTGTGTAGGCAAGTCCGTTCGTTCACAAAGTCCGTCGGAAAGTACGTCGAAAAGTCCGCCGGGCAAAGTCCGCCGTAAAGTCCGCTCGTGTGTACGCGGCATAAGAGTTTGTGTGTGTCCAGGTGGCGTTGTAGCTGTTGTACTACTGCTTTCTCCATAATCTTGGAGATGGTGTTAAGGCTTGTTATCGGTCTGCGGTAGTTAGGGTCCTTAGGGTCGAGGTTGGGTTTCTTTAGCAGGGGTTTGACGGTGCCTTGCTTGAGGGCGATCGGAACAGTCCCTTCTTTGAACGACTGATTTATGAGGTGTGTTATAGTAGGAGCCAAGATGTCGGAACATTCTTTCAGGAGTTTTGTGGGAATTATGTTGTTTGGTCATGGGCTGTCTCTGAGGCTTCTTATGATGTTTTTGCTGATGTCAGTGGTGATTTGGATCAGAAAAAAAATTGGTGATTGTGTGGTGTTCGTATCTATTTTTTCTTTTTGCTTTGGTTGAATGAGGTTGGTTGTTTTTTTCTGTTGAATTGTTTTCCGGATGTTGTCGATTTTATCGAAAAAATCCGTTAACTCATTGCAGAATTCTTGAGTTTTGTTTCCTGGGGGCTCTAGGCAGGTAGGGTTCATAGTCTTGGTGACTATTTTGAAAAGTTCCCGAGGGCGGTTTAAGGCTGTTGAGATGGTGTTTGAGGAATGTTCCTTTTTTGCTTTGAAGATTGCTTTGTCATATTTCTCCGTGAGTGCTTTGTAGTTTTTGTGGTTTTCCTTTGTAGAATTTCTTCTCCAGGTTCTTTCAGCTCTTCTGAGTTCCTGCTTTAGTAAAGTAAGAGTGCCATTAAACAATCCAGAGTTTATTTTGCGGATGAGTGTTCTACGTTTTGGAGCCACTGAGTCTGCTGTTTGTAGTAATGCCTCGTTTAAGAGTGGTTTAAATTTAGCATTGCTATTTTGTTTGATAATGTGGTTTTGAAGAGTTTGGAGTGTAGTTTTTTCTGAGATCTTGTCCGGTGTGTTGTAATTGCCTGTTTCCGTTTTTAGAGGGTGGTGTTGGTAGCGATTTTAAATTTGATAGCGTGGTGATCTATCCATGGTAGCGGTAGGTTGATGAATATGTTGATGTCCATATTTTGTTTGAAGATGAGGTCCAGAATGTGTCCTGAACCATGCGTGGGAGCATTTATCAGTTGCTGAAGACCTAATTCTTCCAGTTGGTTAATGCAGGCGGTGGCGATGGGGTCTTGGGTGGAGTTTGCCCAAAGGTTGAAATCTCCAAGTACCAGAAGGTTTTTGGTTTTCAGGGTGTGAATTGACATGAATTCCGTGAAGGGTGTAAGGAGATTGGTCTTCGGTCCTGGTGGTCTGTAACATAGTAGTATGTGAATAGTGTCTTCGGGTGTTGTTTGAAGATGTAGGGTGAGTGTCTCCATGAAAGGCACTGAGTTCTGTACAGTTGGTTTGATGAGCGCAAGGTGAGATTTGAAAATCACTACTAGGCCATCTCCTTTTTTTCCTATTCTGTGCTCAGTTAGGATCCTGTAGTTCTCAGGCACTAATATGGGTTAAGATGGCATTGCAGTCGGGTGTTGACCAGCTTTCCGTGATGAAGAGGCAATCTATGTTGTTTTGGGTGATGAAGTCATGGACTTCCAGTCTGTGCTTGACTGCAGATCTGGTGTTGATCAGAGCACATGCTAATTGTTTTGGTTGAATTGTTGTCTTCCTGTATTTGATGGTTGATTGTAGGTTGGTCCTTAGTAATTGTTCTTTCTGTAGTATTTTTTGAATGGAGGTTGGTAATGTTGCGGTGGTATTTCTTAGCCTGTGGAGAGCGTCCTCTGAATATTTGAAGTTGCACATGACGAGAAAAAAATTGCTGAAGGTAGGATGATAACAGTGATGATACTGATGTGACGACGGTTAGGTTGCTGAGAAGAAGGTGGTCCTGAAGGATGCTGCTGCTTCTTTTGCTGAGAAGATGATGGTCCTGAAGGATGCCGCTGCTTCAGGGGTGGCGTTGCTGAATGATGCGAATGGACTGTTGGTGGTGGTGGAGAGGGGCACCGCAGGCCTAACTGCCCTCCCGTTGATCCAGAGGAAGACAAAAAAAACCCTAGCTGAGCTAGCCAATTGCTGCAGCAGGGGAAAAAATTCCTTCCTGACCCCCGGAGGCGATCGGACCCAAGGACCCTGGATCAACTGCTGTTGGTGGAGCACATGGGTAAAGAAGAGCCACATCAATGGCTCTTTACTGTGATAAGTGATGTGCAGTGTCCCAGGGACACAGCGAGCCGCCAATTGCTGCATTATGCATCCCCAGGGGTGCACAAGCATGGTGAGAGCGGGCCGACGTCATATGACATCATCCTTGAACAAGAGAGCCACCCCGCCGCCATCATTTGCCTATACGTCTGGTGGGAGGTGGTTAAAGTGGCTGTGAAGGCTGGAGTTTTCTTTTACCTTGATTCTATATATGAAGGTAAAATACCTTTTGTGTTCTGCTCCCCCCACGGCCCCCTCCTAATACTCACCTGAACTCCCTTGATGTGCACAAGAGCCTTGGCTGTCCCGGGATTCCCTCTTAGCTTCCACTGCTGTCAATCACAGCCAGTGAGCCAATGAGGAGGGAGCGGGGGATGGGGCTAATCTTTGGCTCTGTGTGTCTTATGGACTCTGGAGCGAGCACGCACCAGCGCCCCCATAGCAAGCGGTTTGCTATTGGGGGCTCTGGTCAAGGAGAGAAGCGCCAGCGGGGGACCTGAGAAGGATCGGAGCTGCTCTGCGCAAAACCATTACACAGAGCAGGTAAGTATACAGTAACATGTTTGTTATTTTTATTTATTTTTTAACAAAAAAGCCAAACCTTTAATACCAAGTTCTTTGTTTGGTTCGGAGGTCCTATATGCAAAATGCTTATCTTTTATGATGAATATTATCAGTGAATGGCAGTTAATTGCACTGATCAGATACCAGATAAGAGTTACCACATTTATTGCCCCCTTTGCCGGGCTTGTAGAGTTTGAGGGATTTACTCTTTGGTTCTAATCACTATTTTTGTTTCACAAAAAATTTTATTGATTGAACAAATGATCACATAACATCGTCGTAATGGTACATTTGCATAAAAAATAGTACATATGACATTTGGATTCAATACATTTTAGGAAAGTATATGGAAGCAATATGGTTATATACAATACCAAGGTTATATGTTAATGCATATATTCAAGTAGCATCAAGGGATTCTTTTATTGAAATAGTAATTATTACCTTGAAATGTGTCACAATGGAGAGGGAAGAGGGTGGGGGAGGGAAAAAAAAAAAGAAGAAGGGGGGAGATGGAAGTAGGCGAACAGAGTATATTTTCCATAGGATTTTCTTAGACCTTCTTGTAAAGATTGTTTATTGACAGTGTTTTTTGTTATTAAATAGTAATTGCTTTGTAGGCCTGAGAATTTTTAAATTCTATCCGTTTATACCATGTTGAAGCAAAATTAGTTATTTTCTCCTGAGATATGTTTATGAGTTCTTTTATACTTTCTATATTGTTTATTCTGCGAAACCATTCTTTTTTCGATGGAATAGAATTTGAATGCCAGTGGCAGGGGATACAATGTCTTGCAGCGTTTATCATAAACATAGTTAGAGACTTTAGGTATTGTCTTTTGGGGATTGAATTGTAGTGTAACAGGTATTGTGCTGGGTTAAAACTTAAGTTTTCTGAAGTGATTGATGTAACGGTTTCGTAAACCATTTTCCAAAAGTTCTGGATAAGCGGGCAAGTCCGCCAAATGTGTATCATGGAGCCTTCCTCGTGTTTGCATCTCCAACACCTGTCAGAGGTCTGAGGGGAGAACTTATGCAATAGGGTAGGGGTTCTATACCATCTAGTGATGATTTTAAAGCCGCATTCTTGAGTGGCGACATTTAGAGAACCTTTATGTGCGTACATAAAACATTTTTACCAGTTCTCCTCTGACAGGTTTAGGTTGAGGTCTTGTTCCCAAGCTTGGCATGACGAACTGGAAAACTCAGATTTACTCACAAAGAGCGAGTTGTAGAGAATAGATATGATATGTCTCTGTGGGGTTGTTTTTGTACAGAGGTCTTCTAGTGTCGTAAGAGGTCTAGTCCACAGTTGGGTTGTCTCGTTACTTGTCAGATAATGTCTAATTTGTATGTAATTCCATTGTGAGATCTGGGGAGGGTGACTGTCTTTGTTTATTTCATCTCTTGATAAAAGTTTCCCATTTTTAAAGAAGTGTTTGACCGGAAATTCTTTATGTGGCCATGAATTAGTAAGAAAATTTTTTTCTGTACCTGGGATAAAGTCTGGGTTGTTTCTTAGTGGTGTTAGAGGACTCATCCAAGGAGATGGGTTTTTTTTTTATAGGTGTTAAGAAATGTTTCTAGTGTGGGACCTATGAGGGGATGTGCTTTAATATTTTTTGAGTGGTATGTTGGGCGAATCCATGGAAGATAATTTATTTGGTGGGAGAATAGTGTTTGCTCTAGTGTCACCCGGTCCTTTACTGTATGATGGATGTTCCAGTCTACTATTCGTGTCAGAAGAGCAGCTTGGTGATATTTTTGAAGGTCTGGAAGAGCTATCCCCCCTTTATTTTTGGGTAGGTTTAGTCTGGTAAACTTGATTCTGGGAGGTTTGCTCCTCCAAATAAAGGTAGAACATGCTTTGCGGAAAGAAGTAAAGAATGATGTTGGCAGTCTGATGGAAATTGTTTGCACAACATACAGAAATCTAGGTAGGATTGTCATCTTGATCAGAGAAGATCTACCAAACCAAGATATATTTAAAGAATTCCATCTTTTTATATCATCTTGTGAGTCTTTTAAAATGGGTAAAAAGTTGAGTTTAAAGAGGTCATTTAAATTTGTAGTGATTTCGGTTCCAAGATGTGTTATACCTTGGCCCACGAGAAGGGGAAGTTTTTTTTTACATAAGTCTACTGAATTTTGGGGTAATGTGATATTAAGGGTGCTAGATTTTGAGTGATTGATTTTTAGGTTAGACAGTAATTGGAAGTGTTCTAGGTCTTGGATGACATTGGGTAGAGAGATATGGGGTTCTGAGAGGAAGAGAAGCATGTCGTCAGCGAAAGCTGCAACTTTATACGTGTGTTTGCGGATTTCTATACCCTTAATGTCTGGCTTGGATCTAATTTTATTTAATAGTGGTTCTAATGTGAGGACGAACAGCAGTGGTGAAAGGGGGCATCCCTGTCTTGTGCCATTGCGAAGGTTGAAGACGTTTGACAGGTGGCTATTGACTCAAACTCGAGCTGTTGGGTTTGAGTATAGTACTTTGATATATGATCTCATTTGAGGCAAGATACCTATATGTTTTAACACTGCATCAATGAAGTCCCAGGCCACTCTGTCAAACGCCTTCTCGGCATCAAGAGACAGGAAGAATCCCTGTTTCTTTTGGGATGATAACCAGTGATTTATGTTTATTGCTTTAATTGTATTGTCTCGTCCTTCGCTTTCCGGGATAAAACCTACTTGATCTAGGGATATAAGGGAGGATAACAGAGGTAGAAGTCTATTTGCTAGTATTTTGGCATAAATCTTGATGTCGACATTAATCAGGGAGATTGGTCTATAATTAGTAACCTGAGTCATATCTTTTCCTTCTTTTGGTATAACCGTTATATGTGCTTCCAGTAATTGTTTAGGGGGATGTTGTTCAGAATATAGTGATTGAAAGGTTTTCAAAAATCTTGGCTTCAGTATGTTGGTAAATGTTTTGTAGTATTGAAGAGGTAGTCCATCTGGACCTGGTGCCTTGCCTATTTTCATATCTTTTAAGGCTTTATCAAATTCCAGGCCAGATATAGGTGCCTCAAGATCTTGGGCTGTATTTTCTGATATTTGGGGTGGGCAATATTTCTCTAGGAAATTTTTAATAAGCTTTGTTCTTTTGTCTAAATTATGTGGGCATTTGGGATTAGATGGGGTGTTATATAAGGAATGGTAGTAAAGTTTGAACTGTTTAGCAATCTCCTCATTCGAAGAGTGTGGTATGCCTTGTTTGTCTCTTATTTGATGAATTGTTGAAGCAACTTTCTTGTTTTGCACTGCCTTTGCAAGCAACCTTCCACTTTTATGGCCTTGTTCATAGTATATCGTATGTCTTAAGATATATTGTCTTTTAGTTTTCATGTTCAACTCTTCTGATAGTAGAGTTCTTGCTTTTGTTAATTCTTCAAATGTAGATAGTGCAACAGTTCTTTTATGGGTTATTTCTAGTTTATGAATTTGATCTATTAATATTCTAATTTTGGATTGTTGTTCTTTCTTTAGTTTGGCTAATTTATTTATAAATTCTCCCATCATGACACATTTGTGTGCTTCCCACTGTGTAAGCAATGATGTCTCATCATTTTCATTTAGTGAAAAGTATTCATTTAGTTTGTCATTGAAATGTATTACATCTATAGGATCTTTCTAAGCGGAGGTGTTGAGTCTCCACGTTTTAGTTATGGTAGTTTTTTTCTAGGAAAGTTAGTGTTATGGTAATCGGATGATGATCGGCTATAGTCATGGTTTCGATTGTTGAGTCTTTCAGTAATTCTAGGTCTGGTTGCGAAATAAAAAAAGTAATCGATTCTAGAGTATTTTTGATGGACTGTAGAGAAATAGGTAAAGTCTTTCGTTTGAGGGCTTGGGGTTCTCCAGGTGTCATGCAGCGTTAGTTCCTGTAGTTGGAGTTTGATTTGTTTCAACGCTCTATAAGGAAGGCTTGATGTAACATTTGAGGTATCTATGAGCGGATTTAAAGCAGTATTGAAATCTCCTCCTAAGATAAGTATGCCTGAGGCAAAATTTGTTAATAGGTCCGTTATCTTGCGAAAGAAGGTTACCTGTTTTGAATTAGGGGTGTATATGTTCGCTATTGTGATGGGATGAGAGCCTAACTTTCCTTTTAGGAATATGTATCTTCCCCCTGGGTCAAGCATTGTATCGTGAATCTGAAGAGGAGTCTGTTTAGAGATCAATATTGAGACTCCTTTAGTTTTCCCTTCAGGATTGGTGGCGTGAAATGCCGTTGGAAATCTTTTATCTTGCAGTTTGGGAACTTTATTAGCTTTAAAGTGAGTTTCTTGTATGCAAATGATATTTGCTTTTAGTTTATGAAATTCATTGAGGAATTTGGGTTCTTTTTTCAGGGATGTTAAGTCCTTTAGCAATCACTGAGATGAGTTTAATTGATGTTGAAATGGTCTGTTGTTTATGAATAGGCATTTTGGAATTTTTCCTATATCCAAAAAAAAAAGGTGTTTTGGTCTGATATAAGTGTGCAGGATTGCAAGAGGGGAAAAAAAAAAAAGGGGGGGGGGGGGGGATTTCCTTCCTTGAGGAGGGGATGGGGTAGTGTTTGCGGAGGTAGGTTTAGACCAGCTAGTCTACCCTATTGGAGAAGTCCGGCAGGTTCAAAGAGTGAAAAAGGTTCCACTCTTTGTGTGGGTGCTAGGTCTAAGTAGGATCGGATGGATTTCAATTATATTGTTTCTGTCTTTTTCTTTTTTTTTTTTTCTTTTTTCTTTTCTCTTCCTTTGTTTACTAATCTCTTAGCACTCTGGAGCAGCTAGCTAATTATATTGTTCGGATATTACAGGGTATATGTAAAACGCATTGATCATGGGAGATGATGAAATATTGGTTAAGATTTATGTATGAGTTGTGAATTTGAGTGGAATGAATATCTGTATAAAGACGTCATATTAGATTGAGCCCTGTCATATAGAGACATATCTTATTCTCTAAATTATGCTGAGATTAACAGGTGATAGCAAAATACAATATCCCATATAGTTATAAATATAAATATTGGCCACTAGAGGAAGCCCTTATATTAGGAATTTAAAGCTTCTTGTAGCTTAGGGAATTGTTATGCATAACCTATGGAAATTTTTAGTGTAAGGTAAGAAGTACCATATTGTTTATGTCACCTATCAAACTTAAATGCAACAAACAAACTTACAAACTTGAGAAAAACTCTTGCATCTGAAGTTTCTACATAGATAGCAGGTGCAAATATAAGGCATCATGGTGATCATAATATCTCATATACTGTATTGAGTGTTTTGTGTTTTTTTTTTTTTTGTTTTGTTTTTTAATAATCATGTATTGTCGGTAACCCGACAGTTGTTAGGAATGTTGTTTAGCAGTGCTAATTACCTCCCATTCAGTTTATTTTGGAAAGAAAATTACATTACTGTGAAGATGAGTTACCTTATATATGTAATATTGAGGTAAGGTCATTATGATCCAGCATCATGCCTAATTCTTATGTTAAATTTAAACATCCTCTAAATTAACCGTATTATATAGTGGCTGCTAATCAGTCATCTTTAATTATATCAAAGCATTATTGAAACAGTTTTAACCTTGATGAATGTAAAATATTCATAACCATTGATACTTTTGCTCATTATGTTACACTAAAGTATATTTATATTACTACTTAGGAAATGTTCAGTTATATATATATATTTATATATATATATATATATATATATTTTTTTTTTTTTTTTTCCCCTTAATCCCCCTTTTGGGGATTCCTGAATGTTCATTATGTGTAACATACATTCTGGAGAAAATTATTTTAAATATACATATGCACTGAAGATATTGTAATACCTGATGAATCAGGTATGGCTGATGTTCATTAGTTGAAGCATTAGAAGTTATAGCCATAGCTTAAAGAGGAGGGCCCATCAAAAAAAAAAAAAAAAAATTAAAAGTCAGCAGCTACAAATACTGCAGCTGCTGAATTTTAATTGGACACTTACCTGTCCCTGGGTCCAGCGATGCGGGGGATCGAAGCCCCGCTCATCTCCCCCTCCAATCAGTGGCGCCGGCATTGCAACTGTGGGCGCCGGGCTGTGGCTTCACAGCCTGGCAGCCACTGCGCATGCGCGAGCGGAGCCGCGCGCCGTGATTGGCCGCTCAGTCACCTGGGACCTGTAATGGGTCCCAGATGATTGACAGGACGGAGGGAGCAGAGTTGAGCCCTTCCTGTGCCGAGGGGGAAGTGATGTCACCAGCCCAGGCACTGGAAGAGGCAGACTACGAGGGACCCCCTAGCAACAGGCATTTAGAGGTAAGTAAAAAAAAATATATATCCAAATGTTTTTTTTTATTTTTTTTTAGGCACAGTCATGAATTTTTTTTTTTCTAGGGTGGAACACCACTTTAATAAACCTCTGAGTATCAAGATAGATGTACTTTAAATACAGTATTTACAATCAGACTCCTTTAGTTAAGACATATTTAGCATACCCTTGTGTTTATGGTTCTTTCCCGGAAAACTGTATGTAAGCTGGTGAACTTGGATGTATTGAATTGTTTCTGTTCCTTATTTTACACCGTAGCTGTAAAAAGGAAAGATAATGAAAACAAGGGGGAGGGGGAAAAACAAGTAAACAGTTACCTTTTAGGCTCAAACTTTTATCTTTGTGGTTGGTCATTTTCTTGTTGGATGGTTTGAAGATGTTTCATCTGAGAAGATAAAGGACGTATTGATGACTAACAGTTGTCTGAAGATAAGCGTACACAGAATATCAACTGTGTTTGTTGTGGATGTTTGAGTTTCAGGTGTCCATTTGGTCTTGTCTATCCATGCGATCTCTGCGTCTAGGAGGGGAAAGTCCTGGGCTTCCTTGGTTTGCTCCTCTTCTGTTCCATTGAGATGAAGGTGATCTGCGGCGTCTATCTCTGTTTCTCTGAGCTCTGGGAGTGTAGTTGTTTGTTACTTCGATCCACGTGTCATTCAGCATCAAGGAATTATACCATTCTGGTACTTCAGTTGGAGGAATGTTCAGTGTTTCGCAAAATGATTGCAGGTCACCAGGCGTGCGTAACAGTGCTGTGTGTCCTTTCCAAGTGGCTGAGAGACAAAATGGAAACTTCCACCTGTAAGGAATTCCTCTGGTGCGCAGTTGTTCTAGAATTGGTCGCAGAGCCCTGCGTTGCTGCAATGTGATGTTTGATAGGTCTTGGTATAACTTTGTCTCGTTTCCATTAAAGAGCACTCTATTTTTCTCTCTTGCCTTTTTTAAGATGGCTTCTTTCAGAGGGAAATTTACCAAGCAACATATTATGTCCCTGGGAGGGTCAGTATCCCTTCCTCTCGCTCTAAGGGCTCTGTGTATCCTTTCAAAGTCAATGGGGAGTCTGGGGGTCTGTCCAGTAGGTCGTTAAATATGGTTGTAGCAGTGTGTTCTATGGGGTTTTGGTCTGCTGATTCTGGGACCTCTCTGATTCTTATATTATGTCGTCTTCCTGGATTATCGAGGTCTTCTAAGTGGCGATGAATTTCGATTATATGGGTTAAATGCATGTCAGAAGATTTTTGTACCTGTTTTACTGCTTCTGTATGGCGTGCTGTGGTCTGCTCCACCGATCCCATCCTTGTTGCAATGCTCTGAATGTCTGCTTTGAGGTCTGTGATGGCTGCAGACAGTGTGGCTTTTATATCCAAGGTCACTGCTTGCAGATCTGACAGGCAGAGTGCTTGTGGGGTTGGAGGGTTATGGGGTAGAAGAGATGCAGCTTGTGGTGTGGAGCTGTGATCGCCGAACGCGCCGTCCATTGTGAGGCCGGAGCCGCCGGGCGGGTGGTTTAGGCGAGGCCGTGGCTTTGAGGCCTTCTCCCTGCGATGTCCGGAACATCGCGGGGATGTTGTTGTGATGTTGCTGGTTTGTCTCAGGGGGTTCTCGGGATGATGAGGAGCTCTGATCACCTTTTCCCATGTTTGGGGCAGATGTATTTTACCCTGTGTTCTTTTTCAGCTGCTCCTATGTGCTGGAGAGCACGGATTAGGCATCCATCCTGGTCCGAAGTTAGGCCACGCCCCCCGTTTTAACCATTATTACCTCCTAGAAATACTTGTTATTATTTAAAAAAAAAACTCCTATCATTGGGAATCTTATTTGCACTTTTTATGCACTTTAGTTACGCTATGACACCCTTAATACATTGTTTGATCTTAACTTATCATTGGAATTGGAGTATCTTAAGATCAGAAGGGTTGGAGCGTGGCCTGCAGCGGCATGTGAGAGGACGCTCATCACAGAGCTCCCATGGTATATCCTCCATTGAGCCTTCTCTCGCATCCTCACCCGCTCTCTGATGACCACCACTGCCAGCCACCGACTCCCGGACTTCCCTGGACCTGTCACCGCCTTGCCCAGAGAAGATGATGACCCACAGGGGGGAAAAAGAAGCCACGATCGCGGCGGCCATGGAGGCCCAAGATGGTGACAATCTTACTCAGTCACAGCTTGCCTTATGTGGCACGGATAAACTGAAAGATGCTGGGGGTAAGTCCCACAAATCTAACAAACAGTAGGGGAAGGAGCTACCTAGAGACATGCTATAATACACCCAGAAACTGTCTGATGCGGGCTGCTCTTTGTTCCCTGATGCATAAATTGGATGATACCAGGTACCCAAGTGACTACTACCTAACACATAACTTGCACCTCCCACAGTGTTACAGCTTGTTGCCCCATGCTGGTCCCCCACCCCCTGCTGGAACCGACCCACTATGTTTTTGGTTGGCACAATGGATCTGATTTTCACTGACTTTCTATCATGGCCAATGTAACAGCTACCCACCTGGTTTCCTGTAATGTAACAGCTACCCACCTGGTTAATGACCCACTGAAGTACACCATGATTAGTTCCTGCATCTGGAAATTCCACCCTGCCATTATAGGTCTTCAGGAGACACACTTGATATGAGATACTGTTACCTGTTTACGCTACCCCTGGGTTGGTTACTCTGCTTATTCCCGCAGGGTGCGTGTACTGATCAGTGGCAGTTGGTGGTTATTTTCTTTGGGGGGTGGCAAACAGTATCACCCCCCCCTTCCCCCCTGGTCGGCGGGTCTGGTGCACTGACTCACCCCGTGTACTCAGCGCTTCGACTGGGCTCTCTTTCAGTGGTGGCAGTGGCGGCGGCTCTCCTTCGGTTTCCTCTCTCCTGGCTCTGGCTTATGTTTCCTCCCTCCTTCTCCTGCTCTCCACGGACGGCCAGAAGTCTTCTCTTTTCTGTCAATCAGAAAACGTGTCTCAGACCTGCTTCTGTCTGGCCAGATTGGAGATCAGTGTTACAATGTGTTACAATATGTAAGGCCCCATGGAGGCTAAATGTATTCTGGCTTCAGCTATTTCCTTCTCATGAGTGCATAACTCAGCAAATTACCCAATTCTTTCAATTCTATGTGCAGTGCTAGGACATCCTATCAAGGTAGGAAGCTTTTAAGACATGCCTTTATGCTGTTAAATGTAACTCGTTTATACTCCTTGAACAGGTAGAGGGCCAGGTTCGACAGTTATGCCGGGTATACACGGTCGGAATTTCCGTCAGCAAATGTTCGATGGGACCTTGTTGTCTGAAATTTCGACCATGTGTATGCTCCATCGGACATTTTCCATCTGAATTTCCAACACACAAAATTTGAGAGCTGGATCTCAAATTTTCCGACAACAAAATCCGTTCTCGTAAATTGCGAGCATGTGTACACAATTCCAACGCACAAAATTCCACGCATGCTCGGAATCAAGCAGAAGAGCCGTACTGGCTATTAAACATCCTTTTTCTCGGCTCATCGTACGTGTTGTACGTCACCGCGTTCTTGACGTTCGGAATTTCCGACATTTGTGTGACCGTGTGTATGCAAGACAAATTTGAGTCAACATGCGTCGGAAAAAAACATGGATTTTGTTGTCGGAATGTGCTATTATGTGTACGCGGCATTAGAGTTGCCCTATGTGATGGATCCAACTGATTCTACGAGGGAGGCATGGATGTTGGCCCAGGACTCCTTGGACCATCTGAGAACCCTTGCTGTGGAACAGAAATGTTTTTTCACGAAAATGGCATTCTATGAAGCGGGGGAGAAAACAGGCCGCCTGTTGGCGAATATTGCCAGGTCGCAGCAGTCCTTCCCAGCTATTGGAGACATTCGCTCCTCTACTGGACGGATAGTCAGTGACCGGATCAAATTGTCATGGAAGGCTCAGCCTTTTACTTGGACCCATATGGCTGGTGGAATACCTTGCGGATTTACCTATGCCCACCCTATCACCCACAGCCCATTTGGAATTGGATGCTTCGCTTACTCTTGTGGAGCTTCAGAAGGTGGCTTGTTCCTTCTCCACTTGTAAAGCCCCTGGGGACAATGGTATTCCCATGGAGGTGTATACCACCTATGGAGAGATGATCCTGCCCAGGCTGCTGGAGGTTTTTAATGCCTTTGTTGAGGTTGGCCTCTTGCCCACATTCTTGTCCAGGGCAAATGTTATCTTATTGCTTAAACTGGGAAAGGAGGCCTAGATCCTAGCGCATATAGGCAAATATCTCTGCTGCAGTGTGATGTGAAGATTTTAGCTAAGATTTTGGCATTGAGGGTGAACAAGTTCATTTTATCCATTATCCACTCGGGACCAAGCAGGGTTCATGCCCCAAAAGTCCACCGCCACCAATCTCAGGCGATTGTTCCTGAACATGCAAACACAGGCAGATAACATAGGATGGAGGGTACTTCTATGTCTAGATGCAAATAAAGCGTTTGATAGTATTAGTTGGCCGTATCTCTGGGTGATTTTGTCTAAATATGGATTTGGCAAGAAATAGATTGCCTGGGTACATCTCCTATACAGCTCCCCACAGGAGTGCCTGATAGACAGTCCCCGGCTTTTGTACTTGGCAGGGGATCTAGGCAGGGCTGCTGTCTCTTGTCTCCCCTTCTCTTTTCCATAGCGATCAAGCCTCTGGCTTCCTTGGTGCATAACAGCCCACATATCACCATGTTTCAGTATGGTGGACTGCATGAAAAGATCATGCTATACGCCGACAATATGCTACTGTTTCTAGGAGACACTTCCTCATCCCTGTCTAGTGTTATGTCTATAATCTTGGAGTTTGGGTGATTCTTGGGCCTCACCATTAAATGGACCAAGTCGGCATTAATGTTATTAGATAATGAGCCCAGACTCCCCAGAGTCCCCTGCTCCATTCCCATAGTGACTTCCTTTAAATACTTGGTATCCAAATCTCTCCTGTTATTACTGACTATTGCCGTCTTAATGTACACCCCCTGCTGACGCGGTTTAAAGATAAAATTCACATTTTGAATAATCTCAGAATGTCCCTGGCAGGCAAAACAAACCTAATCAAAATGATACTTATGCCCCAACTTTTAAATGCCCTTCATAACTCCCCTGTGATGGTCCCCCTAAAAAAAAAATGTGGGTGGTTAACTCTCTCTTTAGGGGTGCCCGCTCCCCAAGAGTTAGGTTGGAACAGTTGCAACGTTCTAAGGATGGCGAAGGCCTTGCCCTACCGAATCCCTGGACAAACAACAGCCCACTTATGCATTAATTCAGAAGATTTGGAACAAAGTGCAGCAATTGCAGTGTGTGACAGGCTGCACAGTATACAATCCACTTTGGGGAAACTGCACATATGCTGAATTAGCCAAAATCCAACAGGGGCCTAGATGGTGAGCCTGGGGGGGTCCCAGGTGTTTTTAGCAGGGGAAACTGATGTCCTTTGGGGACCTCCAGCATGAATTTAATTTAGTATTATATGTAGTATTACTACTACCTACAGCTGTCCCATGCAGTTAGGGCCCAGGGTGATGCGACGGATTGGTCGCTGTCACCTACCACCATATTCCATTTGCTCCAGTCTGCGATAGAAATAAAAGGGTTTATATCTCAGTGTTATGGTATGCTCCTATCGGAGTATCTGAGGGCATATCCCACCAGGGTGATGTCACAGTGGGAGGAGGACCTTGGGGCCCTAACAGGGGATCAGTGGGAGGAAGCTTTCCAATCGACCAACTTGTGCTCCCTCAATGTCTCACAAAAAGTGTTGCAATATATTTTACTCAGAGTGCACTACACCCCAGTGAAACTTCACAAGATGGGCAGACGTCTGGATTCACTGTGTGGTAGATGCAGATGAACATCTGGGGTTCTGATACACCTCCTGTGGCGATGTCCAAAATTGCATCGCTACTGGAGTGAGGTACTCTCCACGCTCAATGGCATATTCCAGATAAATGTCCCCTTGAACCCTATCCATTGTTTATTGGAGATCCTTGAAGAAGTGATACCTGAGGAGCTGACTAGGGTGGCCTTCCTCAGGGCTTTGTTCCTGGCCAGAAAGGTAATCTTATTGGGCTGGAAATCTGTAATTCCCCCATTGGTCAAAACATGGGTGACTCACAGGGGGAACATGCTTTTCTTGGAGAGATACATATACCAGCACAGGCGTTGCCTCAATAAATATGAAAAACTATGGTCTCCTTGGCTCATCATTCCTGGGTTGACCCCCAGACAGCTCATCCTGATGAGGGTGTTACAATGCCCCACGGGCTAATACAGTGTGGGAGAACCACAAAAGTGTAGGGGCGGGGGGGGAATTGGACTGCACAGTAGCGTACAGGACCTATGTGCTGACCACTGGGCCCCAATTCATTTGGGTGTGTGGACAGGGAATGCTTTAACCACTTCCCACCTGGCCTATAGCAGAATGATGGTAAGAAGTGGTTATTTTTTATAATCAAAATTTTATTGTTATTTTGTTCCATTTATATATACAACATTTATACAGTCATACTATACCCCTACATTCCACCCATACAAGGAAAAAAACAAACTACAAATTACATCATTCCACAGAGAAAGAAAAGAGCAAAGAAAAAAAGGACACAACCCCTTCACTCCCCCCCCCCCCCCCAAATTCTGTGATCCCTCCCTCTCCTCCCTCCTTAACATTAATTATATTAATTTATTCCATCTCTTCCCCCTCAGTGTAAAAAACTTGATTATGAGATTATAAAGAACATAGAGTAAGGTTATCTGGTGAATTTCCGCCTTATTCTATTCATGACATTAAACACTGTGATCCATAATTATGTAATTTGTGTATGTTGAAAAAATAAAAAAAAAAAGGTTAGAAATATAAAGTGAATATCCCCTTTATTCTCCTTGTGTAGTAAATCCCTTTAACTCATAATTATATAATTCATGCATATGTGTTTAAAAATAGTGAGAACGGGACGTTCCCTTCCCTTCAAAAACTTCTAGTGCCCATGAGCTTATTAATGTGTAGATGTGTATATTTATTTTAACCCTCATTACCCCACACAAAAAAAAATAAAAAATATTTTTTTTAAAATATAAAGTGAATTCCCCCTTTATTCTCCTTGTGTAATAAAGCTTTTAATTCATAATTACCGTATTTATCGGCATATAACACGCACAGGCGTATAACACGCACATTCATTTTAAGAGGGAAGTTTCAGGAAAAAACTTAAATTTTAAATAAGGAACTTTGAAGAAAAATAAGGGTCAGTGCCCATCTGCAGCCTCACCATTGCCATCAATGCAGCCTGATTAATGCCCATCTGCAGCCTCACAAGTGCCATCAATGCAACCTTATTAGTCCACATCAATACAGCCTCACCATTGCCATCAATGCAGCAGCCTCACCATTGCCATCAATGCAGCAGCCTCGCCGTTGCCATCAATGCAGCAGCCTCGCTGTTGCCATCAGTGCAGCAGCCTCGCCGTTGCCATCTATTGACTTCCTATTTCAGAGGCGGCCAAGTAAACAGGAGATTCTCACTGTATGTAATCTGACCGCACTCCCCACTGAGGCAGCTGAAATTGAAGTTATGGCGTATAACACGCACACGCTATTTGCACCCGATTTTCATGGTGAAAAAGTGAGTGTTATACGCCAATAAATACAGTATATACTTCATGCATATTTGTTTGGAAAAAAAAAAATAGTGAAAAAGGGATGTTCCTTTCCCTTCAAAACTTCTAGTGTCCATAAGCTTATTAATGTGTAAATGTGTATATTTATTTTAACCCTCATTACCCCACACAAAAAAAAAAAAAAAAACCCTGAGGGGAAAGCGAGGGGAGGGAGGAAAAAAAAAAAAAAACCCCAAGAAAAAAACCCAAAAAAAACAAAAAAACAAAACATATCCATATAATCATATATTACCTTATCCCCCTGCCTCTTGATTAGCATTAGAGAATCAGAGAATACAAATCACTACTTAAATCTTTCCTTCAGGGCTAATCTTCTTATTTCTTTAACTTCACGACTATACCACTTCTTCCTCCCTTACCCATTTATATTTCCCTCTTCTATTATCTCCTTATCGCACTGTTCCCAGTTCGCCCAAGTAATTTCAATTTCAATTTTTGGTTTTTCACCACATGTATCCACCTCTCCGCTTCCTTTATTATATTAACCTCGTTTCTCCACTCTATAACTGACGGTATCCGCTCCCTCTCCCTCTCCCTCTCCCATTCTCTTATAAGGTATGGGGGTTTCTTTTCTTGTTCCTTTATGATCATTCTGTACATCCGAGATAACGCACAGGCGTTGCCTCAATAAATATGAAAAACTATGGTCTCCTTGGCTCATCATTCCTGGGTTGACCCCCAGACAGCTCATCCTGATGAGGGTGTTATAGGGCGTACACACGGTCGGACATTGATCGGACATTGCGACAACAAGATCCTAGGATTTTTTCCGACGGATGTTGGCTCAAACTTGTCTTGCATACACACGGTCACACAAAGTTGTCAGGAAAATCCGATCATTCTGAGCGCGGTGACGTAAAACACGTACGTCGGGACTATAAACAGGGCAGTGGCCAATAGCTTTCATCTCTTTATTTAATCTGAGCATGCGTGGCACTTTGTCCGTCGGATTTGTGTACACACGATCGGAATTTACGACAACGGATTTTGTTGTCGGAAAATTTTATCTCCTGCTCTCCAACTTTGTGTGTCGGAAAATCCGATGGAAAATGTCCGATGGAGCCCACACACGGTCGGAATTTCCGACAACACGCTCCGATTGGACATTTTCCATCGGAAAATCCGACCGTGTGTACGGGGCATTACAATGCCCCACGGGCTAATACAGTGTGGAAGAACCACAAAAGTGTAGGAGCGGGGGGGAATTGGACTGCACAGTAGCGTACAGGACCTATGTGCTGACCACTGGACTCCAATTCATTTGGGTGTGTGGACAGGGAATGCTTTAACCACTTCCCACCTGGCCTATAGCAGAATAATGGCCAGAAGTGGTTCAGTTATCCTGACTGGACATCGGAATAAGTCGCGATCGCACGCCCACAGGGGCGCGCAGAGTGGCGATCGGTGGTGTGGTCTCTTAGTCTGACACACCACATCTAGACAGAGACGGAGCCTAAACGGAAGCTCTTTACCACGTGATCAGCTGTGTTCAATCACAGCCGATCACAGTGTAACAGGGAAAAGTCTCGCCAGGTAAGCCCACTGGGTCCCACCAGGTATGGCAATCATTGCCCATTAGGGATGGCATGCTGTGCCCATCAGTGATGCCTGCCAGCATCTCTGATCAGTACTGCCTATCAGTGCCATCTATTAGTGCCGCCCATCAGTGCCCAACAGTGCCCATCACTGCCGCCTATACAGTACGTGCCCACCAGTGCCACCTATGAGTGCCCATTAGTGCCACCTCTCATTACCCATCAGTGCCGACTATGAGTGCCCATCAGTGCCACCTATGAGTGCCCATCAATGCCACCTATGAGTGCCTATCAGTGCCACCTATCAGTGCCCATCAGTGCTGTATATCAGTGCCACCTATCAGTGCCCATCAGTGCTGCTTATCAGTGCCGCATATAAGTGCCACCTCATCAGTGCCAATCATTACCGCCTCATCAGTGCCTGTCAGTGCAGCCTAGTCAGTGCCCATCAGTGAAGGAGAAAAATTACTTACAAACAAAGAAAAACTTTTTTTTTTTCAAAATTTTCATTCTAATTTTATTTTTAGCTAAAAAAAATTAAAAACCCGGGAGGTGATCAAATACCACCAAAAGAAAATTCTATTTGTGGGTAAAAAACAAAAAAAATGTTGTTTGGGTACAGTGTAACATGACCATGCAATTGTCATTCAAAATGTGAGAGCGCTAAAAGCTGAAAATTGGTCTGGGCAGGAAGGTTTATAAGTACCCGGTATTGAAGTGGTTAAGGGAAGGTGACATGGCTAACCTCGTAAAAGGCAAATACAACATGCTAACGCACTAGGGATGCTGACATTGTAAATTGTTTATCTATGTGTTTACAGATGTACGGAAATGGAAAAAGTTGTTTTTGCTTGTTTCTTACTATTTTTGTACCTGGTATTGTATTTGATCAATAAAAACCTCTTTGATTTAAAAAAAAAATAGAAGGGTTAATTTACTAAAGGCAAAAAGGTGTTTCCGTTTACCAGATAATTTTTCACTTGGCTTAGTCAACGTGGCGACAATCCATAGATTACCCATTTACATGCAAGAATGCAAAATTACCCTTTTACATACAAGAAAATGAACTTTATACTGGCACATGATTGGATGATGGAAGTCAGCAGATCTTCACCTCTGAGTTTACCATTGACCCAAAATTTGTCCCCTCTAGTGTTGAAGTTCCAAGCCACACAGATGTGCCTCCAAACCAAATGTTGGAAGTAAGCAGGGATACACCTCATACACTGAGGGAAATTCCCTTGCAAAGTGAACAGCCTGTTTGTATTTAGTAAATCTACCTCAAGGTCTATATTATAAGCTGATAGACTGACATTAAGGTTTGGACTGGATAAGAAATTCCCCTTGGACTAGAAACTTCCAGTCAATGAAATTTCCAAGGAGACCACCAGAGATGACCTTCTGTACATCTTCTGGTGTAAGGGCGACATCCCACATATTTCACCAACCAAACTTTCCACCAAGAGTTTTGTTCCTCCCCCAGAACAATGCTGGTTTCAGCTGCTAAAAAAGACCCTTTTATTGAGACTCTTCTGGGGTACAGGTTCCCAGTGAATAAAACTTGGACGACGCCAGTGTTGGAGTCCCAGGTCATACAGATATGCCACCAGTTCAAATGGTGAGGTCAGCAGAGCTTTGCCTCATACACTAAGAAACATTCTGCTGCAAAGTAAACAGCCTATTTGCCTTTAGTAAATCAACCACAAGGTGAATTTTATAAACTGGTTGCAAACATTATAAGCTGGTTGTATTAAGGTTTGGGCTGGATGAGAACTTCCCCTTTGATTTCATAAACTACAGACTTTAAATGAATAACATTTCCATGGAGACTACCATATATTACATTCTTTACATCTCTTGGTGTCAGGACATAATCCCACATGTGGACGTCACTTATTTCCCTAACAAATGACTGAGAAGCTTCAAACCCTCTACCAAAACAGTCTTGTTCCTGTCCTAGAACAATGCTGGTTTCAGTCGCTATAGAAGACCCTTTCATAGAGACTCTTCTGGGGTAGAGTTTCCCATTGATCCATAGTTGGACCAGTCCAGTGTTGGAGTCCCAGGACACACAGATGTGCCTCCACTCCAAAGACTCAGAGTCTGTCTTAAAAATAGTGAGTTCCTGGTTGATATATATAGAACAATTGCTTGGAGGCTGTAAGTAGATGAGAAAGGCATTGTCCTTCCCGGGAGTAGCAAGAGAGAAGGGAGTATAGGGGCGGGAGAGGTCAGTATAAGAACGTAGACAGACGCTGACTTTCTGCAATGGTCTTGTAATTGTAGGTCTTAGAATGACATGAGCAGTGTTGGTTTCTTTGGGGAAGACGAAGACTTTATTCTCTAAGTCTAGGGAAGAAAACAGACAAAGATCATTACTGCTACATATAACAATCTATCTACAAAACAATTGGATACACTCATATATCTCAGGAAGGTCAGTATATTGGTTTTTGCTTTGTGTATATGTGGTTTTCAGATCCAGTAACTAGTGTGCCAATGTACCTTTAGTCATCTTTTTCAATTGGCCAATCAAAGGACTTTTCTACCACTGATGGAGTTTTAGAACAAGGAGCAGACACAGAAAGAATGGATTTTGTATATAGATTATACACCAATCAGCCATAACATTATGATCACCCACTATAACCCATTGAGGCATGGGCTCCACTAAACTTCTGAAGGTATGCTGTGGTATCTGGCACCAAACCATCAGTAGCAGATTCTCAAAGTCCTGTATGTTTTGAGTTGGGGCCTCCATGGATCAGACTTGCTTTTATAGTACATTCCACAAATGCTCATTTGTATTGAAATCTGAGGAACTTGGAGGCCAAGCCATCATCTTGAACTTGTTGTTGTATTGCTCAAACCATTTGTGGATTAATCAGACCAGGCCTCCTTCTTCCATTGCTCTGTGGTCGAGTTCTGATGTTCACGATGCCTTTTGTAGGCACTTTTGGCTGTGGACACGGGTCAGCATGGGCATCCTGATTGGTGTGTGGCTACACAGCCCTATACACAACAAACTGCTATGCAATAATTAATGTAGCACCCTGAAGTTTAGGCAGAGTGGCTCCTAAATTTACCTGCCAGGTATGCTACCTTGGGCAATTGATAGGGATCAATTGATTTCACCCTAAGTCTGGAATTGCTGCACTTCTCTCTTCTGTCACTAGATGGCCGGGTATCTGGTGACATTAGATAAGACAAGGGCATTGCAAGCACAGATTAAGAATGAATAGGGTATCTCAGCCAATGGGCAGGGATCTTCTTGAGTCCTTTGGCCTGCTGGGAGAGCCTATTTATTTGGGTGAGGTCTGGGTGGATGTGTGTCATGCTGCCCAGGCTGCTAAGCCAGAGTTTGGGCCCACCCCAGGTGCATCTGGCTGCTAGGCTGTCTGAGGCTCTATCCAGAAGCAAGAGAGCAGCACAGGGTTGGGACTGAGGCTTGCAGTTCAACCAGAAGTGCCGGTTCTGCCGTCCGGAAGACCTGTTGTGGTCAGAGACAGAGGGGAAGCTGTTGCCACTAAGGGACCAACCACTTTGTTACCAGGAACCACAGTGAGTATCTGAAGCAAGTACCGGAGCATTATTCTCACCAACCGGGGGTGGTGAAGAATTGGGAAACTTCAGCAGGTGCCAAGCCAGGGACTCAGTCAGGGAAGGTGACGCTGAGCAGTCTTATGTGCCAAGCCAGGGACCGAGCAGGCCAGTGGGGTGACGCTTGAGGAGTATCTGGAGTGCCAAGCCAGGGACCCAGCAGGGAAGCGGGGGTGACGCTTGAGGAAGATACTGAGTAACTATATTGGAAGAGCTCAAGGGATTCAGTGGCAGTGAATCAGCAAGTCTTATGAGAGAGACTGGGAGCTCAGAGAGTTGAGAATATATCAGAAGTGATTGTAGAGGACGTACAAGAGTTCATTACAACTTGTGTTAAAAACTGTTATAAGACTGGTGTCATAGGAGACACCAAACCTACACATGCAGATGTGGTGTCCTGCTGGATGCCATTCCCTGCATGACTGTCTACCTGTAGAGGTCTCGGAGTCTGCCAATTGGCATTGCAACTGCCGGGGGGTGTCCTGGCCCTAACCCTCTCTCCCGCACTTTGTTCAAGAGAAAATAAATCTCTTTGCATTCAAGAAGTGTCTGAAGCCCATGAATTTACCTTACATTACACCCACTATGCCTTGCAACCCACTCTATACGGAAGGATTTCATCTATCACTGGCTCTGGAGGTTCTCATTGGACCAAAGGAGGCCTGGGACCTCACTACATTAACAAATAGTAAATAGATAAGATGACAGACTTACGCAAATTTTTAGGCTGGACAAGAACTTCTCCTTTAATTTCATAGAGTAGAGACTTCCAACTAAGAATATTTCCATGGAGATCACCAGAGGTGACTTTCCAAATGTCTTCTGGTGTCAGGACATAATCCCACATGTGGACGTCACTTATTTCACCAACAAATGACTGCGTAGCATCAAACCCTCCACCATAAGAATCTTGTTCCTGTCCCAGAAGTAGGCTGATTGCAGTTTCAATAGAAGACCCTTTACCGGCGACTAGTCCGGTGTAGAGCTGTCCATTGACCCAAAGTTGGACGAACCCAGTGTCGGAGTCCCAAGTCACACAGGTGTGCCTCCAGTCCAAAGGCTCTGGGTCTGTCGTGAAAAAACTGTCTCCTTGTTTGATAGGATTCACATATACATTATAGCGACTTGGAGGGTAGAACATGATTAGTAAAGCATCAGAGCTTTTTGAAGTTGCACCAGACAAGAGACAATAGCCGCGCAAAAGTTCACTGTAGGTATGTAGACAGACGCTGACTTTCTGCAATGGTCTTGTAATTGTAGGTCTTAGAATGACACGATCTGTGTTGGTTTCTTTGGGAAAGACAAACATTTTACCCTCCAAGTCTAGGGAAGAAAACAGACAAAACTCATTACTGCTACGGATCAAAGCTTTAGATGATGAATAATAAACTCAGAATGTATTTATAGATTATAGAAAAGAAAAATGTATATACTCATATACTGTATATCAGGAAGATCATGTACATCTATACATATATTTTTTTACATTTTCCATCTTCTCAGTTAGCCAATATAAAGGTATAATTATGTTAATCTCCAAATGGTCCTCCAACTGAAGGTTTCAGTTGTAGAAGTATAGAAGCCCTAACGCTATTAGGTGTCAGAACGGTTCAATGTAAGTATCCATATCTGATACTGGACATGTGCAATTAGTTTTGGTCCGAATTTAATTTCAAAACACATTTTTGGTTATTCGGAGATTCGGATTTGTCTGAATCTCCAAATGAAATAGTAACAAACTTTGTGTAAAAGTTAGTTTTGTTTATTTGTCTTCGAACAATTTCCAAATTTTTTGGAACAATTTGCATTTTGGTTGAATAAGGATTGACGAGTCAAATTCTGTGTGAAGATAGCTGGTTGTTAAGGAGCGGGCTGGGAAGCCGGAATGCCATGTCCTTAACAACAGAAGACTCTTCAGCTGTCAGCGGGCTTCCCCGCTGACAGCTGAAATGTAAACAAAAGAATGCCGGCTTTAGAAATATCAGTAAAAAAACAGCGTGGGGTCCCCTTGTCAATCCATACCAGGCCCTTTGGGCTTGCAGGAAAGGAAAGAGGGGGACGAGCGAAGCGGACGCCCCCCCTGTTGAATATAACGGGCTCAAT
The DNA here is from genome assembly GCA_037952925.1 of Lithobates clamitans. Lineage (NCBI taxonomy): Eukaryota > Metazoa > Chordata > Amphibia > Anura > Ranidae > Lithobates > Lithobates clamitans. The sequence continues at coordinate 511,636 of JBBGZY010001494.1, forward strand.
GCCCTCAAAATGTGGCCTTGTTGATGGGGACAAGGACCCCTTCCCCACAACCCTGGGCGGTGGTTGTGGGGACCTGAGGGTGGGGGGGCTTATCAGACTCTGGAACAAGCCAGATTCCACCCCCCCACTATGTAAATGAGTATAGGGGAACATAGTACCCCTACCCATGCACCAAAAAATGTTAAAAAGTAAATATGTTAAAAAGTAGATAAGATACAACACAAGTTTTTGACAATTCTTTTATTAACCACTTAAGAGCCTATTTTTTTAATTTGTTGTTCACAAGTTAAAAACATTTTTTTTGCTAGAAATAATAATTAATAATCTTACGCCAAGTAAATTGATACCCAACATGTCACGCTTCAAAATTGCGCCCTCTCGTGGAATGGCGACAAACTTTTATCCCTCAAAATCTTCATAGGCGACGTTTAAAAAATTCTACAGGTTACATTTTTTGAGTTCCAGAGGAGGTCTAGGGCTAGAATTATTGCTCTCACTCTACCAATCGCGGTGATACCTCACATGTGTTGTTTGAACACCATTTTCATATCCGCAAGCTTGGCGGGATGGGACGCATTTAAAAAAAAATGTTTTTCTTATTTATTTTACCTTTTATTTTATTTTTTACACTGTTCTTTTTTAAAAAAAAATGGTGTCACTTTTATTCCTATTACAAGGAATGTAAACATCCCTTGTAATAGAAAAAGCATGACAGGTCCTCTTAAAAAGGAGATCTGGGGTCAAAAAGACGTCACATCTCATATTTACACTAAAATGCAATAAAAAAATAATAATTTAACCGCTTCCCTACCAACCGCCGCAGTTATACTGCGGCAGGTTGGCTCCCCTGCGTGAGCCGTCGTAGCTATACGTCAGCTCGCGGGGACGTGATAGCAGACGCGCGCGCCCCCTGCACAGCGGGGGTGCCGATGCTCATGGCCGACAGTCGCGATGACCGCCGGCCACGAGTGATCGTGAGCAGGAGAGACAGAACAGGGACGACTGTGTGTAAACACACACTTCCCTGTTCTGACAGGAGTGACAGATCGTGTGCTCCTATTAGCTAGGGACCACGATCCGTCACTTCCTGTAGTTAGTCTCCTCCCCCTTCAGTTAGAATCACCTCCCAGGGAACACAATTAACCCCTTGATTGCCCCCTAATGTTAACCCCTTCACTGGCAGTGACATTTTTACAGTAATCAACCCATTTTTATAGCATTGATCGCTTCATTAATGCCAATGGTCCCAAAAATGTGTCAAAATTGTCCGATATGTCCGCCATAATGTCGCAGTCGCCGATAAAACTGATCTTGCGGTGAATCCGCCACAGAGACCACTTTTATCTTGAAGTGGACCGCCCGTTGAAGAAGAGGATACCGGGGTTATGGCAGCTAGCTGCTGCCATAACAACGGTATTCCTCTTCAAAATAGCTACGTAAAACGGCAGCGGGCAGTGCGGAAGTGGTTAAAAAGTGAAAAAAAAAAAGTCCAGCGATGTACATCCATCCTCAATTATGCCGCCTGCCGCACCGCTGGACCCGAAAAAAGAAAGAAAGAAAGAAAAAAACCTCTGGTCTCATCGAACGCTCCCGCTGACTGCCATTTCTTAAATAGCTAAGGGGCAGAGTCACAGAGGATGTCAGTGGGTGAGCCCCACCCTCCTTGTGATGTCACCGACCGGGGCATGCTGGAGAAATGGCAGGTTGCAGAGCCATCGATCGGCAGGGAGCATTTGAGGAAGCCGGAGGTCTGATGGTGCGGCGGGTGTCGTGATTGATGATGGATCTACATAAGGGGGGGGCATTGATTTTTTTCTTTTTTAACAATTAATATAAATATAATTTTGTTTTGTGTCTTTATTCACTTTTTTGCACTTTCTTGCTGGATGGGTAGGGGTACTATGTACCCCATACTCATTCACATAGCTGGGGGCCGCCTTGATAAAGTGGGCTTCCAGATTCAGATAAGCCCCCTGCCCGCAGACCCCCACAACCACCACCCAGGGTTGTGGGGAAGAGGCACTTGTCCCCATTAACATGGGGACAAGGTACTTTGGGGTGGGGGGGTAGAAGTTGAGGGCATGTGGTCTGGTATGGTTCAGGAGGGAAAAAAAACGAAAGGGGTATGGAAACCATCCTCTGTAATTGAACAGCTGGCACTCATCTACTCATCTGGGGCTCAGTGGCCAAAGATACATTGAAAAATATATACATCTATACCAAAATCAGGCATAGAAAAAGATGCCACATAAAGAGCCACAGAGATATAGTGTCTAAAAAAATACAACTCAGGTGTCAAAAAAGTATAAATTTATTTAAATGCTAGATAAAATATCCAAATATGCAAGAACATGAATACATGAAAAATCTCCACTGTGCACCAAGGGAGAGGCAGGTGATTACACTTGACAAAATCCAGCACGTCAAAAATAAAAAAAAAATCAGAAAACAATATTGTTAGAAAAATCCAACGGTCAAGATAAGTAGTCTAAAATGCTTTGGGAGAAACGGCAGGAAGAAAATGAGGAGCTGGATACAAGCTGGTAAAGTTCCACCTCAAAAATCCTGATCAGAATAGATCCGGAGAACAGGAAGTAAACAGGCATCATATCAATCAGATATGGAGTCAACCCAAATTCCAGCAGGGGGCACAATTGGCAATACATATACCTATATTGTGATCTACCTTATCCGGGTAACTAGGCCGAAGCCGCGGCCTTGCCTAAAAACTCATGCCTGCAGCGCCTCGGGACCGGCGTGGTGAAAAAAAAAATCTAAAAAAATCGATTTGCTTACATTTTGAATTGATTTGACCTCTCAACTCGATTCAAGATTTAAATCGATTTTTTTCCCAGCCCTACTCTGCAGACAGCGGACGTGACGGTAACCTGTCATATTTCATTTTCTGTTATCCATTAGGCTGAAGAGATCAAACTGTGTCCAGGCAGCTAAGCAAGAGATCACTCTATAATCCTGCTATTACCTGTGGGATTCGTTGAGGTATACACCGCATCAGACTTGAATCCCGTCCCCCAGGGTGGATAGGCGCATCAGACTTGAATCCCGTCCCCCAGGGTGGATAGGGAGTGATAAAGTAACTGCATACAACTTGAACAGGCGCGTGGATAGCCGCTGGATACAATAGCCTGGATAGCCATGTCCCACACTCTCGTGCCAAAGATCGTCTGTGCCGTGAATCCCAGACGGTGATGCAGCAGTGCATGGAGCATCAGACGTTCAAGGGTGAGTGTGACGTCAGCGCGTTTCACAGGGGAAACCCCCCGCTTCTTCAGGACGCACTGATTACTTACCTTGACCGTTGGATCTTTCTAAAAAGAATTTTTTTCTCATTCTTTTGAATTTTTGACGTGCTGGATTTTGTCAAGTGTAGTCACCTGCCTCTCTTACACTACCCAATGATTTCACAGTGCTCCAAATGATCCTTAATTTGATCCATGTGTAGTGCAGACGTTTTCATATCTGTCTGTTTTTCTGTACGTATTTGTTTGGACCGATTGCTCACCCCTTGCCCCCCCCCCCCCTTTCCTGCATGGTCAGATAAGGGTCTGGTATAGATTTCGGTGGTGACCCTACACCATTTTTTTTTTCAAAATGTTGATATTTCTCTGCAAATCCATACAATACCCAAAGGGCCTGGTATGGATAGAGGGGGGGGGGGGACATTGTTTTTTTTTTTCTATTGCCGGCATTGTTTACATTTCAGCTCTCAGTGGAGATGCCACCTGTGCCTTTATCACTAATGAGTTTTGGCTACAACAGCAATTCAAAAATCATGCACTGTTCCTACATTCCTTTTGCATTCTCAAACAATGAACCGCCGTTATTCCTCCAACTATCACTGATGTCAAGATAGAACTTTCTAGGCTCTTATGCAAAGGAAAACTGAACTTGGCCCTCTCTCCTCGCAACCTTTCTCCCGAGTTCCACAACAAATGGGACCCTTACATCTCTGAAGTATTGCTAGCCTTGAAGATCTTCTCATCTGGGCCCCTTCCACTGGACAGTGGGATTGATTGACCTGCCCTACAACTTCCTCCAGAAAGCTTGACCCTGCAGTTCTATCTTCTTACTGCTCATGTTGTCAGACACTGGTACCTCATGTAACTTGCTTCTTTTTAGATAGCTATAGTGATGTTTTTATATTCATTACCTCTCCCCACCCGGTGTTAAGTGCTACCTATGTCAGTGCTACCTAAGTGCTACCTATTTCACTGTTTTACCTCCCTTTTGAAAAAGTACTTGATATCTCCTGAGCTTCATGATGGCTCCTCTTATGTAAGATCCCAGCCTTGGATCCCAGTTCCCCAATGCCTCCCCACTCCTCCCCCCCTCCCACCCTATATCCCTCCCCCGACCCCCCCCCCCCATTCCGTCCCCTTCCCTCCTTTTGTCAATAAGTATATTTCATTTACTATTCTTTGGCAATTCCCCACAGATTTTTGTAAATTTTGTTCTTAACCCCTATTCTGTATTTTGGAAATTTCAACAAAGTATATATATAAAAAAAGAAAAAAATGTAAAACATTTATCAGATAAAGCACATAATAGAAAGCACAGATGTAATGTGAACATCCTAATGTCCAACTTTGTTTTTTGCCAATATAAAACAATAATTTTTAGCCTGGCATTAAAAGAAAAATCATAAAACTCTGGATGCAATACTGACCTCTTCTTGGTGGTGTCCCCCACAGACTCATTATTACCCAATTCAGTGCCCTTCAATACATGAGCTAAACGTTGGAGTAAGACCACCCACTGCCACCAAAGAAGATAGAAAGGACATGTGATGTCATTGAATTATATATACAAGGGTTCTTCAAAAAGTTTTTGCACTTTTTTTTACTCTGTTAACTATAAAAAAGTGCTGAAACTTTTTCAAGTCCCCTCAAATTTTTTTTTTAATAAATGAATTTGGGCTTTAAGCACACAGTTCTGGATACATCACTCGCTCATTCTGAGGGGATACAGGCAGCAATACAAACATGACATAGGGTCTAACCCTTCCACAATCCACCCAAAAATAGGAAAATGTTTCACCTGGAGTCCTAATTTAAAAACCTGAAGGATATTTTGGGGAACTTAATAATTTTAGGTTGTTTCTGGTCCCAAAAGGTCCATGCAGAGAAATGCTGCGCAATACTCCTGGCATCCAAACGTATTCAATATCAGCCCATAACTCCACTTACTGTAGATCTTATGCCCTGTACACACGGTCGGACATTGGATTTTTTCCGACGGATGTTGGCTCAAATTTGTCTTGCATACACACGGTCACACAAAGTTGTCGGAAAATCTGATTGTTCTAAACATGGTGACGTAAAACACGTACATCGGGACTATAAACGGGGCAGTAGCCAATAGCTTTTGTCTCTTAATTTATTCTGAGCATGCATGGCACTTTGTGCGTCTGATTTGTGTACACACGTTCGGAATTTCCAACAACGGATTTTGTTGTCGGAAAATTTTATAGCCTGCTCTCAAACTTTGTGTGTCGGAAATTCTGATGGAAAATGTGTGATGGAGCCTACACACTGTCACGGAATTTCCGACAACAAGGTCCTATCACACATTTTCCGTCGGAAAATCCGGCCGTGTGTACAGGGCATTACTGAGTGATCCAAATGGACATCTGAGACAATTCCACCCTTAACAAGTCATCTGTCTCAGTATGGCTGAATTTAGGTCATGGCTCACACCTCTCCCAGCCCCCCAGCTCTCCTATGGAACACAGTGATCTAAGGGCTGTAATTCAATGAGCAGAGCATCCAATGAGTAAGTGGAAATACCTCAGCTCTTCCTTGTGGAACCTCTTTAAATAACAAAGAGATGGAAAAGCAGAGGAGCATTTGAATAGCATAAAGCATGGAATATTACACATCACTGGTTTCCGCTAGCAATACGTGTATGTAGGTTCTACCACCTACCTTCCTGTGCAAGAGACACAGGGACCACCAACAGCAACACCAGCACACCCAGCTCCATCTCCCTGATTAACCTATAAAATGATTAAAAAAAGGTTATAATGGTAAAATAGTAATCAGTGCTAAGTAATAATTCAGCATTTGTTTAGTAGTCAAAGAATGGGACTATATGGCCAAACATACCTGGACATCCTCTTAAATTAGTGGAAATGGTTATACAAGTCACAACTATTGCAAACTCAGATGTATAACTGGACAAATGTACATTCTACATGAACAAACATGACTTGTCACAGTGACAATGAAATCATCATAGTGAAGAGCCCACTGACTGGCACCATTACAGGACACATCTCTGAGGCTAAAGAGATCTTCAAATGCCTGCCCTGCTGGGACGACTCAGTTATTAGGGAGTGATGTGGGCTGTGGTCAGCAACAGTTCAATTTTGATAAACTTAATGGGTGGAAGGAAATAGTTTTCTTCACCCATGAAGCATGGATGAGAGACTCCCAATGTTTGCTTTCCAATTTCCTGACCTATTTCCTGGACAAAGCAGACATTGAGCACCCTCACCCCACCTTCCTATAGCATTGCAGGAGCAAGTGTGCTTTTTTTAAAAGCCATCCTTGCACAGTGCGCTCTCTTTTACCCTATCCCAGCAGTGGCTGAGCTCACTGGTGACCTTCCTTTTAAGGGTGTTGGGTTTCTGGCTGTCATACTGATCCTCTGGCTTTAATGTTGTTGGTCACTAACCAGATTTAAGAATTTGCAGGATTTCAGATTTTTGTCATCTTCTACCTATCCAGGACAATCAAACATATTCAGCTTAGTGTGTTACCTGCGATCTCTGTGTATGGTGTTGTTGGTCTGGCTGCAGCCTTCTCCCTTTGTCCAGTCTCAGCGCTCAGAAGATCCTCCTGGTAATGGTGAGATGAGAGGATGGGGAGGGGGTGTTATACAGTCTAGTCCTTGTTAATAACTCCTCCTCCGACCTCCATCTGCGGGATCACTATTTCTCAAAAATGAAACTACAGAAAAAGAGCCTCATTGTTCACCACAAGGACATCAAATAAAAGTTAAGCAATGTGTACCATTATCATGGTGATAATTTAATCTTGTCTCTGGTTTCTTGATTAAACCGCTCAGCTATCTATGGATAAACACTGCAATTGAACTAAGGTCAGGGAATTTCCCAAGAAAGCAAATAAAATATATCTCTATATCAAATATCCTCTTTGTTCTCCATTAATGGGATCAATATTTTTCGCAATCTCACGGGACTTCCATAATGTGTAATCTATTTAGTTGTACTTCATAAACTAATAGTATCCAGCCCAGAAGTACATAATAATGCACCATCCAATACTATAGCAGCGCTCCTGTCAGTCCATAGTATAACCGGCATTCATATGGTTAAAACATATGAGAAACAGATGAAGGACAATTGGTGGTGTAAGTCCAGAAAGCAGGTGGGGGTCCTAGTGGTAAATAATATAGCGTGAACCGTACACCAAGATCCAAAAACACGTGCAACACACTCCCCAAGGGCTTCACATTCACCAGAAATAAGTATATCTTAAGCCTTGAAATACTCAAATAGCTGTCATCCGAATGGCTGGTAGGGTCAGAGCTGAATGTCACTTCCACAGGTACTGATAAAAAAAATAAAGATGAATTTGGTGTGTGGTTGTCAGATTATCACAGATCAGTCATACTTTAGGAGACGTTCTTTGCTCATGTCCAGTGCAATGGAATTCAGTTCCTGGGTGCATTCTGCTCTGTGTACCTGGCACACCACTCGGCCTCTTCACAACCTCCCCTCAGATGTTTTCTCTTGCTTTTCTGGGTTACTTCCCAACTACATGACGTAATCACCAAAGTCTGCTTGCTATGGGGGCCCCCTGTGCATACTTGCGCCTTAGCCCTGCTTTGTGTGTCCATTCTTAGCTAATCACATGGCTACACACTTCTCCCACCAGAGAATCTTTGGTCTCCAAAGGAGGGACAGAGTCCATTGTCATAGAATGTCCATACCTTTAGATTACCTTAGATAAACAGCTAAGAACAAATTTAAATTAATATTTACACAGAACTAACTGGTTTACATTGGCATAGAAATTTGACAATGGAACCGTCTACCACTTGTCCTAAGGAGCAAGGTTATCTTGCTCATAAGTCACCAATATTGGGATGGCCCACCTAGATGTGCCAGGGGGTGAGTTTGAGTTGCCCTCCCCTAAATCAGTAGTGAGCCATGCTCTGTGTTTCCATATGACACACAGAGCGTGGCTCAGTCCCACCCCCCCTCTCGCCTCACTGGCTGTGATTGACAGCAGCGGCAGCCAATGAGGAGGCAGAGAGCCAGGAGAGCAGTTTAATTAACAAACATGTCATACTTACCTCCCCCATGCAGTGGTTTTGCACAGAGCAGGCCCGATCCTTCTCTTCTCGGTTTCCCCCGCAAGTACTGCAGACCCCTCCCTCCTACCGAGTGCCCCTAGAGCAAGCAGCTTGCTATGGGGGCACCCAAGCAGGTCTGCTCCCAAGTCGCTGTTCTACGTGTCCATTCAAACACAGAGCCCTGCCCCCTGTTTTCTTCTCATTGGCTGTTGGCCCCCACTGCTGTCCTGGCCAGTGAGGAGGGAGAGTCCCCGGAGAGCCAAGGCTCTCGTATACATTTGCTGGATCGAAATGGGGCTCAGCTAAGTATTAAGGGGGCTGGGGGCTGCTGCACACAAAAGGCTGTTTACCTTCATGAATAGAATGCATGAAGGTAAAAAAACACACAATATTGGTATAATGAAAAATATCAGCCGTGAAAAAAATCACTCTGATCCTAGCGCTCCAATGGATACAAAAAATTTGACGCACTTCTAGCTGCCGTTATAAGATGAAAATGCAAATAAATAATTAATACTAGTAAACTTTCTAAAAATGTAATAGTAATAACAGCGCTAGCGATGAATATTCATTCAAAGCTGATAATACATCATTAAGTGCTATGAATTTTCCTTATTAATTTAAACTGTTATACTAGTGCAGTTAAAATAACCTCATGCCAACTATAGTATAAACATTTAAAAAGTCTATCCGAACTACTTCAAAACATCATAGCCTGGTATAGGTATATTGATGATGTCTTTATTTTATGGTCGGGTAGTCGAGAGGAACTCTCTCGGCTGATGGACTCACTTGCCATAAACTCTTACAATCTTAGTTTCACAATGGAATGTAGCCAATCAAAAATACGTTTTTTGGACTTGCAGATACATGTGGGTGTGGATTGTGTTCTGCACTCATCCCTGTATCGCAAGTCCTCGGCTGGCAACACTATCTTACATGCCACTAGCGCACACCCCCAGCCGTTACTTGATAGTATTCCTTATAGTCATTTTCTAAGACTCAGAAGAAACTGTACAATGGACTCAGATTTCCATTTGGCTGCTCAGGATCTGTATGAGAGGCTCCTCCGGTGTGGATATAGCCGCTCCCTGCTAAAGAGAGCCTTCAATAGAGTCATCAAACGAAACAGACATGACCTTATCCATTCGAGTAAGCCAACTAAACCCAACAGCTCAGTTAGAATCATCACTCAATTTTCAAACCAGCATAGCCAAATGAGAGGGATTCTACAAAAATACTGGCCTCTTCTAATGGCTGATAACACCATCAAGAAATTCCTGAAACCATATCCAGAAATTACTTTTAGACGAGCCCCGTCCATGAGGGATCGATTAGTTCACAGCCACCACATGGTCCGTGACCCGCTGGATTTATCCAGTGTTGGTACCTTCCCATGTGGGGCGTGTGATGTTTGTCCCTTCATATCCAACTCTAGAGAAGTTGTCCTTCCCAATGGTAGGACCCACTTGATCAAAAATAGAGTGACTTGCAAAACAATCGGAATAGTATATTTGGCTTCTTGTTCATGTGGTTGCTCTTATTTGGGGAAAACCAAGCGTCCGTTCCTTAAACGCATTAGGGACCATATTGTACCTCTATATAAACGTTTAACCACAACTGCCCTCAACAGACATGTTGCTCGGGAACATCACTATGACCCCGATGTTGTCTGCTTTGCAGCTCTTGAACATGCACCTCCACATATTGGAGGTGGAGATATTGATACCATCTTGCTCCAAATGGAGACTCGATGGATCCATCTTTTAGATGCGGTAAAATTCCCTGGATTAAATGAATATATCAGCTTCAAATCTTTTTTGTAAACCTGGTATAATTTAGATTCTTATCATTTAAATTCCCTGTCCTCCTAAAGGTTACCTGCATTCTTGTTCATTAGGCTCCCAATATCTTGTTTCCATCTTGTTTCCATCTTAATTCTGTAATTTAAGAATTAATATTGAAATTTTTGTGATGCTCTATATTATATGTATTAAAGGTAATTTTTTTGCTTATGTTTGATTTACGTACTTTTTGAACATATTTTCTAGTTTGGTATAACATATCTTTTGCTGTTTAGGTAATATAGACAATTTAAGTTCAATGTATCAATGATGTGTTGTTCAGTATCAAAATATGTCGATATTGTACTCATTTTTCTCTTGTCTTGCTTTTTCCCTCTTTTAATTCCTGTTCCTTTTCTCCCATCTTCTCTGCGAACATCCTGTTCGAATGACTGCCATCTAGCGGTCAGTTTCCACATAAGGCCGCTTTCCTTTCGTCCTTCAAGGGGTTGTAAAGGTATACATTTTTTCACCTTAATGCATTCTATGCATTAAGGTGAAAAAACTTTTGATAATACCGCCGCCCCCAGCCCCCCGTTTTACTTACCTGACACCTCGAAACTCGGCCGCTCGTTCCCGACCTCCATTCAGCCGATCAGCCTGGTCGCTGATTGGCTATAGTGGATGGATTGAAAGCAGCGCAGCCATTGGCTCGCGCTGCTGTCAATCACATCCAATGACGCGGCGCGCCGGGGACGGGGCCGAGTGATACAGCGAGCGGCTATAGCCGCCGGCTGTATCACGGGAGCGCGCCCGCATTAACTAACCACCATGCGAGGGAACTCGAATTAAGGTGGTTAGTTATTGCGGGGAGGAGCTGAGACAGCCGCCGAGGGACCCCAGAAGAGCACGTTCGGGGCCACTCTGTGCAGAATGAGCTGCACAGTGAAGCTAAGTATAACATGTTTGTTATTTTTAAAGAAAAAAAAATTACCTTTACAACCCCTTTCACTACTCCTTTGCTCTCCTCCAATGCCCCGATCCTCCCTCCCAGCCAGCTCTGCTGACAATGGTGCATTGGTGGCCCGCTTCCGGGTCCTTGGGGATTCTGGTCCTTCCACAGCCTTTGGCTGCATGGACGCCCAAGGGCTGACTTTTTCCTTGTCAGCCGGCCCCCCCGGCCTGGGCCTTCCCAGTTTTACTGTTGCATACTATATCAGCCTCTTTTTCCATCCTTCATGAGTAGGCGGAGTGTATTTATTTGCTTTCCTCCCCCTATTCACTGATAGGCCCCGTACCCACATTACGTCCCACTACCATCGTCATGCATACCATTATTGACTTGGATAACACTAGGCACTCTGGGGATTGTAGGCGCCTCGCCCCGGTTACTGCGCATGCGCCTGTGCCGTTTTTCATCCACTCCTGATTGGCCAATCTCCAATTGGCTAATTGGGTGGAGTACTCTTAAGGCTGCTAACAAACCTGTAACACTAACTTGCTGCTGGACTTGCGCTGTTGTTCGATTGTGGTCTACTAAGGTAAAAACCTCCATTTGACACTTTTGTTCACCTTGCTGTTGTTTTTGGTCACTTTCCGCTGGATGGCCTCATGCTGATTCTACATATTTAATTTACATCTAGAATATCTTGCTGAATAGAACTACTGGGAGGGCTTTCCTTCATTGGGGGATTCATGACGTAGTCCTTTTGATGACGGACCCCCAAGTTTTCGCATTTTATTGCGAATCCTGATGCATGCATTTTTCTTGGTAAGCATTTTCATTACCATATTCCCGCAAACATTTTACAACCCAATGCTACATAATATAAATGCCTACAGGTATAGTACTCCTAAGCCTTTAATTAATGCTCCCAGTGTCTATTCATTGTTGTTTCAGCTTTTTTGGCCATATTACCACATCTCCGGTTTAAATGCCATCAGACTTTGACCTTAATTGATCCAGCGCTCGTCACTGTGCCTCTTAATTTGTTTAACCATGGTATGTAATTGAGGCTTTGTAGCCCACTTGGATTAACAACAATATAAAAACACTTTAATTTTATTTAAGTAATTTATATGTCTACTTCAGTCTCCATAGGCACTCTTTGAAGTTCTCTGTAGCCAATTACAGGGTTGGGTGTGACCAATCTCCCCTCCCGCCCTGGTGGCACCCGCTTGATGTTCCAGCAGCATTGCACGGTATGTCTGGGATATGGAGATTCGGGGGTATCATGCCCCCCCTCTCCCATATTGGAGGGGGAGGAGGGGGGTGGTGTGAGAGTGGGGGGGGGTTTAGTTGGACAACATTGGAAGTCTCTGTAACATGATCTTTCGCTGAAATGAATTTGGGAGAATTGATCTGATAACTAATATATCCTTTTCCTTTTTCAGTGCTTTTACTCCTTTTGTATGATTTGCTCACTCCCCTGATGAAGCCAATGCTTTGGCGAAACTAGTAGGGATAACAACTGTATCGATTACTATTCAACATCATCGGTATCGATTAATACGGTTGAAGCATATATTTATCGTTTCTTGTTCAAATTAATTGGTTTTGATAACTTTGTATGAATTTATGTATATGTCTTTTTAAAAGAGTGTATAGTAATAAAGAAATATTTTTATAAGGAAGTTGTTCTAAACATGTTTTTGACACCGCAATAATCCCGTTTTGCTGCTCCCTCTCAACTAATTTAAAAAGTCTTAATCCATGAACGGATTTAAAACAGTAATAAAACATGCAATAAATGAATAGATAAAACTAAGTATATCAATTGAGAGTTCAAAGTCTCATGTAATTCAAAAGAAAAATGAGCACGTCCTGATGTCCTGGAAAATTTGCGGCATATAGGATGTACATCAAAAGGTGATTTGTCCCATGCATAAGTGAGATGGTAATAGCAGGAAAGGCTTCTCTATAAATCCGATGTACTGTCCTTTGGGATGGTATACCTTCACCATATCACCTCGTGCCCAATCCCTTTAGAGTAAATGCTTACCAGAAAACTGGATTTATACAGGCCTCAGATCTCCTTAATTCTAATGGGTTGATCTGGAACCGCTGCTGATCGTACTTCAATATACTTCAGGTTATTTACTTATCACCAAGGCATCATGAAAGAACAATAGGGGAGACTCTCCATAGTGCAATATTGTTTATTATCAGAAAAAAGTGTCCCCCCCCATCAAGAAATATACTTACAATAGTCACAAATAGGGATGAGCCGAACACCCCCCGGTTCGGTTCGCACCAGAACCTGCGAACGGACCGAAAGTTTGCACGAACGTTAGAACCCCATTGAAGTCTATGGGACTCGAACGTTCGAAATCAAAAGTGCTCATTTTAAAGGCTAATTTGCATGGTATTGTCCTAAAAAGGGTTTGGGGACCCGGGTCCTACCCCAGGGGACATGTATCAATGCAAAAAAAACTTTTAAAAACGGCCGTTTTTTCGGGAGCAGTGATTTTAATGATGCTTAAAGTAAAAAAAAAAAAGTGAAATATTCCTTTAAATATCGTACCTGGGGGGGTGTCTATAAAAATTGTAATTACACGCCCCTGTTAGACAGGGGCAGAAAAATTGGGCCTTAGGCACTGGTGCTGGTGCCACAACACTGCAACCCCTCACAGACACTCTAGTTGGAACGCAAGAACGAGCCCTGCTGCAAAGTATTGCATCAAAAATTGTAATTACACGGCCCTGTTAAACAGGGGCTGAAAAATTGGGCCTTAGGCACTGGTGCTGGTGCCACAACACTGCAACCCCTCACAGACACTCTAGTTGGAACGCAGGAACGAGCCCTGCTGCAAAGTATTGCATCAAAAATTGTAATTACACGCCCCTGTTAGACAGGAGCAGAAAAATTGGGCCTTGGGCACTGGTGCTGGTGCCACAACACTGCAACCCCTCACAGACACTCTAGTTGGAATGCAGGAACGAGCCCTGCTCCAAAGTATTACATCAAAAATTGTAATCACACACCCCTGTTAAACAGGGGCTGAAAAATTGTGCCTTAGGCACTGGTGGTGGCGCCCAGAACCAAAAATGTTCTTACAAGCTATCAGCGTGATGATTGAGGAGGAAGAGGATAATTACTCAGGGATAGTCACTCAGCATCAGCATAGGCAGTCTTTGAAGGGATCTGAGATTTCAAAAAAAATTATTCGGTTACATCAGCATCAGGTGCTTGGTAGCTGGTGGTGATCCAAGACTGATTCATTTTTATGAAGGTCAGTCGATCGACCGAGTCGGTGGACAGACGCACCCTGTGATCGGTTACCACGCCTCCAGCAGCACTGAATGTGCGTTCCGAAAGAACGCTGGATGCAGGACAGGCCAGTAGCTCAATTGCATACTGTGCAAGCTCTGGCCAGTGATCCATCCTCAAGACCCAGTAACCCAGAGGATTTTCGGTGGGAAAGGTGTTCAAGTCTGATCTTGCCCCTAGGTATTCCTGCACCATGTAAAACAGACGCTGGCGATGGTTGCTGGAACCGATAATACCTTGGGGCTGCGGACCAAAAAATTGTCTGAACGCATCGGTCAGACGGCCACCTTCTCCACCGCTCCTTCTTTGACTGACCGAAGCCTCAGCAACACGTCCAGAAACAGGAGTTTGTAACCTCCCAGTCTCTGGGAACGCATTGCACAGACCTTTCTGCAAGGCCTCCCGAAGATGTTTCATCCTCTGCTCCCTCTGTGATGGCAAGATAAGGTCCGCAACCTTACCCTTGTAACGTGGATCAAGGAGGGTTGCCAGCCAGTATTGGTCCTTCTCCTTGATACCACGAATACGAGGATCCTTACGCAGGCTTTGCAGGATCAGGGAGGCCATGCAGCGTAGGTTTGCTGAGGCATTCGGTCCGGAGTCCTCTGGGTCACTAAGGACGACATGGTCCGCAGCCACCTCCTCCCAGCCACGTACAAGTCCATGTGTTTCTTGGGACTGATCCCTTAAAGACTGCTGCTGATGCTGAGTGCCAGACTCCACCTCCATACTGACACAATCTTCCTCCTCCTCCTCCTCCTCGTCCTCTTCCTGTGTGATCGGCGGGCACGCAGGAAGACTGTCTGGATAAAGGGGGCCTTGAGAGCTAAGGAAGTCCTCCTCTTCCTGCCTCTGTTCTGCCTCAAGTGCCCTGTCCATTATTCCACGCAGCGTGTGCTCCAACAGGTGGACAAGATGGACAGTGTCACTGATGCATGCACTGTCACTGCTCACCATCCTCGTGGCCTCCTCAAATGGTGACAGGACAGTGCATGCATCCCTGATCATGGCCCACTGGCGTGGGGAAAAAAAACCAAGCTCCCCTGACCCTGTCCTGGTGCCATAGTCGCACAGGTACTCATTGATGGCCCTCTGCTGCGTGTGCAGCCGCTGCAGCATGGCCAACATTGAGTTCCACCTGGTGGGCATGTCACAGATTAGGCGGTTCTTGGGCAGGTTAAACTCCTTTTGGAGGTCCGTCAGCCGAGCACTGGCATTATATGACCGGCGGAAATGCACACAGACTTTCCTGGCCTGCCTCAGGACATCCTGTAAGCCCGGGTACCTGCCCAAGAACCGCTGCACCACCAAGTTAAGGACGTGAGTCAAACAGGGCACATGGGTCATTTGTTCCTGTCGGAGGGCAGAGAGGAGGTTGGTGCCATTGTCGCAAACCACCATTCCTGCCTTAAGTTGGCGTGGCGTCAACCACCTCTGAACCTGCCCCTGCAGAGCTGACAGAACCTCTGCCCCAGTGTGGCTCCTGTCCCCCAAGCACACCAGCTCAAGCACCGCATGGCATCTTTTGGCCTGCGTACTTGGAGGCGTGGTGGCGGAACAACCTCCAACACTACTGCACCTTGTCCTGCATCCTTCCCAGCTGCCAGCAGAGTCACCCAATGCGCCGTGAAACTTAGGTAACGTCCCTGTCCATGCCTGCTGGACCATACCTTACCGCTGACCGCCCTGTCCAGCGAGGCATGGACATTGCCTTCCACATGCCGGTAGAGAGCCGGAATCGCCTTCCGTGAGAAAAAGTGGCGTTTGGGTACCTGCCACTGAGGAACCGCACATTCCACAAACTCACGGAAGGGGGCAGAGTCTACCAACTGAAAAGGCAGCAGTTGAAGTGCTAGCAATTTTGCCAGGCTAGCATTCAACCGCTGGGCATGTGGATGGCTGGGAGTAAACTTCTTTCGGCGGTGCAGCAGCTGGAGCAGGGAAATTTGCCTGGTACAATCTGACGTCGGTGTACCAAAAGCAGATTGCCCACAAGTACTTGGCTGTGACACACCTAATTCTACACCTTCATTCCTCTCAGTGCAGGTCTCAGAGAGGACTGAAGGTCTAGTGGGGTTGGAAATCTCAGCTGATGAGGAGCAAGGAGAGGTCCTCTTTGTTCTTTGGTGTGGGTCTTTTAGATGCGCTTGCCAACGAACTGCATGGCAGGTCAACATATGTCTGGTCAAGCATGTGGTACCCAAGCGGGAGATGTTTTGGCCACTTGAGATACGCTTGAGACATATGTTGCAAATAGCAGCGGTGCGATCTGATGCACTCGTCTCAAAAAAGGCCCACACCAAAGAACTTTTTGAATAACGCGCAGAGACTGCAGCGCCCTGCACATGTGATGCAGTCAATGTGCTGCCCTTAGGCTGGCCCCTGGAGGGCATCCTGCCTCGTTGGTGATGTGCCGCCTCCTCCTCCTCCTCCTCCTCCTCTCTCCTATCAGGCACCCATGTTGAGTCAGTGACCTCATCATCCCCTCCCTCCTCATCACTGGAGCAAACCTGGCAGTATGCTGCAGCAGGGGGAGCATGACTGCCAGTTTGCTGTCCTTCTTGGGCACCCCCTCTGTCCGTGCTCATGTTACTGCCTTCATCGAGCTCAGTATCATCATCAGAGCCTTCCAAACGCTGGGCATCCTCCTGGAGCATGTACCCAACACTGTGGTCAAACAGTTCGAGGGACTCCTCAGGAGGACATGGTGGAGCTAGGGAAGGAGTCACTGATGACATTGAGCCAAGGGAAGAGGCCGCTGCTTTGCCAGACAAAGCACCCTGGGCATGGGTGAGAGAGGATGAGGAGGATGAGGACGGCTTGGTCATCCACTCGACCAAGTCTTCCGCATGTTGCGGCTCAACACGGCCAGCTGCCGAAAAAAAGGCCAAGCGTGTCCCATGGCCACGTGCTGATGAGGATGCACCGTCTCCACGACCAGCACTAGACACAGAGCCTGCTTGCCCTCTCTTATTGGCTTGTGACTGTCTGCCTCTCCTTCTTGGAATTCCAGACATACTAATGGCCTGTAGCTGCACTAAGCTGGGATATATATATATATATATATATATATATATATATATATATATATATATATATATATATATATATACTGCAGCTAGCAAAATCAACTGCCTGCCTGTAGTATGAGAACACCACCAACCTTCTACAGGTAGCTTTAGCTGAACACTGTGAGGTGGACGCACCCCACTAATTTGTAGGTTTAGCTGAACACTGTGAGCAGGACGCACTGCACTAACTGTAAATAGTCTAGCTGCCTGACCATGGTACTAATAGGATCAAAAGAACACCAGTAATTTTCTTCAGGTAGCTTTATATACTGTAACAAGACAAGCCTGCCTGTCAGTAGGAAGATTACAGGAACGGATCTAGCTGAACACTGTGAGCAGGACGCACTGCACTAACTGTAAATAGTCTAGCTGCCTGACCGTGGTACTAATAGGATCAAAAGAACACCAGTAATTTTCTTTAGGTAGCTGTAAATACTTTAACAAGACAAGCCTGCCTGTCAGTAGGAAGATAACAGGAACGGATCTAGCTGAACACTGTGAGCAGGACGCACTGCACTAAATGTAAATAGTCTAGCTGCCTGACCGTGGTACTAATAGGATCAAAAGAACACCAGTAATTTTCTTCAGGTAGCTGTAAATACTGTAACAAGACAAGCCTGCCTGTCAGTAGGAAGATAACAGGAACGGATCTAGCTGAACACTGTGAGCAGGACGCACTGTACGAAATGTAAATAGTCTAGCTGCCTGACCGTGGTACTAATAGGATCAAAAGAACACCAGTAATTTTCTTTAGGTAGCTGTAAATACTGTAACAAGACAAGCCTGCCTGTCAGTAGTAAGATAACAGGAATGGATCTAGCTGAACACTGTGAGCAGGACGCACTGCACTAAATGTAAATAGTCTAGAAGATAACAGGAACGGATCTAGCTAAACTGAATACAGTGTATATATATATATATATGCAACACCTGGGATGCATATATATACACAATACACTTTAAGTGCAGCTAACTGACTGACTGTCCTGTCTAATCTAGCTAACTCAAATGAAATGACACTGTTTCTCTCTCTCTCTCTAAGCACACCGGAACACACTGCACAGGGCCGCCGTGCAGGCGGCCTTATATAGTGTGGGGCGTGTACTAAATCCCCTGAGACATAATTGGCCAAAGCCTCCTTGGCTTTGGCCAATTACGGCTCTCTGTTAAGGCGGCGCTGTGATTGGCCAAGCATGCGGGTCATAGTGCATGCTTGGCCAATCATCAGCAAGCAATGCACTGCGATGCCGCAGTGAATTATGGGTCGTGACGCGCCACACAAATTTGGCGCGAACGGCCCATATCATTCGCAATTCGGCGAACGACCGAACAGCCGATGTTCGAGTCGAACATGGGTTCGGCTCGAACACGAAGCTCATCCCTAGTCACAATTAAAAAGAGCCTATCACATCCTTTACATCTGCTCACCGCTGGTTCGGAGTATTGGCCTACCGCCCACCTCGACGAGTCCCGGGAAGATGCTAGCTGTGTAAAGCTGTAGGGTCGCGTGGTCATGCACTGACGCATTTCGTCATTACGTCTTCAGAGGGCGTGGCCACGCAACATGACTCTATGTTTTAAATAGGCAACAAAGGCGGGCTCTATCAAGATCGTTATCTGGAGCATCAATGATTAGATTACTGCCCCTTTTTTGACAGATAGGAGCTGAAGCCCAGCATCCCATCCATCTGCAACGGTTCTTTCTGTCTCTGGCATGTTCAGTCAAACTTAAATCTGCCTTAAACTACCTGGTATCAAGCATAAATATATATTAGCAATATCCTGCACACAATTTAAAAGCAGTTGCAACAATCATCAAACTTTGATCATTTTCCGTTATTCCTGCGGAAAAAGTTACCTTCTTGCTGGCGGAATTGGTGAGTGCTCAAGCAATATAAAAGAACGTCTCTATAATATTACAGTGATATATCTATAGTCACAACATCAATGAAAGCGTGCAACGATAAATAGCACTCAACAGAAATAAAATAACATTCGGCTTATGCTTTAGGGGAAAAAATTTACAGTCTACTGGGCAATTCCCTCGGGATCTAAATCGAGGTTCTGCATGGAAGTGCCCAAACTTACCCCAAAAAAAACATCCGTAATAAATATTTAAAAACCATTACAACACTGCTAAAACAGTTGCCAAAAGTTATAAAAATAAAGATATAAAACAATAGCAAAATATGATAATAGTAAAATGGAAAGAAAAATCCTGTATATTAACAGCAGACCATTTCAATCTCCCTCCTATCCTCATTCACGGTGATAGGTTTAATACATATTGCTATTCAAGTATGGACAAAAAACCCCAATTGAAATGTTTATAGAGGGTATATGTAAGGGCATCACCCACAATGGTTACATAATATCCCCAAGGGACAATTCACTTGCATACGTCGCAATTGCACTTTCAATAGCGACTATGCCACTCAAGCAGAACTCATAAAAATGCGATTTGTGGAAAAAGGGTATAAACTGCACCTGTTGGAAAAAATGATCAAAGAGGTGGGTAGGTCCACACAAGATTCCTACTTAACCCCCGTAGTCAAACCACAAGACTCGAAACATGAATGGGGTTTTATAAGTAGTTACCATGAGCAATATCGAGAAATTGAACACATTATTAAAAAGCATTGGACCATCTCATGCATGGATAAGGTATTGGGAAATGTTTTGCCAACAAACCCACCTTTCATATATAGAAAAAACAGTTCTTTCAGGGATCGGGTGGTCAAAAAAATCACAAAAATGTTCTTGGATCGAGCAGGCTTTTATGCCTGCAGAAAATGTAAAGCATGCCAGCAGGTCACTACCCATCTGAGGGGTCTGACCTCTTTTACATCAACAGCTAATGGTAAACATTTCCAAATTAAAGAAGAATTCATTACATGCATGTCAACGCATGTTGTGTACGCCCTAGAATGTCCGTACGGCCTGATGTATATAGGACGCACAAAAAGAACATTAGGCAAAAGAATCTCCGAACATATTTACAACATCCTTATTGGCTTTAAAGTGGAGTTCCACCCACTTTTGCAACTCTTCCCTCACTAAACTGTGCACTGTAAACGAATTGGAAATTAAAAAAAAAAAAATTCTCAGCACCTACTGTATATCTGCTGTATTCATTTTTCACTTCCTCCTGCCTGGCCACGGCCCATCGCATCATTTCCTGTTTGCAATGCCTTCTGGGAAGGGGCGGCAACTTCCTCTGACACTGCCGTTGCCATGGAAACCTGACCTGAAACCTATTATACAGCTTGTGCTGCACTGAGCATGTGCGAGATCTGCAAGGATGAGATCCAGGAAGAAATACAGTCTGGCTTCAGATGCCCACATTAAGATGGCCACAGCCTGGTGTAAGTTGATAAAATAACAAACTACTGCTATAAACTAACAAAACAGACCTTAGTTTACAGACTAACTTTACTAGAATACATTAAGCTTGTGTATTATAGGGGTGTTTTTATTTAAAAAGTATAATTTCGACCGGAACACCGCTTTAAGGAGCATAGTGTATCTTTACACTTCAGACAAAAGCACAACAGAAACCCTATAGGCCTAAAATTCTGGGGCAGTGACAAAATTCACCCTAATTGGACAGGTGCAAACATGGTAAGGGAAATTTCCCAACGAGAATCGCAGTGGATATATCTAACTAACACACTCAGTCCCAATGGACTCAATATCGAACTAGATTTAAATTGCTTCATAAGCAACTACTAACAACAGCCTAACTCATTTTGAAAATCACTATAAGTAGTATCATAAGTCATCGTGGGTTTATCTTTTTTATGTGTACAGATACCAACCACCAGGGGCTCTAACCCCCTATGGAATTTAAGCATTTGAATTATAATTTTTATGTTCAAAGTTTTTTTTATTGAAAAGAAGACATAAAATTCAACAGGTAATATTTGTGTGACAAAAAACAATGATAGTTACACAATTTATTTTCGTGCGTCTAATTAGTAACATGGACAGTAAGATCGTTGTCATAACAAAAGATACAGAAGGTGAGCATTAAAGTAGTACGTGCGGGCGCATTGAGTTTATCACAGTATGTAAGTAAAGATAAAACAGGAACAATATATCATGAAAGGTAAATCCGCAAACATGTAAAAGGTCAAAAACTAGGAGACGTTGTGTAATCTATAAGAAATATTACCAGTGATGTGTCTGTAGGTAAGGTGGTGGTTAGTAAAGAGAGAATAAGAAAAGAGGAGAGAAAAGAGAGAGAGTCTAGAGAAAGGGAAAGTGGGGAGAAGAGTGGTCGGGGGGGCAGCATTGATTATCAGAACACCACTAAGTTAATCTGACGTTATCGTGGTCTAACTAGGGCTCTAGAAGGTGTTTGTCGAAGTCCGGGGGGTAAAAAATGTTCAGCCCAGGGGTTCCAAATTTTAAATATAAACAAAAAAGTCAGTGCTACTACCCATACATCACATAGAAAGCAGAGATCCCAGGTGCTCGACCCACAGTCGCTGGCTGAGTAGTTATATGAGGAAAAGATGATCCCCACTCCGGTGATTGCTCTTGAGAAGTATAATATTTATTGACGAGCCACAGTGACCAAACGCAAATAAGAACAGTTGACGCATTTCAGCCTATAAGGCCTTAGTCATGGGTTATGACTAAGGCCTTATAGGCTGAAACGCTTCAACTGTTCTTATTTGCGTTTGGTCACTGTGGCTCGTCAATAAATATTATACTTCTCAAGAGCAATCACCGGAGTGCGGATCATCTTTTCCTTGTTTCAAATTTTAAGGTGTTGGGGAATCCTATTTAGAATTGTTGCTTCGATTTTACTATGAATCATGGCTTGAGTGATCCTATTGTTAACTTCGGTGAGATTCAGTTTTGGGGATTTCCAGGCTCCGGCTATCGTCTGTTTAGCTGCTGTAGTAAGTTGAAGGAGGAGACGGGTCTGGGATCTGGTGTAATCTGAGGGGATAAGGTTCAGCAATGCAATAGAAGGGTCAGAATCAATGGTATGTTGAAGTAAGGTGGAAGCCATTCGTAATATTGCAACCCAAAATTCCTGTACTATCGGACACGTCCACCATATATGAACGTGGGACGCCTCGTCGTCTGGGGGATGCCTGATCTCCACACATGGCTGCTTGTTATGCAGCTGAATATGTGGAGTGGACACTGATTGGCTGATGTCCAATCAGCTGTCCTATTTAAAACACAGACACTCCTTGGGCATCTGTCAGTCTTTTGAACTGCTGCCTGGAGGTCTGAGTCTTAGGAGATTACTAAACAGCCACAAGGTAACTTGATCAGACACTTTGTTTCACATACTGGAATACTTACCCTACATGTTTGTTTTCTCTTTTACTATAGCTGAACGACTATTCGGTCTTTCAGCAAAGCATTGGCTTAATTATATGCCTTGTACATTTACAACACCAATTTTTAAATACACAGATCTCTATCGGCCATCCCTTGTGAAAGTGCTGCAACGCTCTGCATTGCACTCCTGGCCGCCCATCTTGTGCTCTGTGAACCAAAAAAACCAGCCTGCTCCCAGTTCTGCTGTTTAAACCGCTGTTCTTTGTCATTTCCTGCTTGCTTTTATGAATCAAATTGATGTAAGTACGACTAGTCCTTATTAGACTTTTTCTGTATTACTTTCCCAATAATTACTAAATCGCATATATCGCAAAAGTGCAGTCGCATACAATTTATGACGATATAGATATTTTCTACTACTTCTTTATTGTCTTTTGAAATTTACAGATAGACTTGAGCACCTAATTATAAATCCCTTGATGAAGGAGTAATACATACCTATTTCCGAAACATGTCGGGTTACGTGCTATACACCTCATCCGCTTGATCCTCTACATACAGGCTGCGGGCTGTAGGCACATGGGTGCTATATCCTCTATATGCAATTGGATGTACAGTGTTTGTATTTGCACTTTATACATTTGTATTTTCTATTGTTACCTTTTATATATTGAATTTCTATATGTTTAATAAAGACGGCACTGTAGTGCACTTTTATACAAAACAATCTATGAGATCAAATATTCATTTTTGGCCAGTACAAATATCCTTCAAGGGCGACCTAAATGCACTTTTAGTGCATATCTCTTTTTTCATGAACGTGGGAACTCCTCTCACCACAGCCACGGAAACATACTGAGGGGTAATTTGGGAGAAATTTAGAGATCCTGGCTGGAACCAGATACTTGAATTATAATTTTAATGCTCATATACACTAATGCAGACCATTATTAATAAGATCTATTTACAGTATACCACTCTTTTATCTATACAAATATACTCATGTACAGTATTGGTGGGCTTAGAGACTATATATAGCATAGATATCTCTTTGCCCATTTTTTAAATATGTATGTATGTATTACTACTAGGACCATGAGTTAGCAATGGATTGAGTAGTCTATAAGGATTACATTTATTATTGGGCGTACCACTGGAAACATTATGGCAGACTTACATATATACATATAAATAACATCGCGGACTTACATATACCCTCTATAAACATTTTAATTGGGGTTTTTTGTCCATACTTGAATAGCCATATGTATTAAACCTATCACCGTGAATGAGGATAGGAGGGAGATTGAAATGGTCTGCTGTTAATATACAGGATAAACAGTGAAAAATCAAGTAAATATCTGCGCTAACTGAAAAGAACACAAAAAGCAGCTAGCATAGTTTGTAGATTGCATCAAACATAAGTATAAAAGTCCAAATGCAGCGCTATAATAAAATAAATGTCCAAATAATAATGATAGTCCATAGAAATCAATCAGCAACACAAGATGATATGAAACCTCCACCAAACTTCAGTGTGTAAAAGGAAAGCACACCACACCCACGTGCTATCAGTCTGCTTACCAGAAAGATATAAAAAATAGGCGATGTACTCATATATTGCAGAGGGTCAACAGCAAATCCAAATGGCACACTCCATCATGGGCAGGCACAGCATGGAAACAATCAGGTCACCACATATCAGAAAGCTCAGGACTCTTATTAACGATGGACAGGTTGGTGCAGTCATCAGCAGGAACAAACCAGCAAAAAGAAAGCAACAATAGTGAAGCCCGTAAGGTAAAACAGTCGTGGTTTATTGTAGTCTACTTACAGGTATGAAGTAAAAATCATCACAGAAAACAGGAACAATCCGCGGTTCTCAGCGTACTTGCATTGACCAGCCTGACATGTTTCATCCTATGTGGATATCATCAGAGGCCAAATATATACAGTATTTTTCTTTCCATTTTACTATCATCATATTTTGCTATTGTTTTATATCTTTATTTTTTATAATGTTTTGGCAACTGTTTTAGCAGTGTTGTAATGGTTTTTAAATATTTATTACGGATGTTTTTTTTGGGGTAAGTTTGGGCACTTCCATGCAGAACCTCGATTTAGATCCCGTGGGAATTGCCCAGTAGACTGGAAATTTTTTCCCCTAAAGCATAAGCCGAATGTTATTTTATTTCTGTTGAGTACTATTTATCGTTGCACGCTTTCATTGACGTTGTGACTATAGATATATCACTGTAATATTATAGAGACGTTCTTTTATATTGCTTGAGCACTCACCAATTCCACCAGCAAGAAGGTAACTTTTTCCGCAGGAGTAACGGAAAATAATCAAAGTTTGATGATTGTTGCAACTGCTTTTAATTTGTGTGCAGGATATTGCTAATATATATTTATGCTTGATACCAGGTAGTTTAAGGCAGATTTAAGTTTGACTGATCATGCCAGAGGCAGAAAGAACCATTGCAGATGGATGGGATGCTGGGCTTTAGCTCCCGTCCATCAACAAAGGGGCGGTAATTTAATCATTGATGCTCGAGATGACGATCTTGATAGAGCCCGCCTTTGTTGCCGTTAAAACGTAGAGTCGTGTTGCATGGCCAAGCCCTCTGAAGATGTAATGACGAAACGCGTCAGTGCATGACCACGCGACCCTACAGCTTTACACACCTAACGTCATCCCGGGACTCATCGAGGTGGGCGGTAGGCCAATACTCCGACCAGCGGTGAGCAGACGTAAAGGATGCAATAGGCTCTTTTTAATTGTGACTATTGTAAGTATATTTCTTGACGGGGGACACTTTTTTCTGATAATAAACAATATTGCACTATGGAGAGTCTCCCCTATTGTTCTTTCATGATGCCTTGGTGATAAGTTAATAACCTGAAGTATATTGACGTACGATCAGCAGCGGTTCCAGATCGACCCGTTAGAATTAAGGAGATCTGAGGCCTGTATAAATCCAGTTTTCTGGTAAGCATTTACTCTAAAGGGATTGGGCACAAGGTGATATGGTGAAGGTATACCATCCCAAAGGACAGTACATCGGATTTATAGAGAAGACTTTCCTGATATTACTTATGCATGGGACAAATCACCTTTTGATGTACATCCTATATGCCGCACATTTTCCAGGACACCAGGAAGTGCTCATTTTTATTTTGAATTACATGAGACTTTGAACGTTCAATTGATATACTTAGTTTTATCTATTCTTTTATTGTATGTTTTATTACTGTTTTAAATCCGTTCAAGGATTAAGACTTTTTAAATGTTTATACTACAGTTAGCAGGAGGGTATTTTAACTGCACTAGTATAACATTTTAAATAATAAGGAAAAGTCATAGCACCTAAATGATGTATTATCAGCTTTGAATGAATATTCATCACAAGCGCTGTTATTACTATTCTATTTTTAGAAAGTATACTAGTATTAATTATTTGTTTGCGTTTTCATCTTATAACGGCAGCTAGAAGTGCGTCAAATTTTTTGTATCCATTGGAGCGCTAGGATCAGAGTGATTTTTTTTTACGGCTGATATTTTTCATTATACCAATATTGTGTGTTTTTTTACCTTCATGCATTCTATTCATGAAGGTAAACAGCCTTCTGTGTGCAGCGGCCCCCAGCCCCCTTAATACTTAGCTGAGCCCCATTTTGATCCAGCAAATGTGCATGAGAGCCTTGGCTCTCCGGGGACTCTCCCTCCTCACTGGCCAAGACAGCAGTGGGGGCCAACAGCCAATGAGCAAATGAGAAGAAAACAGGGGGCAGGGCTCTGTGTTTGAATGGACACGTAGAACAGCGGCTTGGGAGCAGGCCTGCTTGGGTGCCCCCATAGCAAGCTGCTTGTTCTAGGGGCACTCGGCAGGAGGGAGGGGTCTGCAGTACTGGCGGAGGAAACCGAGAAGAGAAGGATCGGGCCTGCTCTGTGCAAAACCACTGCATGGGGGAGGTAAGTATGACATGTTTGTTAATTAAACTGCTCTCCTGGCTCTCTGCCTCCTCATTGGCTCCCGCTGCTGTCAATCACAGCCAGTGAGGAGAGAGGGGGGGTGGGACTGAGCCACGCTCTGTGTGTCATATGGAAACACAGAGCGTGGCTCACTACCGATTTAGGGGAGGGCAACTCAAACCCACCCCCTGGCACATCTAGGTGGGCCATCCCAATATTGGTGACTTATGACCAAGATAACAATGCTCCTTAGGACAAGTGGTAGACGGTTCCATTGTCAAATTTCTATGCCAATGTAAACCAGTTAGTTCTGTGTAAATATTAATTTAAGTTTGTTCTTAGCTGTTTATCTAAGGTAATCTAAAGGTATGGACATTCTATGACAATGGACTCTGTCCCTCCTTTGGAGACCAAAGATTCTCTGGTGGGAGAAGTGTGTAGCCAGGTGATTAGCTAAGAATGGACACACAAAGCAGGGCTAAGGCGCAAGTATGCACAGGGGGCCCCCATAGCAAGCGGACTTTGGTGATTACGTCATGTAGTTGGGAAGTAACCCAGAAGAGCGAGAGAGAAAACATCTGAGGGGAGGTTGTGAAGGGGCCGAGTGGTGTGCCAGGTACACAGAGCAGACTGCACCCAGGAACTGAATTCCATTGCACTGGACATGAGCAAAGAACGTCTCCTAAAATATGACTGATCTGTGATAATCTGACAACCACACACCAAATTCATCTTTATTTTTTTTATCAGTACCTGTGGAAGTGACATGCAGCTCTGACCCTACCAGCGATTCGGATGACAGCTATTTGAGTATTTCAAGGCTTAAGATATAATTATTTCTGGTGAATGTGAAGCCCTTGGGGAGTGTGTCGCACGTGTTTTTGGATCTTGGTGTACGGTTCACACTTTATTATTTACCACTAGGACCCCCACCTGCTTTCTGGACTTACACCACCAATTGTCCTTCATCTGTTTCTCATATGTTTTTAACCACATGAATGCCGGTCATACTATGGACTGACAGGAGCGCTGCTATAGTATTGGATGGTGCATTATTATGAACTTCTGGGCTGGATACTATTAGTTTATGAAGTACAACAAAATAGATCAGTTGCACTGCGGCAGAATGGCACGGGCAGGCAAATCGCCGTTATCTTGCGTCGCTTCTTCAGGCGGCCACTAGGGGCACATACACGCGCCCGCTACTCGCCCCCAGTGCCGATGCGGGTGCCCAGCGGTCTCGATGACCGCCGGGCTCCCACGATCGCTTGTGACACACAGAGAACCGGGATCTCTGTGTGTAAACACAGAGATCCCGGTTCTGTGAGGGGAGAAGAGACAGATTATGTGTTCATACAAAGTATGAACAGCAATCTGTCATCTCCCCTAGTCAGTCCCATCCCCCCTTTCAGTTAGAACACACACTAGGGAACACCGTTAACCCCTTGATCGGCCCCTAGTGTTAACCCCTTCACTGCCAGTGACATTTTTACAGTAATCAATGCATTTTTATAACACTAATCGCTGTATAAATGCCAATGGTCCCAAAAAATGTGTCAAAAGTGTCTGATGTGTCCACCGCAATGTCGCAATCATGATAAAAATCGCAGATCGCCGCCATTACTAGTAAAAAAATAACAATAATAAAAATGCTATAAATCTATCCCCTATTTTGCAGATGCTATAACTTTTGCGCAAACCAATTAATTTACGCTTATTGCAATTTTTATTACCAAAAATATGTAGAATAATACATATCGGCCTAAACTGAGAAAAAATTAGCTTTTTTTTTTTAAAAAAAGAGAATATTTATTATAGCAAAAAGTGCAAAATATTTTGTTTTTTTTCAAAATTGTCGCTCTTTTTTTGTTTATAGAGCAAAAAATACAAACCACAGAGGCGAGAAAATACCACCAAAAGTAAGCTCTATTTGTGGGGAAAAAAGGACGTCAATTTTGTTTGGGTACAGCTTTGTACGACCGCGCAATTGTCAATTAAAGTGACGCAGTGCCGAATCGCAAAAAATGGCCCGGTCATTCAGCAGCCACATCTTCCAGGGCTGAAGCGGTTAAACAGCTTATGAATTTTTTTAGTATATAAGTATAAAACAACACTAAAAACTTGTGTGAAATATGTTGGAGCACTTGCAGAGTACTAAAGCGTGTGGGAGCTTCCACGTGCAGTGTCACAGGAGCACAGGAGGACCGCCGGAAAGTCTCTATTGAGGGATCCACGAGCGCCATGTGTTAGCCGCAGCTGGAGCCTCGATAAGTCTCATGGGGATGTCGGCTGTGTGTGTCTCTGGGTGGTAGTGGTCCGGGGCTGTCAAACTGGGGAGCCACCCACATGGTGTCTGGCCAATCAGAACGCGTTTCGAAGGCACTGCCTCGCCTTCTTCATCAGCACCGCTGTTTAAAGGATTGGCATGGCGCTTCTCTCTCCTCCTTTTGCTTTCCATGAAGGTAAAAATAAAACCTTCTTCCTTTAGAACCATTTTAAAATAAGGTTAGTGTATTTATCTGAGTAGTAGTGGTGACACTGTGTACTTTGTGTCCCGCAGGCACGGAGTGTAACGCTGTGTCCATGGTTTCCATAACAGCGGTAGGAGGGTATTAAGCGTGATGACACTGTCAGCCTGGCATCCTGCTGATGAAGCCCGGCTGTTCAGGCGTAACGTGTATGGGGGGGGATGCTGAAGGCTGAAGCTACCATCATACTGTGAGATCTGGATATGTATCAAAGTGCTGTATAGGACTGCTCTGTTCTGCTTTCTCTGTATTACCCACATTTCATAAATGTTACGGTGAGCACTATGAGTCCCTTCTTTTGTATGTGGCTTATATGGTGACATCTTCCCGAGGATAAGCTGGATGGGGCCATATGAGGAGTGATCTATGGAGGAACCATTTAATGGGGACATGCACCTGAATTTTGGCACAAACTAAATCATACAAGAAGGTGAGGGTACTAAATATTACACATGGTGGAGAGCACGGGTGTTTTAAGAAGAAGGTGAAGAAGATATGCTAATATAAAGTGTGCACTATTTCCCTTTAGAATTGGGAGTCACAATTTGGATGCTGGACCTTACTATCCATTTGCCGACCGCAATACATAAATATACATTGTGGCTTGCAAGTGGTGTTTTTTTTTTCATCCGGCGATTGGCTTTCTCATGAAAGCAGTCTGAGATGTTAATTAGCAGCTGGATCACTTTCAGGAGCAGCGGGAGGGCACCCCCATGTAATGTCATGGACTGGTGCATACTGGGCATGTGATGTAAAAAGTGGGTGGTGACACCAGGTGACAAAATCCATTAAAGATAAACTTATTACGAGTGAGTACAAGGGGGAGGCCCGATCAGATCCCTGCAAATATAAAGGAACCTATATGTGCGACACTTGCAGATATTGTAAATACATGTATACCACCAGGAATCCCACACTTCCAAATGGCCAAATATTCCGCCCCAAACACTTCGCAAATTGAAAAACTATCGGTGTCATTTACATGCTATGGTGTGATTGTAAAGGCTTTTATGTAGGCAAGACGAAACTTGAGTTTTGGAAATGTGCCTATAGACACATCAGTAGCATGGAAACAAATAATCCCGACTTGCCCTTGGGCCGTCATAGACAAATGGTGCATGCGGGCAGATTTCCCAGGATAAAGTTCCTGATTTTTGGGTCGTGTCCACCCCTAGCTCCAGAGGGGGTGACTGGAACAAAACCCTCCTCCAGCTGGAGCTGCGATGGATACATATCCTTAAAGCCACGATACCTCCCGGCCTTAATGAGGCGTAGGTTTCAAGCCCTTCTTGGAAGGGTTTTCTTCTGGTGGCATACGCTACCCGAGTTGGAGTAATTCCCTTCTTTCCTATCTTTCCAAACGACGTTTTTTTTATTCTTCCTCCCCAGTATAATAGGTATAGTACAGCCTGACTCTATAACGTAGTTTTTGTCTGGCTAGGGCAATTTTACCACAAATATGAAGTACCGTATTTATCGGCATATAACACGCACTTTTTTCCCCTTAAAATCAGGGCAAAATCGTGGGTGCGTGTTATACGCCGATCCCCCGCTGATTGTGAGTGGAGGAGCGAGCGCTGCCGAGATACACATAGCCAAGTGTGCTCGGCTCCTCTCGGCTCCACTCACAGTCACACCCAGTCCCGCCCTATGATGGACATAACACAGGGACTGGGCGTGACTGTGAGCATAGCCGAGCCTAACCGATTACACTCCGCTATGTATATCTCGGCGGCCCTCGGCTCCTCTCAGCTCCGCTCACAGTCACTCCCAGTCCTGCCATTGGACCTGTGTTATGTCCATCATAGGGCAGGACTGGGCGGGACTGCGAGAGGAGCCGAGTGCTGCAGAGATACACAGGACATCCGGCTCTGTATCTCGGCGGTGCCATTTTTTAACTGGAAGGCTGCAATGACACTGGAGCAAGGCTGCAATCACAAGGCTGCAAGCACAAGGCTGCAAATGACACTGACAAGGCTGCAATGACAAGGCTACAATGACACTGACAAGGCTGCAAATGACACTGACAAGGCTGCAATGACACTGACAAGGCTGCAATGACACTGGCAAGGCTGCAAATGTCACTGACAATGGGCGTGGCTGCTGGGAGGTGTACTGTGCACCGAAGGCTGTGATAGACATGAGAACAAGGCTCGTTCTCATGCATTCACACAGCTAAAAAGCGGCACTGCGCATGCGCGATGCCGGTAAGCATCAAGGGAATTGTAGTTCCCATGAAGACGCAACGTTGCGGCAGGGAGCGCGCTCCAAAAAACCGGAAGCCGAGGATATCATACAGAGGGGTTGATTTACTAAAGGCAAATAGACTGTGCACTTTGCAGGGTGCGGTTGCCCTATGCAAGTGCAATCGCTCCAGAGCTTAGTAAATTAGGTTGAAGGCTTGACTTTGCAAAGAGTACCCAATCCTGTGCAAGGAAAATTTAAAAAAAACTGCATATTTGCTTGCACATGATTGGATGATGGAAGTCAGCAGAGCTTCTGCTTATTTACTAAGCTCTGGAGCAACTGCTTTTGCAGAGGGCAACTGCACTTTGCAAAAGTGCACAGTCTTTTTCCCTTTAGTAAATCAACCCCAGAGAGTCAGCGAGGAAGTGCAGAAAAAGAATACGTATATAACAGGTAAATAAAAAAATTCAGGAGAAATAACAGTTAGATTACTGATGTATGCAGCATATAGATAGGATATTGATAAATTTAGCTTTACAACCCCTTTAACCTGGATATATTAATGATTCAACTAACTTTACCCATTAGCTATCTCTGACCGTTAGGTCAGATTGATGCCATCTGGTGGACATAACATATATTACAAGTTCACATAAACATACAGAATTTATTTCATTATGTTTAAATCTCATAGTTTGTGTTCACCGACTGAACATTTACTTTGGTAACCTACAATGGCTTTTTTATATATTATGTATTATACTCAATCATTCTTATGCCCCGTACACACGATCGGATTCTCCGAAGGAAAATATGCGATGGGAGCTGGTTTTCGGAAATTCCGACCGTGTGTGGGCTCCGTCCGACATTTGTATAAAAATGACTAAAGCGCCGATGTGAATGATTGTATCAAATTGTGAACCGAAAAATATATTAAGATGAACAAATGATAGTGGCTGCTATTATTGTGTTATGTGCTGCTATCACAAAAAAAAGTAAATATATAAAAAGTTAATAAAGCGCTACCATCAACCTTAATATAGCACAGTGATCCAATAAATAATGTGATCCAATAAAGGATGTGATCCTATAAAGAATAAATAAACTAATCATATATATATATACGTCCAGTAAACCACACTAGATATAAATTAATTGCTGTTCATCCAAAATGCTCGTAGATTTCTGGAGATCACTGTGCTATATTAAGGTTTTTATATATCCATCGGACATTTTCCATCGGAATTTCCGTCACACAAAATTTTAAGACCTGGATCTCAAATTTACCGACAGCAAAATCCGTTGTCGGAAATTCCGATCGTGTGTACACAATTCCGTCGCACAAAATTCTACGCATGAAATCAAGCAGAAGGAGCCGCACTGGCTATTGAACTTCATTTTTCTCGGCTCGCCGTACGTTCTTGTACGTCACCGCGTTCTGGAATTTCCGACAAGATTTGCGTGACCGTGTGTATGCAAGACAAGTTTGAGCCGACATCCGTCTAAAAAAAAATCCATGGATTTTGTTGTCGGAATGTCCGATCGTGTGTATGCGGGATTGGGGGGCCATCTGGTGGACAAGTTAACCCATTGGCTATGCAAACATTTAGTTAATCAGTAATATTAAGAATTAATATTAATTATTAAGAATCTGAGTCTTCTGTTGTTATGACTGACTATGAGATCGGAGGCGATCAATAACCTGTCCCGGGCACGTAGACAGCTTTATTTCAGTCTATAGTTATCATGTCCACACACACATGACACTACTAATAAGACTTTCTCCCCCCTCCCCCTTTTTCTCATACCCTATTCTCCAGTGGCTACCTGTTTGGTAGCGCACTACAATTGCCTGTGAATGAGCAGCATTTATTCTCTCATCATACGGTATGTATAAAATTTTGCATCCTGTGCGTGGCATTAATATGTGACTTTTAGACAAAACTATAATAAACACACATACAGCCTAAAATGCTCTTACTTACAGGGTCACGCCTCTCTTTGACTTCAGCACTATTGGGGGACCATCCTTTCCCGGGGTGCTCTGGCCACCTTTCAGCAAGCACATTCATACTTAATGTGACACAAAAGAGCACAAACGGGCAGATTCAAGACACAACTTCGCTCAACTCTCTTGTTGTTTTTAATACTTTGTTGGAATGTTATGCATACCGTGTTTTCCCTGAAAATAAGCCCGGGTCTTAATTTTGGCAACCAAAAACACGCTAGGGCTTATTTTCGGGGTAGGTCTTATCATGCCATGTGCTGTCTTCTTTCCCCCCCTGCCTGTCAGAAATCCCCTGTGGAACTGTGTAAAAGTGCTTGTAAATTCCTAAAACTCACAGCACCACATATTGCAAAATGTGTATTGTCTGCAATCCAATTGTGCCACGTACCTTCTTCTAGTGCTGGGCGCATCTGTAACCCGCCGGAGCTCTCTTCCCCTCTTTGAGCACTGCAGAGGGAGGGGGGCCCGCCGGAGACCTCGGCGCTTCCATGGCCCGCCGTAGACCTCTTTCCAGCTCTAATGCCGCGTACACACGAGCGGACTTTACGGCATACTTAGTCCGGCGAACCTGAGTCCATCGGATAATTTGATCGTGTGTGGGCTCCAGCGGACTTTTTTTCCCCAAAAGTTCGACGGACCTAGAAATGAAACATGTTTCAAATCTTTCCGATGGACTCGAGTCCGGTCGAAAAGTCCGCTCGTCTGTATACTAGTCAGACGGACAAAAACCGACGCTAGGGCAGCTATTGGCTACTGGCTATGAACTTCCTTGTTTTAGTCCGGTCGTACGTCATCACGTACGAATCCGTCGGAGTTTGGTTGATCGTGTGTAGGCAAGTCCGTTCATTCGGAAAGTCAGTTGGAAAGTCCGTCGAAAAGTCCACCAGACCTAGTCCGTCGAAAAGTCCACCCGTGTGTATGCGGCATAAGGAATGCAGAGGGAGGGATGCCAAGATCCCCCCCGCTGACAACTTGTAGAAGAGCAGAAGAGCAGAGCAGCGTGAGATCAGCTGAGAGCAGTGGGAGGTTAGCGATATACTGAAGGTATTTGGCACATGTAGATCACATAGACACACACACACAGTCTACACTATATAACACTGTTATAGAGTGGACTCTAGTATTTCACCAGCACTTTAAACTAGGGCTTATTTTCCGGGTAGGGTTTATATTGCAGCCCTTCCCTTAAAATCGGGGTAGGTCTTATTTTCGGGGTAGGTCTTATTTTTGGGGTAACACGGTATGACAGTTTCAGAAAACATGTAAGTACACAGGTTATATGTACTCATTACCAACATTTCATTTTATTATCCGTGTATGTTGTTACTAAATTTGTCTAAACTGCCTGTTGACATATTATAGACACATGATTGACCCTTTCACGTACCCCCCGAAGAAGGAGATTTTGAAAGCTCGGAAACGCGTTGGGTGAACCATAGATAATACTGTGAATCACTGTGGTGATTGTCATAATTTATATGCATTATTGTTAACATTCCGCCCCCCTTTTTTTATTCTGTATCTTATGAAGTAATTACTGACCTCATAAATGTGCTTCTGGAAGAATGGTCAAACATTCCCATAGACACACTCCTAAACCTTGTGGACAGCGTTCCCAGAAGAGTTGAAGCTGTTATAGCTGCAAAGGGTGGGCCAACTCAATATTGAACCCTACGGACTAATACCCTGTACACACGGTCGGACATTCCGACAACAAAATCCATGGGATTTTTTCCGACGGATGTTGGCTCAAACTTGTCTTGCATACACACGGGTCACACAAAGTTGGTCAGAAATTCCGAACGTCAAGAACGCGGTGACGTACAACACGTACGACGTGACAAGTAAAATGAAATTCAATAGCCAGTGTTGCTCTTCTGCTTCATTCTGAGCATGCGTGGCACTTTGTGCGTCGGATTTGTGTACACACGATCGGAATTTCCGACAACGGATTTTGTTGTCGGAAAATTTTATAGCAAGTTCTCAAACTTTATGTGTCGGAAATTCCTATGAAAAATGTGTGATGGAGCCCACACACGGTCGGAATTTCCGATAACAAGGTCCTATCACACATTTTTCCATTGGAAAATCCTATCGTGTGTACAGGGCATAAGACTGGGATGTTATTAAAGTTTATGTGCGTGTAAAGGCAGGTGTCCCAATACTTTTGGTAATGTAGTGTGTATATAAATACTGTATATATATATTAAATTTCTGCCGTTCTTGCTACACTTGTAGCTGACCTGCAATTTCCTGCAGAGCTTAACCACACATTGAAATTTCCTGTCATTCCTAAACCCAAAGATTCATCCTTGCTCAATATGTTTTGCAAGGTGAAATGACACGGCATTCAGTAAGCTCTGAGGAACATTTTCTTGCAAAGCACAACTTACCTATTTGCCCTTTCTAGGTCATTCCACCACTCTGAGCTCTTCTTTGAATCCCCCCCCCCCCCCATAATAAATGGCATTTTTATCGCATAACAAGAAGTCTTTCCTCCTCCTGGTGATTGGGAGGTGTGAAAGTCCGGTTGGGTCAGCCGGGACAAAGTATGGTGGGAATTTTATTTATTTTGCTTTGTTTGGGATTTGCTCTGCCCATGTTCACATTACTCATGCTGTGTATGAATCAGAGTGGTTGCCATTTTTTCTATTGTGTGTTGGATTTGGTGCAAATACACATTGGAGGAGTTCAGATGCTATTAAGGAAAGTTGTTTTTCCTCTGTGTCCCTACATCTTTAAGCAGGAATGGGCTACATCCAAGGAACTCCAGCTCTCAATCAGGGCCAGGACAAGGGATGGGCAGGAGGGGGCTGCTGCCCTGGGTACTGTGGTCTCTTGTGTGATGGAGGGGAGCTGCGGGGAGATTAAGGGGGAGGGGATTTGTGCTGGGAGGGGGCAATTTGGGGAGCAGCAGTGGGTAAGAATTGCTAGGAGTTGTGATGTAGGGGGATTTGTGTTGGCAGGGAGAAGTGGTTTTGTGCTAGAAGGGGATATTTGGGGGGTTTGTGCTAGAAGAGGTGATATGGGGAAGGGGGGGGGCAGTTTGTGCTAAGAGGGGAAATTTTGGGGGCGCATTTGTACTAGGGGGGAGGGGGGGGGTTGGATTGGAGGGGAGAGGATGTGTACTCGGATAGGAAATTTGAGGGGTAGACGATTTGTGCTAGGAGGGGGTGTATTTTGTTGGGGGAAGGGGCATTTGTGTTTGGGGGATTTGAGGTATGGGGCAAAGATTTGTGATGGGAGGGTGGATTTGTACTGGGGGAATTTATGTTCATACATCTTGAGGAGGGGTGCAGTTTGACATTTTCACCCTTGGACTCTAGATTACCTTCCAGCACTGCTCTCAATATATTCATCATATGAAAGAAGTCTTTTGGGGAAGGGAGTCATGTGGGATGACCCTTACCTTGAACCCATTACATTCAACACTGAAGCACTGGTAATAGGGGATATTGAGCCTCCACTAAATGGGAGTGTAGCAATTGGTGTTCTTATGTTCTTATTGGTATTGTGTCTCCACCGTAAAAGGGTTATTGTGTATATGAGGTGGACTTTCCCATAGGACATTCCTAGTCCCCAGGTTAGGTCACACTTACTTACCATTAAAGAAAAGTAGGTCCAAACTTGGAGGTCATTTTTAATACTTACCTGAATTTGAAGGATGGGAAAACACATGAGGTGGTATATCAAGAACTTCCATGGGTCTCCTACAACCACTCTCAGAGGAGGGAGGAGGAGGAAAAATACCCTTCCTAGAACATTGCTTTTCTTGTTTCATCAAAGCTAACCCAATGAAGACAAGCTCACCACCATGGGCTAACAGATGATACCGGACCATCCACCATTAACGCAGGACTCTGGAGCCTTCAGGAAAGAGTGACTGGCAGCGATGCTCTGCAAGAAAAGTAAAGCCGCACATAGCACAGCAAGGCTGTCAGAGAACCCATCCAAGAAGGAACCACACACTAGCGCCAATTGTTGAAACTTTTTACACCACGCTGCTCACTGAGCAATTTACTAAAGCTAGCTAGAAAATTCCAGACCAGAAGAGGCAGCAGTTAAAGTAGAACTATAGCCAAAACTTTTGCATAGCGTAAGGGAGGGTTATAACCCCGGTCAGATTGTTTTGCCCATCTGTGTCCCATTTCCCTCCACTTCCTGTCCCATAGCCAAAACAGGAAGTGAGAGGAAATCCTTGTATATTAAAGGGAACTCATTGGGGACCCCCAGGTCACCAGATTCAATGTCCCCATTAAAAGATGTCCCCTCTATTACTTTTGTGTGGACATTTTCTTTTATTTTCACTTTAGAAGATAATGGTACATAAGACAAATAGAGAGGGGGAATGTCCTTAATGGGGACATAGACAGCAATAAAAACCGTCAAGGGTTCTAATCCCTCTCCACTTAATCATAACTAAAAACAAAATTGCCTTTAGTTATACTTTAACTAAGGTAACAGGAGCTGCATATAAATTTTGTTTTATGTTTCAATAGTTTTATGAAAAATGCAACAAACAGCACAATGTTCGTAGTTTAGAACCTCAATAGGCCCACAGATGTTGAGTTAATACCCACCCTGGTAATGAATCTCTGACAGAATCCTATAGGCTTGAGGCTACAGATAAGGGTGGATAACTGTTACCTTACAAGGCATCACAAAAATCCTACAGACCCAGCAAGGAGGAAGAGGGCATTACACATATAGGCAGTGGCGGGGCATCCATAAAGGGTGCCCCTCTCTCCTGGCACCGCTCTATCACCATAGATAGATTCATGCATTGCATGAATCTATCTATGGTCCCCGCTGACATCCCCTATTCAGGTGTCCAGACTCTTTTCGGGTGCTGGGCACCTGAATTACAGCGGCGGGGGTGTCTTTTAGAAGCACCTGATTAGAGCCGTAGGCTCTAATAGGCGCCCAAAAAGATGAACAGTGGGCGCAATGCTGTGTGTTCGCTGTTCACTCAGCTGTGTGTTAGCAAAGCGAAGGAATTTGCTTTGCTA
This sequence comes from Lithobates clamitans, assembly GCA_037952925.1. Classification (NCBI taxonomy): domain Eukaryota; kingdom Metazoa; phylum Chordata; class Amphibia; order Anura; family Ranidae; genus Lithobates; species Lithobates clamitans. The sequence continues at coordinate 550,117 of JBBGZY010001494.1, forward strand.
ACACTGAACCTCCCCTCAGCCAATCAGGTGCTCGGGTCTGTTACCTGTCACCTGATTGGCTGAAATGTCAGGCGCTGTGATTGGACGCCTGATAGAGAGGATGGAAGAAGACATTGAGGAGCGTGCAGAATACCGTCGCTGACCCGCTGTGAGACAGGTAAGTGCCGGGCGATGATCACTGGCAGCAATTGATGGGTACAGTAGCGGCAATTGATGGGCACACTGGCAGCATTTGATGGGGCACAGTAGCGGCAATTGATGGGCACACTGGCAGCATTTGATGGGGCACAGTAGCGGCAATTGATGAGCACACTGGCAGCAATTGATGGGTACAGTAGCGGCAATTGATGGGCACACTGGCAGCATTTGATGGGGCACAGTAGCGGCAATTGATGGGCACACTGGCAGCATTTGATAGGGCACAGTAGCGGCTATTGATGGGCACACTGGCAGCATTTGATAGGGCACAGTAGCAGCAATTGATGAGCACACTGGCAGCAATTGATGGGTACAGTAGCGGCTATTGATGGGCACAGTGGCAGCATTTAATAGGGCACAGTAGCAGCAATTGATGAGCACACTGGCAGCAATTGATGGGTACAGTAGCTATGTTTGATGGCACAGTGGCTGCGTTTGATGGGCACAGTTGCTGCGTTTGATGGCACAGTGGCTGCATTTGATGGCACAGTGGCTGCATTTGATGGGCACAGTGGCTGCATTTGATGGGCACAGTGGCTGCATTTGATGGGCACAGTAGCTACGTTTGATGGCACAGTGGCTGCGTTTCTTCATTTTCCAAACAATGATGACAAAAAATTACAACTTCAAAAAATTTGCCATGCCTCCAACGAAATACCTTGGACTGTCTACTTTGCAAAAAGGGGTCATTTGGGGGGTATTTGTTCTGTCCTGGCATTTTCAGGCCTCAAGAAATGAGATCGGCCGTCAGTACATCAGGATTGATCAATTTTAAGATATACATTCCATTGTTTGTGGATTCTTTAACTTTCCTACAGACTAAATAATATACAATTATTTGTGTTATTTTCACCAAAGAAATATAGCAAAGTACAGTTTGACCAATGTTTTATGAAGAACGATTATTTATTTGCAAAATTTTATAACAGAAATGAAGAAAAACATATTTTTTTCAAATTTTTCAGTCTTTTTTTTTTTTTTATCATTTAGCAAAACGTAAAAATCCACTGAGGATATAATACCACCAAAAGAAAGTTCAAGTTGTATGAAGAAAATGATAAAAATGTCATATGGTGTTGCATGAGTGCGCAATTGTCACTCAAAGTGTGACAGCGCTGAAAGCTGAAAATTGGCCTGGGCAGGAAGGGGGTGAAAGTGTCCGGTATTGACCAGTTGCCTACCTTGGGCGTCTTACAGATGTCCATAAAACACCCTTCTCTGTACACAGGGAGTGTCTTGTACATCTTGTAGGATCTTATCTTTTCTTATCTCCAGCTTCTACTGAGCTCCTGTGCACAGCTAGAGTTGCCACCTCATCCCTTTAAACCTTAACACATACTAATTACACAGGTTCTGTGGCTGATTAAGGTGCTAATTAAACTCACTTGGTGCCTTATCTGCACTAAATTAGTCTCAGAACCTGTACAATTCATATGTGTTCGGGTTTAAAGGGATGAGGTGGCAGCTCTATGCACAGCCCGTGAAATCCTATGACTGGAAGCTAGTGAGAAGTCTTCCTCACTGAATGATCACTCTGACAGACAATCTTTATGAGAATTGTATTGTAACATTTTATGTCAAAACAAACAAGTAACATAGTAGCGATCTTATCTCCTGCATTCCCTGTCAGAGAGATTTGCAGTGAGAGAGCTGCAGCTGACAGAGGAAATTTGTTATTGTGTGCACAAGGAGTTAACTCTTAATTAACCAGGACATGCTCTTTTTTTTTTTTTTTATACTACTTAACATTTTCATTTCAACCTGCATAATCACTATTTAACAGTTTCATCAGCTGTTCCATGTTTCTGTTTAAAATTATTTGCTGGAAATGTTTTTTTATAAAGCACATATATACATTGTTATCTTTAAGGATATACTGTTAAAAATATGTGGTTTAGGGCATAATTGTTTTATTTTAAATCATTAAGAACTATAAATTACAGATGCATTATGAGAAAAAAGAAATTTATGCAAAAAACAAACAAAAAAAATGTATTCGCTTTGTAAATAAATTTAACCCCTTCCCGACCATCCGCCACAGTTATACTGTGGCAGGTTGGAACTGCTGCGTGAGCCGTTGTAGCTGTACGTCGGCTCTTTAAGACACTGTAGCAGGCCCCGGAGCGATGCCCGGCGGGTGCGATGACCGGCGGGCACCCGCGATCGCTCGTGACAAAGCGAGAACGGGGATCTGTGTGTGTAAACACACAAATCCCGGCTCTGTCAGGGGAGAGGAGATAGATCGTGTGCTCCTTCTAAGTAGGAACAACAATCTCTCTCTTCCTATAGTCAGCCACATTCTCCCCACAGTTAGAACACTCCCAGGGAACACATTCAACCTCTTGATCGCCCCCTAGTGTTAACCCCTTCCCTGTCAGTGACATTTATACAGTAATAAGTGGCTAGTATAGTGCTGATCGCTGTATAAATGTCACTGGTCCCAAAAAAAAGTGTAAAAAGTGTCCGATCTGTCCTCCGCAATGTCGCAGTCCTGATAAAAATCGCAGATCGCCACCATTACTAGTAAAAAAAATAATAAATAAATAAAAATGTCATAAATCTATCCCCTTTTTTGTAGACGCTATAACGTTTGAACAAACCAATCAATATATTGACATATTTTTTTTTTTACCAAAAAAATGTAGAAGAATACATATTGCCCTAAACTGATGAATAAATTTATAAAAAAAAAAAAAAAATGGGATTTTTATTATAGCAAAAAGTACAAAATATTGTGTTTTTTTCAAAATGATCGCTCTTTTTTTGTTTATAGCGCAAAAAATAAAAAACTCAAAGGTGATCAAATACCACCAAAAGAAGGCTCTATTTGTGGGGAAAATATGACGTCAATTTTGTTTGGGTACAGCATCGCACGACCGCGCAATTGTCAGTTAAAGCGACGCAGTGCCGTATCGCAAAAAATGGCCTGGTCAGGAAGGGGGCAAATCCTTCCGGGGCAGAAGTAGGTTAACATGCTTTGTACCAAAAATTTAATTTTAATGTTGCAGTAAATAGAACAAGCAGCAGAATAAAATGAATGTTTTCCCTCACATTAATGGTACTTGTGTTCCAAATATTACTGATCAAACCTGAAAAAATACATATTTTTTTCTTTTCAGATTTGTACTCTTTTTCCCCTTAAGATGCAAATAAATGAAAAAAATTCTCAGAGGACTTTAGGGTCACGAGAGAGCCCAGTTTGTCCCCCCTAAAAACAATATATGTATCATCTCTTTATCATAAGTAATTACAAAGTTATAGACTCATGAACAGACACATAGCAGAAAGTGAAATATGGCCTGGTCCATAAGGAGTAAACAGGTGTGAGAGCCGAAACTGAAGTATATCATTCAGCGGGCTTAATGGAGAAAAAAAAAAAGAAAAGTTGCCATGTTAACTAAGCTGATATTTGGCTTGTGTGTACCAACCTTTAGGGTGGCTCCTCTATCTATGGAGGAGCAGTGGAGACCCCCTTGGACAGCAGCATTGTCTGGAGAGGGGGGTGTTAGATGGACTAGTAGAATTAGATGGACTTTACATAAGTGACTAAGAAATTAAAGCCGAACTCCAGATAACACTTTATAAGCCGTTACACCAACATTTGTGTTTCCTTTTGGTGTAAAGGTTTTACATCAATGAATAAAAGCTGACCATTGTAAGCCCCCCTGTCATTGGTAAATGGTTTGTCCCAACCCTCTAACTGCCACTTTTTCTGGAGAGATTGGTCTCCTAAATGGAGTTGAATAATAACAGCAGAACCAACAGGTAAAAGAACTAAGTTACAGGGAGACTCAGAAAAATAAAGGTTCCTATATTACACACAGCCAGATAATTAGCATTTTCAGAAGAAGGTCTGCAATGACATCCCTCATACTTCTTCCAGGAGCCACCACTTCCTCAAAGCATTGGTTGAAAAATGAACCAATCCCATCACCCATCCCTGTGATGCCATCAGACTCTGGGCGGAGTTCTCACATCTCTTGATTCCCACCACAGATCTTTATACAACCTCCCCATACACATAACCCAGCATGGAGGGGCTCAGTGAAGGTGGTGGTGAAGGTGTGGAGGTGTCGGATCGGGTCACACAGATCATAAAAGGAGATTCGCCCAGCCTCATAATCCAGATATATCCTGACTCTCTTACTAAAGATGTCATCAAGTAAGAAGGTCTCATCACTGTCATGTATCAATATATGCTCATCACATGACATGTTCAATGCCCAGGACTTGTTATTATATCCAATCGCTGACTGCCCCCCTCTCCTGTCTATACTGGGGTAACACATCCCAACTGTCCACAACCTCGACCCCCCAACATCAACTTCCCAGTAATGTCTCCCTGAGGAGAAACTCTGACTGCTCATCACCTGAAAATCATCCTGAAATCTCTCTGGTGTTTCTGGGTAATTCTGGTTTATAGCTGACTTGGAAGCAGTTTTTCTGTCATCTGATATCTGTATATTATTATTAGCTGTGTTTCCATCCAGTAAAATGTCTGCAGCTCCCTGTGTAGGGAAGTGCACATTTACCTCTGTTATTATATCAGATAAACCGGTGTGTAAGACCCCCGCCACATCCAGACCCCCTACATCATGGAGGAGTTCCTCATGTCTCTCTCTGTCCTCATTATCTCCATCCTCAGTATCACACAAGTCACCTGTGTCTGATTCCTGTAAGACAGTCAGTGGATCCGTCATGTTACACAGCTCCTCAATGTGACGTATCTTCCTGGACAGCTCCTCCTTCTTTATTTCCAGATCCCGGATGGAGATGGAGATCCGCTCTGCCCTCGCGGAGATGTCCCTCAGGACTCTCATCTCCAGGTCTTCCAGACGTCTCCTGAGATCTCTAAACAGGGCAGTGACTCTCTCGGTGTCACCAGCTGCTTCTTCTTCTTCTACTTTTCTCCTGTGTTCCTGCAGACTCTGGACTCTTTCCTCCGTCTCCTCTCTCTTTGTCAGAAGACACTGCAGAACATTCCTCAGTGTCTCCTTCTTTTTCTCAGAAGCCTTCTCCAGTGATAGCATCTCATGTCCTTTATGTCCTCCAATCATAGAACAAGACATACAGATACAGGTATCATCCTCAGTGCAGTAATACTCCAGGATCTTCTTATGGACGGAGCATTTCCTGTTCTCCATGGACAAGGTGGGGTCAGTTAAGATGTGTTCTGGGGACTTTTTGTGGACTCTCAGGTGTTTATCACACAGAGAAACCTCACAGAGCAAACAGGATCTAACAGCAGGTACAGGAGAGTCCACACAGTGAGTACAGAAGACCCCGGACTCCTCTTGATCTGGCTGAGCAGACAGGAAAGTCTCTGCTATGTTACGTAGTGCTATGTTCCTCTGTAGTGCAGGACAATCTGGAAACTTCTCTCTACATTCAGGACAGGAATATCCTCCAGGCCCCTCCTGTGTATCCAGCACACAATCAATACAGACCCGGCAGAAGTTGTGACCACATTTCAGGGTTACAGGATCTGTATAAATGTTCAGACAGACGGAACATTCCAGCTCAGCTCTCAGATCAGTAGATGCCATCGCTGACAGCAGAAGAGGGAAGTGAAACTGCAAGTCTCTGGAACTAGAAATACAGTTGATCCTGTTACAACTCATTTGCACAGGGCGAGGCTGAGCTCAGCTCTCAGCTGATTTGTTATTAAAAAAACATGGGTACAGCTCTCAAAAACTTTGATAAACAATACATCGAAACTCAAAATTCATGTAATAAATGGACAAAACACAAAAAATATGCGTCAAAAATTGATAAGTGATCAAACGTGAGCATAAGTACAGTAGCTATAGTGATTACATCTGTTCATAAAAGTGAAGTGCACTGCTTCTCCTTTTATCCCATCCAGATCTCCATAGTGACCTCCAAAGATTCTACTGTGCTAATCACCACCAGCACACCAAAGTCACCAGAACATATGGCTGCATACATCATGAGCAGCAAGTATGCTCTATTGGGTCATTTAGATAATGACATTTCTCCATTGTGTAGTGCTACTCCCATCGAAGCCACTGGATTACTGCTCAGGTCTTCCCAAAACGCAACACGCTCATTCCCTTTTTCTTCAAGGAGCAGTCTAGGGGATGTTATTTTTGTGTTTTTTATATTTGTAGAACTTGGATAGGGATGAGGGAAGTGGTGGCATACTCCAAAAATAAGAACTATGTACAACTTGAGGACTTGGTATTCCTTTCTGAGCAAGCTATAATAAAGTCCTTGAAACAAACAGTAGACTTCAACTTTAAGTAGTTAGAGTCACAAGAGCAAAGTCCCTTTAAGTAGGGGACTAGGTGGACAAAGCTCTTCAGGACTCCAGCCGGTGTTCCCTTTAACAGACCCGGAGTTGACTAAAGGGGCACCAGAGGGGTAGCTAGAGCACAAGGTCCCCAAGATCTCTAAGTGTCTGTCTCACAAGGCCCAAGGACAGATGGATGCCTCCTTCCAATCTTCCATGCAACATCTTCCAGTGATACCAGACAGATCTTTAGCAGACAGCTCCCCTCAGTCAGCGCTCCTTAGCACCTGGGTCTCAGCTTTCTTCCACTCAGGTCACCCACCTGAGGCCTCACCAACAGAATTTTCTGCCTGGGAGGATACCCCCCCCCCAGGCTTCACTCCTCTGCTCTGGAACAAGACCCTGAGCTCTGTGTGCTCCCAGAATATATGCCATCAGATCCTACCTCTCTGGGACAGGCCAGGGCTGCAATAATATACAAGTACATCAAACTCGTACATGTTGCCATTTGCATAATTCCATACCTATCATCCAGAAACTTCTCAAGTTACCTTGATACAAAGGGAGCTATCAGGCAGACTGGCCACAGCAGAGCACACAGAGCAGACCCAGCTAAACAATCCCAGCTCAATGAGTCCAGTGAGCCAAACTGTGCTTTTACCTTACTCACAATTACAGCCACACCGACTACAGTGTGGCAACTAAATTCACCTATCAAAACCACACACTAACACTTACCTAACTATCCTAGCACCTACCTAGGAGGGTGCTACAATTGAATATGATCCCTTTAAGATGATGTCTCTCTGGTTATGCCACCGACCAGATTAAAACTCCCCAAGGCTAGCAGATAAGTAGCGCAGCTATGTGAAACAAATGTTCACCAACCGGACCCAAATAAAACTTTTCATAGCGTAGTATTTATTAAAGCAATCCAGTTTACAGCAAAGTAAGTAAAAGAACACAGTCACCAGGATTTACAAATATGGCCGCCGCATACAGTCCATGAGGTGGCATGGTGTCATCACTCTAAAACTCTGCAAGAAGATGAACAGCAATTTGTTGGGAGCATAAAGAAGGGTGCAAACGTTAGGATACACCAATTGGCACACGTGTTCCATTGGCAGAGCCAGTGAGTGACGTCATCCCACACAGGTAAACCCCACTCACAGCCTGAGGTCGCGGGTGAAGCCTTGCGTATCTACAAATAAGAATGATCCCAGTGTCAGGCATGACACAAGATATTGTAAGTGTGTTTTTACTCTTTTCACAATAAACGATTTAACTCTGGGTGCCGAACTTCCTATTTTTTGTACAAGTTTTTTTTTTGCACTACAGAATTTATTTAGCACATATGCACTTTCTTTCCTGATGATTAAAGTGTTACTAAACCCAGCAGCCTGTAGTCAATTGGCAGAGGACAAGTGCTGCATTGCATGTTGGCATACTATATATACTGTATATAAAGCCAGGGTACATGTGCTCTGGTTAGTTGAGCCAGGGAACAGAGTCCAGGAGGTAGGGACGGCTGCCCTCTCCTCCATTGAGGCAGTTATGCGGCCCTAGGTGGTCGACCCAGGGGTCTAGAGAGAGAAGCTGAATCCAGAGGTCCTGCAGAGCTGACTGGAAGGGAGACACCAGGAAGGATCTGATTCTGCCTACAGTGAGTACAGATCTGTGTCTTTGGGGCCTTTAGAGTAAGGGGCCACCTCCTTCAGTTAGAAGAGTCAGTGGACGGGTGTCAGTAAAGGGGTTACTTGAGATTATTCTGAAGATAATGTAGTGCATCAAGTCTGCTGCTAGTGAGAGCAAGAAGACTTAATTCCTCCATAAATTTGGCTGTATGGTTAAAGCAGTGTGACTGCTTCAGTGGTGAGGTCAAGTGAGAGTTGTCCTTATCCATTGTGAATCATTCCAGTTGGAGTATCCCACTCATCCCTTCTCTTATCCAAGTTCCAAAATAAAATACAAAAACACAAATACCATGGACTGGTCATTGAGTACCGAGCATGTGGGAGTAAGGGTGGGACAAGCAGGAACCCCTCAGCAACCAAGCGGGAACCCCTCAGCAACCAAGCGGAACCCCTCAGCAACCAAACGGGAACCCTCAGCAATCAAATGGGAACTATTACCAACCAGCTGCAGGTAACCAGAGAGAGGCCTATGAAGTCAACATAAAGCAAGCCCTACAGTGATAGTACTACATATATTATCTGCACAACTCTTATTTTATAATTCAAAATCAGAGAAACCCTGAGAATTGGAAGTGATTTCTTTATAATAAATGGAGTTGAAACATTTCCTCAGATTGGGTTGTGCTCATTATGATATGAGAAGTTCTAGAACACCAAAGACCCGTGACACCGGGGTTACTGTGTGTATTCAGGATGAGCCCCGCCACTGCACACTGCGTGATCTGAGCTAGAAGAAGCCCCACCCACATCCACCAATGGGGATCAGTATAGAGGTGTAGCACTACCCCCTGCAGGAGTTGCAGATAAAAGGGATTCCCCACTCCCGCTCAGCCAGGCACACTGAATATTCACAAGCACCCAGAGTCAGAGAACCGTCCGTGGCTTTGTTTTTTGTTATTTATTAGAGGGATAATAACTTGGCTAGGGTGGGAGGTTATGGGATGCCCACTTGACTTCAACAACTTTAGGGACAACTTCCTATTTACATCTATATACAGTCTCTTCGCCTCCTGCACTTGCTTGCTCCAGTTGAACCACTCTTAAAATGATCTGACAGGCTCCCAGTCAGATTTAGCAACAGCCCATTACAGGCAGGAACTCGTAACCCCCTTTAAAGGTAACTCAAATATAGGGATGGGCTATCTGTTCGAGTCGAATATGAGTTCGACTCAAACATTGGCTGTTCGCCCGTTTGCCGAACAGCGAACAATTTGGGGTGTTTGCAGCAAATTCGCAAAGCCGCGGAACACCCTTTAAAAGTCTATGGGAGAAATTTAAAGTGCTAATTTTAAAGGTTAATATGCATTGTATTGTCATAAAAAGGGTTTGGGGACCCGGGTCCTGCCCCAGGGGACATGTATCAATGCAAAAAAAAGTTTTAAAAACTGACGTTTTTTTGGGAGCAGTGATTTTAATAATGGTTAAAGTGAAACAATAAAAGTGAAATATTTCTTTAAATTTCGTACCTGGCGGGTGTCTATAGTATGCCTGTAAAGTAGCGCATGTTTCCCGTGTTTATAACAGTCCGTGAGCAAAATTACATTTCTAAAGGAAAAAAAAGTCATTTAAAAGTGCTAGCTCTAGTGCCGGCTATTAATGAATTGTCGGTCCCGACAATACACATAAAAGTCATTGAAAGTCATTGAAAAATAAAAAAAAATGTGTGGGGGTCCCCCAAAATTCCATTACCAGGCCCTTCATGGATATTAAGGGGAACTCCGCATCAAAATTTTTTTTTTAAATGGCGTGGGGTTCCCCCCAAAAATCCATACCAAACCCTTCAGGTCTGGTATGGATTTTAAGGGGAACTCTGCTCCAAAATAAAAAAAATGGCGTGGGGTTTCCCCAAAAATCCACACCAGACCCTTATCCAAGCACGCAACCTGGCAGGCCGCAGAAAAAGAGGGGGGGACGAGAGAGAGGCCCACCCCCCTCCTGAACCGTACCAGGCCACATGCCCTCAACATGGGGAGGATGTCCCCATGTTGATGGGGACAAGGGCCTCATCCCCACAAACCTTGCCCAGTGGTTGTGGGGGTCTGCGGGCGGGGGGCTTATCAGAATCTGGAAACCCCCTTTAACAACTGACACATAATCACACACATAGGTTGGACTTGATGGACTTGTCTTTTTTCAACCTCACCTACTATGTAACTATGTAACTATGTAACAAAGGGGACACTCAGATCCCGTCCCCCTTATGTGAATTGGTAAGGGGTACATTGTACCCCTACCATTTCACAAAAAAAAGTGTCACAATGTTAAAAAAACACAGGAGACGGCTTGGGACAAGTCCTTCTTGATCTCCAGCGATGGATGATCTCCAGCGACTCCAGCGAGGAACACGCACAGGATCCTGCCTCCACCGGAGGCACCCAGCCAATGACGCAGCGCCAGCTTGACATCTCTTATTTAGCTGAGGGCAGGGCCACCCGTCACGTGACCCCATCCCCCTCTGACAAGGGGAAACGCCGGGGTTTCCCAGTGACATGTATGGGTGATCCTGCCCCCCTCTGATGCAACGCAGGATTCCCCTTGCATCAGAGGGGGGCGGGGTCACCTGTACACGTCACTGGGAAACCCCAGCGTTTCCCCTTGTCAGAGGGGGATGGGGTCACGTGACGGGTGGCCCTGCCCTCAGCTACATAAGAGCTGTCAAGCTGGTGCCACGTCATTGGCTGGGTGCCTCTGGCGGAGGCAGGATCCTGTGCGTGTTCCTCGCTGGAATCACTAGAGATCATCCATCGCTGGAGATCGAGAATTGGATTACATCACTGGAGTAGGAGAATTAATTTATTGGATTACATCGCTGGAATCTCTTTTTTATTTTTTATTTTTTTATTCTTAATAAAGGACTTGTCCCAAACCATCTCCTGTGGTTTTTTAACATTTTGACACTTTCTTTTTGTGAAATGGTAGGGGTACAATGTACCCCTTACCAATTCACATATGGGGGCTTGGATCCGGGTGTCCCCTCTGTTAAAGGGGGCTTCCAGACTCAGATAAGCCCCTGCCCGCAGACCCCCACAACCACCAGGCAAGGGTTGTGGGGATGAGGCCCTTGTCCCCATCAACATGGGGACATCCCAGGTTGCGTGCAGGCCGCAGGTTAAGATTTAATTTAATTGTCTTTAGTGCTGGACTCCGAGGCCTGAACTGTGACTGAATCGGGAGTGACAGGTTGGGGAAGAGGGAAGAGGAAAATAGGCAGAGGGAGGAGAGAAAAAAATCAAGGGGAGATAGAAGAGAAAGAGGGAGGACAGCAGGGATAAAGAGAGAAGAATTAGGAAGAAGGAGGGAGGAGGAGAGTAGTGAGAAATTGGAGAGAGGAGGGAGTGAGGGAGGGAAGGAAGGAGGAAGAGAGGAGAAAAAAAAGAGCAAAGGAGTAATAAATAGGAGAGAAAAGAAAGAGAGTAGAGAGAAAGAAGGGAAGAAAAGAGAAGAGAAAGAGAGGAGGAAAGAGGAGAGAAGAGAGAGAGGGGAGAGACAAGAGAGTAGAGGGAAGAGGAGAGAAAAGAAAAAAAATGAGGAATGAGGAGAGAAGAGAGAGATGATAAAGAGGAAGGCAGAGAGGAGAATAGAGGAGCAAGAAGCAGAGATGAAAAGGAGAAGGAAAGAAGTGAGGAAGAGGAGCGAGGGGGAGAGAAGAGGAAGAGAGAAGGAAGAAGGATAGAAAACAGAGGGAGGAGGAAGGAGGATAGGCAAAAGTAAGAGGAGATAAGGGAATAGGAAGAGAGAAGGAAGGAGGAAAGAAAACAGAGAGAGGAGGAGAGGAGAGAGGAGGAGAGGAGAGAGAAAGAGAGGGCAGAAGGAGTCGCAGAGAGGAGAGGGAAATGTGGAAGAAGGAAAGAAGACAGAGAGAGGAGGGAGGAGGAGAGAAGAGAGAAAGAGTAAGGAGGGGGAGAAAAAAGGGAGAGACCATGAAGGAGGAGAGAAAACAGAGATGCCCTGTACACACGATCGGACATTGATCGGACATTTCGACAACAGAATCCATGGATTTTTTCCGACGGATGTTGGCTCAAACTTGTCTTGCATACACACGGTCACACAAAGTTGACGGAAAATCCGATCGTTCTGAACGCGGTGACGTAAAACACATTCGTCGGGACTATAAATGGGGCAGTAGCCAATAGCTTTCATCTCTTAATTTATTCTGAGCATGCGTAGCACTTTGTGCATCGGATTTGTGTACACGCGATCGGCATTTAACAGATTGGATTTTGTTGTCGGAAAATTTTATAGCCTGCTCTCAAACTTTGTGTGTCAGAAATTCCGACGGAAAAAGTCCGATGGAGCCCACACACGAATTTCTGACAACACAATCCGATCGCACTTTTTCCATCAGAAAATCCGACCGTGTGTACAGGGCAAGAGAGGAGGATGGAGAAAAGTGAGAGCAGAGGGAGGAGAAAAGACAAAAAGAGGATCAAGGATGAGAGAAGAGAAAGAGAGAAGGAAGGAGGACAAAAGACAGAGAGGAAGGAGGAGGAGATACGAGACATAGTGGGAGGGGGTAAGAGGAGAGAAGAGAGAGAGAAAGATAATAGGAGGATTAGAGAAGTCAAGTGGAGGAAGGAGAAGAGAAATAAGAGTGCGGATAAAGACTCAAAGAGAGAGAGGAGAGAGAAGAAGAGAAGAAAAAGAGTGAGGAGGGAGAGGAGGGAGGAAGAAAGAAGAGCAAGAGAGCAGATAAAAGAGCTGAGAAGAGAAAAAGAGGAGAGAAAAAAGAGAAAAGAGAGAGGACAGTCATAGGAGAGGGGAGGAAGAAAAATGGGACAGAGTAGGAAGGAGGAGAGAAGGAAGTGAGAGAGAAGAGGGAACAGGACAGTGGCAGCCCGTTCATTAGGGAGGCCCCCTATCCATACAACTGACCCCCTAATCTACATTCAGGGTGCAAGGCCATGTATTCCAATGGGGGTGTGTTTTTTTTTTTAAGCACATGATTAGAACTAGAGGCTCTAATAGGCTTCAAAAAAGGGTGGGCTCGGGGCGCAGAGCAGAGATTCTCCTCTCGCCCAATCAGAAAGCGGGTCCTGAGACCGATTGGCCAACAGAGATGCACGGCTGGACACTGGCCAGCTCCATGTACCAAGTTTCTGACTGGGACTCTCCGCTGTCCCCGGCCGGCTCAGAGGGGCGAGGTTCGCTCAGGGGCCCCATGATCTCCAAGAAGGACTGGACAGGATGACAGGTTCCTGTCTGTATCCGGCAAGCCTTGTCCCAGGTGCTGTAGGGCTACAACTGGTCTCTGGTGCCCATGCCGGTCCGGGGCTCCAGCTCCCTCAAAGCCAAGCCCCATGCTAAGAGCTGAGGGGAAGCCTGACCCACCAGTCGCCGCTGCTTCCAGCACTCCCCGGCTCAGACAGGGGAGATCGGATTGTCATCCCGTAAGGTGGGGAGGCCAGTCGTCTTCCCATCTGTCCGTCTCCCGCAGGGGAGTTGGGATGGCATTGGTTTTCCCCCTAAATTATTGAGCACCAGCCCCTACTGGAACAGGATAAAAGAGAAAGAGAGGGAAAAGGAGGAGAGAAGAGGGAGAGACAGGAGGGAGGCGTAGAGAAGAAAGTAAAGTGAGAGTGGAGGAGAGAAGATAAAGAGAGGAGGGTTGAGGAGAGAAACGAGAGAGAGAGGAAGGAAAAAAAGGGGGAGGAGAAAAGAGGGAGAGAGGAGGAGGGAGAAGGGAAAAGAGTGAGTGAGGGGGAAGGAGGAGAGAAAAGAGAGAGAGAGGGGGAGAAAGAAGAGTGGGAAGAGAATGAGGGAAGAGAAAGAGAAAAGGAGTGAGGAAAAGAGATAGATAGAGAGAGAGAGAGAGATGATGTAAAAGGAGAGAAGAGACAGATAGAGGAGAAAAGGAGAGGAGGGGAGAGGAGGAAAGAAGTTGAGAAGATGGGAGAAAATGGAAGAGAGAGATAGGAGGGGGAAAAAAAACAAAGAGAGAAGAGAGAGAGAGAGTAGGGAGGAGGAGAGAACAGAGCGGAAAGAGGACAAGGAAAGAGAAAGAGAAAATGAGTGAGGAAAAGAGAGAGAGAGATGAAGGAAAAGGAGAGAAGAGACAGAGAGAGGAAGGAGGAAGAGAGAAGAGAAAAAGAGAGATATGGGGAGAGAAGAGAGTGGGAGGAAGGAGGAGAGAAGCGGGAGAGAGGAAAGAGGAGAAAAGATAGAGAGGGGAGGGAGGAGGAAAGAAGTGAGAATTCAATGAGAGGGGGGAAAATGGAAGAGAGAGAGAGGATGAGGAAAGACAAACAAAGAGAGAAGGAGGAGGGGGAGAGAAGATAAAATCTGACCCCCTGCCATAGGGCAGACAGAAGGTTGGAGCCTTTGTCACACACAATCTTTCCTGGCACAAGATGGAGCTAACCACCTCTGGGCCTGCCCCTGAGGAGCTGACATAAACTCAGGCCCACTGTGGCTCCTGTCCCAGGCATATCAGCTGAACTATTGTATAACATCATTTTTTTTTTTTGCAAGAGTCATTGCATAGTCTATTGAATTGCTTTTCAGAGGACAACTTATCCAAGAAGGGCATTGAGGAGGAACAGATGGATGCGACTGCACTGTTACCATCATCAGCTGTAAGGAAGCTGGGTGGCACAGGTAGCTACAATGGTGTGCCCCATCTTGCATTTCTTTCTGGCTACCAGCAGAGTTATGCCACATACACACAACCAGTTTTTCCGTCAGAATTAACTCGTTTTTTTCGACGAAGTTCTGACGGAGTTCCGCTGAAACGGACTTGCCTACACATGATCACACCAAAGTCCGATCGTTTAGAACGCGATGACGTACGAAGGGACTAGAAAATGGAGGTTCAATAGCCAGTAGCCAATAGCTGCCCTTGCGTCGTTTTTGGTCCGTCGGAATAGCATACAAACGAACGGTTTTCCTGATAGAAATTGATTCCGTCGGAAAGATTTAAAATGTGTTCTATTCCTAGGTCCCTCAGAATTTTCAAAAGAAAAAGCCAAATGAAGCCCACACACGATCGGAATATCCAATAGAATGTTTCCGTCTGACCTTTTCTGCCAGAAAGTCCGGTCGTGTGTACGCGGCATTGCACACTATGAACACTATATAAAGCTCCTGCCCCTACTTGCTGGAATACGAGTCTGTGGTTAGGTGGACATTCCTGCTGACCAAGTGGTCCAATGGCATGGAAACATTATCTTCCACAAGATGGTGGGGGGCAGGGATGGCCTTATGGGCAAAAAATGTCGGCTGGGAATGATCCACTGCAGTTAAGCACATTCACAAAAATTCACAAAAGTGTGCCAAATCCACCAGCTAGAAAGGCTGGAGCTTTAAGACAACAATTTTTCCTAGCTGCCATTGAGGCACTGGGCATAGGGATGGCTGGGATTGTACTTCTGTTCCATAATCTGGTGCATAGAAACGTACCTATTAAATGCTTAAGCTTGAAATGGCAGGGTGGGGTTGGCAAAACTAGAGAAAGGTTTAAACCTACACATGCCCCTACTCTGCTTGGCACCTTTTCCCCTTTGGAAGAGTCAAAATGTAAACCGCTGACACCCATTGAAAGATTTTCAAGGCTGTTGATGGGGAATCTTGTATAGTGGTGGTAGAGGTGGAAAGTTAGGAGCTAGAAGTAGAAGGCTGAGTGTGACCTTATTCATGCTGAAGGCTAGCATAGAGATGCTGCTCCCAATCAGCCCATGGTGAGAAGTCATGTATCACTTCATACACACGATACCCAAATGACTGATTGTATTGCCATGCTTGGTACTCTTTAGACAGAGACTGCAAATTACTACAGTGCAGTCTATAACAAATGTGTCGATAAAGGTCCACACCTGCCATTCAGTGGAATTTACTGGTTGCTCCCCCCACTCCTCTGTGAACTTCCCCAGATGAAATCCTGTCTCACTGATGTTGTGCCTCTCCCTAACTTTCCTCCTCTGCTATATCTGGCACCCATGTACAGCTATAGACCTTGTTATCACTTCCCAACTACTCAATACTGGGGCCAACATGGCAGTAGACCTCAGCTGCAGGAACATGTGTACTAATTAGTTCATTCTGCCTTATTTTACCCCCTCTATGCTCCCATTGCACTTTTTTCAACCTCGGAGCCCATTAATTGCTGTGCATCTCTTTCCAGCAAATGGCTGATATGGTGCTTCATTAACTATGCAATGACAAGTATCTGTGGATGAGGAAGAAGAACAGGGAGCTTTAGCAGCTTCTGAAGACTTCAAGCTATTCTGTTCCTGGGAGACAGAGGCGGAGGATGATGAAGACTTGGTTAGCCACTCTTCTCTTCAGCTCTGGGTGTATAACAGGCTTGCTGCCGGAAAGGAAAGGTGCATGTGCCCTTCATCTAGATGCGGCATCTCTGACGTGGCCTGTGGATACCAATGCTGGAAGAAAGGTATGTCATGCTGATCCTAAAGCGGTAAATAGGTTTTTATAAGTGTAAATGTACACAGTCATGGGGCTTGTCTTAATCTGACATCACGGTTTGTTAAAAAATCCCCTGAAAGCTGAGCTCAGCCTAGCCCTGTGCAGAAAAAATGTGACCGGTTCATCTGCATTTCTAGTTTCAGAGACTTTCATTTCATTTCTCTTCTGCTGTCAGCGATGGCGTCTGCTGATCTGAGAACTGAGCTTGAATGTTCCGTCTGTCTGAACATTTATACAGATCCTGTAACCCTGAAATGTGGACACGACTTCAGCCAGGACTGTATTGATCGTGTGCTGGATACACAGGAGGGGTCTGGAGGATATTCCTGTCCTGAATGTAGAAAGAAGTTTCAGGATTCCTCTGTACTGCAGGGAAGCATAACCATGAGGAACATAGCACAGCCAAATCAGGAGGAGTCTGGGGTCTTCTGTACTCACTGTGTGGACTCTCCTGTACCTGCTGTTAGAGCCTGTCTACACTGTGAGGTTTCTCTATGTGATAAACACCTGAGGGCCCACAAAATGTCCCCAGAACACACTGACCCCATCTTGTCCATGGAGAGCAGGAAATGCTCCATCCATAAGAAGATCCTGGAGTATTACTGCACTGAGGATGATACCTGTATCTGTGTGACTTGTTCTATGATCGGAGGACATAAAGGACATGAGATGGAGCCACTAGATGAGGCTTCTGAGAAGAAGAAGGAGACACTGAGGAATGTTCTGCAGAAACTTCTGACAAAGAGAGAGGAGACGGAGGAAAGAGTCCAGAGTCTGCAGGAACACAGGAGGAAAGTAGAAGAAGAAGCAGCTGGTGACACCGAGAGAGTCACTGTCCTGTTTATAGATCTCAGGAGACGTCTGGAAGAACTGGAGAAGAGAATCCTGAGGGAGATTTCCAGGCAGACAGAGCGGATCTCCATCTCCATCCGGGATCTGGAAATAAAGAAGGAGGAGCTGTCCAGGAAGATACGTCACATTGAGGAGCTGTGTAACATGACGGATCCACTGACTGTCTTACAGGAATCAGACACAGGTGACTTGTGTGATACTGAGGATGGAGATAATGAGGACAGAGAGAGACATGAGGAACTCCTCCATGATGGAGGGGGTCTGGATGTGGCAGGGGTCTTACATACAGGTTTATCTGATATAATTACAGAGGTAAATGTATACTTCTATAGACAGGAGGCTGCAGAAATATTACTGGATATAAACACAGCTGGTAATAAGCTATATATATCAGATGACAGGAAAATGGCAAGCAAGTCATATAGATGCCAGAAGCGCCCAGAAACACCAGAGAGATTTCAGTATTGTCCTCAGGTGATGAGCAGTCAGAGTTTCTCCTCAGGGAGACATTACTGGGAATTGGATGTTGGGAGGTCGGATGAATGTATAGTTGGGATGTGTTACCCCAGTATAGAGAGGGGAGGACATAAGTCAGAGATTGGGAAGAATAACAAGTCCTGGGGTTTGGACAGGGATAATGATGATGATCAGTATTGGGTGATACATGACAGTAATAAGTCCCTCCTACCCACCAACCCCTCCAGTAACAGAGTCAGGATATATCTGGATTATGAGGCCGGGCGGATCTCTTTTTATGATCTGTGTGACCCGATCCGACATCTCCACACCTTCACCACCACCTTCACTGAGCCCCTCCATGCTGCGTTTTGTGTATGGGAAGGACGTATAAAGATATGTGGGGGGGAATCAGGAGATGTGAGAACTCCGCCCAGAGTCTGGTGACATCACAGGGACGGGTGGTGGGATTGGTTCATTGATCTGCCAATGCTTGGAGGAGGCGGTGACTCTTGGGAGAAGTATCCGGGTTGCCATTGCAGACCTCCTTCTGAAAATGCTAGTTATCTGACTGTGTCTAATGTAAGAACATATAAAGTGGTACTAAAGACAAAATAAAAAAATGACAGATATGATGGCGTCGGTCACTGACATGAACACAGTCTTTGTTTTTTTGAGGCCCCCTGTAAATTAGTTTTATTTACCTGTTGGTTCTGCTGTTATTTCCCAACTTCCTATAACAGACCAATCTATCCAGTAAAAGTGCAGTTAGAGGATTGGGAAAGACCATTTATCACTGACAGGTGCTTACAATGGTCAGCTTTTATCCATTCATGTAAATCCTTTATCCCAAAAGGAAACACAAATGTTGGTGTAACGGCTTATAAAGTGTTATCTGAAGTTCGGATTTAATTTGTTGGTCACTTATATAAAGTCCATCTAAATCTACTAGTCCATCAAACATCCTCCTCTCCAGACAATTATGCTGTCCAAGGGGGTCTCCACTGCCCCTCCATAGATAGAGAAGCCACCCTAAGACAGGAAGTGTGTTAGAAAATTCACCAAACTTCTTATCTCTATACTTGTTCCGTTGTTCTTCCGAAAGCTCCAATTCGCCACAATCTTCAAGCATGTCAATTCCTGTGACTCTCCAGCAGCGATAATTGGAGATTTGGACTAGTTGCCTGTTTTCACAGAACACCGGCAGTGTAGACACTACGGCAAACAACGAGTTGTCAGAAGAAAAAAGTTGTTGCCGCCTTGGAGGCGGCCATTTTGTTGGTCACTAGCGGACGGACTAACAATGTCCACTCATTATATGGTTTAATGTAGTGTATACGCTGCCGGGGTTCTTCAAAAACAGCCAACTCGCCAAATCTCAAGTTACTAATGCTGGAGAGTCACCGTCAAGTGACGTGGTTGGATATTTTGGCGAGTTGGAGTTTTCAGCAGAACACACCGGGTCAAACACTGATAAAGTATTGAAGGCAAAAAAATTGCATGACAGCCAGGGAACTAGCATTCTCAAAAGGATGTATCTCTCATTTCATATGCCCTTTAAATGTGATAAATGTAATACATTAACTGACACAATGATATATGCCAGGTGTGTCTGGATTCTGAGGGACAGTCCCAAGAGTTAGAGGTTTGTCCCTGAAAATGTTGCTGATTTCAATAACAATTTCTCCAATCGCTTCTATTATTATTTGTATTACAGAGTCAGTTCATCTTCATGGTAACAACAATCGGTGATGGTTATTTTAATCCTCATTTTCTTGATTTTCTTAATGTTAGCAGTTTTCAGTCCTGAAAATACATGTCATTCATATAATTAATAACAGTCAATTGAAATAAGTACAGACTAGTTTCTAGACTTTGCTTTTGAATGCAGTGCTTGGCAGAAGAACTAACAATCCACGTCAGATTTCCCCTATGATAACCCCGGAGACATCTATCATCTGTTATAGTCATCCTGCCGTCCACCAGAGGACCAGATTAGGAATGTTCATGTTTCTATTGGTCATGTTCTATTTCTATCACTGGAGTCATGTGATCAGTTCTGTCAATCATTTTTCACATTTTTTATGCCTCAATCATGGCTAGTAATTATACATGTTTATATATTGTATTGTGTCAGGAACAATTAATTAAGTCAGCAATAATGATTATTTAATCAACTATACAATGCCTCCAATTTAAAAGAAATGATTAAATATAACTACAGTGACCAAATGTATTATTCCTTGAAATTGTTGCTCCATGCAGAAATTTTTAAGCAAAATAAAATTGTGTGATAATATGGACTATGGAACGAGAATAAAAAAAAATATTAACACATTTTTATTCACTAACAAACATGTATAGCAGCAAAATTAATAGTATGACCTAGCCACATAAAAATGTATTTTCCACAACAAAATACCTCAACTTATATGTCTAAAATATAAAATATACTTAGAAACTAGATGAATTAGATCATTTACTGTCCACTCATAGGTATCGTAACTGAGTACCAATAACCTAACTAACCTAGAAGACAACTAGGTCCACATTTATCAGACCGTCCGCTTTGCTTCCTCTGCAGCAGAATGAAGGGGTCCAGTCTATATACAGGTTGTGGTAACAGTGCAGATTTTCAATTACTGAATCCCCAGGTGTTATCATACCATGAATTGAGTATATTAAAATTTAGTACACACACCAATAAGAAAAAAATAAATAAAATATATATATATATATATATAATTTTTTTTTTTTTCATTTACTGTGTTTTATTTATGTAAATTTACAATTATGTTTAGTTACTATGTAGCCCCGTGGTCCTGTGAGATTTGTTCTACTGTGCTTCCTTACATGTAGGAAAATGAAACTAAAGCTTGACTTTACATATATATATATATATCTATACCGTATATACTCAAGTATAAGTCGTTCCGAGTATAAGTCGAGGCCCTAATTTACCACAAAAAAATGGGAAAAACTTATTGACCCGAGTATAAGATGAGGGTGAGAAATGCACAGCTACTGTAAGTGGAAAAGAGGGTCAACAATGCCCATTTGCAGCTTCACTGTGCCCATTTGCAGCCATAGGTCCCCCAAACTTCAAACTCGGTAGTTAAGGGTTCCTAGATGCCCCCTAGCTGCAGCCAAAATTTGGGGTCTCTGAACCCAAAGGGTCCCGAAATTACATTGCTGCAGATGGACACAGTTGACCGAATTTGGGGCCACGTATCTTGGGGCAACCTAGTACTAGGAACCCCAAAGTTGGTGTGTACACCTAGTGGAACTAGCCCCATAAAATATCCAAAGCTGGGGTTTCTAGCACCAAGTGGCCCTGAGATACAGGGCCCCAAACATTGGTTCAGAAAATGTCAAGCACTTTTCTGTAGCAGAGAATGACATTTTCCGAACCGGCTTTGGGCCCCGTATTTCGGGGCCATTTGGTGCTAGGAACTCCATCTTTGGATATGTTATGGTACCAGTTCCACTGGGTTTGCACACCACATTTGGGGTTCCTAGCTATAAGTGGCCCTGAGATACGGGGCCCCAAAGTCGGTTCGGAAAATGAAATGTTTGCTGCAGAAATGTGCTTGACTCAAGTATAATTGAGGGACGCACTTTAAGCACAAAAAAATGTGCTGAAAAACTCGACTCATACTAGAGGATATACGGTATATATATATATATATATATATATATATATATATATATATATATATATATGAGTTTCTTTCAGAAGTAATATGAAATTTTCAAAGTAATGATAACATTATATTATGCCCAGGATTTTACTGAAGCTAAGTTAGGGGCCACATTCCGGTAGGACCTTCAAAAAGGTCAATTGAGCATCTAAGACAGAGAGAGCGAGCTCTACATAAGAGTACTGATGATGATGATGATGAAGATGATGCTGATAGTTAGAGTGGTTGTGATAAAGATTAATATGAAGCCCCCTTTTCTCTCTGAAGTTTTCCTTCTATTCCCAAAAATTGCTATTAATTAGGGATCCGCACATAAGGTATGGTTTGGAATATTTGGAAGATGATGCTTTTTTGTACAAACAGATGTGCTTTATTGTCACAAAAGGGAAAAATACAAAATACCAATTGACATAGTACATAACACTTCATGGAAGGTTTACATGAATGCTCACAGATCAAGTCGGTGTGGACAGTCTTAAGGGACAATGCATAGAAAACATCAATACTGTCAATACTATAAGTATCATAAGACCTCCAATACCCAGAAGCCCTCCCCACCCCCCAAAAGACTATTCACACAACAGACCGTTTATCATTAGGAGGATATCCATGGAGCCCATACTTTTTCGAATTTCCACAGACAGCCTCGGTTAATATATGTGATCCTATACATGGGTATAGCTGCCTTAATCTGTGCTTCCCAGGCTGAAATGGACGGGGAGGAGGAGTCGATCCACTTCATGAGGATCTCTTTTTTAGCGTAATAGAGCAGATAAGAGATAAGCAATTTTAGATGATCAGCTCTTTGCTCGTCATCATGAACCCCCAATAGAGCGAGTTCTGGTTTGGCTGGAATGGATATTTGTAACCTAGCATTGATTTCTCCAAATATCGCAGTCCAGTATGTCGCTATAATGGGACACTCCCAGAACATGTGGAAAAATGTTCCAATTTGAATCTTACATTTAGGGCACATGGGGTCTTTGTCAGGGAATATACGATGAAGTCTCTGAGGAGTGTAATAGATCCTATGGATAAATTTAACCTGAATTAGCTTGTCTCTAGAGGCTTTTACTAGCTTAGGGCCATAATCCAAACAGTCCTCCCATCTCTCTTTGTCCCATGATGGAATGTCTGCATGCCATCTGTCCCATAATTTCTCTATCTTAGGGGAGTCCTTGCCTAGGGGTACGTTATATAGGGCTTTAGAGACATCTCCAGGAGAGAGAAGCCCCTCAATGGGATCAGCTTGAAGTAGGGGTGCTTGTGGAAATTGAGCCCTAGTCGCGTGTCTGAGCTGTAGATATCTAAACCTCATCCATTGGGGTAATTGGAATTTGTTAATTATGTCCGTCAGGGAAATCAACTCCCCTCTGGGCATTATTTGCCCCAGGGTACAATACCATATCTAGCCCAAAGCTGCGGGTCTGGGATAGTACAAAAGTGCTTTAGCGCTGGATTCCCCTATAAAGGATGTGCTGGTGATAATGGGCCCGGCTTAAGGTATCTACGTCTAGCAGCCACCCATACCCTACACGTCACCCGGGTGGGTCCAGGAACCCTCAAGTATGCCCCCGGTCCTCGGTAAGGAAAGTTACAAAGGTCAGTAAGCGAGCCCAAACAGTTTGCCTCAAGGCAGACTGCAGCGTTAGTTCTGGAGCCCTGGAACCACCAATAGACCGACACCAACATAGCAGCCCAGAAGTAAACCTGGAAATTGGGGAGACCCAAGCCCCCCAAACCGGCAGGCAACCACAGGGTGGAGCGTGCCAACCTGGGGTTTCCACCATTCCAAATAAAAGATCCCACCAATCGATCAATCTCCTTAAAAAATGAAACAGGGACCCATACCGGGCAATTTCTGAACAAATAGTTAAATTTAGGTAGTATCATCATCTTAAGGAGGTTGATGCGCACCAGTAGATTCAGTGGTAAATTAGCCCATGCAGAGCATTTCGTACGTAGAGTATTCAAGACAGGGTTTAGATTCTTTATAATAAAGTCGGAGGGATTTTTTGTGATCACTATCCCGAGGTATTTAAACTCCTTCACCCATTGCAACGGGGAGGAGGGGGCCCAGACGCAGCTCCATCATCCAGAGGGAACAACACTGATTTTGTCCAGTTGATTTTTACACCTGATAATCCCCCAAAATTATCAAAAATTTGCAGGGCAGCTTGAAGAGAGGGGCCGGAGTCATTTAGATATAAAAGCGCGTCGTTGGCGTAGAGGGACAGCCACTCTTCCATCACATCCCCCTGATGAAGACACGTGACCCCCTGTGTCGAACACGTGTAGGGGAGGGGCCAGGACGGAGCGAGCAGCGTACAGCGAAAAGTGAACAGCTGAGCCGGGAGAAGCACATACCCCGCGGCAGACCATACAATATATCCCTTTGGAGCTTTTTACTGTTTGGTGCACAGCAGCACCCATGAAATGTGAGTACCCCTTTGTGGGAAGTTTTGTCTTGTTGGAATAAATTTTAAAAGCGGAATTACACTATATAGTCTCTTCTTATTTCTATGATTAATGCCCATGGAGCCTAATTGACCCAAAGTGGAGATCGATCTAGCGTTCGCATATAGCCCAAGGGGTGGCTACATAGCGTGATTTGACACAAGGTAAAAGCTGTGTCACACGCTCTAAGGTGAGCGCAACCACTGTGGGGGGGCACTGTGGCACAATACCATTATTTATAGCACTGGAATTCGGCACATTGGATCACCTGGATACCTAATGGAGATTTATGGACACGGAAACACTTTTTAGTTGCAATTTTGGGACACTTATATAAGAACTTTACTTCATAGTTTTTTTTGCGTTTTTTGATGTTTTGCATGTTGCATGTTACATGAAGTATTGCATGTTTGTAGTTTGCAGTCACCTTTTAAAGAATAATTTATGCACAATTGTGTACATATATTGTTTAGCACTATATGCATCTTTATTGATTATCCATACATTCATGCACATTGCACAGGAGTGATACTATTTTTTTCACAGGAGTATTTATTTATATTATTTAAATTAGTTTTTTTCAGCATAGTTATGCATAATTGAGGTAAATGATGAGATATTTTGAAAATTTTACTTAGAATATTAACCTAGCGCAACGCAATTTCTTCTATATTATATTCACTCTTCCATCACACCCACCCGCAGGCCCAGGACATCTGGAGCACTCCTGATCAAGATAGCCAGGGGCTCCAGCGCCAGGGCGAAAAGGCTCCGAAACCCAATTATTCGTACGGACGCAAGCTCTGGGAGCATGGTATAATAGTCGAATGCCGTGAATAAACTTGGGATCAAATCCAAATCTATGCAATACAGTCCATAAATAGTTCCATTCGACCGAGTCAAATGCCTTTTCGGCATCAAGAGAGGCAATAACTCTGGTCCCTGGGTTATCATGTGGGATAGTAAGGTTAAGGAATAGGCGTTTTATATTTATGTCGGTTCCCTTGCCTGGCATAAAACCAGTTTGATCTATGCCGATTAGATCCTCTATAGCATGAGATAATCGGATGGCCAGGACCTTAGCAAAGATCTTGGCGTCCACATTGATTAAAGAGATGGGCCTGTAGGATGCACAATCAAGTGTATCCTTACCAGGTTTAGGAATCAACACAATTATTGCCTCATTCATTGAATCAGGTAAGGCCTCCAGCGTCGCAAATTTAGATAGTAGTGAGGTTAATTTAGGGACCAGAAGTTCGGTAAAATCTGAGTAAAATTCAGACGGTAGGCCATCCGCCCCAGGTGCCCCCACCCCCCCCACCCCCCCGGAGATGTCCCATGGAAATTTGAATCTCTTTAAGCATAATGTCTGCCTCCAAACCCTCTTTGGCTTCCATAGTCACGACTGGAATGGACAGTGAATCAAGAAACAAGGACAGAGCAGAGTCAGAAGCATCAGTCCGAGATGAGTATACTTCCTGGAAGTACTCTCTAAAACGGCTATTAATGTTATTGGGTGCCGTAAGTAGCTGGCCGGAACTATCTCTGATGGAACCTATGGGGGTGGATGGTATGTTACCCTTAGCCAACCATGCAAGAAGTTTCCCATTCTTTCCACCATGTTCAAATACTCGTTGGGCCGAGAATAGTAGAGCCTTGTCTGTTTGGGCCATTCTAGCTGTGGAGAGTCCGCGCAGAGCATGTTTCCACACCCTATATCGGTCATCTCCTGGGGCAGAGATAAAGTCAGCTTCTAGTGCAGCGGCCTGTGTCTCAAGCTCCTCCAGAGTCACGCTTGAGACGAGCAATGCTAGTTATGAATTCCCCTCTAGCCCAGGCCTTAAAGGAGTCCCATAAAACAGGTGGGGTGGCAAAGTCAACATTGTCCGTCCAAAAATTACAGATGTCAGCTGTAAGAGGTTCCTGTAGTCTCTCATCATTAGCCCAAAATCTTGAGAGACTCCATAGGCGGGTTCCAGGGGGGGTAGTCAAAGTCAGCATCAGACATACGGGTGCGTGGTCAGAAATTCCCCTGGGAAGCACAGTCAGATCCTGAACAGATTGTAATGCAGGGCCAGAGGCATATACCAGGTCTATTTTAGATAGGGTTTTGTGAGAAGAGGAATGACAAGTATATACCCTCAACGTCGGGTGCATGTGCCTCCAAACGTCAGTGAGGGCAAAAGTATCAGCCCATTGCCTAAGATCCGGAGTGTCACGAGCCGACTGGTGTAATCTATCAAGTTCCACCGAAGGAACCATATTAAAATCCCCCAGGAGAAAGACCAGGTCTGTATCAAATTGCACCACAATTTGCATGATCTCGTGAAGGATTCTGCCAGTGGCTGGAGGGGGGATTAAGATTCCAACTAATACCACATCTTTATCATATATATTAGCATGCACAATGATAAATCTTCCCTCCCTGTCAGTTCTGACCTCCAGAAGTCTAAACGGTAGTGTCTTGTGTACTAAGATGCTGACCCCTCGGGCATACGTGTAGAAGGTGGAATGATAGTTCAAGCCAAAACACAGGCTTTTTTAAGGCAAATAGTTTTGTTATCCTGCAGATATGTTTCTTGGAGGATACAGATCTGCGGGTGATATTTATGCAGGAACCAAAACACTAAGGAGCGCTTCACAGCAGTGCTGAGGCCTCGCACGTTCCATTATTTTAAACTCAGCCATTAGGTGGGAGATATGGAGGAAATGCATTCAGTATCCAGCCTGAGGGAGCAGCATCTGATCCCAGAATCACATACAGCTTCACATATAGTCCCATGTCAAAAACTTTAAGTATAGACAAACTAAAGCACCTGTAGAGAAAAAAAAACAATTAACAAAAATAACCCCAACAAACTCCCCCCCCCCTACCCCGCATCCCCCACCCCAACCTAGGAATGCTTTGTTCCCCAAACATCAAACACCCAATGTCAGGGAGCGTGAACCCGTGTCTGTGCAGTCACTTAGTGGAGTTAACCCGTCCACATGAAGTGAAGAGAGGCTCCGCCGCCAATAGGAGGCAGGGGAAGAAATTCAAACAGTAGAAAAATGATTATTTTATCAATTCATAGCTTCATAAGTAAGGGAGGCAAAAAGGAAAAAAAAAGAAGAATAAATGAAGAAAAATAAGGGAAGATTCTCCGCATGAGTTCCTCGTTGCCGGAACATACAAGGAAAGTTATTTCAGCATTGTGTGACAGCTCACAGCTGTCAGAGGCACTTGTCTTCCCAAGGCTTATCTAGGTTCAAAAAACCTCACCAGGAATTGTTGTCACAGAAAGATATGCATGACAGCTGATATGTAGGCCCAGATGGGCATAAAGAGGATGAAATTTGAGCTTGTAGTACAACAAGCTAGCACTAGAGTCCACCAGAGGTCATCTTTAACAACTCAGGAACTGCAGCAATAGGAATATAAAACTTTTTCAGGAGGAAAACATGTACTTTCAGTGCAGCAGCAAAAAAAAAAAACAGTCTCTTGCTTTCTCTGACCAGATCACTATTAGTATGCTGCCTCTAGTAGATTTAAAGCAGATCTAGCTATAATGCATCTAGTGGCAGTCTTAGAGTCACGTATCACCTGGCCTTGCCAGGGGCACAGTACTTGAAATTCCAACAGTTATGCCCTGTACACACGGTCGGATTTTCCAACGTAAAATGTGTGATAGGACCTTGTTGTCGGAAACTCCGACCGTGTGTAGGCTCCATCACACATTTTCCATTGGATTTTCCGCCACACAAAGTTTGAGAGCAGGCTATAAAATTTTCCGACAACAAAATCCGTTGTCGGAAATTCCAATCGTGTGTACACAAATCCGACGCACAAAGTGCCACGCATGCTCAGAATAAATAAAGAGACGAAAGCTATTGGCTACTGCCCCGTTTATAGTCCAGATGTACGTGTTTTACGTCACCGCGTTTAGAACGATCAGATTTTCCGACAACTTTGTGTGACCGTGTGTATGCAAGACAAGTTTGAGCCAACATTCGTCAGAAAAAATCCATGGATTTTGTTGTCGGAATGTCCAATCAATGTCCGACCCTGTGTACGGGGCATTAATCAAACAAAAGGCACAACAGGTGCAAGCATGGATTCACTTGTTAGCAGAACAATGTTCGTCTTGCGGCATACAGAATAGGTAACTGACAAAATTCAAAGGTCAGCAGTCAGCGATTTGGAGGAAGTGACTCCAGCCATGCGGTAGCGTCCCGGGGGGAGGTAAAAAATCTGGTAGTCTCCCCATCCTGAACCCGGAGACGTGCAGGGAAAAGTATACTGTAACGAATGCCTTTAAGACGCATGGCTGCTTTGACGTGATCGAAAGAGCGTCTCAGTTTTTGAGTTTCAACTGAGTAACCAGGAAAGATGAGCAGCTTGTTGTTCTGGTATTGCAATTTTCCCTTCACTCTGGCTGCTCTGAGCACCTCATCTCTATCCCTGAAATTTAGAAATTTCAAAATGAAAGTGCGCGGCGGCGCTCCAGGGGGACCTGGTTTGGGTGGAATCCGATGAGTCCGCTCAACAGCATAAAATGGCGAAAACTGGCCCGCAGGGAGGAGGTTGCAGAGTAAATCCTCAATAAATTCCGTTGGACGCTGACCCTCAGCCCCTTCTGCCATGCCGACTATACAGAGGTTGTTCCTCCTATTGCGATTTTCAGCATCCTCGGATTTATATTCCAGGGCCCTGATTTTTGTATGGAGGGCACGGAGATCGGCGTCATGACCAGGGCCATCTTAAGAGCATTATAGGCCCCCGGGCAATACAGTGCACTGGGGCCCTGTCTACACAGTCACGCACGAGAATATAAATGCAAATGATCAAAAAGGCTATATTTATTGGTACTTCCAACAAAATCAGTGTTTAAACATTAACACAAGGTTTGGACAATATAACACGAGTTTGATGGGCACAGTGGCAGCGTTTAATGGGCACAGTGGCAGCTTTTGATGGGCATAGTGGCAGCTTTTGATGGGCACAGTGGCAGCTTTGATGGGCACAGTGACTGCGTTTGATGGGCACAGTGGCAGCTTTGATGGGCACAGTGGCAGCTTTTGAGGGGCACAGACAGTGGCTGTGTGTGATGCACAGCTTGAACGTACTTAAGTCGACAGTGTTAGACTTACTTGAGGCCGCCGGCCTGGTGCAGTACAGTGTGTCACTTACAGCAGCAAGAAAGTGCCAGCTATCAAGGGCCGTCTTTCCGCTCCGCTCCCTCTCCACGCTGTCTGAAGAACATGGCAGAGGTGGGCGGAGCTTGTTCACTAGCAGCTGGGGCGCGCTATGAATGCTGGGGCAGCTGCGGCCTCTGACTGACGTCACTGGTTGCTAGCTAGATGCCGGGCGGCTGGAGATTCTAGCAAGTGAGTAACCAGTCCAGTCAGTCAACTAAAGCAGCAGATTGCAGCACTGAGGATTGGCCCTGGATGGGGCCCTCCAGACAAGTGGGGCCCCCTGGCAACTGCCCAGTGTGCCCAGTGGAAAAAACTGCCCTGGCCATGACTCTCCACAGTGTCCTCCACATGTCTGCAGTATTCAGCCTGGAGCATATCTTATCCATATCTTGTCTGATCATCCCCACATCTGATTGCACCGCATCCACCTTAGTGGTTAGGGCAGTGATCGAAGCCTGGCAGGTAGCTATTGCTGCTAGTACATCAGCTAAGCCTGGCTGGGGAGAGAGGGATTGTCCCGGCTGCTCAGTTTGGGATGCCATGTCAGTGAGAGCACGCTTCCTGGCCTTCACTGGTTCCTCCGTCACAGGGGGAAATTGCAGCTTCTTACCCCTTCCTCTTGGAGCCCGGGTTGAGCGGCGGTACATGTAGGGGATGTGTGCCCATTTTCAAGCTCTTTTTGCTGCAGTAAAGGAGAAACAGCCTCGGATCCCAGCGGAGCTCTCTGAGAACACGTCCTCTGACAGCGCCATCTTGGCCAAGCCCCCCTTGGAAGATGATGCTGATGGTTCTAGTGATTGTGATAAAGATTAATATGAAGCCCCCTTTTCTCTCTGAATTTTCCCTTTTATTCCCAAAAATCCTATTAATTAGGTATCCGCACATAAGGCATGGTTTGGAATATTTACCTCTGATTGGGAAGTAATATTACTGATTACCTAAATGTTTGCACAGCCAATGGGTTAATTTGTCCACCAGATGGCACTCTAAGACTTGAAATCCCTATATTAGGTCTTCTGAGAATAAAATTAGATTCATTTGATTCAATCTTATAGCAGATAAAATATTTTTTATCCCTAGATTAATGTAAATGTTATTTTATATAAGGGTATATGGCTATATTCCTGGGGTGTGTGGCATTATATGCGATATTCATCTTTAGTGTATTGTCATCCTAATCATGTAACACTGGCTAAATAAGTATTATTTTATCCAGTGATCCATGTTAAGGTATTAATTATTACTTCTTCAAAATCTTTGGATACATCTTGCACCATCTCCATCTAACTTCAGAAAACATATAGATTATGAAACCCACTTACTTCTTATTATAAGGATTACAATAAAACATAGACATGGTAATATTATTTTTATCATGATTGAGTGATTTTTAGATAGTATGATGTCTTGTATGTACAGTGCCTTGAAAAAGTATTCACACCCCTTGACATTTTCCACATTTTGTCATGTTACAGCCAAAAACGTTAATGTATTTTATTGGGATTTTATGTGATAGACCAACACAAAGTGTCACATAATTGTGAAGTGGAAGGAAAATGATAAATGGTTTTCAACATTTTTTTTACAAGTAAATATGTGAAAAGTGTGGGGGGCATTTGTATTCAGCCCCTTTTACTCTGATACCCCTAACTAAAATCTAGTGGAACCAATTGTCTTCAGAAGTCACCGAATTAGTAAATAGAGTCCACCTGTGTGTATTTTAATCTCAGTATAAATACAGATGTTCTGTGAAGCCCTCAGAGGTTTGTTAGCGAACCTTAGGGAACAAACAGCATCATGAAGGCCAAGGAACACACCAGACAGGTCAGGGATAAAGGTGTGGAGAAGTATAAAGCAGGGTTAGGTTATAAAAAAATATCCCAAGCTCTGAACATCTCACGGTGCTCTGTTCAATCCATCATCGGAAAATGGAAAGAGTATGGCACAACTGCAAACCTACCAAGACATGGCCGTCCACCTAAACTGACAGGCCGGGCAAGGAGAGCATTCATCAGAGAAGTAGCCAAGAGGTCCATGGTAACTCTGGAGGAGCTGCAGAGATCCACAGCTCAGGTGGGACAATCTGTCCACCGGACAACTATTAGCCATGCACTCCACAAATCTGCTCTTTATGAGAGAGTGACAAGAAGAAAGCCATTGTGGAAAGAAAGCTATAAAAAAAAAATTACATTTTGGCCTAAAATCAAAACGCTATGTGTGGCGGAAAACTAACACCTCACATCACCCTGAACACACCATCCCCACTGTGAAACATGGTGGTGGCAGCATCATATTGTGGGGATGCTTTTTTTCAGCAGGGACAGGGAAGCTGGTCAGAGTTGATGGGAAGATGGATGGAGACAAATACAGGACAATCTTAGAAGAAAACCTGTTAGAGTCTGCAAAAGACTTGTGACTGAGGTGGAGGTTTACCTTCCAGCAGGACAACGACCCTAAACCTATAGCCAGAGCTATAATGGAATGGTTTAGATCAAAGCATATTCATGTGTTAGAATGGCCCAGTCACAGTCCAGACCTAAATCCAATTGAGAATCTGTGGCAAGACAAGAAAATTGCTGTTCACAGACACTCTCTATCCAATCTGACAGAGCTTGAGATTTTTTGCAAAGAAGAATGGGCAAAAATGTCCCTTTCTAGATGTGCAAAGCTGGTAGAGACATCCCCAAAAAGACTTGCAGCTGTAATTGCAGAGAAAGGGGGTTCTACAAAGTATTGACTCAGGGGGGCGCCATACAAATGCCCCCCACACTTTTCACATATTTATTTGTAAAACCATTTATCATTTTCCTTCCACTTCACAATTATGTGCCCCTTCGTGTTGGTCTATCACAAAAAATCCCAATAAAATACATTTATGTTTTTGGTAGAAACATGACAAGATGTGGAAAATGTCAAGGGGTATGAATACTTTTTTCCAAGCACTGTACATACATGAAAAGTAAATAAACCTTTTATGGTCTTTTCCAAAAGTGACCCAAATGTAGAAACTGTTGCGTCTTATGAAAGTAGTGAAACATATAACTTGACTTCTTTTCCTGGATTACCTTTCTTTGGAGCACAGTTCCAGAATGCTTGCCCGTTAAATGTTTCTTGTGTGTAATCTTCTCATTTTGTTACCAGTTTTGTCTTCAAGGAAACAATGCACGGAACTGGGACTATAGAAGAGGTCTTGAGAAACAACCTTGATTATCCTGAAGCTCAAACAAACTTTCCTTTCATGGCCAGCTCTCAGAGTCTTTTGGTTTGCAAATTTGTACACATGTGGAGATGGTGGGTTCATCAAAAGGTTATTCTGGCCAACTCATTGGGAAAAAATTTTATCTGCACATCTCATATTTTATCATTTTAAATCAGAGAAAACTCGACAATTGTAAGTAATTTCATTATAATAAATGGAGATGAAGCATTTCCTCAGAATGGGTTGTGCTCACTATGATATGAGAAGTTCTAGAACCCCAAAGACCCGTGACACCAGGGTTACTGTGTATATTCAGGATGAGCCCCGCCACTGCACACTGCGTGATCTGAGCAAGAAGAAGCCCCGCCCATCCACCAATGGGGATCAGTATAGAGGCTGATAGGGGGAGGGGCTGGAGGATGACACTTCTACATGGGGACTTCTGTAGCTCACAGTTGGACATGACCTGAAATGAGGGAGATCTACTGATGTCTTTATTATTTCAGGAAAGAAATCTAGATATTGGAATGGAGTCATTATGCTATGATTGGTCTGAAGTAATTTCCCATGATCCTCTGAGAGAGTATTACAGGGCAGGTACTCCGCTCCAGCAGAAAGGATTACACCATCTTTGTTAGAATCGTCATTGTCCAATCAGCACTAGGACATGAGAGGTGGAATATGATTAGTTAGTGAGGACAACAAAGAAACCTTCCTTTCAGATATATTTTAAGATTCAAGAATAATTTATATCAGTTTGATTTGTGAAAAATTGAGTTCAGTGGATGATCTGCAATTGTATACAGGATTGTTACTGAATCCTTAAAGTGGAAGTAAACCCTACAATCATTTTCAGCCAAGGAAGCTGCCATCTTGGCCTCTGATTAATCTGCAACTGCCATGATGCTGCACATGTAATCCGTTCTGACACCAGCCATTGGAGGATGGTTTGACAGTTTGGTTAAGAGCACAAGCAAATGTGACAGCTAGCATTTCCGGCATGCCGGGGATGTTAACTGTTTTTTGAAACTATCAAATCGATGAGTTTACTTCTGCTTTAATTGTCTAATGAGTGCTGGATTCCAAGGCCTGAACTGTGATTCAATAGAGCGGGATCGTGTTCTCTTTCCATGTAATAGGGTTTTTTTTGTTGTCGGTTTATTTATTGAAAAGAGATAAATATAATTCAGTTTTCTATTGTATCTCCTCCTGATGATCCCATCACACCCATATATGAGGAGACTCCACATTATGTAAGAAGTGAAGGATGACCATGGTTGTCATTTCTTATTCTGACTGCAATCATGTATGTATCATCTGTATGTATTTACGTATGTACCTTTTCCTGAGTCCTCTATGCCTGGCCTGGATGGAGCGGAGATGAGCACTGCCACCAATCTTCATTAGCTGAACATGAACTCACCAAAATACTTGTCAATAACTTGGATAACTTGCAATACTTTATACTGACAACCAATGTAATAGGGGATTTCACATCAACAACCAATAAAGAGGGATTTCTACACTGGCCACTAGGGATGAGCCGAACATTTTCACTTAGGGGTGTACTCACTTTTGTTGCCAGCGGTTTAGACATTAATGGCTGTGTGTTGAGTTATTTTGAGGGGACAGCAAATTTACACTGTTATACAAGCTGTACACTCACTACTTTACATTGTAGCAAAGTGTCATTTCTTCAGTGTTGTCACATGAAAAGATAGAAGAAAAAATTTACAAAAAAGTGAGGGTGTACTCACTTTTGACAGATACTGTATATATATACTAGTATGACTATATATATATTAAATACACTGCCACTAACTCACTAAATCTAGCTCTATCTATCTCCATCCACAGTGACACACTATACACGGCCGCTATGTAAGCAGCTTTATATAGTGTGGGGCGTGGACTTAGTCCCCCATAGCCATGATTGGCCAAAGGCCTTTGGCCAATTATGGTTCTCTCAGCAGAGCGAGCTGTAATTGGCCAAAGCATGCAGGTCAGGTGCATGCTTTGGCCAATCATCATACAGCAATGCACTGCAATCTCACAGTGCATTATGGGGTAAGGACCCCATAAAATTTGCTGTTCGGCGAACGGGCGAACATCTGATGTTCAAGTCGAACTTACGTTTGACTCAAACATCGAGCTCATCCCTACTGGCCACCAATGTAAGGGGAGATTATTTACACTCACCACCAATTTAAAGGGGGCTTCTACATGGACCACCAATGTAAGGGGAGATTTACACTCACCACCAATTTAAAGGGGGCTTCTACATGGACCACCAATGTAAGAAAGGATTTGAAACTGACCACAAATGCAAGTTTGGATTTTTTTACTGATTAGCAATATAAAGAGGAATTTCTACACTGGCCCCTAATGTAATGGGGATTTACACTGACCACCAATGTAATGGGGATTTACAGTGACCACTAATGTAATGGGGATTTGCACTGACCACTAATGTAATGAAGATTTACACTGACCACCATTGTAATGGGGATTTACACTGACCACTAATGTAATGGAGATTTAAACTGACCACTAATGTAATGGAGATTTACACTGACCACTAATGTAATGGAGATATAGACTGACCACCAATGTAATGGGGATTCTCACTGACCACTAATGTAATGGAGATTTACCCTAACCACTAATGTAATGGAGATTTACACTGACCACTAATGTAATGGAGATTTACACTGACCACCAATGTAATAGGGATTTACACTGGCCACTAATGTAATGGGGATTTACACTGACCACTAATATAATAGAGATTTACACTGACCACTAATGTAATAGAAGCATTCACAGTAACCACCAATGTAAGGGAGGATTTACATTGACCACCAATTTAATAGAGATTTGCACTGACCACTAATGTAATACGAGCATTCACAGTAACCACCAATGTAAGGGGGGATTTACACTTACCACCAATGTAAGGGCAACCTTCACACTGGCCGCTAGTGTGAATGAAAGGATTGTACACCAAGTCCCAATGTAATGATTTACACTGACCACCAATGTAACTGAGACATTTAGCCTGCGTTCATATTTGTGTGTGTTGGGAACTCATGCAAAATCTCTTTCCTGACACCACAGAAACGTGCTGCCCTTTAGCAGATACACAGCAGTGTCATTAATTGTTAATGACACCCTCACACATCTGCTGAGATGTGCATATTCACATGCACCAAAATTCAGGCTGCTGTGGCACAATGTTATTTTGAAAAAATGTTCCACCTCCAATTTGCTTACCTTTGCAGAACAGGCTGATGTTAGGCTTAATGACCACAGTTGTAGGCAGGACTTTCCAGCATGCCCCTTTACCTCCCCAGTGGGCAACATTCAGCAGAAGTGATGGTGGATATGACCTCAGGGGGGCATGATATACATATGAATGCCACCTTTATTTACATATCAATGCTGCAGTCCGTGGCTATTTACATATTAATGCCACCACTATTTACATATCAGGTGTCTGCAGGTGAATGATCTGTACATGGCAATAGGGCAGAGCCAGGCAGCATTAGTAACAGGACTTCACACTGAGATATTGGGACACAGCACGGGAATAAAACATCAAGGGAAGAGGGAAATTAAATTACGATAGTTGGCAGGTATGAGGCAGCTGCTTTGGGCCCCACAATAATGATGGGGCTCAGGGCAGCTGCCCCTTTTGCCCTGCCTTTAAGATGGCCCTGACCAGAACTTCCGAACATTGCAAAAGGTCAGGCCCGAGCACCGAACCCCATTGAAGTCTATGGGACCCAGATCCGAAAAATTCCCTATTTTGAGGGCTTATATGCAAGTTTTTGGCCATAAAAAGGGTATGGGGTCTGGGTACTGCCCGGGGGGGTCATGTATTAATGCAAAAAAAAAAGATTGTTTTTAAATGATGAAAGGAAAGGGGGAGAGAAGTGAGTGCCCCCCGAACCATACAAGGCCACATACCCTCAACATAGGGGGGGTCGGTGGCATCACAAGGGGGCAGGGTCACCAGGTGACATCACCCGGTGGCCATGCCTCTTACCTATTTAAGATCTGTCTCCCAGCGAAGCCAGCATTTGGCAGTCAACCTTCATCGTGTGTGGTGCTTTATTTTCTATCGCTATATAGTGCAAGTTAATGTGGTAGGTGCTCTCGCTAATTAAACTCACAGTGAATCCATAACAAGTACAAGCCGGTAACTCGACAACTTCTTCATAGAAAATGTTATTATAGCATTGTAGCAGTAATATCATCCAAAATGTTGACGCGTTTTGGCCTAAGCCTTTGTCATAGCATGATATTTCCACCCCTATTTGCCACTTCCTCTGATTTCTCTGTGAGAATCAACAGCTCAACTATCAACCTGTGCCCCTATGCCAAGGTCCTTGGTGTAATCTTGGACTCTGAACTATCCTTTCGGACCCACATCCAATCGCTGTCCAAAGCTTGCTGCCTCAACCTTCAGTCCATCATGAATGCTGTTGCCAGGCTCATCCACCTTACAAACCACTCAGCGTCTGCTACTCTTCTCTGACAATTCCTCCATTAACTGTCACTCAACCAGCAAATGAAATTCAATACATTAATAGTAACTTACAAAGCCATCCACAACCTGGCCTCCAGCTACATCACCCACCTAGTCTCAAAATACCAACCTAATTGTTTTCTTCGCTCCTCCCAAGATCTCCTGTTCTCTTGCTCCCTTGTCACCTCACTCCATGCTCACCTCCAGGACTTCTTGTAAAGCACTGCAAAAACTGTTGGGGCTATATAAATCCTGTTTAAAAATAATAATAATAATAATAATAATAATAATAATAATAATAATAATAATAATAATTAAGCTAACTAGTCAATTATTCCTGAGCTAATTTGCCCAATGCAAAAAATCTTTGTCATCTAGACTAAAGTAAACATTTAACGCCCCTGACAGTATAGAGCTCTGTATTTTTTTCACTATAATTTTGGACACCATAGGCAGTTTATTACAGCAGCTGAATATTTAAATGAGTATTGTACACTTAGCACAGGTAATAGGGTTGTATACTAGAACGAAGCTTCCAAGGGCGTACCATCATCTCAAAAGGCCATTTCAAGCCCAGGGCAAGAAATTTATACCTGCATTCTGTCAATTGTTGTCATCCTAGGTGAATCGGCAAGATTTTTGTAGGCTGAGAAATAACTGCACCTTGCAGGAAGACTCTATCATACAAAGCTAAGCATTAAAAACTCAGTGTCTTAAAAAGGTTACTCCTTTGAAATGGGTGAAAAGTCGTATCTACCTTACTCGATTTCAGCAGTGAAAGAGCAGCATGTCAGTAAAGACGGGTATGACAACACAAGGTTTTACCCCGATTTTGTGCCAAATCCGGTATATATGGAAATATTTCTATCCAAGCATTGGTCCATCTTGTGTCAGGATCCACATTTGGGACCTATCATCCCTCCAAAATCCAAATTCTCCCACCATAGGGCACCCAACATTAAAGGTTATGTAGCAGCCAGCAATATTACTATGGGTACCACACCTCATATCAGTCGGGGTGACATGCTGGGGAAGTTGATAAATGTTCTTCTGTGTAGAAATAAAAAATGTCTGACATACAAATTTTTTACTCAGAGAAGGTCTTTATTGGGAACGAGAAATCATTTTCCATGTCATCTTTCTATAACTCTTCTTCTGAATGTGTAGTGTATTGCTTGACTTATCCCTACAATCTTTTATATGTTGGACCTAACATCAGAACCCGACAGGGAGGTGCGGCGAGCACCGGAGGGTCATTGAACAGGGTAACACTGACCATAGTGTCCTCAGACAACACAACCACCAAGAGATGAGAATTTGAGTCATTGAATCCATACCTGATACATTTACACCTAAAGAATATGTGACCACAAAACGTTCTAAATATTTATCCTGAATACATTATCTTCAATGGGGTTTAATGAAGAAATTGAGGTCACCGCGGTCATTTATTTCTATTTTGTTTTATTTTTATTTCATATTTAGTTCTATTTTAGTTTTTATTTATATCCAATTTACTATTAGAGCCTCTTTTATATTTTTAAAATGACTTGCTAAGCTATTGCTACACCTGACAGGCTTCACAAGTTTGTTGCAAAATTGCAGCAAGTCCACATTGCACGACTCTAGATCAACTTTCTTTGCAAACATTCTGCAAGTCTGCTGCAAGTTCTGGTTCAGTTATGTTGTGCGATAGTCATCCCACCACAGGGGGCACTGTGGCTGAATTTTCATGCTGTAGCCTTACAGAGCTCTTGCTGCAACTTTGCTCTTGCTAGAGACTTGCCACACAAATTTGCTACAAATTGGAAAAGGGTCACCTAGAACTTGTTTTTCAAGTGCTCTGCAAGTGTACGACCTACCAGTGAAAATGTGCAGCAAGTTAACAGACTTACAATTCAACACTGCTACAAATTTGTGGCAAGTTATCCTTGCTTACTGAGATAGTGCCATCAGATCATCTGAATATGTTTCTAAATTATTTTTTCAAAGTATTTTATAATGTTTTTTAATGTTTGTATTCCATTGTCTATGTGCACTATATAAACTGCTCAGAAAAATGAAAGGCACACTTTGAAAACACATCCGATCTCAATGGGGAAAAAGTCTCATGCTGGGTATCTATATTGGTTAATATGTTAGGATTTATACTGGTATGGACTGGGTAATGTGTTAGGGTCAATACTGGTATGGACTGGGTAATGTGTTAGGATTTATACTGGTATGGACTTGGTAATGTGTTAGGGTCAATACTGGTATGGACTGGGTAATGTGTTAGGATTTATACTGGTATGGACTTGGTAATGTGTAAGGATCTATACTGGTATGGACTGGATAATGTGTTAAGATCTATACTGGTATGGACTGGTTAATGTGTTAGATCTATACTGGTATGGACTGGGTAATGTGTTAGGATCTATACTGGTATGGACTGGGCAATGTGTTAGGAACGTAATGATGCCACATCATTTGATGGAAAATTATCACCCTACAGAGGGCGGAATTCAAAGACACCCTTAAAATCAAAGTGAAAAACTGATACAGCAGGCTCATCCATTTTGCAGAAATGTTTCATTGCAGCAACTCAGAATGGTCCTCAGAAGTTTGCATGTCCCCCACGTGCTTGTATGCATGCCTGACAATGTTGGGGCATGCTCCTAATGAGATGACAGATGTTGTCCTGGGGTATTTCCTCCCAGATCTGGACCAGGGCATCACTGAGCTCCTGAACAGACTTAGGCGCAACTTGGTGGCGTCAGATGGACCTAAACATAATGTCCCAGAGATGTTCTATTGGATTTTGGCCAGGCAAACTTGGGGGCCATTCAATGGTATCAATTTCTTCATCCTCCAGAAACTGGCTGCATGCTCTCACTACATGAGGCCAGGTTTTGTCATGTACCAGGTGAAACCCAGGACCCACTGCACCAGTGAAGGGTCTGACAATGGGTTCAAGGTTTTTGTTCCGATTCCTAATAGCAGTCAGGGTACCATTGTCTAGCCTGTAGAGGTCTGTGTGTCCCTCCATGGATATGCCTCCCCAGACCAACACTCACCCACCACCCAACCGGTCATGCTGAATGAAGATATAGGCAGCATAATGTTTTCCACGGCTTCTCCAGACCCTTTCATGGCTGTCACATGAGCTCAGGGTGAACCTGCTCTCATCTGTGAAAAGTCAGTGACGGATCTGCAAATTCTGGTGTTCAATGGCAAATGCCAATCGACCTTCAGGGTGCTGGGCAGTGAGCACAGGGCCCACTAGAGGACGCTGGGTGCTCAGGCCACCCTCATGAAGTCTGTTTCTGATTGTTTGGTCAGAGACATTCACACCAGTGGCTTGCTGGAGGTTATTTTGTAGGGCTCTGGCACTGCTCATCCTGTTCCTTCTTGCAAGAAGGAACAGATACCGGTCCTGCTGATGGGTTAAGGCTCTTCTATGGCCCTGTCTAGCTCTCCTAGAGTAACTGACTATCTCTTGGAATCTCCTCCATGCTCTTCAGACTGTGCTGGGAGACACAGCAAACCTTCTGGCAATGGCACATATCGATATGCCATCCTGGAGGAGTTGGACTGCCTGTGCAACCTCTATAGGGTCCAGGTATGGCCTAATGCTACCAGTAGTGACACTGACCCTATATATTCCAGGTATGGCCTCATGCTACCAGTAGTGACACTGACCCTACAGGGTTCAGGTATGGCCTCATGCAACCAGTAGTGACACTGACCCTATAGGGTCCAGGTATGGCCTCATGCTACCAGTAGTGACACTGACCCTATAGGGTCCAGGTATGGCCTCATGCTACCAGTAGTGACACTGACCCTATAGGGTCCAGGTATGGCCTCATGCTACCAGTAGTGACACTGACCCTAGCCAACTGCAAAACTAGTGAAAAACAGTCAGAAAAGATGAGTAGGGAAAAAAATGGCAATGGGCTCCACCTGTAAAACCATTCCTGTTTTGGAGGTCGTCTTATTCTTGCTCATCTAGAGTGCCTGTCAATTCCATTGCCACCAAAGCAGCTGAAACTCATTAACAACCCCCTCTGCTACTTATCTGACCAGATCAATATACCAGGAGTTTAATTGACTTAATGCTCTATTTAAAAAGAGTTTATTTCATTTTATTTCATTTTTTGAGCAGTGTGTATCCTCTACATTGAGGGAAATTCAATAAAAAAAAGAACAGATATTGGTGTCATGGTCCTTTAAAATAATCTGAGCCAAATTCAAAAATCCCTGCCACCCATTTCAGCAACTTAATAGAGCCACTTTTCTGAAGTGGCACTGTTAATGCATCAAATTCAAAAATATTATTAGTTCATGGATAATAAAACTAGAGGTAAGTGGAGTTCCATATATTAAAAGTCAGCAGCTGCAGTATTTGTAGCTGCTGACTTTTAATATTTTTTTTTCGGCGGAACTCCGCTTTAAGACCTACTCTAAATTGGCATATAGAGACAAACAGAGTGCCTCTCCCTGTCTGCAATGTAACAAAGCAGCATATTTGCCGCTGCCACTCCCTCCCTGTCACTGGATGTTAAGTAGAATCTCAGCTTCACATCTGACAGCCTCCTAAGGCCCCTTTCACACTTATACGACTTCAAAGTCGCACGATTTTACCGCGATTTCGCGGCCGCGATTTTCCGCGATTTTACCGCGATTTGGGAGCAGTACTACTTTGCCACGTTTTTGGCATTAACAAATGAAAACATACAGTAGTTGGTATGAATCCAGAGGGGGAACTCCGTGCCAAGTTTTAAATAAAAAAACCGGCGTGGGTCCCCCCCCCAGGGGCATACCAGGCCCTTAGGTCTGGTATGGATCCAAGGGGAACCCCCTACGCCGAAAAATCGGCGTGGGGTCCCCCCTAAAATCCATACCAGACCCTTATCCGAGCACGCAGCCCGGCCGGTCAGGAATGGGGGTGGGGACGAGCGAGCGCCCCCCCCCCTCCTGGACCGTACCAGGCCGCATGCCCTCAACATGGGGGGGTGGGTGCTTTGGGGCATGGGGGGCGCAGTGCGGCCCCCCCACCCCAAAGCACCTTGTCCCCATGTTGATGAGGACAAGGGCCTCTTCCCGACAACCCTGGCCGTTGGTTGTCGGGGTCTGCGGGCGGGGGGCTTATCGGAATCTGGGAGCCCCCTTTAATAAGGGGGCCCCCAGATCCTGGCCCTCCACCCAATGTGAATAAGTATGGGGTACATGGTACCCCTACCCATTCACCTAGGGAAAAAAGCGTCAATAAAAAACACAGTACACAGGTTTTTAAAATAATTTATTAGGCAGCTCCGGGGTCTTCTTCCGACTTCGGGGGTCTCTCCGCCGTCTCCTCCCGGTGTCCGCATCTTCTGCCGGCTCCTCCGCTATCTTCTGCAGCTCAATTGCTAGCGGTGGTCCGGACTTCTGCCTTCTTCTTTTCTTCCAGAGATGTTGACACGACGCTCTCTCCAGCCAGAATGGTCTCTGTGCGCTTCGCAAGGGACTTATATAGGCGGTGGCCCCGCCCCCTTATGAGATCACTGTCCCGGGGCATGCTGGGACTGTGCCGTCATAAGGGGGCGTGGTCATCACCCGGTGACCACGCCTCCTAAAACGTCACAGACCCAGCATGCCCAGGGACTGTGACGGCATAAGGGGGCGGTGCCACCGCCTATATAAGTCCCTTGCGAAGCGCACAGAGACCATTCTGGCTGGAGAGAGCGTCGTGTCAACATCTCTGGAAGAAAAGAAGAAGGCAGAAGTCCGGACCACCGCTAGCAATTGAG
Organism: Lithobates clamitans; assembly: GCA_037952925.1. NCBI lineage: Eukaryota > Metazoa > Chordata > Amphibia > Anura > Ranidae > Lithobates > Lithobates clamitans. The sequence continues at coordinate 592,828 of JBBGZY010001494.1, forward strand.
CTGCAGAAGATAGCGGAGGAGCCGGCAGAAGATGCGGACACCGGGAGGAGACGGCGGAGAGACCCCCGAAGTCGGAAGAAGACCCCGGAGCTGCCTAATAAATTATTTTAAAAACCTGTGTACTGTGTTTTTTATTGACGCTTTTTTCCCTAGGTGAATGGGTAGGGGTATGGATTTTGGGGGGGACCCCACGCCGATTTTTCGGCGTAGGGGGTTCCCCTTGGATCCATACCAGACCTAAGGGCCTGGTATGCCCCTGGGGGGGGGACCCACGCCGGTTTTTTTATTTAAAACTTGGCACGGAGTTCCCCCCCTGGATTCATACCAGACAGCTGTCAGCACTGCCTGTCGCTCATCGGGAAAGGAAAGAAAAGTTTTCCTTTCCCGAATAGCGAGGCCAGGCTTGTGCTTACAAAGTCATATTGAAGTCGTGTCTATATTATTCAGGCACGATTTGCATGCTACTTCAGGGTTTAACATTGAGGTCTATGGAGTACAACTCGCATAGAAGTTGGACCAAAGTAGTGCAGGGACTACTTTCAAGTCGGCACGACTTAAAGTCGTGCCAATATGAATGGTAGTCATTGAAAATCATGGAGAATGACTTGTCATACGATTTTGCAGTACAAAATCGTGGGACAAGTCGTATAAGTGTGAAAGGGGCCTAACCACCAATGACGGTGCAGTGGGTGTAGCTTGATGAGGAAGCTTAGCCATTCATTCATTCATTCAGACACTAGTTATCCATTAGGTCCACTCTCACCTTCTAATTTGCAGCAGGAAGTGGATGGATTTTTTAGCCAATAGCAGGCTGTCTATTGACAAAAAATTCACCCACTTCCTTCTGTCAATCACAAGGTACCTGAGTGGGAAACAGGAGCAGAATTATTAGTTGTTAGTAGTCTGTCAGTGGTAAATCAGTTTTAAGGAGGGAGTAGCATCGGCAAATAAGGGCGTGGCACATGGGCGTACCTGTATGAATAAAGTAAGTGGTGATTGCACTGTGATAAAAGGGGAAGGAAGAGGAAGGGGAAGGGGCTAGCTCAAATGTATAGAGAGGTGAATGAAAAATGAAAAAAATTATACAAAATATAAAGGTATAATGAGCATGAGGGCTAGTATCATACTAGCACATAAAAAATATATTGTAAATACTGAAACAGAATAAAAGAAAAATCTCAGTGCAAAAGGGCTAGTATCATACTAGCACATATGTAGTAACTCAGCAAGTACTAAATGGTGACTCCAAGTAAATAAATAAATGGTGAACAGTCCCACCGCCTTGTAGTACAAAGTGCTCAAACAATGAGTCATCAGTTCCAAAAGGCAAAATGAAAAAAATATACAAAATATAACAGTATAATGAAATGAAATAAAGTGCAATCTCATGAGCACTAAATCCGAATAAACTGAAGAAACAAAATTGCCTAAAACATATAAAAAGCTATAAAATGAGTGACAAATACAGTGTGGGTACAAAAAAATTGAACAAAGTAAAAATATATAAATCAAACAAAGTTCATGTGCATGAGGGCTAGTATCATACTAGCACATAAAAAATATTGTAAATACTGAAACAAAAGAAAAGAAAAAATCTCAGTGCCAAAGGGCAAGTATCATACTAGCACATATGTGGTAACTCAGCAAATTCTTATAAGTGACTCCAAGTAAATAAATAAATGGTGAACAGTCCCACCACCTTGTAATACAAAGTGCTCAAACAATGAGTCATCAGTTCCAAAAAGGCAAGTCCACAAGCCACAGGGAAGGGAAAAAGGTCTTCAGTGGGGACACCTCTGTGCTCGCAAGCAGCTCACCTTAGTGCTGCAAGACAACAGCTTGTAATCCAATACAAGTCACCAGCAGGCAAGGGTCCCATCCAGTAGTTCAGGCGATTCGGGTGGTGGGTGTGCAGGATGGTATATAAAAAACATAAGCAGACAGTATATAGTATAACTCCGTGGCAGCCAAAGTGGAAAAAAGGGACAGGACACAGAAGGGGGGTGCACTCACTTTTGTAAAATGAGTGTGGGCGTCAATCCAACGAACGCCGAGTCCGTATACCTCAAAAAGGGTGTCTTCAAACCGTCCCCATTTTCTCAATGCTCGTCACAATGGGATGAATATATGTAGAGTATTGGAAGAGAGTGCACATAGCGTGATCCCGTATATAAATCAGTTTATTAGGTTAAAAACAACATGGTACACTTACATTTAGCAGAAGGCTATAGTAAAAAACATCCACGAGCGCCGAGCTTGTATCCTATCGTCAGTGTGTGACAGTTCCTGTGCTCCAATCCTCACGTGTATCGTCACGTCACGTGACTTCATCAGAGGATTTTCACCCTTTCTTTCAGCACCCCCTCTGTCTCTCAGCCCCCCTCTCTCATTCACTCTCTCTCTCTCTTACACTAACTCCTTCTCTCTCTCATCCACTCCCTCTCACCCCCTTTTCCTCAACCCCTCTCTCTTTCACTCCCACCTCTCTCATGATATACAATAATAGATGTGGGGGCCTTATGGGTGTGATTTTTTTTTTGGGGGGGCAGCATTTTATTCAATTTAAGTGGGCCGGTCTGGATGAAGTCCAGGGCCATATTTTTTTTGGGGGGGGGCAGCATTTTATTCAATTTAAGTGGGCCGGTCTGGATGAAGTCCAGGGCCATATTTTTTTTGGGGGGGGCAGCATTTTATTCAATTTAAGTGGGCCGGTCTGGATGAAGTCCAGGGCCCGCATATGGAAACGGTATTCAAACCACACATGTGAGGTATCGCCGCGATCGTTAGAGTGAGAGCAATAATTCCAGACTCCCTAGACTTCCTCTGTAACTCAAAACATGCAACCTGTAGAATTTTTTAAACGTCGCCTATGGAGATTTTTAAGGGTAAAAGTTTGGCGCCATTCCACGAGCAGGCGCAACTTTGAAGCGTGACATGTTGGGTATCACTTTACTCAGCGTAACATTATTTTTTACAATATAAAAATTGGGCGAACATTACTGTTGTCTTATTTTTTAATTAAAAAAAGTGATTTTTTTCCAAAAAAAGTGCGCTTGTAAGACCGCTGCGCAAATACGATGTGACAAAAAGTATTGCAACCACCGCCAATTTATTCTCTAGGGTTTTAGAAAAAAAATATATAATGTTTGGGTGTTCTAAATAATTTTCTAGCAAAAAAAAAAGGATTTTAACTTGTAAACAACAAGTTTGAAAAATAGGTCCGATCTTAAAGTGGTTAACACAGTGTTTCTCAACTCCAGTCCTCAAGGCGCACCAACAGGTCATGTTTTCAGGATTTCCACTATTTTGCACAGGTGATTTGATCAGTTTTCACTGCCTTAGTAATTACCACAGCAGTTTCATCTGAGGGAAATCCTGAAAACATGACCTGTTGGTGTGCCTTGAGGACTGGAGTTGAGAAACACTGGGTTAACCACTTGCCGACTGCCGCATGTACATATACGTCGGCAGAATGGCACGGCTGGGCACATGGGCGTACCTGTATGTCCCTTTGAATGTGCAGCCGTGTGGTCGCGTGCGCGCTGCCGGCGGCGCACGTGTGACCCTGCCGCAAGCTCCCTGAGTAGGATCGCGGGTCCCGTGGACTCGATGTCAGCGGGGATACCCGCGATCGTCTCACGGAGAGGAAGAACGGAGAGATGCTAATGTAAACAAGCATCACCCCGTTCTGCCTAGTGGCACTGTCACTGATCATAGCTCACTGTGATTGGGAGCTATGATCAGTGAAGTGTCTCTTGTAGCCACGCCCCCTAACAGTTATAATCACTCCCTAGGACACACTTAACCCCTACAGCGCCACCTAGTGGTTAACCCCTTCACTGCCAGTGTCATTTTTACAGTAATCAATGCAATTTTTTAGCATTGATCGCTGTAAAAATGACAATGGTCCCAAAAATGTGTCAAAATTGTCCGATGTGTCCGCCATAATGTCGCAGTCATGATAAAAATCGCAGATCACCACCATTGCTAGTAAAAAAAAAATATTAATAAATATGCCATTAAACTAACCCCTATTTTGCAGACGCTATAACTTCTAAGCAAACTAATCAATAAACGCTTATCACGATTTTTTTACCAAAAATATGTAGAAGAATATGTATCGGCCTAAACTGAGGAAAAAAATTGTTTTTTTATATAATTTTTGGGGGATATTTATTATAGCAAAAAGTAAAAAACAATGCGTTTTTTTCAAAATTGTCGCTCTATTTTTGTTTATATAGCAAAAAATAAAAACGGAGGTGATCAAAAAAATAAAAACCGAGGTGATCAAATACCACCAAAAGAAAGCTCTATTTGTGGGGAAAAAAGGACGTCAATTTTGTTTGGGAGCCACGTCGCACGACTGCGCAATTGTCAGTTAAAGCGACGCAGTGCCAAATCGCAAAAAGTGCTCTGGTCTTGGCCAGCCAAATGGTCCGGGGCTTAAGTGGTTAAAGAAATTTTTCATTTCTTTGTTGCACTTTAAGCATACTTAAAATCACTGCTCCTTTAAGCACTTGCTTACTTGGCACTTAAACCCCCCTCCTATCCAGACCAATTTTCAGCTTTCAGCGCTGAAGCATTTTGAATGACAATTGCGCGGTCATACAACACTATACCCAAATAAAATTTTTATCATTTTTTCACCACAATATATTTGATCACCTCTGCAGTTTTTACTTTTTGTTAAAAAAAAATGTAAAAAACAGAATAAAAAAAAAAAAAAAAATTAATTTTTTTATATTTGTTATAAAAAATTTAAAACAGGTAATTTTTCTCCTTCATTGATGTACACTGATGAGGCGGCAGTGATGGGCACTGATAGGCGGCAGTGATGGGCACTGATAGGCGGCAGTGATGGGCACTGATAGGCGGCAGTGATGGGCACTGATAGGCGGCAGTGATGGGCACTGATCAGTTACACTGATAGGCAGCACTGCTAGGTGGCACTGATTGGCACTACTGGTGGGCATTGATAGCTGGCACTTGTGGGCATTGATAGGTGGCACTTGTGGGCACTGTTAGGTGGCACTGTGGGCAGTGTTAGGTGGCACTGATGAGGCAGATGTGCCTCTTCCACTTCGGGACTGATGTCCCTCACATCTGAGGCGGTGATCGGCTCTTTTTTCTACTCACGCTATCAGCGTGAGTAGAAAAGAAAAACGATTACCCGATCTTTTATTTACATCATGTGATCAGCTGTCATTGGCTGACAGCTGATCACATGGTAAGGGGCCGGGACCGGCCCCTTCCTTAGATCGGTGATCACCCGAGTCTCAGTGACTCGGTGATCACAGCGCGCTCGGCACGTGCACAGGGGAGGATGTAATATGACGGCGTCCCGGGAATTCAGGTCCGCGCTGTGGCCATCATTCGGCCATAGCGTGGATGCCAAGTGGTTAAAAAGGGTTGTTCTTTTTAAAGGAGCATTTTTTTTTTTTGCATTGATACATGTCCCCAGGGCAGTACCCAGACCCCCATACCCTTTTCATGGCCAATTACTTGCATGTAAGTCTTCAAAATTGGATCTTATGATTTTTCATTTTAGGCTCTCATAGACTATTCGGGAATTGTGTTGTGAACTGAACAGGAGGTGTTCGGCTCATCTCTAATCATTAGCCAGGAAGAGGGGACAGTGCCATCTGTCTTGTTGAGTGACAGGTTGCAGTGACTGATTAGCCGCTGGCAATATATGGGTTAAAAATAGGGAAAACACTTAATCTTCCAGGGTAAAAGGAAGACCACATTCACAGCCCTGATAATTACCACATCATCCATAACCTCTTTGAGGTGGACCCACAGATTGGTGGATGGATGGCACAGTATGAAGAGGATCACAGATAGTCTATAAGAGTGACACTGGCAATAGACGATTTCCTTTGTGGAGTGCAGCACTGAGCACAGTATCCCTAGGTTCACATCTATGCGGTTGATGCGGTTTTCAGGTGCATTTTGCTGTGCGTTTTTAAACCAGCGTTTTTGATGTGTTTTTGCATGCCATTTTCATGCAATTTGCATTTTTCATTTTTTTTCTCTTTAAAAAACTGTGAATAGATGGTTGTTAAGGAACAGGCCAGGAAGCCGGCTGCCGCATCCTTAACAACCAATGAGTCATCAGCTGTCAGCGGGCTTCCGGATGAATGTAAAAAATAAAATTGCTGGCAAAACAAATTGGGGGAAAAAGGGCATGAGGTCCTCCCCGCAATCCATACCAAGCCCTTTGGGTCCGTTATGGAATTTGAAGGGAAGCCAAAATGAAAAAAAAACAAAAAACGGAATGGCCCCCCCCAAAATCTATACCAAACCCTTATCCGAGCATGAAGCCTGGCAGGTCAAGAAAGGAAGGGGGCGAGTGCCCCCCTCTTGAACCATAGCAGGTCACATAGCCTCCACATGGGGGGTGCCCACCCCAAAACAAATTGATGGGGCAAGGGCTTCTTCCCCACAACCCTGGCCGGCAGTTGTGGATGTCTGCGGGCAGGGGCCTTATCAGAATCTGGAAGCCCCCTTTAACAAAGGAGCCCCCAGATCCTGCCCCCCATGTGAATGAATATGGGGTGCATAGTACCTTTACCTATTTACCAAAAAAGTGTAAAAAATTAATAAAGACACTATAAGAGTTTTTGACAAGTCCTTTATTAAAAAAAAAAAAACAATGTCCCCCCACTGTAGATCCATTCTTAATCATGACGCCCACCACACCACCAGACCCAAAAAAAGATAAAAAAAAGCTCTGCTTGCGCCGAAGGCACCCGCCGTCTCCCTGCTCCTCTGTCTTACAGTTCTTAAATAGGTAAGGGGCAGGGCCAGTCGGAGATGTCACCTGGTGGCCGAGTCACCCTGTGATGCCATCAACTGGTGCATGCTGGGCCACGGACGTCATAGGGGGGTGGTGCCACCAGGTGACATTGCTGGGTGGCCAATCCCCTTACCTGTTTATGAACTACAAAACTCTTTTAGTGTCTTTATTCACTTTTTACACTTTTTTGGTGAATGGTTATACTCTTTCACATGGGGGGAGCAGGGATCTGGTGGCCCCCTTGTTAAAGGAGGCTTCCAGATTCCGGTAAGCTGCCTGCCCACATACCACAACCACCGGCCAGGGTTGTGCTGAAGAAGGTTGTCTCCATCAACATGGGGACAAGGTGGTTTGGGGTGGGGGCAGACCCCCCT